>OZ005653.1:227451538-228651538 GCA_963930645.1 Salticus scenicus
TATATATATATATATGTATTTACAAAAGAGTATGTTTTAAATAAAAACGATAGATGGCGCCAAAACTCTATTTGCTGTTTTTTTTTCATTCCCGGCGCGTAAGGATACAGGAATAGGAATCGCAAGTCATTGAGTTATTATAAAATCGATGTTCATGAATGATTAAAAATTTTTCGCTTTAAAAAATTGTAAATTCATCATTATTATGATAAAATGGAATATCTAAAATTACAAAATACTTCCTTATTTAAAATATTATCTAAATATTTTTTTGACTAAATACGAAATTTTAAAATCAAAAATATTTTTTTCATAACACAAGAGAAAATATATTTAAGTGAATTTGACTTAGTATATATACAACAAATATTTTAAACATGTAATAAAGTACTTTTGCGTTAAAAAAAATTCTAAATAATTCATTGGCTGCATTCAAGTCGGTCAACAAACCAACCCACATACCTTACAAGTACGAACCGCATAACAGCGTTTTCACCCGAAGAAACACATGTAATTGGCGGAGTAATATAGTTCCATATTTAAAGCGATTTATATAAAAAAACAAGAGTTTTCCTGAAAAAAACGAAAACGTTACTAGATTCAGAAAGATCCTATTAAGAGCATATATTAATTATATGAAAATCCTTCGAGACGTTTTAGAGATATTTTTCAGAATTTCAGTCTATTACACCAACCTTTTTCCCTTTCTGGCTTTAAATTGAGATTCAGATCTCAAAACATACTGCATGTAGAAATGTAAAATTTTCAGGATAGATTAAGACCGAAGATAAAAGACTATTTTGAAAAGATGAGAACAAAATATGACATATTTGCCGAGATATTAAGTGTCGGCTTTTACAAATCTCTTTGATGTCAAACTAGCCGTATATATGAGTTCACAGCGTCCCGTTTGTCCCTCCGCTTGCGTCACTCAAAAAACTGCCGTTTTTCATGATAAACTGAATAGACGAAATTATCGAGAATTTCAACTCTTTACTTTTTAAGATGGTGAAACGATACATTATATCGTGAATGCTTTGTATTGCTAGAAATTCTTACTCTGATTGCTAGAATCTACAAAAATAAAAATAAAGGTTTATCTGCGTGTATGTCTGCCTGTTCTTTTATACGTTCAGCCTTCTCTGAACGTAGAAGTACAAAAATTGACACACAGGTGTTCACTCAGAAGTCTTTCCAAGGCGATAGTGAAAAAAAAAAAAAAAAAACTTTAATTAGTTGCGGAGATATCAATTACAACGTCGATCTATGTCTAATCAAAAATCGATCTCAGTGACTGAGAATTCACTGCGATTGCATAAAAATAGATATTTTAACGGAGTTAAAATCAGCCAAATGCGAATCATGCCAAATGCGAATCCAGATCTCCTTCGTTTTCAGACATGACCTGGCTTAGTATTAGAAGAGTTCAATCCATTTATTGCGTGGGTTCGATCCTAGTCGCGCTCGTTGTCCTAGCCGTTCGGAGTTTTCCGTGATTTTCTCCGAAACATGCGTGAATATGAGCTAGGACCCCTTAGAAAAATCCCACAGAGGGCACGCCTCCTCAGGTCTAGAAACCTAGTGCAGTCAATCGGCCTTATTCGGTACAACAACAACAACAATCCATATATTTACTTGTTTGCAATGTATACCATGCCGCGATTAACAAAAAGTAAAAATAAAAGAAGCTACATTTATTTAAATGCTATTCCACAATTAAAATTCCTCTTAGAAATATTGCATACACTTCTTTGAAGGATTTTTGGGAATAAGGCTGATTAACTGCTGTAGGTCCTAGGCCTAAGGGGGAGTGCCCTCCGTGGGGGGGGGGTCTTTCTAAGGGATTCTAGCCCGTATTTCGCAAGTTTCGGAGAAACCCATGGAGAATTCCGAACGACTAGACCGACGAGCACAACCTGGGATTGAACCCGGCACCTCACGTCTACCAGCTTTGAGCACAGAACCGCTCATCCACTGGTGGGCCCATTTCTTTGAAGTATTTCTGCTTATGGTACTTTACAAATCCCTATAGTTTTAGAAGTCGCATATGGAATTAAAAATTTTACTCATCACTCAGATATGCAAATGGAAATTCATTAAGGATTGATACGGTTTAAAATAATAATAATAATAATAATAAATAATAATGTATGGCTTAACGTTACAAATATCTTAAAACGAAAAAAAAAAAAAAAAAAAAAAGAGGGGATGAGGGGTATTCTTAAAAAAATAATAGTAAGTATAAATTTATCTGATTATTATTATTATTATTATTATTATTATTATTTTAATTTATGGTCAATCACGCACATTATCTTTTTTTCACTAACATATTTTCAATAAAAAATATGTAAATATACATATATATTATTCTACATGTTTTAGGATAGGCAGGAGGTGCCAAATGAAAATCCAGGTTGTCCTCGTCGGCTTAGCCGTTCGGAGTTTATCGCTTGAATACTAGGACATTTTAGAAAGACCTCCCCAGGTTTATCGTGTAGACAGTCGGCCTTAATTCGTACATCACACATAAATTTTTAATAAAGTGTTGGTGCTTGAATTAAAGCCAAATAGTTACACTTGGGACATCGTGAGGGTTTTTCGAAGGGTTTCCAAGCCCATATTTACGGAATTTTCGGAGAAAAAACACAAAAAATATGAATGACTTCGACAGGCGTAACCTGGATTCAAACCTGGCACTTCCCGTCTACCAGATTTTAGCGCAGCACCCCTCGGCCACTGTTAAGAACTTGGAGGTTGGTGGTGTTGGTGTGAAGATTTAGGTGGATTAACTATACGAGGGTCCTAGGTCTGGATGGTGTGTCCTCTGCAGGGTCTTTCTGAGGGGTCCTAGCCCGTGTTTACGAAAGTTTCGGCGAAAACTACGGAAAAATTCTAGCAATTAAATCGACGAGCGCGACCTGGTACCTAGCCCGGCACTTTCCGTCTACCAGTTTTGCATGCAAAACCTTTCGGCCACTGTTTGATAAGATGGTGGTCCTGCTAGGGTGAAGATTAAGGCCGAATGGCTGCACGAGGTGGTGTGCCCTCCATGTTGGTCTTTATTACGGTCATAGCTCGTATTTAAGCGAGTTTTGGATAATACCGCGGAGAACTTCGAGCAGCTAGGTCGACGAGCGAACCCGGCACTTTCCGTCTATCACATTTTTATCGCAGAATCACTTGGCCGCTGGTGGGGCTTTTAATAAGGAGATATATGTAAATTAAAATACTTTTTTAAATGTTTAACATTAAAAAACTGTTGATAACTCAGTCTGATATTTACATACAAACACACATTCGTTAAAGATGGATGTGTTTTAAAGTTTGTTTGTTTTTTTCTTAAGGGGGGGGGAGTAATAATAATCTTCCTCCCTGATCTCCAGCTACTTCTAAATAAAATTTGACCACTCTGTGCTGTATCTAATTTTCAAACTATACGTTCTACTCTACTCTAGAAATAATTGTAGGTAGTTCGTTAAAACTATCATGCAGTTAAATCTTTAACAATAAAAAAGACATTAATAAATATCTTACTTTTTTTATTTGGTCACAAAAGATTAAAAAAAAAAAAAAAAAAAAAAAAAAAAAAACTTTCTGACTAAAATAAAAATAATTAAAGTTTTATCATATTGTATAGCGAATACCCCCTGACAGCCCCCTCTTTCACACACACACTTCTTATAAAATATATATATATATATTATAAAAATTTCATAGGCTTTGCACAACTGGTTTGTGTACAGGGACATCCACAAAAATGTCAATGCATTGCGTTTTATGAGCGACATTTTTTTATAACATTCAGATAAATTTCTACTGCAAAAATAATAATGAAGTTGGTATTTGTTGATAATATGCTAAAAAATGTTTTTTATAGAACATATTATGATTCGCAATCAGACTTACAGAACTACACAAAAAATATACAGATATATTACGGCTGCATTTTCTTTTAAGTCAGGAATTTTTAACATTTTCCAAAAACGTTTAAGAGCGATTACGAATTCAATTACTCTATCTCTCTGACTTTCTGTTTTTCTGTCTGCTCGTTGTGTGATAAGATATAAAAAGAACATTTAACGGTGTATCAAACAACGATCATCTACAGTTGAAAAATGTAAATAATTAATGAGTACCGCATAATTTTTCATTCTTGTCTTTTATTGTATTTTGTTTATCTTTTCTTTTCTTTACTAACGGAACTTATACTTCTTACATATAGTAGAAAACTGATTTTTTCATTTTTTCCAGCGGTATGTTTGAAAAGAATCCATATATACATAATTAAATAGAAAAAGAATTAATTAAAAGGAAAAAAAAACAGTTTTAAAAATAAAAGAAACATAATGTCACTAAAAGTTATTAAAAAGTTGTATTTCATTTATGAAGACGACCGAAATTAATTTCCGGGGACTTTTTTTTCGGGGACTTTTTTTCCGGGGGATTTTTTTTTCCGGGGACTTTCTTTCCGGGGGACTTTTTTCCGGGGACTTTTTTTTCCGGGGACTTTCTTTCCGGGGGACTTTTTTTCCGGGGACTTTTTTTCCGCTTACCTGCGGTACATACAAATTCTTCCCATAGACCGTAATGATAAGAAACACTTTGGCGTGTCCCTGTACACGAACGACAAATGGAATACACACCTAACACTATACAGCTATTTCTCTTGAGCTCATGAACATGTGTACCAAATTGCCAGTAAATAGTGTGATTTTTGCGGCCGCTATCGCGGTACATACAAATTCTTCCCATAGCCCGTAATAATAAAAAAAACTTTGGCGTGACCCTGTACACGAATTACAAATGAAATGCACACCCAAAACTATACAGCTAATTTCGTGAGGATCACGAATATGTGTACCAAATTTCAAGTCAATAGCGGGATTTTTGCGGCCACTATCACGCGACAAACACACGGACACACAAACAGACGGAACCTAAAATATTTTTGAATCTCAACAGAGGGCCTCCACTGACGTTTCGGCAATAAAAGAAGAAATAGTCTATTGTAATTAAGCATTTGGAGGCATGTACATCTTTGTCTAACTATAATGTCAGTACTATCAGTACCCATCTTTCAATTTTTCTGTTTTCAAACATGATTTTTTGAGAAAAATTTAGAGATGAAGATTTAACATCAAATTATTTCCAATATGTGCTTTAACCCATTAACGATCTCGTAGTTTTCAAGAAAACGGTAAAAAAAGTGCCTATTTATTTATTCAAGAAAATTGTATAAAATAAAGTGTATGAACAAAATACGAATTCATATTTAATTTTTGGAGGTTTTTTTTTTTTTTTTTTTTTTTTAATTTTGAAATAAAAAAAAAATAAAAAAAAATAAATAAAAAAAATGATTTTGCAGAAAAATCAACAATCAGGGTTATTATGACTGAATATCAGGGCATAGCCTGATTACCGCAAAGGCAAAAGGGAGAGCTGCCCCGAGTCCTTACTTCCAGGGGTCCCCAAATCACATCTAGGAAAAATATTTTTAGGATATTATTTTTTAAAAAGTTTGTACCTCATTCATCAAGAGAAATGAAAGTTGTGAGATGAGGTGAGCAAAATCGGCTATGCGCCCAAGAATAATTCACCATGTGAAAGGCGTGGTCTGTTGACCTATTAACTCCACAGCCAAAGATAGACAGTAATATAGTCAATATTGCTGGTTGGTTTGTTGGTTGGGTTTAATGTTGCACTAATACTTCAAAATGGGTAATTGGCGGCGGTCTGGGATGCAACCCTAAGGATGGTCCGGAGACATGCCATCGTAATTTTGATCCTTCACGGAGGGGATGGCTTCCCCGCTTCGCAGACCCCCAGAGGTATAATTTGGATGGGAGCATGTTAAATGTTGCTGTAATATAATAAGTAATATTCCGGTCAACTCTGTCTCTGTCGAGTATTTAAAATTAAATGAAAATTAAATTTCAAAATAATAGATTAAATGCTAAGAATTTCAGTAATTCAGGGAACTTTGCAGTCACTTAATTGAATAAAACTTTTTTTTTTTTTTTTTTTAACAGCATAAATTCAGCAATTGTTCACAGAGATTTTGCGATAATCACTCAAAATCACTGTAAATAATCGCTGATTGTTATTAAAATTATTATTATTATTATTATTCAAATAAAAGTGAAATTCAATTAAGGATCCAGTAAATGTTTTGAATTATTCAAGCTCTTTTCACCTAATCTATTTCGAAAATTATTTTTAATTTGATTTTAAATATTTTACAGAAGCAGAGTTAACTGGAATAACCAATATTATGTAATATATTACAGTAGTGTATCTGGACATATATTAATTACAATGCGTGTATTTTAAAAAAAGAAATTCTATCCTAACTTCTAAACTTTGTAGGTATTTATTTCTTAATAAAATAGAGACATTTTCGTTTTCTTTTAATAAATCTTTAGAATTAAGAAGTGTTTAGAAACGCTTACTTAATTTTTCTACTTAAAAAAAAAAAAAAAAAAAAAAAAAAAAAAAAAATTCGGAAAATTTCAGTGAAGCTTAAAAAATAAAATCGTTATCTTCAAGGCCAATTATGTTACCCAATGCAACTAAAAAGTGTTTGAAATGTTGGATTAACGATGGAAAATAATTACAGAAAAAGTCCCCATATCACATATTTTTAGTGAGATTATTTTTAAACATACTGGAATTCTCGCAGCCCCCACCCGTCTAATATCAACAAGATTAATAAAGTAAAAGTTACATCGTAATGTGTGATTTAGAAATAAATAAATAAATAAATAAATAAGAACAAAATTGAAATAACAAATATTTTTTTCTAACACTTTTGTCCATTGTGTTAATTATTTTAAAAGTAACATTGTAATGTACAGTCAAGGGAAAAAAAAAAAAAATAGAAAATTCGATTAAATTAATTAAAAAAATTACCAATTTTCCATAAAAAAAAAAAAAAAAAAAAAAAAAATACAGCTACTGATTTTGTTTCATTGTTTACATTCAAAAATAGGTTATACTTAGATTAAAAGTTTTGCGAATACTGGGGGTGTATTCATAAACGCAAGTATTTCTTTATTTATAACAAATACATTTTTACATATCAATTGAATTATAAGTATGGGTTTTTGACAGTTTTGACAGGAGGTATTTGATCTGACTGTTTAAACCTCCAAAAAGTATTGCGCCAAAAAAAAAATGCTAACCCTGGTATGAAAATTATACATTAAGTGTGTAAAAATTAAATATTTTTTAGATTTCAGTAAAGAGAAAAATTTAGTGGGAAAAGGGGGGGGGGGGGTCCCTAAAGAAGATCTGCCCCGGAGTCTCATCTGAGATTAGTTGAGTTCTATTTCTATGTCATGGCAAACAATTATAGATAAAAGATTGATTATACAAACCGTAACTTTTTCGAATTGACATTGATTACATTTCCTACGTAAATGTAAGAGGAAATAGTTCCGAGGTAAAAGTTCCAAGATAAAAATATATATATATATGTGATAAGAACAAAAACTTATCAATGTTTAATAACTGTTGATATTAAGAATACTTGTTTTTCTCGTTAAGAATCTTATTTTTCAGACAATAACAAAACAATGGGTGTGAAAGACAATTATTTTGTCACACTCATATAAAAACGTAAACATGGCTTATTCAGAAATATCATTAAAAAGGTACATATTAAAGACATTTATACATGTTTATAAAGGTTCCCAGAAATCAGACTCATATTTCGGTATGGGTATACTAGGACTTTAGCCAGGGGTCTCTCATTCAATGAGGGCTTTTGAATCTAAAAAATTAAATTTTAAATATACTGTTTTGTTCTAATAAAAATTGGATAGCCCTTTTTAGTGTTAATAAAATTCATTGTATCGTACTTATTTTTGCAGTCTTTTGTCTGGCACAGTATAACAGGAAGTGTAGAAGAATATGTACAAATCACTTAAAAAAAAAAAAAAAAAAAAGAGGAGGAGAGAGAGAGAGAGAGAGAGATGAAGGCATTTGAGTATCGTACAGTTTTTATCTAGATCGAAACTTAATTTTCATATGTTATTTTTAAGGCTTCTCTGCAAAATCATCATCTTGACCAGTGGTAGCTAGTCAACTCGGTCCTTGCGTTTTCGTTTTTATGGTGAGCGGTAAGGGTTTTGACTGATTTGAAGCACTTTCTTTTACTTTTTTTTTTTTTTTTCTAATTTTATTGATTTTTTAAAAACATTGAAAGGGGAAAATGCTTTACTTTGCTTTAACACAGTTTTATAAATTGTATAAAGTAACTTCCCTACTTTATAAATCACCGTTTTCTCGGAACCGGTGGGAGATAAAAAATTTTTACTACTAATAAAGATGCACAAGTTAGGTTTGAAAAGGTGGGCTACTCCTGATCTAGATCTGTGGTTCTTAAAAGATGTGCTAGCACATCTTCTAAGAGGCCGCTCTTTTTGGTATCATAAATATGACAAATGAAAGCGTTTTTTTTTTTTTTTTTTTGTCGTTGTGTGTATTTTTTTACTTTGACATTTTTGAAAGTAGATGATATGGCCATATTGCTTGCCTTTAGGTAAATAAACAAAATGCATGGATTTTTCAATAAATAAATAAATAAATAAACACTAAAATAAACAATTCTATTATGGAAGTTGTGGTGTATTTCGTCATTGTATTCCTGATTCAATTTATTGGTTTGTTGGTAAGTGACGTCACGTCCAATCAATGATCTGTTCATTCCTCTTTACTTTATCTCTGCTAAAACAGATCAGTCTTCAAAATGTAGTCGTTTATGTTACTTGTGTATTTCATCTGTAATTGTCATAGTCATCTATTAAATTTTATGTGTTTAAAATGGAACGCCTCGTCATATCCTAGTTATGGCTTAATCATAAATCTTCTCCTGCCCATAAAATACTATAATGGCGACGAAAGGAAAAGAAAAAAGCAAAAAAGTTTTGCTTTTCAATATTTACAAATATCTACTTGAAGATAATTAAAAATGAAATCTGCAATTCATAAAAAAAGAGAACGGAATATGTTCTAAATATCTCACGAAGAAGAAATTGGTTATTGGAAATGAATCATAAAGCAAATCGGATGCGGCAGCTGTGAGTTTTATGTCTACTGTCAGGGCGGAAATGCATAGGCGCCATCGATAATTACTCGTCTACGATTTTTTATTTTTCGAGAAAGAGAGGGAAAAAGGTACAGTCGGCTGCAAAATTATTCGAGCACTAGCAATAATCCCTGTCTAAAAAAAGTACACTTAATACTGCTTTGTTAAATAAATCCTTATCGAGTCATGTTCTTAGTCAGTCTAAGGACAGGATTCGACAAGGATTTATTTAACAAAACAGTCTTATGTGTACTTTTTTAATATAGGAATTATTGGCTAGTGCTCGAATAATTTTGCAGCCGACTGTATTTACACATTTATTTTATTTTTTTCTTTCTGTTCTTTTATTTGTTTGCATCTTTTTATTATTAGAAGTAGCATATTTTCATTAAAAATGTTTCAAAATTTTAAAGAATTCAATGATTCTGTTGAATCTTTTGATACTTATATTAGAAGATTAGAACAGAACTTTATATTGTTTGATATAAAAGATGAAAAAAAACTTAGTGCTTTAATTACGTTTATTGAACCGAAATTATATAATTTACTTACAAATTTATTGTTCCCAGATCTTCCTGAATCAAAAACTTACACTGAATTAGTAGATGTCTTAACAAAACATCTGTGTAAGATACCCAACAAAATTACTGAACGCATTAAATTTAGAAAATGTTTTCAAGGAGATTCTGAATCAGTTCAAGATTTTAGTGTTCGTTTAAAGAAATTTACAACACATTGCGCGTTTACGGGCGATTCGCTGTCAGAAAATTTGTTAAAACAATTTTTACGCGGATTAAAAAATGAAACAATCCAAAGCAAATTAATGTCTCAGGTTGAAGATTTAACATTTGAAAAAGCAGTAGAACAAGCCGTAACTATGCAAAGTACTAAAAATGATTTGGTAGAATTACAAAATAAAAATTTGAATTTGAATAAAGTTTCTGTTAGTGCTAGGAAACCAAAACAAAATTATTCTCCAAATAACTTAAGTAAACAAAACGTGAACAAAACTGCGAGTGCAAATAAAAGTAAAACTCATTGTTATCGTTGTGGAAATAGCTCTCATTTAGCAAATGTTTGTAAATTTATTAATGCAGTTTGCAATTTTTGTAAAAAATGCGGTCATTTGAGTAAGGTGTGTCGGAACGCACAAAACAATGTTACTCAAAAGAAAAATATAAATGTTCTTGATACTGTAGACATTTTGTCATTACAATCTGAAGGCACTAAACCTATAAAAATTTGGGTTTTGATAGAAAATAGTGCTAAAGCAGAAATGGAGCTTGATACAGGATCGGCGATTTCCGCTGTACCGATAAATCGTTTTCGGAGATTATTTCCAGAACATAAAATGTTTCCTGCTGATATACAATTAAAAACAGCTACTGGAGAAATTTTCCAGCCCGAGGGATTTGTTAGAGTAAATGTAACTTACGAAAACAAAACTAGGAATGTTAAGTTATATTTGGTTAAAAAAGACAATTTTCCTTTATTGCTAGGTAGGGATTGGACAACTACATTTAATATATTCCCAAACAATTTACAAACTGTTCCGGTAAACAAAGTGCAAATCTCGGATAATTTAAATAATTTACTGAATGAATTTCCGGATTTATTTACAAATAACGTAGGTGAAATTAAAAATGTTAAAGCTGAATTACATTTAGAGAAAGACTCATCACCAATATTTTGTAAATCGCGAACAGTTACGTATGCATTAAGGAATGCGGTAAATGAAGAATTGGAAAGATTAGAAAATGAAGGGCTAATAAAAGCTGTTAGTACTAGTAAATGGGCAACACCTATTGTTCCGGTGGTAAAACCTAATGGAAAAATTCGTTTATGCGGCAATTTTAAAGTCACGGTAAATAAATTTTTAAAGGTTGACAAATACCCGCTACCAAAAATTGAGGATATATTAGCAACTTTAGGGGGTGGATTACATTTTACAAAGATTGACTTAAATCAAGCATACTTGCATTTACCGGTAGAGGAAAATTCACAAGAATTACTTACTATTAACACTCCTAAAGGCTTATTTCAATTTACGCGATTACCATACGGAATTGCCAGTTCGCCAGCAATATGGCAGAGAACTATAGAACAAATTTTAAAAGGTATAGAGGGTATTTCAGTTTTTATTGACGATATATGTATCTCAGGGGAAACGGATGAAATACATTTAGAGCGATTAAAACAAGTGCTAGAAAGGTTACGTGAATATAATCTTAAAATAAATAAAGAAAAATCTTTTTTCATGAATGATGAAATTACATACTGCGGTTACAAAATTGATAAAAATGGCATACACAAAACGCAAGAAAAAATTTCTGCTATTTTAAATGCTCCAATACCTAAAAACGCAACTCAGGTAAAAGCATTCTTAGGCTTAGTATCTTACTATTCTAGATTTGTTCCTAAATTATCTACGATTGCTTATCCTCTAAATGAATTATTACGTAAAAATGTAAATTTTCAGTGGACTAAAAAATGTGAAAATTCATTTAATGCAATTAAACAGGAAATTACTTCTGAAAGGATTCTCACCCACTTTAATCCTAAATTACCCTTAATTTTAGCCACTGATGCTTCTCTTATGGAATTTCGGCAGTACTTTCGCATACAATGCCAAATAACTCCGAAAAACCCATAGCTTTTGCTTCTAGAACCTTGTCTTCCGCAGAAAAGCGGTATAGTCAGGTAGATAAAGAAGCGTTATCAATAATTTTTGGTGTAAAGAAATTTTTTCAATTTTTATATGGTAGGAGATTTACTCTGTATACTGATAGTAAACCCCTAGTTTCCATATTTTCACCCGTAAAAACTATTCCGGTACTTTCGGCAGCTAGAATGCAAAGATATGCATTATACTTACAAACATTTAATTATGATATTAAATATAAAAAATCTGCAGAGCACGGAAATGCCGATGCTCTATCACCTCTGCCATTACGTAGTGAAGACTTACTGCTGCCGTTGTCCGATTCGCTACAGCCAGAAAATGTGTCACCAACTTTGTCACCAAATTTATTTGGCAACCCTGATGAATCCGATTGTTTATTTATTCATCAAATCACTTCGTTACCGTTAACTACAAAAACGTTGTGTGCAAGTTCTAAGCGAGATCCAACATTGAAAGAAATGTACCAGCATTTAATATCAGGCACACAGATGCCAAATTACTTACTTCTCGGACATAAACAAGAAGATTTTTCTATACTAAATAATTGCATACTACAAGGGAATCGTGTTGTAATTCCTACTGTTCATAGACAAAAAGTGTTGGAAGATTTGCATTTTGGCCATTTTGTTATAGTAAAAATGAAAGCACTGGCACGTAGTTTTGTATGGTGGCCAGGTATTGATAAAGACATTGAGAATTTAGCAAATAACTGTTCTGTTTGTATTAAATTAAAACATAATCCTCCCAAAATGGACAACCATCACTGGGAATGGCCTACAACACCTTGGAACAGAATACATGTAGACTTTTTTGGTCCAATGATGGGGAAAATGTTTTTAATCGTAGTAGATGCCCACAGTAAATGGACAGAAGTGTTCATTGTTCCGAATACTACTGCTGAGAACACTATAAACTGTCTTTCTTCGCTTTTTGCCAGATATGGCTATCCTGTGTCCCTTGTGTCTGATAATGGGCCACAATTCATTTCAGAACAATTCGAACATTTTCTACAAAGTAAAGGCATAAAACATAGCTTAACTGCACCATATCATCCCTCTACAAATGGTCAGGCTGAAAGAAATGTCCAAATAATTAAAAAAGGATTGAAATCCTTAAGTTCAGAACCCGGAAATCTCCAATTTAAGTTAAACTAATTTCTATTCCAATACCGAATAATGCCTCATATTACAACAGGGGAGAGTCCCGCATCATTATTTCTCAAGAGAAATATCAGATCAAAACTGGATTTACTTGTACCAAATGTTAAAAAATATGTTGAAAACAAACAACATAAAAATGTTTTTAACAAGAAAAAGATAAGAGAATTCCAAATAAATGAAAAAGTTGCAGTACGCAATTACACATTAGAAGATAAATGGAAAATAGGTAAAGTAATTGCCTGACTAGGTAAACTGCATTACAAAATTCAAGTAGGTTCATGTGTATGGAAAAGACACGTTGATCAACTGAAAAGTGTAGGTTCCAAAGTACAACTGGAGGAAACTACAAGTCCTGGTGAAATTGAAAAGAACACTCTTGATGCAAACATTTCCATGATTCCCGATAGCAAGAGTCCACACCTACAAAGCAATGGAGAATCTAAGTCTGGTAGGAGGCCTGCCATTATACCAGATCCAGTGCCAACCGATCCTGCCATGACACCAGATCCAGTGCCAACCAATCCTGCCATTACACCAGATACAGTGCCAACCAATCCTTCCATTACACCAGATCCAGTGCCAACCGACAGTAGATCAGTGTCTACAAAGCCTGGAGAAATTGACTGTGATAAAAATATCAACAGTACTGTAAATAAAAAAGAACTAAAATCTGAACATTCAAAACGTAAAAATACTAATTTGTCTTTTTCTGAACAGGTTGTAAGAAGATCATCTAGAGTAAGAAAACCTCCCATCAGGTATGATATACGGAATTAAGGGGAGGAGAGTTGTGGTGTATTTCGTCATTGTATTCCTGATTCAATCTATTGGACTGTTGGTAAGTGACGTCACGTCCAATCAATGATCTGTTCATTCCTCTTTACTTTATCTCTGCTAAAACAGATCAGTCTTCAAAATGTAGCCGTTTATGTTACTTGTGTATTTCATCTGTAATTGTCATAGTCATCTATTAAATTTTATGTGTTTAAAATGAAACGCCTCGTCATATCCTAGTTATGGCTTAATCATAAATCTTCTCCTGCCCATAAAATACTATAGAAGTGAAGAAAAGTTAAATACCAGAAAGAAAATCCAAATTTACTCGAAAATATGGCGAAAAATACCTTTAAGAGCGTCTAAAGAATATATTGAATTCACATCGAGAAAAATAATTAATGAGAAACAAACAAACAAACAAAAAAAGTAAAAAAAAAAGGTTACTAAGATTCCCACAGGATATGTCCTGTAGGGGAATAAGCGCCACCACGTTGTGGATGAAAGCAGATTTCGAACTGAGTAATATAAAATTCATTTGATTTTCATAGGATAATAGGACCATAGGTATCATTGGGTCCAAAGTTCAATGAGAATATATGTGCTCACGACTTTTTTAATCGAAAAATGCTGAAGATAAGTTAAAATGTTAAAACCACTGATGGTTTTTTATAGATCATCTTGAAAGCTTTCAAGAGGTATAAAACAATCTGTGGCCGAATGCTTGGTTATGAAACAAATCTGACAACTTTAATCGAACAGATTGAATAGAAGTTACAATGTTAAACCCACTGATAATTTTAGATAGGTCGTCCCGTAAACCTTATAAAGCCATAAAACAGTCTGTTTATTTTTATACATTTTTTATAATTTTATCAGTCAATAGTAATTTTATCATGCAATGATAATTTTATGGATTTTAAATAATTTATAAACATACTGCTTAAAGACCTTGTCATATATATATATATATATACATATTCTTTTTTTTTTTTTTTTTTTTTTTTTTTTTAATAGAATATAAATTATAAAATTTTAATTTCTTCCGTTTTTTTTTCTATTCTAATTATAATAATAACAATATCATTATCACCATTACTCCATCTAAGAACCAGCTTTTAGTTTTGAGAAAACTCCTAAAAACCATTGCATTATAAAAAATAATTTTCTAAATCATAGTTGCCAATTGTCCCACTTTGTGCATTACTATTTCTTTATAAAAATTTTTAGTTTGTATAAAGCTAAATTTGTGCAATTAAGTAACAAATGTTTCACGGGATTTTATGACAAATTGAGAGTGACAGCACTTTATCGGCAGATTAAAAACTTTAAATATAAGCTTTGTGGGCAAATAAATTATTTATTAAAATACATAATTTTTTATTAAATCAATTTGCTTTTCAAAAAGTTTCACTTCTTTACGTTCTTGATCCATAAATGTATTGTAAATTAGTAAGATGTTCTAAATACATAGCTGCCAAGTCTCCCACTTTTCGCATACCACTATTTCTTTCTCTCTCTCTCTCTCTCTCTCTCTCTATATATATATATATATATATATATATATATATATATAATTTGAATAATTTAATACCTTTGTAACACTCAGCAAACAAAAGATAGATGAAAATACCAACATATAAGTAAATTTTAAATGAGATTTATTTCGAATAAAATATTGTCACGGTGATAATTTAATTTGAGTGCCAATGATTAGTAAAAACAAGTTAAAGTACTTACGCAGAAGAGAAATGGCACAAACATAACACATAAGCCTAACAATGAGATAATAGTTTGCAAAAACCATTAAAGTAATAGAAACAGTCAACATTTTATAGAAAAGAGAAAAAGAAAAAATTGCCAAAGAGATCCGATAAAAGGAAAAAAAAAAAAAAAGAGAGAGATAGAGAATTCATGAATTGAAAATTGGAATTTTAAATGCTGGAAAATAGAAATGTTCACGCATCAGGAAACTTGCATTTCTATTAGTAGAGTGCAAGATTTCGGAAAACTGTATAGCTAATTCAAGCCAATATACAGCTCAAGTCTCTATCTTGCAACAAAACAAAAAAAATAAAAAAAGGAAATTAGATTAAAGAATAACACAAACCAAAATTGATACAAGGAATAAGTATTTTTAAGAAATCCGCATGTTAAACGATGCATACTTATATATTTCATTTAAAGCTCAATTTTTGCAATTAACACTAAGTTAACTATTAAAAAATGTGGTACTTAAAAAACTTAATATTTGGCAACTATACGAATATATGTTGAAGGATTTTTTTTTTTTTTTTTTTTTTTTTAATGTTTGAACTGTTTTGTATGAAAAAATAAAATAAGTGAAATAAAATTCGTCAAAAAATCCTAATAATGTTCGATAAAAATAAGATGATGATAACAATAATAACGGGAATAGCAAAATACATTTCTGATCTTGATAACTGCAACTGAAAAAAAAAAGATATTATTATCTTAGTTGAGAGTCATGCCTCTAGATAAAATACGGGAATTCCCCGTATTTAAGTTTGTTCATTGCCAATAAAAGTAAATGTCATTTTTATTTTACACATTGTTTACGTAGTATTTTCGTGTTTTAATTCTAAAAAGTTGCATCAGAAAAAATTAAAGATTAAAGTTCTCAAAATTAACATTTTCCACTCTTAAACTTGTATAGTTATATGATAATTAGAGATAGTACAAGAGAAATGTATGTGTTACTCCACTCTTTGCAAAATGGCGACTTTTCTTCAATAAATTGGTTTATATTTCACAAACTTTTATAGAAAAAGATTATCTCTCCTGTTTTGATAATTACATTAATAAAACTGGCGATCATTAATCGTAGTAAGTAACTTAACAAAGAAAAACTAGTATGTTGTAGCCACTGCATAACTTTCTGCTATATTTCCCTATACAAATTAACTCAGTACAAATAATTTGTTATAATTATTATTTATTAAAACCCCACCATGGTCTCTCTACCTTTTTGTGGTGGTGGTGGGGGAGGGGGGGGCTTGTGTGCAACAAGGACTCGGAGAGCTATGCCGGCGATAGCGTAGTCACTGGTGGGGTCTCCCAAGCCAGACTGGTCGAACACCCTGGTCCTCAGGTTTGCGGAGATATAAAAGCGAATATGTCCAACGTTGTCAGCCATTTTTAAATAAGAACTGTTGAAAAAAAAGCAAAAAATATGCACCAAAGTTATACTTTTTGAAAAGAACTTTCAAAACTATTAATTTTTTGCCGTGAACACTATACACATATAATCATTAGTTTTAAAGATATTCGATTAGAAAGTTCACGAGTGACAAAAGGTATATCACTTTGTCAACTGCATTATGAAGCGAAAGAAACGGTCTTAAAGGCTAAAGAATAATTTTCTAAAAAATAATCAATTTTGGAGTATTCAGAGCTATAAATTTTAAGCTAAACCATGTGGAATTCATAGTTTATAATGAAAGAATCGTGAAAATTCTATTTAAGGATTGTAAAATGTAATAATTTCAAACCCAAGGGAAATCGCGACAGGTAACCAGTAGCGTAGTGTAGCGTAACTTTCTGCTACCTGACAGTTCCCCATTTCGATTACTGATAAGTCCTTTTTTTTTTCTTTTTCTTATAAAAAAGTAGAATATTTGCTTAAAATAAATAGTTTGTCATCAAAATTTAAATATTTACTTTTAAAACATTTAATTTATTTTGTAAATACTTTTTATTTAACTTAAAAAAAAAAAAAATTATGAAATAGAAAATAATTACTAAATTAAATAAGGAATTACACATATATTCAACAAGAAATAAAAAATGAATTATTTATATAGAAGAAAAAATTTTAAGGTTAAAAGTTTAATCTTTGATTAATAATTATTTTTTATTTAAAAACAAAAGAATAATCAAGCACTTATAAAATAATTTATTTACACTGAAATTTTTAATTTTTAATTTTTCTAGGGGAGGGTAGTTATATTTAATTAATAATTTACCAGAAAATAATTTAGCATCAACTCGAAATATATATGTGAGTGTGTATGTATTTATAATATTTTCTTCGTAATATTTTGTTAAAATATTACAAAGAAATTTAAGAAATTGCATTTTTAAAATTAAAACGTTACAATTCATTTTCTGATTAATAATGACTATAAAAGTAGAAATATATTTAAAACACTTTAAACACACGTAAATATAAATTTATTTAAAAGATGTTAAAATTTTTTTATCCAAAGCTTTTCGATTTAATAGTAAAGCATCATCAGGGATTTATGATTCGTTTCCATTGCGCAGTTTTAAAAATGTTTTCTTTTTACAGTCAACAGTTAAGTATTTTAATACCGTGATATATTTTAAATATCAGCAAAAAACAATATGAATTCCGGTAGAGGTTGGACCAAGGAGTTAAGAAAAGTGAGAGAAGCTGGAACTATTGCATATCATACGAGGTTATTGTAGGAGAAAAAAACATCATGAATTAGCAGAAATAAACTATTAACTATTTTATAATATTGTGCCAAATTATTGGTAAAATTGCAGCATCTTTGGAATTTATTGCATTTTTGCATTTAATTATATGAATAGCTTCGGAAATGTAAAGTTCTTGGATAGTAGATGGTGCTGTAATAATTTTGGCTTTATCCCATATAGGGTTGGCGTTTGCGTTGGCATAGATGAAGTCGACTAGAGTAGAACTATTTGCTTCTTTGATATTTCGTATATGTTCTTGTATTCTTTTATTTAAAGTCCTCTTGGTCTGTCCAATATAATAGAAAAGTGTTTATTGCTTTCTATGGGAATTTGATAGACTTTTCTATTATATTGGACAGACCAAGAGGACTTTAAATAAAAGAATACAAGAACATATACGAAATATCAAAGAAGCAAATAGTTCTACTCTAGTCGACTTCATCTATGCCAACGCAAACGCCAACCCTATATGGGATAAAGCCAAAATTATTACAGCACCATCTACTATCCAAGAACTTTACATTTCCGAAGCTATTCATATAATTAAATGCAAAAATGCAATAAATTCCAAAGATGCTGCAATTTTACCAATAATTTGGCACAATATTATAAAATAGTTAATAGTTTATTTCTGCTAATTCATGATGTTTTTTTCTCCTACAATAACCTCGTATGATATGCAATAGTTCCAGCTTCTCTCACTTTTCTTAACTCCTTGGTCCAACCTCTACCGGAAATCATATTGTTTTTTGCTGATATTTAAAATATATCACGGTATTAAAAGACTTAACTGTTGACTGTAAAAAGAAAACATATTTAAAACTGCGCAATGGAAACGAATCATAAATCCCTGATGATGCTTTACTATTAAAGCGAAAAGCTTTGGATAAAAATTTTTTATCATCTTTTAAATAAATTTATATTTACGTGTATTTAAAGTGTTTTAAATATATTTAATACAAATGACACGTGTTCAATTTAACTCTTTATTTTTTAGAGATTATTTATAAAAAGTAGAAATATTATCGAAGGGAAAGTATCTCATATTTTAAATATTTTATTACAGTTAAAAAAAAAAAGAGGAGGGGGGTGGAGGTGTTTTTATTTATTTTTCTAATTATTAAATTAATTATTCATATCCCATTTGTTAGTAATACTATAAAAAAACGGGGGGTGGGGAGAAAGAAAATTAGGAAGTGTTAAAAATATATTCAAAGAAAATCTTTTTAGGTCATATTGTGTTTTTAAAAAATATATAAAAAATCGGGAGTGACTCCACTCGACTTTCCGAACATTGAGTAATTAACAGTTTTGTAGATAAAATAAAGAAAGAGTAGTTGTTAAACAAACAAAAGAGAGAAAACCATAAGAGAGTGTTTGAGTATTTTTCTCCATCTATTACACGTTGTTTTATTTAACGCTACTGAACTTTGAGCCCATAGATCATAATGATAAAGAAATTTTCGTTGTGTCCCTGTAAAAACCTATAAATGCTAGATTCACCAAAATGCTTATAGTTAGTGCAACAGTGATTTATAATACTCATATAAATTTTCAGCTGAATTCAATAAGGCGTTTAGATGCTATCGTACTTTTTAAAATTTAGTCCCATAGGCCATAATGATAAAGAATTTTTCTTTGTGTCCCTGTAAAAAAAAACTGTAAGTGCTATATTCACCAAAATCTATACAGTTAGTTCAACTGTGATCTATGACATGTGTACAAATTTTTTGCTCAGATTAATAAGGCGTTTAGACGCTATCACATTTTTAAAAATTTGGCCCCATAGGCATAATGATAAAGAATTTTTCTTTGTGTCCCTGTAAAAAAACTATAAGTGCTAGATTCTCCAAAATCTATACAGATTGAGTATTTGTGATCTATAATATGTGTATAAAATTTTTGCTCAATTGAATAAGGCGTTTAAATGCTATCGCACTTTTAAGATTTTGCTCCCATAGGCCATAATGATAAAGAATTTTTCTTTGTGTCCCTGTAAAAAAACTATAAGTGCTAGATTCACCAAAATCTATAGGGTTCGTACTATGGTGACTTACAATACGCGTACCAACTTTCAGGTTAATCGAACAAAGCGTTTAGACGCTAGCGTGTTCACTCACAGACATACACACATACACACATACACACACATACATACATCATCGTAAAAATAGTGAAAACGGACTCAGGGGACCTCAAAACGTATAGAAACATCAAAATCTCGAATTCGGATTTTTGACATGATTACAATACTTTCCTCACTATAGTGTTCGAAAAGTAAAAAAAAACTATGTCTTTGCAAGCTTTGACTATTATATTTCAAATGAAAAGAAACTTTTTTTACTTTCTTCTATATTCAATAGAAGAAAGTATTGGATTCGTAAAAATTTTCGACCTCGGGTTTTTGATGGATTTACACGTTTTGAGAGCTGTAGAACACGATTTGACTATTTTTAGAAAATGTCTATCTGTCTGTGTGCGTGTGACAAAATTTTGTGGCAACTGTATCCCAAGAACTACAGCACAGAGTTTCATACAAATTGGTATGTAGTTGCACCTTGACATAAATTAGTGCCTACCAACTTTTGGTAAAAATTGTCTTTCAGGTTGCGTTGCCATCCCGCTTTTTCAAAATTTTTAACATGGTGATATAGGACAAAATTTTGCATAAACATGCATAAAGAGAATTATTTTTTAATAATCATTATGAAATTCAAAAGATTTATTTGTAATGGAGGTAGTCAACTGGTAAAAAAAAAAATTGTGTATGTAGGAGCCTCACCTCCCCACCTGGGGGGGAAGTCCCCCCTCGTGATAGTTATCTTTCAAAAAGAGCTAGCCAATACCTTTAAAATGAATGGCTGAACCACCAATCTGCAATAATTTAAAATAAAGTTATCTTTTCTTTTCTTTTTTTTTTTTTATGCAATATTGAGAATATAATTGACTTTTTTTTATATTGAGTATTATACTACTTCTCTAATATGGAAATCGTCTGCATTATCATGGAAGATAATTTTTTTAAAAAATAATTTTAATAAATTATTTTTACTGAGTGAATTTGTATAGGAAAATATATAAGAAAGTTATGTGGTGGCCAGGCCACAACATACTAGTTTCTTTTTGTGTGTGTGTTAAATTTAATTAATAATTTATGAGAAAATAATTATTAAAACAAATTAGAATTATGCACTCATCAGCAAAGAATAAAAATGAAAAATAATTTATCTATTTCTGATTAGTAATGATAATAATCAGAAGTAAAATAAAACGATCAAGCACTTTATTTTTAAATTATTTTTTTGCAATTTAAATATATACATGAAAAAACATATTTAATAATTAATATATTAATTTATTGAAATTTTATTTTTCCGACTGGGTGTAAATAATGCCTGGACCGGGAGTCGAACCCCGGATCTTTGACTTACAAGGTCAAGGCTCTACCAATTGAGCTATCCAGGCCGACGACGGGTCAGCATTACTCACTCAGACAACCTTTAGGCAGAAGCATCTCTGGTCTATTATGTAGATAGCTCGACAGAAATAAGCCACAGGAAATGGAAAACACCATTAAACAGTGGGAGAAAGAAATACAATTTTTATTAAAATCACACAATCAACTGTGGAAGAAAATCATATTTATTGAAATTTTATTTTTCCGACTGAGTGAGAATAAAGCCTGGAATCGAACCCCGAATCTTTGACTTACAAGGTCAATTTCAATAAATATGATTCAAGGTAAATTTCAATAAATATGATTTCCTTCCACAGTTGATTGTGTGATTTTAATAAAAATTGTATTTCTTTCTCCCATTGTTTAATTGTGTTTTCCATTTCCTGCGGCTTATTTCTGTCGAGCTATCTACATGATAGACCAGAGATGTTTCTGCCTAAAGGTTGTCAGAGTGAGTAATGCTGACCGGTCGTCGGCCTGGATAGCTCAATTGGTAGAGCCTTGACCTTGTAAGTCAGAGATCCGGGGTTCGACTCCCGGTCCAGGCATTATTTTCACTCAGTCGGAAAAATAAAATTTCAATAAATATGATTTTTTTCCACAGTTGATTGTGTGATTTTAATAAAAATTGTATTTCTTTCTCCCATTGTTTAATGGTGTTTTCCATTTCCTGCGGCTTATTTCTGTCGAGCTATCTACATGATAGACCAGAGATGCTTCTGCCTAAAGGTTGTCTGAGTGAGTAATGCTGACCGGTCGTCGGCCTGGATAGCTCAATTGGTAGGGCCTTGACCTTGTAAGTCAAAGATCCGGGGTTCGATTCCCGGTCCAGGCATTATTTTCACTCAGTCGGAAAAATAAAATTTCAATAAATATGATTTTCTTCCACAGTTGATTGTGTGATTTTAATAAAAAATAAATTAAATTATTCATACTTTCCTTGTTAGTAATATTAGGAAACTTCTAATATTTGCAGTACTCTTCTTAAAAAAAGAAAAAAGAAGAAAGAAAGAAAGAAAGAAAAAGAAAAAAAATATTTAAAATAATTGTTTGCCTAGATTTTTTTTTAATACACTGAACGTTCCGGGGATCGAACCCGAGCACTTTGGGGCTGCAATCAAATACGCTGCGATCGAGCTACTGACGGTGTAACAATCTGCACCTAATTTATTATAATATACCGTCATTAAATTAGCATCCTATATATCTAAAGAAAGACGCTATGTGACATCTTAAAAAAATGCAATGTAATTATTATTATTATTATTTTGTTTTGTTGTGTTTTTGTTAAAAATGAAAAAAATCGATAAATTTATTATAAACTATCCTAGATCGATGGTCCAACCGTTCGTTTTAAAGGTATTGACGAGCTCTTTTGAAAGATACCTATAATGAAAATTTGCCATCGGAGCGATTCTCCTATATATAGGAAAAAAAAAAAAATAAATAAAAGAAAAGAAAAGAAAGAAGGAAAGAAAAAAGAAAAAATTTCCGGTTAACTATCACTACTAAAATAATACCTTTTAATTTCATAATTATTCTTAAAAAGTTATTCTCTTTATACACATTTATAAGAAATTTTGTCCTTGTTTTGTTGAGCTCGAGTAAAAAGGTAAAATTAAATTAAATTAAATTAAAAATAAAAGTAAAAATACTTTTACTGTTATTTTTTTTTTTTTTTTTTTACAAAATATTTATTGATATTTAATATTAAACTGAATGTTAAAAAAAGTGATAAACTGGTAAAGTGGAAGGGGTAAAGAAAGGGTGTTCTGGTTCAAACGATTGCAGCCCTTTTGGTCATCGGAAACAAAATTAAAAAAAGATATTCTGAATTAGTGAGAATGTTGTTATAGCATCTACCTTTAGAAAAAAAAAAAAAAAAAAAAAAAAAAAAGAGCACAAAATGGCGACTGTGTAGAAAAAGGCATTATTTCCCCCCATTAATTTTTAATATTTAGAAATAGTTAAAAAAAAAAAAAAAAAAAAAGGTACAAAAGTTGTAGGGACGATAGAAGGTTATATATTTAAGGTTGGTATAAAATGTGAAATAAATTGGTTAAATAGAACCTGAAATATTACATCAACCATGTTGAAAAAAAGCAGATTTGAGTAAAACCCGTTTAAAAATTTCAGCAAAATTTTCAGGCAGCCGCAGCAGTCTAATACGTCATAGCATGGTTATGTTATGCTTACATTTTATTAACCGGTGATTCCTAAAGCTCTAAACTTAATGATTCAACATAATAATGATAATGAGGAAAAAGTAACACAATTTATTTTTGATCTTGATAACTGTAGCTGAAAATATTTTTGATATTATTAATCTTAGCTGACAGTCATCGCTTGAGATAAAGTCGGGTAGTTCCCCTTATTTAAGTTTGTTTCGTTTATCGTAAATTAAATATATATATATATATATATATATATATATATATATATATGTGTGTGTGTGTGTGTATATCTTTTTGTTTTATCAATTGTTTATGTAGTATCTTACTGTTTGTATCCTAAAAATTACATTCGGAAAAGATATAAATATTTTTTATGATTTTTCTAATTAAAATATATATATATATATATATATATATATATATTATACTCTATTTTTCTCCTATAAATATGTTTATACTTCACAAACTTTTATAAGAAATGATATATTTCCGGTTTTGATAATTACATATTAATGAAGCTTATGATAATTATTTATGATAAGTAACAGTATTTTACCAAAAAAAAAAAAAAGAAAAGAAAAGAAGAGAAAAAGTTTCCTCTCTTAAAAATAAATTAAATATATAAATTCTAAATCAATATTTTACAAAAATGTATTCTGTCTGTTTAAAAAATGATTGTTTTTTGTTCGTGAGAGTTACGAGGTAATGAAGTACGGCATAACTGATCATATAAACTTGATTCATACTTACTATTCATTTTTTTTTTTTTTTTTTTTTTTTTTTCAACTTAAAAATATATAGTGAAGAATTTAAGAAAGTTATAAAATTAGCAATTGATAAATACATGATAATAGCAACAACACTCAAATAAAAGATATTTTAATTCAATTTAAATGTTAGCACTCATTATTTCTGTGATTTTCATTTACAGTATATCAATTAATAGATAAGTTCATTTTAAATAATTTACGCTAATCTTTGCAATTAAGACCGCAATACTAAGGTCAACAAGGTGTAATTTTTATCAGGCGAAATTCAAGAAAGTTTTCAAAATGAAACCTAGAATTTTATAAAAATATGAAAAAAAATAAAGATAACTGAAAATGAGAAATGGAATTGGAAATGCTAAAAAATAGAAGGATAGTCGTCAGGAAACATGTTCTTCTTGGAGCAGAGAGATCGCAAGATTTCGGAAAACTGTATATCTAATTAAAGCCAAAAATAAAATTCATGTTTTTATCATACGACAAAACCCACATTTAAAAAGGAATAAATTAAATTTCAACAAATCATTAACACAACCCAACAATGAATGAAGATAGAAAAATAAAATTTATCCACGTGTCATTCGGACACAAAACTCAGAGAGTAGCACTTAACAAGTTGACAACAGAACCGTTTTAATAAGAAAATTTAATATCGAGACCAATCCCGATTAATCGATAAAGGTTCTACAAATGAGCAATTTCATTAATAATTGAATTCGCTATTTTCATGTATTTTTATTCTAATATTTCTCAACTATTTAATCTTAAATCTTTCAAACTTTCGAGAATTGAAGTTTAATTACATCTTTCAGTAATGCTTTGCTTTCTTTTAAATTTCTCCGTATTAGAGGTGAGTTTACGTCATCTGGCTGGAAAAAAGATAAGCATTATAATTCAAATCAAGATAATTTTTTTTAAAACGTGTTTATTTTATTTATTATTTTTTCATTTTTTTTTTTTTTTTTTTTTTTTTTTTTAGTTTTAAAATAATTGAAATAAATCCTGAGATAATAAATTTTATTTATTTATTTATTTTATTAATTTTATTAATTGCAATACATTATAGGATTTTATATTTCTTAGACACAAACGATAATCTTAAAATTCTCATATATTTTTATTAATTATTTAATAAAAATAATTTATTTTATGTATTTATTTTATTAATTCATTATTATTCATTTATTTATTCATTTATTAAAAATGGAAATGAATTGATTTCTGCAAATTAAACTTAAGAAACCACCAAAAGCTATTATACATAGAATTAAATCTAGCGTGTGAAGAGTTAATATTTCATGAAATCAACCAGAAAATGATGAAGTATCCTGTAATAGCAATAATTCTCCCCCCTTTTTACTTTCTCTTACCTATAAGGTAGAGAAAGTATCGTTATTGGGTAAAATTTTCGAAGAGTTTTTGTTATATTTACACTTTTTGAGGTCACCTGAATCCAAAAATTATGTTTTTATAGCGGTTGGTCTGTGTGCGTCTCTGTCTGTTATCAGCATATCTCAAAAACAAATTATAGCAGAAAGTTCAAACTTGGTATTCTAAATGTGTATCGTATAGGGATGCTACACTAAAACTTTTCGTTGAGACAGGGTTTCGGACCCGCCCACAAACCCCAAAAAAATCCGGGCGGTTTTTTTGGGGAATTACCCACTTTAAAAAAAAACCCAATAAAACCCACTTTCAAGTGGGTTTTATTGTTTTTTTTTTTTTTTTTAATCTAAAATTTTTTTCCCTTTTTATAAAATAATTCATTATTTTTTCAGTTGTACATATCTACATAACATAGTGTATCCTATTAGTGATATATATGCCAGTTTGAAATTATGTAATTATTTTTCAACTGCGTTAGAAAAATTCCTTTCATTTCAACCATCTATCTGCAATATCTCTTTTGAACAGAATAGTTTTGAAAAAAGAAAGATGAGAGTAAATGAACAAAATTGCAAGCCATTTTGTACTTGTACGTCATGATGTAAAAAAAAAATATATATATATATTTTGTCTAAAATTCTAAGGTTTTAACAACAAATGTTAAACTTACTAACAAATGTAATATTTTGACCTTGTAAGTTTCAATACAGACAAAATATGATGTTCTTTTGTTGCACCTCACAAACTTCAAATTCATTAACAGAGCCTTTTTTAAAAAAATTTAGTTTTATAAAAAGGATATTTTTATGAAATTTTTCCGTGTTTCTAGAATTATTTTTAATGATTACCTATAACTTGGTTCGATGAAACACTATTAACGTGATAATAAACATTTATATAGAACGACTGATGAAATGGAAAGTGTTACATGATATATATATATATATATATTCAAACACACACACACACACACACACACACACAAATAATAATAATAATAATAATAATAATAAATAAATAAATAAATGAATAAAAATTTCACAAAAATGGACCCCAAAAATTAAAACCTGGATAGCTTTTTATTCTTTTATTAAAAAAGTGTTCAAATATGAATAAAATATGTCAGTATCAATATTAACAAAAATCTTTAAAATGTTTGCTTACTTTTTTTTTTTTTTTTTAACCATACAGAAAGGCACAATTATTTGTAAAATGAAAATCGTACATGGAAGGGTTAAAATATTTTTCTTTTGTTACTAGTTTTAGTTTTACACAAAATAACTTAATAATAAAAAAATAAATTCAAAATTGTGACAAAATACTGAATAGAAGGAAATAAGAATTCATTTTATAGTTTAGACAAAACCAAATATTAAGAATATGATGGTCATTTGATTTTTAATTAATTATAATTAATTATAGTTATTTTGTAATAAGTTTTCTTTTAGTCTAAAACTGTTCTCTTTTGAAATAAACTTAAAATTCAACCCCAATAGTGTTATTCTGCGTTTATTATAAAAAAAAAAAAACAATTAAACCCCAAAAGAAACCGCCCGGCCTGGGCTTATTTTTAAAAACCCAGGTTTTTTAAAGTTCTACGTTGAGATAAAGCAAATGGTTCGTGTACAGGGACGCCCAAGAGAATTCAAATACACTACGTCTATGGGGTAAATAGCTTCTAATTCGAGTTTAATGTATATAGACTTCACTAAATCAAATTAAACGAATATATATATTTTATATACGTAAAAACATGTTTTACGTAGATTATGGTATAGAAATGATCCACTGTTCGTTTACAGTGGCACAGTGCTACACAAAAGAACTAGATTATAATGCGACAATACTTGAAATTTGATGGAAGTGTACGTTAGGCTGTGCTATGTGTTATTAATATAGGATTGTGTTTAGGTGCACCATGTGGTTTGTACATAATCTTCAAAAGATGTACAGGGCTGCCAATATTTAAGCCATAACATTCTTTTTTATTTGTAAGTGGAAATGCTTTACTATAATATTTTACCATGTCCAGGAAAGCTGCTCAGTAATTGAAATTAAGTCCTCATAGCCATATGATAAATAATGTATTTTTTAAGATAAATATTCATCACTTGCTCTTTTGTATATTTACACGTTTTGAGGCTTCCTGAATACCGAAGGCAAGTTCTATAGTTTGATCTTTAACTGTGTCTCTTAGAGTATATTAAAAACATATAATTTCAGGCATTCCAAATGATGTATTTTAAAGTTAAAGCATTTGTTACCAGAAAAGTTTGTTCAAGATTGATAAGTTTCAAGGAATGATGCGTGTGAAAGTTGTCTGAAAAAATTTTAAATAAACTTTTGAACTTAATAACATATTTCAATTCTATATAAATGTAGATACAATAATAAAACGGGGGATTAAGGGGACGGTAGCCCCCTCACATAGAATTATTTGTCAAATAAAGCTGTTCCGAAGCCTAATTTGAATTGTTTTGCATAACAGTACTTATTATCTTAACCCTTAATATCCAATCTGTACTTTTAGTGTTAAATTTCAGGGTAAGAGAAAGTCGTGTGAGTGACACACCAGATTATTTTATTTATTATTTAATTCGTAACCCCCCTCCCCCAATCATCCGGCCTAACAACACCACTCAGCCACCTTAATCAAACATCTGCCTCCCAACCTCCAAATTAATATTATATATATATATATATATATATATATATATATATTATACATTAAACATGTATAGTTTTTACTTTATTTATTTATTTATTTTTAATTAATTTATTTATTTATTTTTTTTTAATAATGTTAAACAGAGATACATATTGATTATTGAATAAATAAAATTCTTTGGATAACCCATTTTTGTAGCTGCTTATTTAATGACGTGGTTGATATTTTTGATTTTATACTTGGATGGACAAAGCAGAGGTCTGCACGGGCCAAAATTTTCAGGCCCGGGCCCGGCCCGGCCCGATGGAAAGGTTTGCTTACCCGGTCCGTCAAGGTATGAAATCAAAAAATTCGGCCCAGGCCCGTTTCTTTTTTACTAGTGTACGGCCTGGCCCGGCCCGGACAAAAAGCGATAAAATCAGGCCCGGCCCCATTCAAAAATATGTAAAATTACAAAAAAAAAAAAAAAAAAATGCCTTTCTACGAAAAAGATTTTTAGCATGTGTTTTGCAGAGGTTTTATATAGCTAAGCAATAGAAAATTCTGTAACATAACTGCTGAATGTTTACAAGATATTTATATATAAACAGTATTTCATTATTACAGACGTACAGAAGGCACAAAGACAGACAAAAAGTCAAATCGAAAATATTAGCATTCTCAAACAATACAGGAAGATATTTAATGGTTAATAGTACTAAAAATACACTTTGAACCACTTCCTGTTATATACCGTAATGTATCCAAATCTTTCATGTGATCAAATTAAAAAAAAAAAAACTTTAATGCTAATCCAACCATATTCAATAGAAAAGATGCTTTTGCACATGCTAAAAATGATGCTACTTACCCAATGCCCCGGAGAAAAGAAAAAGAAGCCAAAGAGGAAAAGTTACAGTGGAAGGATTTTTATAGCCTTCATACCACCTAAACACTACAGACCATATAAAACAAAGCCTTATATACAGTCACGTATTTAATTTCTTTTGTTTGTTACATATACGCAAACTGGTAATAATATGCATATTATTTTGAAATGAAAACCATCTAATATTACTTTAAATAAAATGTATTAATTTCGAGACATGTTTAAAATATTTGAGGAAAATCAGATCACGAACAGGCAAGCTGATAGACAATTAAATTGAAATTACAGAAATCTTTTAACAAAATAAAATTTTATGTGACATACCAGACTGTAAAATTATGTAAAATAAATGACTGAAAAAGTATTTTATCGTTTTCCTTTTTCGTTGAATAACGAGGAATCTAGAAAAAGATTCGGGCCGGGCCGGGCCCGGGCTTAAAATTTTCTCCAGGCCCGACCCGGTCCGAGCCTACAAAAAAATTTAAGCCCGAGCGCGGCCCGGCCCGAGAACAAATTGAAAATTTTGGCCCGAAACAGGGCCGAAAGCCCGGCCCGTGCAGACCTCTAGGACAAAGATCATGTATTCGAAAAAGGTGATTCAGAATGATATTTCTGTACACAGACAGATGAAAACAAGAATTAAAATGTGTAAATAAATTTACTTTAAAACAAAAATCTTGTCTTTGTCAGAAATATCATTGTTAATTACTTTCTCTTAGAAAGTATAGTTTTAGGGTCAAATTTTCGAACGCGAGTTTTTGTTATATTTACATGTTCTGAGGTCCCCTGAATACGAAAATCATATTTTTAGCGAATGATCTGTGCGTCTGTTATCAGCATATCTCAAGAACAACTAGTAGCAGAAATTCCAAACTCGGTATTCTAAATGCGTATCATTTACGGATGCTACAGTAAGCTTTTCGTTGAGATGAAGCAAATGGTTCGTGCACAAGGACACTCAAAAGTATTCAAATACATTACGTCTATGGGGGAAATTGAAGGTAAGCAGATTTTAACATCTATAGACTGCACTAAACCAAATGAAACGAATATATTTTTTGTGATAGAGATAGTCAACTGGGAAAAAAAAAATATTGTGTATGTAGGAGCCTCGCATCCCCCCTGGAAGGGGGATGCGAGGTAAATTTTCCTGATGGGTATCTTTCAAAAGAGCTTGCCAATACCTTTAAAACGAATGGTTGAACTATCGATATGCGATAATTTAAAATAAAGTTATCGATTTTTTTCATTTCTAACAAAAAAAAAAAAACTTTTTTTTAATGTAATATTGAGAATAAATTCATCTTTTTTTTTTTTTTAATAGTAGAATATTACCATATTAGAGAAGTAGTGTTATACTACTTGTCTAATATGAAAATCGTCTGCATTATCATAAAAGATAATTTTTAAAAATAATGATTTTAATAAATTATTTTTTAGAAACAGAATTATTTTTTAATAACCGAATTAAATTCTACATAAATGTAGGTGCATTAATGAAACGGGGGGTTGAGGGGGGGGGGCGTAGCCCCCCCTCACACAGAACTAATTATCATATAAATCTCTTGTGAAGCCTAATTTGAATTGTTTAACATAGGTTTACATAACAGTAATCGTTATCTTACCTCTTAATCTCCAACCTGTATTTATAGTATTAAATTTCAGGAAAAGAGAAAGTCGTGTGAGTGACACACCAGATTATTTTACTTCCTTTAAGTTCAAGTTCTAAATCTAAAAAACTAATGCAGTTGTTGTTAAGATGAGTTTGAGTTAAAGTTAGGTGAGATGAATATTCTAATTTTAAGAAAGTAGGGGAATAATTATTAATATAAAAAATTATAATGTCATCAATGTGCCTATACAAAATGATATATTATATAAACCTTATTCGTTAATAAATCAGCTAACAGACTCAAGCTACTGCCACCTTGTGAGATACCGACCTTTTGGATGAAGGTATTGTCATTATGCAAAATGTAATTATTATGAATAATAAAATTTAAAAGGGTCTTAAAGGATGCTGCACAAAAGTGTTTAGGAATAGAAATTTTACTTTTAAACCTATCAAAAAGGTTATTGATTATTTGATGAAGATCTGTTAAAATAATATTATTAAATAGGTCAGCAAAATCATAGATCCTAATATCAGTGACACTGTTTATAGTTTGGATTTTATCTTTGAGTTGATAGCTATTTTTAAAGCAACAAAATTTTTTTGATTTACTTATTAATTTATAAATTTGTTTAAGAATGTCAAGGAGAAATTTCTTAGCATTATTGTTGCATGTATTACATGCAGTAGTGACAGTTCTAAATTTGATAGGAATTGTATGAAATTTTGAAATAATTACAATATATGAATAGTTGAAATTATTAAAAGGAAGTTTTAGTAATTTATAAAAGCTATGAATTTTTCTATTAATTTTAATATCATTATTGGTGGGATAAAAGTTAGTGCTATAAGATATGGACTTACTTAGAAGAGATAGATAATGATGTTTGCATATTATAGCATAAATATTAGGAGATTTATCAACGTAAGTAATTACAAAGTTGTTTTTTTTTTTTTTTTTAAGTTCTTTATTAAAATTAAACTAATTTAATTAAAATTTTCGAATTGTAAGCCAATCATAATTATTAAGGTAATTTGACTATAATTATAAAACATTCTTTATAATGGCATTCTTTGATAAAATACATTAAGCAGATTTTTTACTACGTTCTAGACGAGAAGTTTTCTGGTTGATATTATGATTAAGTGCAGAGTAAATAGGGGAATAATCATGATGAGGATTTATGTTAGAATATACTTTTACAACTTTATTAAAATATTCATGATTCAGACCATAGGGATATGTTGTATTAAAATGTTTCGTATAATGGGATTCAAAGAAAAGCCGTTCACTTTCTTTTTTTTTTTTTAAATCTTTATAATTTTTATGGTACATGAAAATAAATCATGTAGATTAAAATGTTTTAATTCAATTGGTGATTCACTAGGAAGGACATTGGAAGGTAATTTTTTAGAGTCTGGTCCATGTTGATTAATTTTAAAATGTAATACAGTAAGTAGAAGTTTCCCCAATATATTGCACTTTACACTTACCGCAACTTATTTTATATATTACATTATAGACCTGACAAAAAGGAACCAATTTAATATCATCAATAATTTGGGACTGTAAGGCATTACATTAAGCTTTGCATCGAGATGAGTCACACTTTCTAAATTAAAGATTAGAAGGAGGATAAAAAATAGGCCATAGGATGATGATCCAGGAATATCCTTATACATATTCCTGTACCGGGCACAATGATGCTGGTTAACAAAGTACTTCTTGCCAGGCACTACAAACTTACTTAGAACATTCATAACTGAAGAGTGATTTCATGGAGCATATGCTAATGAGTTTTAAAATTAAATTCAAAAGCATCTGACAAAACAACTTTTAATTATTTAATATATTGCAATAATTAGATCAAATCAGACGATTTGAAAATTAATTAATTCTTGATTAATATTTGCAGCATTTAAGAAAATTCTTTTAGTTAAATTTAATGAATTAAATTAAAACATACCTACAATTTTAAAATTACAGATTTATCTTTGGTTATTAATCATCATAATAAATTATATCCATTATTTACAAAATCTTCCAATCTAAATCAAACATCATCTCGAAACAATAGAAAAGCCATTGCACACATCACAAATAAATAAAAAACAAAAAATAAATTTTTTTACCAATTAAAAAAACATTGAAATCCTATTATGGTCAGAACGAGAAATGTAATTTTCCTTGATTGTCAGTATCGGAAAGCATGAAACACTAAAAAATCCCATTATTTATAATTTTATGAGTTGCGTAATGATTAAATTCAACGATATATTTAATCCAAGTAAACAATTGAAAAGATTTCCAGATATTAATTTTTAAAATTAACAATTCAGTTTTCAAGAATGTAGTTGGCATAACATATACATCCAGTTAGCAAAGCTAAGTATTATGAGAGTGTTATCAATATTTAATAAAAGTAATTATTAATTGGATTAAAAAATGAAATAATACACAAATTTAAATAGATAGATAGATTAAGGTATGTTCTTTCTAATTAAGAAACACTGTTTGGTTTTAATTTCCGATAGCTGAATGTTAACAATCAGCTTAATTGATATTACAAACTTGATGACATGATTGGAAAAAAAGGAATTTCGTGTTTTAATTAGGCCTCAGAAAAAAAATTATAAACGTAAACTTTTCAAATTTCACTACTTTAGATATGGCTGATAAACCTTTAAATAAAAAGAAAAGGAAAAGGAAACATAAATTAAAAATATCTTGCAGAGTATAAAAGAAAAATTATTCCTCTTAAATTAAATTCAAAAATATTATATTTAACTGTTCTGAACTATATTTATTTCTAATGGAAAATTATCATCCTAAATTTCTAATGTTTCATTTTTTGTCAAAACTCGAAATAATGATATTAATAAATAAATAAATAAATAATTCACTAAGAACCAGAAAAATAAATAACAATAATAATAATAAATCTTTTCAAATAAAAAAAAAGTAATATATATATATTGAGTCTGTGTTTAATTATGAATAGTTTCACATTCCCGTATGTTTCTGAATATTAATGAAAATAAACAAAACAATTCTGTATATTTTAAACGGGTCAGGGAAAAAAAAAAAAAAAAATAGCATTTCATTTTCAAATTCGTAACAGAAGTTTACTTAAAATTATCTCTAAAAATATTCCCGGATTCCTTTAGAAAATAAAAATGATTTATATATATTAAATTATGATGCACTGTAAACATACATCATCACCTATTTCTTAAATAATAGAGAAGAAATCTAAAAAATAATCAACACAAATTATTTTTCACTGCTTCAGAAGATAATTTAGAAAAATAAGAAAGAAATTAATTGCGGTACGATTTAAAAAAAAAAAAAGAAAGATGGGAAAAATCACCTGAAATTATTTTATATCTTTCGTTAAAAAGGGGGAATTCCCATAAATTTACTGGGAAAAAAATTAAAAAAAAATGAGTGTAACTTAAATTTACGGGATTTGCCCTTTAAACATGAAAAATGAATATTTTTCTTAAATAAATAGTACAATTTCCACTTTATATAAATATTCACTTTACAGTGAATATTTTGGAAAATTGTATCACATCCTTATAATTCATTTATCGAAATCTTCTAACCTAATTCAATTAACTGTCTAATTCAATTTTATATTTCAAAAACATTTACTTCTATATGTAAAATGATACAAGAATTCGTAAAAACGCCAATAAATACATGCACAGTGTCCCCTGTCCGTATTTTATCCTGACTCTACCACCATTATACTCATATAGTAATATTCTGAGTATTTTTCCATTATTAATAATGGGGAAAAAATTACTGTATGAATAAAGCAGTGGAAGAGTCAGAAGGAAAAGGCGAATCGACGGACATCCTAAAATGTCTATTTGTTCCCATAGAAAGTTAAAACTGAATATTTTTTTTAGCAAAATAATAATAATGATTAATTAATTAATTAATATTATTTTAATAAACCAGATTAATAAAAAAATAAATAACATAATAGTTTATAGATCCTTACTTGATTCTTTTCCTTTAACAAATATAATGTTCGTAAATGCACAACAAAACGCCAGACAAAAGAAGAATATCAAATGATTTCGCATTTTTTAACGCTCCGCACAGGATATAAAACGTTCATTTAAGGCAATTCTACTCGAACGCGTCTAAGGATAAATGTGAAAATTGGTCTCCATCCGTATCTTTAATACCTCCGATTCTTTTATCAGTCTGGCATCGCTATTGTTACACGCCATTTCTCCCCCTCCTTGCACAAAGATACGAGCTTCTCTAATTTTAATACGACAGATGTATCAAGTAAATAAACAGTTCACCGTTTGTTCCATCCAGTTCTTATTCCAGTGGAACGTTTACAGACGTGTGAAAATTATTCGAATAATTGTTATTATTTATTTATTATTATTATTTTGTTATTATTATTATTATTATTTGAATACAAGCAAATACTCTAGAAAAACTATTATGTTGTGGACATAATTTTACTTAAAATAACTGAAAAAACAACTAATTTTGAAACTTGCAAATTTTAACAAAGGTGTTAAAAAAGGATTTATTTGTATACTACAGCAGTCCTGCTCAAAAGTTTAACAAAATTTGCAAACGATCAGTTTTTTTTTTTTTTTTCCCCATTTAAAGACTTATCTGTCGATGAAATGTTTTCAACAAATATTCGGTATTTGAAGAACTGGGTCTTCCTCATGTTTTTCAGTAAAGATTGGTTTAAGACAACATTTAGGGGGCCGGTAACAAATTGAGCAAAATCAATAAAGTTTGTGATCACCCTGTATGATTAAGCGAACGAAATGAACTGTAACTTTATGATATGTTCATATAGACTCAGTTCAATTTGTGGTTCAATATGTGTGATGATAGTATATTAAAAAACGGCATTTATTATTATTATTATTATTTTTTTTTTTTTTTAAGCATGATTTTTATTTATATTATACAGAGTTTTTAATGATAATTATTCCCACTTTCAGATAAATCGAAAGAACACTTTTAAATTTTAAAACAATACACTGAAATCGGAATAAAAACATCTTAAATATCTCATGAAATATGAACATTTTTATGAAAAATATTTTCGCTGCGCATGTGCAAAATATAGAAAAAATTTTATTACATAGGTTGAAAACTAGATACATTCATGTTTCTGAAAATTGCAACACCAAGAAGGAATGCGAGTGTAAGAATGATATTTATTGGGCACATACATTATAGAAAGAACAATTGATTAAAATTTCAAGAAATTTGGAGTAATATGTACTGAGAAAACAGTACATAAAGCAGGGACCTCTGTGAGCAATGACAGTACTTATCTGCCTAGACATTGAATCAAACAGCGATTGGATGACATGTACGGGTAAAGCACTTCATGAAGCTTCAACACGATGCCACAATTCATCGATCATAGTCACTGGTGAGTGGTGGGGCTGGGGGCTAGTCGCTTTTCAACGATTAAACAGTCATTTTCATTGGTGCGAGATCGGGAGAACGCACTGGCCAAAGTAGAAGTCGAACACATTCTGCATCAAAGAAGATATAAACAATACGGACAACTTGCGGTCGTCATTGTCCTGCTTAAGTATTGCGCTTCGGAGGCCTTGAATATAGGGCAGAGTGACGGGTCTTAACTCGTCAGGAATGTAATGGCTGGTATTCAGAGTGGTGGGGATGAAAACAATAGGTGATCGAGTCGTGTATCAGTAGTATCACATACCATGACTCCAGGTGGTCACCCAGTATGCGGCTATCAAAATTTTGATTACTATCAAAACTGCATCACTGATATAGGCGCCTTTAATGTGTAATCAACGACAAACTTGGACGCAGGAATGGCGTAAAGTCGCATTTCAGACAAATCACAATTCTATTTCCAGCATCAGGATTGCCTTATCCTTATTTAATGGCATTGTCAATAATGCACATTGCCAGCTGGAATTCGACATCGTCACACTGTCCACCACCTGCAGTGATGGTATGGGGTCCCATTGGATACACGTATGGATTACTTCTTGTTCGCATTCCCGGTACTCTGAATAGGCCACTAAATTTCTGGTGAGTTAAGACCCGCTCATCTGCTCTATATTCAAGGTCTCCGTAGCGCAATATTTAAGCAGGATAATGCACGACCGCAAGTTGTCTATATTGTCTGGACCTTCCTTGATACAGAATGTGTTCAACCGTTGCTCCGGCCAGCGTGTTCTCCTGATCTTGCATCAATGAAAGTGGCTGTTTAATCGTTGAAAAAAGAGTGGCCCACCACCACTCACCAGCAACTTCGATCGATGAATTGTGTCATCGTGTTGAAACTTCATGAAGTGCTTTACCCAAATATGTCATCTTCAATAGAGCAGTAGCATAGGAACACCTTTGTGGCCTTAATTTATTTTTTTTTTTTCACATTTTGGTGATGAAGTAAAATGGCTATAGCAATTGCAAAAAAACATCTTCGCGAGAAACGTCCTAATTACTTCGGTGCCAAATTTCAAATTTCGTCAAGTGGTTCTATACCTAAGCAATTTCTTTTCTTTACAGCGATTTTTCTAAATTTTATTTTAATTACTAGCCGGCTTTGCCCGCTTCGCTGGACATTAAACTTAAATGAGTTGTCAGAATCCCATATCTTTATTAATAACCTAAGTTCTCGCTGTGATTGGTAGAGGTTTTTTCGATCGCAAAGTGAGGAGTCTGGGTCTCCACTGTCTTCGGCACAACTTACCCACTTCTTACTTCCCCTTCCTCAGCGGGTGAGTTCGAAGTTTTGCAAAATCACACTAATGTACATAATGCGTACACTTAATCAATATCCAGTCTGGGTCCCCACTGCCTTCGGCACAACTTACCCACTTCTTACTTCCCCTTCCTCAGCGGGTGAGTTCGAAGGTTTGCAAAATCCCACTAATGTACATAATGCGTACACTTAATCAATATCCGCCCACCAAAATTCGCCATTCTAAGATTATTCAAAGCGAATTCAAACGGAAAAACATGTTTTTACACATGTTTATTGGGAACAACTTCAGTATAACCCCACAACGATATTTGGCGATTTTTTTGTTGGCGATTGTGGCTAAATCATAAATCTAAAAATCATATATGATAAATGATAAAATCTAAATCATAAAACATAAAATCATAAATCCAAAATAAACAACATATTAGGCTGCCATATTATATCGCAAACAGTCCAGAACGACATCGTTATCCTTCAAAACGGCGCAAAAGAAAAATCGCCAAATTCAGCTGTGGGGTTATACTGAAGTTATACCGTTTATTGCCCTCCGACTCCGAGAAGGAGGGGGGGGGGATTTCGAATTTCGTGAAATCCAGTTACAATAAGTGCCGGATGCAAACAAACAATTTACGCACCAATTTTCGTGACCACAGAAGTCTTTAATAGAAAATATTATAAATAAATAAATACAAAACACACAGCTTTAGTATGGGAACCCTTTGGTGACTTTAAATATTTTAAGCCATTTTTGCGATGAAATGAATTGGCTATCTCAATTGTGCATTTAAAGATCTTGGCGAGAAACGTCCGAGCTACTTCAGTTCCGAATTTCAAATTTTGCCAAACGGATCCAATACTAAAGCTGTTCCATACACAAAATAAATAAATAAATAAAATAAAATAAAATAAAAACTCTTTTCTGATATTTACAAAATAAAATAAAAAATCTTAATAAAATCCAAATTATAATCATTTACAGTTAAGGGTAGAACATAAAAAAAAAACCCTCATAAGGTACATAATACCAACAAAAAATTTTGTTTTACTGCAGGAAAGAAAAGTACTGCTTAATTAAATAAAAATATTAAACTAATGCCAAATATCTCTATGAAAATATTTATCCACGTGCAAATTCCTCATTAAAAAAAAAATCACCAACTTTTGTGCGTATTTTTCTCTCTAATTTTTATTATTATTCACGTGAAATTTCATTTTATTTCTGGAAAATAAAAAAATATATAAATGCCTGTATATAAATATAAAACCTTTTACCGAATCTTGGTTGAAAACGGTAAAATAAATTAGAAATATCAGACCTATATTTATAAATTTGATACCAAATGAAAGGGGCGATTTTTCTGAGTCCAGGGGTGCAAACAGTTTTTTGATGCGATAATTAGATTTTTTTAAAATAACTAAAGTATGAAATTTAAGTGGCAACGGGAAAACGTAAAAAGGGAAAAATAAATTAGAAGTATCGGACCTATCGTTACAAATTCAGTACCAAATGAAAGGGGTGATTTTTCTGAATCCTGGGGTGTAAACAGTTTTTTGATACGACAATTAGATTTTTTAAAATTAACTAAAGTTTGAAACTTAGATGGCAACACTTCATTTCAATCTTTTCATAATTTGAAGTGCGAATCACGCGAATAAGAAAGTCTTTAACTTAAAAATTTATTTTTATATTTTATTTTTCCATTCAAAGCGTTTTAGTGAAAAAATATTTATGGCGCATGCGTAGGCGTTTTTTACCCACAATTTAAACACTAATCATAATTTTGAAAATTTCTATAGATATAATTTTAAGTTGGGTGAAGACCTAATTTTCTGCCAAGCACCGTTGAATTCCGTCCAGCCGTTTTCGAGTGATGCCCGGACAAACGTGTTTTAGTCTTTTACCCCCTAGGGGGGGGGGGGAACAGGGGGGAATTTCGGAAAAGTTGATAGATATAATTTTAAGTTGGGTGAAGACCTAAATTCCTGCCAAGCGCCGTTGAATTCCGTTCAGCCGTTCTCAAGTGATGCCCGGACAAAAAAAAGCGACATTCGGACACGATGACACACACACACACACACACACACACACACACACACACAGGCAAAATTTTCTGAAGTCATTTTCGGCTTTCATGGGGTGTGAAACGTGAAGATATCGCAAAATTTTTCGATTCCGATAAATTTACAGACAAAACTCTGATTTTATTAATATAGATAAAAGACAAAAGTTTGCACGTTATTTATTTATTTATTTTATAATAATAATATATATATATATATATATTTTTTTTTCACATGAAAAGAAAGATGTTTTTTTATTTATTAATTTACTTATTTTTGGCACATGAATATTAGAATCTATATATAGCTTTTTGTAATTTTTATAAATTTTTAAGTAATATTTATGCCACAAAGTTTGTTTATTTTCAGAAATTTCCATTTCTTTTTCTTCTTTAATTTGAGCCTTTTACGTATTTTTCTATTTATTTTAATTTATTAGAAATTGCTATCATTATTTTAGAAAATGTAACTTTATTTTCAATGATTTTTCAGATGTTAATTATAAATATTTTCAAATAAATTTCTTAATTAACTAAACTAATGACCTCATATTTTTCTAAAATCATAAAAAGTACATGCAAGTTAACTCTTCTTGTAATTCTTTCCCAACATCTTTAAATAATATTAATAGTACTTAATATAGTATAAATAATTAGACTTGTCGCAGAACAAAAATATCAATGTTTACACAACGTTAAAAACAACAGTGTAAAAAATTGTTAATTGCAGACTGCAGTTTTGATAGCGCAAGGCGTACCGTCATCAATAATGCAATTTGTCGTTCTGCACTATTGATGCTATGTTGTACGCTACCGAAACCGCTGTCTGCAATTAACAATCTTTTACATCGGTGTTTTTAACACATATTGATAGAATACATAACATACATAATAAAAATCTTTCTATACTAAAGCGGTTCAATTTCTTAAGCATGATTTTTCTAAATTTCATTTTAATTATTTAAAAAAAAAAAAAAAAAAAAAAAAAATGCAGGTTTATTATTTTTTTTCACCAACAAAAAAAAAAGTATAATACTACGAAGGGCGCCACCTTATAGTCGCAGGTTAAAAGAAACAGTGCAACCTGTCGTACTTAAGAAAAGATGATGAACAGAACAAGCCAGTATTATCACATTATATTGAGAGTAAAATATAATAGTAAACTAATAATAATAACAGAATAATAAAAATAGAATAGGAATATATCAATGGATAATATATAAAGGCAACACAAATTCATGTACATAATACAATAAAATAAGTTAATTTCCAAAATTTAGTATAAAATTGGACTATGTCGTTTAAAACAAACATAAAAGTTACCAATACAGTATAGGTTTCGTTAAGAAAGAAGTTATTTCCGAAACAAATATAATTAGCTCAAAATTACAAAGAAATTTTTTTTTTTCAAATCAATTGCGCAATAGCACTATGTTTAATTCTAATTCCATATATCATAATAATGTTTCATCTGTAAATAATCAATCACAAGAAAGGAAGACTTGAACTGATAGACAAACAGCCACGTGTGGAAGTGAAGCATTACACAAGGCAAGAGATATTGAAAAAGTTAATGTGAGTTGTTTCTGAAACATTTATAAATGAGATCATATATAATATAGCAAATATGAATAAAGTATAACAGAAAAAAGAATTATTATTATTATTATAAGAGGAGGCCATCAAGGCTTAAGATGGGTAAAGTGAGTTAAATAAATTTTCCGGACGTGCTGGACGCTCAATTTTCCCCAAATGCTCTGTAAGACCATATGCTAGCAACGTAAAAATATCAGAAAAAATAGTAATTACTGCTTCAAAAAATAAAATTAAATAAGCTGATGTGAAACAACCACGCGACTTCCGTGAAACAACACCAATTTCCAAATTCTAAAACTGACCTATATAATCAGTATGGCTGTTAATTTTCCTGTAATAATCACGTAATACATCAGAAAGGGTATTTAAAAGGGCTTAATGAAACAATTGTCAAGAAAATCGTTACAGCCTTTTTTGAGAGGTGACGTGCCCTTAGCAACCGTGCCCTTAGCGGAACGTGCCCTTAGCGACCGTGCCCTTAGCGGCATGGGGTGAAAGGGAAGAAGGAGGAATAGAAGATGCCGTGCCCTTAGCGGAAATAAGAAGGTGTGCGTGTTCTCTGTGGAAAATGAAGTAAATACTGTTATTGTTTTATGTACAAGGATAGTCGAAAGTATTCCAAAGCATTTCGTTCTATGAGGGGTATTTCTATAAACCAAATTTTAATAACTTTGCACAAATTTTAATGAAATTGAAATATGTTATTAAATGCACAAAAGAATGCTTTCTATAGAATGTAGTATGAGTAGCATTAGATTTACAGAGTCACACAAAAATATTCAGTTACACTGAGGATTATTATTGGAAATTTGTTGAATTGCATTTTCGTTTACATTAAACGTTTATTATAATTTTTTTTTTTTTATGTGAATATGATTTGAATTACTGTATTTGTCTATTCTACTGTCCGTTTGTCCGCCTCCACCGTCTGTAAATATTTTAAGAATTTTTTATTTTTACTTTCTTCAATATTCAATAGAAGAAAGTACAGTATTCGTAAAAATTTTCGATTTCCGGTTTTCGACGGATTTACACGTTTTGAGAGGTCTAGAACACGATTTGATTATTTTTAGAAAATGTCTGTCTGTGTGTGTGTAACGAAAATTTGGTGCAACTGTATCTCCGGAACTACTGCTCAGAATTGCATATAAATTTACATGTAGATGCACCTTGAGCTAAATTAGTGCCTATCAACTTTTGATGCCACCTGCTCAACAGGTGGCGCTGCTATACAGCGATTTCCACAATTTAATGGGAAGCTATATCTCAGGTTCTATTGCATATAATTAAACAAAACTTGACATGTGTGAAGGCCATTGTGAGACATTATGCTGATTCAGTTTGAATTCTTTATCGGCGAACAGGTGGCGCTGCTATACAGCGATTTCTGCAATTTAAGGGAAAACTATATCTCAGGAACTACTGCACAGAATCACATATAAAATTATATGTTTATGCACCTTAGCCTAAATGAGTATCTGTCAACTTTTAATGTCAACCGCACCACAGGTGGCGCTGCTATACAGCGATTTCCGCAATTTAAGGGGAGGCTATATCTCAGGTTCTGTTCCGTATAATCAAACAAAACATGATATATGTGAAGAACATTATGAGACATTATGCTAATTCAATTTGGATGCTTATCGGCCAATATGTGGCGTTGCTATACTGCAAATTTCCTCGATAACGGGAAAGCTATATCGGAGCTTCTATGGCATATAACTGTACGAAACTTGATATGTGAGATAATTATTAGAAAAATGCATTTTTTAAGATGTCATTTATAGACAATAAAACTGCCTTTCTTTGGATATTTAATGTTAGTTTTCTCTAAGATGAAAATTAATTGTTTGCACAGAGTGGATTTGTATAGGAAAATTGGCCACAACATACTAGTTTTTATTTTATTTAATTTTTTTAATGATATGTGTTATTCAAACTCATTATTGAATATTCGCTACTTAAAATGACCTCCAATAGAACCTATGCCACTGGTTTATGGACATCCAAAAAATGCCAATGCATTGCGCTTTAGGGGAGACATTTTTATAAATCGCATTTAAATAACTTTATCAAAAAATCATAAAGAATTTCGCATTTATCGTTTAGATGCTAAGAAAATGTTTTGTCCAGGGCTACGCAAAAATGTTTCGATACGTTAAGGGGTGCAAATAGGAAATTAAGAGCAGCATTTCTGTTTTTTAAGCATTTTTAACACTTTCCAACAGCGTTTCAGAGTGATTATGAATTCAGTTAGTTTATATGTCTGTCTTTCTGTTTGTCCATTATGTGATAACAAAGAACATAGAATATTATACGATACAACAAGTACGTAGAGTTGGAAAGTGTTGATAATCAATGTGTACCTCATGATTTTTCGTTTTCGTTTTAGTTTTAAAAAGTGTAATGCTTAATTATATTTTCAAATACTTAAATAAAATCATAAAACGGCAATAATGTACGTTTTCGTATGGAGTACTGTGATTCATTAAACTTTACATGGTTACAGATTACCGTTCCATCAAATAACGGATATTCTACAGTACGTATACCTATTTTTGCGACAGGTTACTTCTGAAGCAAAATATAGCCAGTGCTAAATGTGGGTAAAGTGTGGAGGAAAATTGAGAGTTCATTTTTTTTATTTATTAATTTATTTTAGAAGTTATTATATATTTCCGCTAAAGGCACGTATGCTAAAAGCACGCCACCGAGGGGGGAATAACATTTCCGCTAAGGACACGGGTTTATAGATTTCCGCTAAGGGCACGGCCCTTTTTGAGATACCAACTTTTACCAAAACTTAGTATACACAGTTAACAATAATTACATACAAAAGGATATTTAAAAAGCAGTTAATATGACGAGTTTAAAAAAAAAATTCGTGCAGCGTTTTTAAGAGAACGTTCTTGCGAGACCTGAAATTGAGCTATTTATACAGAATGTCTCTCAATTTTCCTGAAATAACCAACACTATCATTCGTAAGGACATGTGAAGATGAATTTCTTCACGTAGTCGTGATCGTTGACTAATGTAGATTTCTGTAAAGAAAGTCAGGTTAGCAATACTTCAATAAGGAGTCCAATGGCAGTCATCAGGAAGTCTTTATTGAATAATTCGTCCAACAAAATCTAGGAATATTTCCAACAATTAGTACAAAGCGTTGTAAAATGTTTACCAATGAAGTACGTAGACCCATGGTTAAATGTTGAGATTGTCGCATGAGATGGGGGAGAGAGCGAACGTAATTACATCGTAACTATACTATGATCTCGAGCAGTTCTGAGCTCTTTACACTAGAACAGATCTGAGATGTCTGAAGTAAAAGAGCCAAATTTTAGAAAAACAGCCAAATTATAGTGCCAAATACTTTCATTGTTTATCGGATAAAACAATGTTAATTTTTGAATTTGTAATGACGGTTTATAATTGTAGTAACCCTTTAATCGCCAACATTTTGCCAAATTACCGTTAGACAAGAGAAAGAGACGGTTAAGAAATGCAGTCATCAATATTGCGCAATCTAAAATAAATTACATCCTGTGTTGAAATAATATAAATTCTGACAATGAGTTTCCTTGTTTTATGACTATTTGAGAACACTTTTTATTTTATAATTACGTTTAATGTCAGAATTTCCGTTAGATATTATTATTATTTTATTTTCTTTTTTTTTTATCGCATAAAATAAAGTACTTTTCTATTTAAAAGATAAACATGTTATTTATAATTTAGATATAAACATATACAAATTAGATTTCTGAATGATGTGTGTTAATGTTTTATGTTAATAAATAGTGTAGGTCGTATGTATAATTAAAATTGTGCAATTTTTAATGACACTTAAAAAAAACAATTCTTTCTTCAAATGTCTGAAAACAAATTATGTGAATAAAATATCACACATGAAATTTAATTATTTTTATATTGCGATAATGCATTAATTTATCATTAGATTTTATTTTATTTAAAAATTCAATTAAAATTTAACCAAATATATGTGAACACCTTCACATATTTCTCCCCTTCGCCTAAAAAGAAAAAAAAATCGAAAGGTAATCAAAAATATCGCTCTCTCTCGCATCAAGACAAAAACATACTACAAATTTCAAAATAACTTTCTATATAAAATCAATATTACTTCAAAAATATTTTTCATATTACAAGGTGGCTAATAATGTAAAATTAAACATCAAATATATATAATACCAATAATTAATTAGAACTTGTTTGTACTGGACATAGTTATCTTTCATAAGAAGCAACAATGTATATTGAAATCATGACATTATAATTATAAAATAAGCAATGCAATGTAGTATTTATAATAATTCACAGCTGTATGACAATGCATTCTCAACAAATTTTCTTGAAAATGTATGACAAATTGAAGGCAAGGAAAAAGGAAATCAATAATTATAAAATTAAAATATTTTAAGTATTCACAAGTTTATGCAATCTATTAATTTGCCTGAAATTATTTATTATTTACTAATTTCAATAAAACAATATTTTGATGAGATATTTTGGTATGAAAATTTTTTTTTTATAATATAAAGAAAGTACCAGAACGCCAATATGTGAAGACCTAAAATTTATACAAATTGAGCCAGTGTGTGTGAATCAGTATACAAATCATAATTGACATTATGGGTTGTGAGGCCACAGCCAAAAATAACTTACTGAGTTAGGGTGTGAGGCAGAAGAGGCATATATATTATGTGTAAATAAGATTACAGCAAGCATTCTGCAACACGACATAATTAAATGTCTTTTGTTTGTGTAAAGTGAATTGCGAAAAAGAAAAAAAAAATAGCCCAATCAATAAAGTAATAGGACACAAGTATGAAGTCTGGAAAATTTTTAATAGAAAATGTAATTAGTTTTTTGTTCAATTATAATTAATTATTTCTAAAAAATGAAGTAAGTTCATTTTCAAACATTATGTGGTTTAAAAAAAAAATGAAGAAAGATATCAATATACTACTAATTCCCTTTTCCTTAACAAATATAATAATTTATAAAACATGAATCACAACTGAAAAGTGTAAATTGTCAACATGAACAAATTCTAATAATATTTTAATAATATTTATATTTTATTCTATTAATAATATGTATTATTCGTGATGTTTGTATTGAATAATGTCTAAATAATTGAGAAATACAAAATGTTAAACTTGTTAAGTATGCATGATACGATACTTTTTTTTTTTTTTGTGTGTGTGTATGTGTTTAGATCACTTACGTCTTGGACGAAGATGTGTAAATGACTTATTTATTATTAGAACCTATATATTTTATATTTATTTATTTATTTTTATACAATACTGCAAGGTAAGCCATGTGAAATAATGTGTAAGATGGATAAAATTATGTGCATTTAACAAAAGTAACCCTATTGCAAGACTAGAATGACTAGATTTACATGCAGGTTACCTTAAAAGTGTATGTATATAGTGTATAAAAATTGAATAGTTCCTTTTTTTTTTTTTTTCTTTTAAATAAGGAATTTACCTTCAAAATGGACAATAATATTAAATAAAAATTGAAGTATTTGTGAAAATTTTTGTAATTGTGTATGTGGTATTATATATGTATAAAATAAATAAAATATAAGTGTACATGTGTACAGTTAGAAAACATCTGTATCCTGAAAAATTACACATTCATGTGAATCATTAAAAAAATGACTCACAGTGTTTGCAAATTGGAAAAATACCATAGAAAGAAATAAAAATGTTCAAGTGCAAAAATATTTTTTTTTTTTACCCATAATATGAAACATTAAAAATTTATAATTAATATTCTGCATAATTAATGAGAAAAATTGTATGATAGACTCTTTAACTTTATCCATTTATTTATCCATCCCCTTTTTTGTGTGTGTGTAATTCTTGTAAATAGAAGAAATATTTCCAAACGCACGGCTAGCACATAAGCTAGATTTACATGCACATATTTCCAAAAATAAAATAAACAAACAAATAAAATTGTAAATATGTGTAGATACTTATAGAAAAAAATAATTGAAAACATTGTATTTTGTGAAAAGATGAATCAATTCCATGATATGGTTATAATAGAGAATATAAAATTCCTATTTTATGTTTGTGTACATCTCATATATTTTGAAAATAAAAAATATAGAAAAATAAATATTGTATAACATGTAGAAGTGAAAATTGGCAATAAAATAAAATGTAAAACAATAGTATGTAAGCGTAAAAATTGTGTAATAAGAAAAATGTATGTGTGAGAAAATTATGTCACTATGGAATTATATACTCCATACAATTACATAATCAAGAAAAAATTAAGTGTCATGTAATAATATCTCTTCGCAATTGGTTATCAATGTTGCAAGTTTTAAAATAATACTGCATTTGAATTAAAAAAATTATTTGTTGAAAATGTGTGTGTGAAGTACACCTACGTGCATAACTGAAAGTGACCATATGGCAAGGCTGAGATTGTCAGATTTACATGCCATCACCTTCAAAAAAAAATAGTGTATTAAAAATTGTGTTAAATTATTTTTTTTGTTTAACAAACATCAGTAAATTTTCAAACTGGCACTGTATGTAACAAAACCATTTAATGAATATGTGTGTATATCTTTACGAAGTTGTGTATAAATAGGAAATTAAATGTGAAAACACAAATTTATGCATTTGTTGTAAATGTATTATAATTATATAATTTCAAGAAAAAAAGGGTTTTTGTCAACAATGATGTAAAAATGAGTTTTAAATCTTTTTTTTTTTTTATGCATTGGGAAATCAAAAAAATTATATAAAAATCAAAACTCAAAAATTTTTTTTTTTTATCAATATTCTGCATAATTTGAATAGAAAAATGTGACAAGGTTCTCAATATTATTTATTTACCCCTGTCTTAATGTTATCCCAATTAATCTACTGTTATTATTACATTTAAAGAAGTTTCATGAAAACGAATTTATGTATCAAAAGGAAATTTTGAACCACATTCCAAAAGTAATTGATTGTAAACATTTGTCAGAAAAATATAATGCTTCACAAAAAATAATATTCCGCTATTCATCATCCTTAACTAAAAAAAATCGGTCCTGCCGAAATATTGTTTATAAAATGAACAGCAAAACACTAAAAAAACCGATACACTGAAGAGCACTCGGAGACAGTGTACAAGCTTTTCTTCGGAAACATTACATAACTTGACAATAACAAAAAAAAATTTGTATATTAAATTTTGACAAACAAAAAACGAAGTGTATGTTTAATTGTATTCGTATATTAATCATAAAATACTTCAAAATGGAGAGAATAAAATGTAAACAATAGTATAATTAGTGTATTATTGTGTTATGAAATGTCATTTAAAATTGAGCAGAATTATAAATATTATATATAATGTATATCCCTTTATATGCTCATGATTATAACAATATTTGATTTTTTTTTTTTTTTTCTTTTTTTTTGGATGAAGATTGCATATGTGTGTGTGTTGAAAAAGGTGAAAATATACATACTTTACATTTAAGTATATACAGTGAAATAACCAATACAATATATGATTATTTATTTATTTATTGTATATATTTATTAAAAATAATTAGTGAATGTTTGAAAAATAGCTTTCGCATAATAATATTAATGTGAAATGTGGTTTCCCAAACACAATTTTTGGTGTTGAAAATTTAAACTTATAGTCAAATATCAGCACATTATATAAAAACAATCTGCATAATATATAGACCAAAGCAACACAATTGTGTGAACAGGGAGTGTGTGTTTATGTATATTTATTTTATTTATTTTTTAACAAGAAGCTGTGATAACATAGTTAATTTTTTTTTTTTTAAATGCGAGATTAAAATTCTCAATAACTTTCAATTATGTCCGTAAACATTCTAGAATGGTATTACTGATGAAAAAAATAGCCACAATATTATTATTTATGATCTCTGATGACAGCTCTTTAATTAATAATGAAATAAAAAAAATGTGCACATGAAATTGTTTAAAAAAAGGTCATGACAATATAAACTTCTAATGAGTTCAACGAGGCCTCTTAAAATGAGCTTAAAATCAATATAAAGAGTAGCTACAAGGGCTATCATAAATGCTCATATCAAATTCCATAAAAACTCGAGTAAAGGAAGCATAAATAACTTCTCAATAAAAGATGAATTCAAATTGTTCATCAAGTCGACTAAAAAAAAACATAATCATAATCATAATCAGCTGACATGTATAAAAAAGCAAAAAAAAATATTTGCTCAAAAGTTGCGCAACGCTGTTTTCTAAAAAATGATGCATCTAATACATAAGGCCTGATATTTGATGTTATAAAATTTGCTAGCAATTAGATGTAAATACTAATATTAATGTATCTACATATTAATAAAAATAAAAAGATACAGATACAAATAAGAATATAAACCAACAAATAAATATTTATGATAAAATGTGATTAAATAAGTATATATGATGCTTTAACACAGTTAAATTATATTTACATTTAAAAAAAAATATTATTATTCTTCTGATTACTATTTCCTTTAATATTATTTTATGCATGGTGAGTGACAGATATGCATCTCAGTCTTTCAGAAAGAATAAAAAAAATATAAAAATAAACATGCTTCAACAAAATATTTTCACCATTGTATGAATAAAAAGAGTGTATCCATTTCATTTCTTTTTATTTATTTATCCATTTGTTAGCTTCTCAGTTTCTTTGTTTATAAATTTTGTTTAATCAGTATAATCAAGTTCTTGTAATATATGAAAGAAAAATAAACAAACTTGATGTGTGTAAAAAGTGTAAACAAAAATATAAAAATATGTTATTGCACAGTGTTAAAAAAATATATATAGGCATAGCAAATTAATACGAAAGTGAATTTTTGAATGTACGTGAAAGATGAAATGTGTAAATTTATAGCAATGTGTGAAAATAAGAACATCATGCATGTAAAATATTATGGGCGGGAAAGTCTTTTATGAACAACAGCTGTTTTACTGTAATGACGTAATCCCGTCACATCTACATGCAGTGAACAAATGTAAAAAAAAAATGAGAAAAAAAATTTAATAAATAAAGAAACAATGTTTATCAATAGAGCTGTACCGAGTACTCGTTATATACTCGGTACTCGGCCTACTCGGCCAGTTTGCCGAGTACTCGGTACTCGGCCAAATATGGACCGAGTATTCGGCCAATACCGAGTAGTTGTAAGAATTTCATTATTTTTATGTATTATTGAAAGAAATGTATTCATAAGATTTGTTTTTTAATAACTAAACTAAAAAAATATGAAAATATAAACATAGTCATTAAACTTTTGCTGCAAACAACTTTCTGCAGTTAAAACGGGCAAGTAGATTGCCATTAAACTCGATATAGAGATGATTCATGATTTGAGCTATCCATTTTAGTTATAAGAATTTAAGTATAACCATTGTATGTGTGTAATATGCATTTTTTTTTTTTTTTTTCAAAAGCTTTGTACATAAAATTGTATCTATAAAACAGACAAAAATAAAATATTTTAGAAAAAAGAACCCCTTATATAATACTACTATAGTAGATAAAACTTTAGTTACATATTTGTACAAATAAAAGTAAAACACTTTTAAAACTGTAAAAAAAAGATTGATTTTTAATTTAAAAAATAATTATGAAAAAGGTAAATACACTAAAATGTTATTAAAAATATATTATCAAATTTGTTGTTCTGCAAATTATGGCCCGAAACTACCCACCTTTTTACTCTTCTAGAATTTGAAGATTAAGTCTATCATGTTTGAAATGATGATAAAATATTTATTTTAATGTTCTCATTTCATATGTAAATTTCATGCATCTTAAATTAAGCCTGAGTGTATAAAGAACTTTTATATTCTCTAAGAATTACCTGAGAATGATTCGCATCTGAGAAAGACTATATAATAAAGAATGAAGTTATCAGTTATTATGGTTTTAATATAATAATCCACTAAGCTGGAAGTATCAAATATAACAATGAACCTAATTGTGTATATACACTACAAAAGTTCTGAAACTTTTCATGTAAACATGGTGTTTGCCATTTAACTTAATTTTGTGTTCAAAAAGCCTTTTTTAAATTTCAAGATGTGAAAAATTCTTCATATATACGTCAATTTCAATTTTTCTTTCTTACAACTACTCGGTACTCGGCTACTCGGTACTCGGCCGAGTAGTAAAAGGCCGAGTACTCGGTACTCGGCTACTCGGCCAAAGTGCTACTCGGTGCAGCACTATTTATCAATTTAATTACCTTATTGCCTTCATTTAATTATTATTTTTTTTTATTTACATATGTATATGAAAAACAAATGCAGAACTGTAAATTTAGCAAAGTAAATATTTTGTATAAATGAAAATAAAATTCTAGCAAAAGTAAAATTGTGCAATGCAAGGTAATCAAGGCAGATCTCTCCCCATAAAGAAATCTGGCCAGGATTTCCAAAGAAAGAAATATACCCCGAGTACCAAACAAACACTACTACATTCAAGACGTCATTAAATGCAACAGTGGTGCACAAAATCATAAAATTTAAATCTTAAAATGGGAAACGTACAAAACTTTTGAGATGTAGAAAATAAAAATTATAATGTGTATAAATTATCATTAAAAAAACTTTACAACTCGCTATTATTTAATAGAACCTAGAAATAGTGTATGTATAAAAACATGATTGAAAATGTGTTAGTGTAAGAGGAAAATTTTATTACAAACGTCCGAAAACAAATATTTCTAAAGTTTCAGGATGAGCCAAACCAATCAATTTATCGATGATTGATTACTAATATTCCCCACAAGAATTGAAAGATCAATTTTATGAAAATGTGAAATGTGTAAATGCAAAATATTTATAAAAAAAAATGTGTTTGTAAGTGTGTAAATAGTGGGAAATGCTCACCTGCCGCTTATAAACACCTAGTCCCGAACGATTGCAGAAAAAAAATTCTTACTTAAATTATTTTAACTTTTTTTTTTTTTTTTTTTTTTTTTTGATAAAGTTATAAAATGTACATGTAAAGAAAAGATGCCTAAAATCATAATGTAAAATTGAAGTATTTTGAAATGTTTAGCAAGAAGGTATGAGAACATTTTAATGAAGGGCTACCTATTTGTGACAACAATGTAAACTATGTGTGAAATAACTTTGTTTGAGTGTGAAACAAGAATGAAGAAAAAATTAGAAATAAGTTTTAAATATATAAAACAATGTATAAATAGATAATACTCAAAAAATATTTATGGTCTTACCAAAATAAAGTAAAGCATATTTCAAATACAAAGGCCAATATAATTTATGTAGAATTCAGCCTGAAATACTGAGAACAGATTTAACTCGTTTATCTTCTTATTCGATATAAACAACTTTGATTATAGATGTGCAATTAAACATCACTCCCTTCAGAAAAAGATGAGATATTATAATATTTATTACTTATTAAGTCTAGATATTCTATATCTTTCTTTCAAAGAGTAAATTTATTTGAACTTTAATAATATATAAAGTCGATAAAATGTATATATATTCATGTGCATTTCAAATTATCTAACAGAAAACTCAAAAATTTCACATTTTCTAAAAGAAATTATTATGAATCTAAAAAATGATTTCCCCTATAAAATGGATAATGTATATACCTGTATATCCATACCCAACATTTTAATATAGATTAAATACAAGAAAAAATATATAGAACGTATAAATAAGCAAGAGTACTACTATGCAAGTAAAAATTGTAATAAATATAAAACGAGAAAAATATAAATTAAAAATTATTAATACATATACTTTTTAATTAATAATTAATAGAGTTGCGTGCTCCATTCAAAAACTATTTAAGTGTTATAGAATATACAAAGTTTAATTTTCTACCTTCAAACACTTTCTTCAAAACTAAGGAAAAAGTACTTACCAATCTTGAACAATCAAAAAAAAATTTTTTTTTATTTATTTATTCATTATTATTTTTTTTTTTTTTGAAGCACTGAAATTCGTATATTTTACGAAACTAAACCGATATTCATTACAGCAACTTGCTCTTCCTGGTAAAATAGTTCATTTTCCTAAATTATCGAAGTTTTGAAGGAAAGTTTCAAATATAAATGTACGTAGTAGTCTTTTTGAACGTAGGAAAAAAATACTTCTATATGTTTAAGGTTTTCCTCCTGTATGGATGCGTAGACCCACACAGCACATACGTCCAAATTTTGTTCATTTCTCGTCTCGTACGTTGAAAACACGTCCCTCCAGAGAACTGACATCCCATTTTTGTCACATGCTCACATAAATTCAACCATCATGTTGAAAGTATGTGTCGTGAGTAACCAAATTTGGACATACATTATTAGAAAAATATCTTGGACGTAATGTGTTCCACAATTGAGCGAATTCATCCCAATGAAGTGTCCTTTTACGCAGGCCCGGCTCAACCATATAGGCGAACTAGGCGACCGCCTAGGGCGCTGGAATCTGTGGGGCGCCGATAAAACAGCGTTTTTTTTTCTGGTGTAAATAAGCGCCTGCTTACTAAAAAAAAAGAAAATATAAGACAATATAAGGCCTAAGTATCCTTTATTTATTTTCATAATTCGTATAAACATAGTGCAACTGACTCTTTCCGTTGATGTTTAAGTTCATCCCCTTGTGAATTCCGACTGTGTAGCTGCACCAAAAATATCCACAATAAACCGCCTACTGTGGACTATCACGCATGCACAAACACATGGCTTTCAATATTGCATATGCAGTTAGCAGTGTGTGAAATTCGAACCTTGATATTTTTCTCTTTTGGGAGAGGGGAAGGGAATGCTATACTTTTATACTACTAACTAGTTTATAATTTTAAAAACTATAAGAACAAAAAGGCACAAAGGTTTATTTTAGCTGATACAGCTAACAGCTAGCAAAGCAAAATAATAACTAACTGTACAAAACATATCTTCTTAACATGTAGAAAGAAAGAACAACAACAACAACAAAAAAAAGTTCTTCAGTCACATCCTTGATAGCTCACATTAATTTAGAAGTCTGGCTCCAGATAATGCAATCTCTTCTGTTCGATTATAATTGACTAGAGGTTTCTCTCTCTTTGTGTGTATATATGTAAAGAGAGGCTTAGAAAGAGCTTTATTAATTAATTGAAGTTTAATTAAAAAATAAACATGTACAAATATTTACACTAAGGTATAACCACGTAGGTCTAAACAAAACATAAGTCTACTTAGGACCTATTTCAGATTAATAATAACAAAAAAGCCAAGCCACACAGGCAGGGATGGAACACGGGCGCAGAATTCATACCGGAATCCGTTTAAGAAATTTCTCTACCTATAATATCGTTGATTTAAGAAGTAGAAAATTTTCTTACATTGATAGTGGTATGAATTCTGCGCCCGTGTTCCATCCCTGCACAGGCATAAGATGTTATCGTTAACCAAGCGAAATCATAACTCATTCCACAAAGATATTTCTTTTTCACATACAAAAATAAAGAACAAATAAAAATAAAGTTCTCTGCATCGTTCTCTCTGCAGACAACTGTCTCCACCAGATGATGCAATCTCTTTCGATGTTTGGATTGTAATTGTACTTGATTGTTCTAGACTCTCTGGAAACTACAGTCATTTTAATTACAGTATAGGATCCGTTATCCGGAAACCGTTATCCAGAATGTTCCGAAAACCAGAATGCAAAATGCCAATTACCAAAATTTTTAATTTTCGTAAAATTTAAGAATTAAAGTTATACAAGAGCAGCGGTCAGAATTATAGTTTTACAACGTACTTTCTTTAATGCTATGGTGTTATTCTGGGGAAATATGGTGAGCACAAAATTATCCAAATAATTTTACTGAAAATTTTGCAAATTTAGGTTAGAAAATGAATTTTTATGGTATATTATAACAGATAAACATTAATAACACATACTTCTTAAATTGCCCAATAACAAATGAATTTTATTCCTGAACTCAGGCCACTTGCATGAAGTCTCACAAAAATATTTGAAACATTTATGAACAATTAGTAACAGCAAAAAAAATATCATTGAAATGTTTGCAAAATCCAAATGAAAGGATTTTACTCTCAGATCCAAAATTACTTTTTATATATGTTTATTTATTTTTTATTTTTTATTATTATTATTTGTTGTTTAAAATTCTAATTAAGAAGTTTTTTTGTTTTTGTTTTGTGGAAATAATTTATTAAATGAATATAGGTAAAGTGTTTATTTTTATATATTATTCATGTTTATCACTTTCACTGCTTTTTATGAAATTGTTTTGTACCATTTTTATACATAAAATAAAGTGTTCCGAATTACGGAAAAACCCCTTATCCAGAATATCCCAGGTCCCAAGCTTTCTGGATAACGGATCCTATACTGTATTTTCAAAACTTTTTTTGTTTTTTGTCTGCACTATTTTTCTATGACCTCCTGCCGAAAACTCTTAATTTCTTATTAAAGAAGATAATCTTAATTTTCGGTAAGATTTAATTAATTTTTGCTTCTATTGTGTGTTATTATTATTATACTGTATTACACTATTCTTATCAGGGTTGGGTTTCCTCCGAAAGAAACCAGTTTCTTCCAGGACAGTGGGAAGAAACTGGAAAAAACCGGAAGAAACGGATGAAACCATCCAGAAGACAAAACAGATGTTCAAAATTAAAATTTATGGACTATCCCACACAGCACATACGTCCAAATTTTGTTCATTTCTCGTCTCGTACGTTGAAAACACGTCCCTCCAGAGAACTGACATCCCATTTTTGTCACATGCTCACATAAATTCAACCATCATGTTGAAAGTATGTGTCGTGAGTAACCAAATTTGGACATACATTATTAGAAAAATATCTTGGACGTAATGTGTTCCACAATTGAGCGAATTCATCCCAATGAAGTGTCCTTTTACGTTGAATTCAACAAGCATGCAGCGTACTTTTTACAAAAATGGGACGAGCAACTGGGCATGCGCATTCATGCAACAACCAACCATTCCACTTTTCCCTCGTCCGTCGCTTTCGCTTTTCGCTCGGCGCCATGTTGATTATGTGAAAATGAGAATTGCGTTGTAGATTTCGTTTCGACGAAATCGTCACATTTGCCAAACTTCTGTTCTGTGTTGTGACAACGATTTTACATCCTGAATACGATTTGAAAATAATTATCATGTAAGTATCCAAAATCATTTAATTTTATTTTCATTTCTGATATTTGACTTATATTAGTGTAATAAACTACAGTTAAGTGCAGTTCCAAATCGTATCCAAAATCATTTAATTTTATTTTCATTTCTGATATTTGACTTATATTAGTGTAATAATAGTATTGATTGTAAACTTAATCGGAATTTCCATTGCTTTTTAACCATTCAAGCATGCCTTTATCAGTTGATTACCTTTAGTAAACAATGCAAAAATGTGTTCATGAAAGCTTAAATTTATTTTAAAACTTTTGTAGTTTTATTTAGCTCTCTCAAATTATAAAAAAAATTAAGATTGATTTCATTAATGAAAGTTGTTATTTAAGTATGAGAAATTCAGTAATTCCGAAGTTAACTTATGTGAATAACAACTGTAAAATTTTCTAACGAACCATAGAAAATGAGAATAAACAAAGATTTCTCATGAACTGCTTGTATTGGTTTGGTTTCTCTTATCTAGAATATGTGTACTCTTTAACTTGTTTTTCACGAGTAATTTTCCTAAATATTATATATTTATATATATTAAATTTTATATATGTGCAATTTACAATTAGAAGCCAAACCATTAATTTCTCTTTCTCTGTTTTGAATCTCTTATCTACAATATGTATACGCTTTAATTTATTAAATTTAGTTATGTTTTTCTCAAGAGTAATATTTTTCCTAAATGTTGTAAATATTAAAAATTTATATATATTAAATATTATATATGTGCAATTTACAATTAGAAGAGAAGCCAAACCATTAATTTCTCTTTCGCTCTCTCTGTTTTTATCTCTTTTCTAGAATATCTATACTTTTTAATTTATAAAATTTAGTTATGTTTTTCTCAAGAGTAATTTTTTCCCTAAATGTTGTAAATATTATATATTTATATATATTAAATATATGTGTGCAATTTACAATTAGAAGAGAAGCCAAACCATTAATTTCTCTTTCTCTCACATTTTATTTAATGATTTTAAATTGGTATTTTTAGTCTTCTGCTATTTATGTGTTAATAACAATAGCAAAAACAGTGCAGCTAACACTGCAGGTTAATTTAACAATTTATAAATGAGATAAGCTTAATATTAATAAATCAATGTCGTAGCTAAAGAGTTATACTTTCTCCTTTGTAAATGCAAATTTTGCACATTTTATGAATCATATTATTTCTTTTTATTATACCAGACCTGATCTCAGATTCTCTGATTGCAGAATTTTGTTTTATTGTAGATAGATAAAAAATTCTTCCTGTGCACATGTGTATACGTATATTTATATAAAGTTTAAAATTACAGTTAACATTATATAAACTATGAAAATTGTAACTTCATGTTGATGGTATTTTTTGATTAGGCATAATTTTTGTTTTTAAAAATTAGATTTTTCTTGGAGATAATTATTAAATATAAAATATTACTCGTGATATGTTTTTTTTTCCCCTACAGTTGGAATGTAAACTCTGATTTTTTTTTTGTTCTTCCTGTATACAATATTTATAAGTGGTTTTTTTTTTTTTTTAATTTTTGCCTTTTGTATTTTTCTTCCCAGATTTTATTTAAGACGTTACTGAAGAATATATAAGGAATCTAGCTTTGGCCTGCAGTTTCCTAGCCAACCCTTCAGCTTTAATTGAGTTTGCAAATTAAATAAGTAAGACTTCCTGCATAATTATTTTATTACTACTATTTTTTAATTCATGATTCTCAGTGTTGTCTTAAAAATGACATTTTGGGTTCTCTTTATATTGGTGGCTAATAACAATACATTATAACATAACTGAACATTTTTTTCTTTTATTGATGAATTTCAACACTCAATCAGATAATGAGCTTTTTACTATAACAGATTGTTTTTAGCCATTCACGTAGAGATAGATCAAAATGTTTTATTTATTTAATATTATAATTAGCCTTACTTTTGTACATTGCTAACTTTCCTTCTGTGCTCTTTCCTACATTTTTTTTAAATCTGATAAATAATCATTCTCGTATTTTGAACTATAACAATCATTGCAAGACAGTTTTTTTTTTTTTTTTAATCAAGATTTATTTGATTTTAATGATTTTTTAAAACTTCATACATTATTGTACAACACTTGTATTTTATTCTGTGTATTTTTATGTATATTAATGTAAATATTTACACTATCAATCATTTTACTTAAATTGTAAAAATATAAGTAATATTCTATTCTGATAGAAAAAATCCATGTAGGCATTTATTACCAATATTTTTATTCAAATTAGTATCATTATAATATAAGAAATATTCTTATAACAGTCACAAATGCAGTAGTACGAGCCACTCAACCTGAGACTTTGTAGTACAATAATGTATTGAAATAAAGAAAGTCTGGTGGACTGGGGTAATTCTCGATCAATGTGTTTCTAGGTTAATTAATGTTCACCCACCTACAAAAATTAAAAAGTATTGTTAACAATGCATGAACATTGTAGTTTAATGTACAAAAAAAAAAAAAAAAAAAAGTCACAATCTTTGCTGAAAATTAATAAATAAAACTATATTTTAAACTGCTACAAAAGCATCTTGAAAAAAGATTATTTCTGAAAATCACACATTTTACTTAAATTCTTAGTGGCACAACATTTCTATTTTTTTTTTTTTTTTTTAAATGTTATTTTAAAACTATACATAATATAAGCTTTTAAATTACGTTAATAATATTTCTGTAATTCAGTATACTGGTTATACAACTATATTGATTTATACAACGGATTCTTTTTTTACATATGTTTAAAATTATTTTAGACATGTTTATCAATGTACACATATGTAGTGTGCATCTATAATATATATTCATTAATGCACATCAAAAAATCATAATGTGTATTTTGCTTAAAATTAAAACCGGTTTTGTTATAGGTTTCATATCAAAATCAAAACAATCTTTCAAGCTATTTCAAAATTTTGTAGTGCATGACTAATTAGGATCAAGATTACTAAGTATTGTACTGAATGCTAATAAATTAAATTGTATTTTATTGTACACACTTGTGATTTAAATTATACAGTTATATAAAAAGTTATTTATTTTTAACTGCGTTAATTTCAATACATTAAATCAAAGAAAAGTTCAAATGAAAGCCAACTATTTTATCTTTATTTCATAGTAAAAATAAACTGTTATAACAATAAATGGTTTTATTTATTAAGGACATAAAAAAAAAAAAAAAATGTTTAAATTAAAATATATAATAAAACTGAAATATTTTTAATTGGTAATTGCAATATTTAACTATAAATCAAAGAAAAGTTCATATCAAAAACGTAGTATTTTATCTTTATTTCATAGTAAAAAATAAACTGTAATAATAATAAATGTTTTTTTTTTTTTTTTTTATTTATTAAGGATGGAATAAAAATGCATGGTTGAAATAAAATATATAATAAAATTCGGACAGTAATGCTATATACATTATGCTTTTGAATGTTATGAAGTGTTTTGCCAATAAGTTTGGATGTAATTTCAAAACAAATAAAAATAGTAAATTAACTATGCTTATTTAAAGAAAAAACATATATAATATATAAATAAAATTGGGTTTATGTTAAAAATGATATAATTTGTAGTCCAAATTAATCAATATAGCTATCATTTGAACAAAAAATGTCCTGATCCATAATTGCCCCGGGGTCAGGGTGTGATTGATATTTACCCGGTTGCTGGGGAAATTACTGATCAATGAATTTTTTCAATTAAACAAACTTTTAAAAAATTTTAATCAAAGTCTATATTTTATTGAATAAACACATGATAAAGCTTTAACCATGCTAAATTTAGTTAACATCAATTGTGATGTGATATTTTTAGAGTTATTTAGATGTTTTTGTTTTTTTATCAGGAATTACCCTTGCCCACCCTAAAATCTTATCCATGCTATGGAACGGATAAAATAATTTTGAATATATAATTTTATATTATAGAATAAAAAATCAATAAACAAAAAAGTGTAACTTATGATGAAGCCAATGTACTATCTGTAAACTGATTCATGCACTAAATTAGACAGCATTGCAAACATGCCAACAGTTTAATTTATTCCAGAGGATTGTAAATACCTACCCTTTAAACATCACTTTATTTGTATTGATTTTTTTTTTTTTTTTCCAAATGTGGTAGGACAAATAAGAGGCACACAGCACAATACTATTTCCATTTGTTGACGAAAAAATGAAAATTATCGATCATCATAGAAAATTTTCATTCTAACTATTTTTTTAAATGTATGGTGGAATTTCTTGAAGGCCCAAGGCATGTGCCCTGAATGCTCTGCCATAAGTCAGGCGCTAGGCTTCAGGTCTTTTTAAACACTGCAATGTAAAATATGCCATTATTTTTAAAATATGTGTGCCAATATTAAAAGATATAAACTGATATGAGAACTATAAATAAGCAAGACAATGTTTTCTTTTGTAAATATCAACTGCAAGGCTGGCAGAGACGAACTAGCATATTATATATATATTAATCCTCGCTTTCCCAAGATGGGGTCATTTTGAAGTTGAAATCTAGTTAAGCACGCCTCATTCAAAAAGTGTGCTAATTCGCCAGAGATAGCAAACATAAACATAACCAGTGGAATTTTGCAACTTCTAAACGATATAAAAAGGTGCGGTACTGGTGATTTTCGCCAAGTGTGCCAAGCGGCACCTGAAAGCAATTTTTTGCAGTAATGCCATGATCTTGGGAAAGCGAGGGTTAATCAATTAATTCTACACTAACTAAATATTTATAATTCATACATCAGTCATAAGGCTGTGCTTGTATAAATAATTAAAATGTAATAAATGATTAAAATGTATAAATAATTAAGAAAATTAAGGTATAATTTATTTTTTTATTTATCAATGTTGCTTAGTAGAGACGGAATCTAAAGTCAAGGTATCCAAATAAATATTAGCTTGTTTAATAATATTTTGTTATATTTTACAAATTTCTATAAGAAATATTTAAAAACCACATTTTTTTAAAGCTGGATGTACAGTTTCATGACACTAAAGCCATTAACTTTGATATATAAAAGAAGTGATTTAAATCACTACAACCCTGTTGCAAGATTCTCAATTTATAGCGTTTCCTTACAAAGTTTTTATTTATTAGCTTTACAAGGCAAAATTAGCTCTGGCCGCATGGTCAGTTACTACTGAAGAATTAGTCACTAATAAATTTGCTGCGGGTAGCCACCACAATGTCCACTGTTTGGCTACCTGCTGCAATTTTCACACACACACACACACAAAAAAATGTTTGTTTCCCTCAGTTGATTAATTTTAGCTTTAACATGTGTATACAGTAGGAAATCCACTCCCAGAAATCCATAGCACTTGGGACCAGAGACTGAAAATTTTATGGATTTTAGTTTTTTTTTTTTTTTTTTACTTGTTTGTAGTATAGACAAATAGTTTTTTTTTTTTTATTCGTTTTATTTTTATTCTTTGAAATTACTTTTCATTTAAGCACAAAAACTTTATTATAAATTTCATTGTTTACTTTGGTTGTAACTTTTTAAAAGTATATAACTTTTTTAAAGTATTTATAATTTTAGTAATACGTATTAGGATATTTATTTGCATTGTATAATTTTATATTGCTACTATTCAGAAATTCTTAAAACATTGTTTTTATCATATTAACTAGTATGCTGTGGCCATCGCAAGTCTTTCTTCTATATAATCCTGTACAAATTTACACAATATAAATTATTTGTTAAATTATAATTTATTAAAATTATTTTCCATGATGAATGCAGATGATTTTTATCTGAAAGTAGTTTAATATTAAATGCCAAAAGAAAATCAGTTGAGAAGAAATGAATTTTCTTCCCATTATTTCATTTATTTATTTTTTCATTAAAAATGGGAAAAATCAATAACTTAGTATAAATTATCACTGATCTACGGTTTGATCATTCATTTTAAAGGTGGTGACGAGTTCTTTCGAAGATACCCATATTGAAAATTAACGAATTCCAAACGTCAAATTTAGTTCAATGGTTTTGAGATACAGTACCTACAAAATTTGTAACACACACACAGACTGACATTTCCTAAAAGCAGTCAAATTGTGATCAGGACATCTCAAAACATGTAAATACATCAAAAACTGTTTAAAATTTTTCACAAAACCAATACTTCCTTCTTATATAGAAGACAGTAAAAATAAGATTTTTTTTTTTTTTTTGCTAAGTTTTTTATGGCAAAAATGAAAGAAAAAATCTATAATGTTGTTTTAAATTAACGCAGATCAGTGGTTCAGCCATTTGTTATTATTTTATTTTTTTTCTTTTTCATATGTATATAAAGAGAAAGTATTGAATTAGTAAAAAGTTTCAAACTCCAGTTTTGATGGATTTACACGTTTCAGGATGTTCTGATCACGATTGAACTGATTTTAGAAAATGTCTGTCTGTCAGTCAGTCTTTCTCTCTCTGTGTGTGTGTGTGTATCACTAATGTAGTAGATGCTGCATCTCATTAACCAATTAATGAAATTTAACCAAACTTGGAATTTTGTTGAAACCTGACATAAACTGATGCAGATTAGATTTGGTGATCAATTGTTCAACAGGTCGGGCTGTAATCCCATTTTTTCTAAATTTTTAACGTGAACAAAGCAAAATTTCATACAACTCTACAAAATGAGTTATTTTAAACCATGTAATTATAAAATTAATTGTTAATCAGTGATTGTGAAATTAATATAAATTATTGATAATAGTTGTAGTAATAAATAAGGGGGGGGGGGGGAATGTGCATCTGAGAACTTCGTTTCCTGTAGTGATGTAACTCTGTCACATAAAAATCGTCTACATTTATATGGAAAATAATTTAATAAATTTCTATTTTATGATTTTGGTGTATAATTAAAATTATACAGAAGAAAGTCGTGTGGTGGCACTATCCCACTAAAGGTATTGATAAGATCTTTTGAAAGATACCCATGGTGATAACTTGTCCCCTCTGGGCAATAAATGTAAAGGAAAATATATTCCATAGTCTGCAGAACTGCCTTTCTTTTTCTGTTTTTTAGTAGCTTTTAAAATAATTTATATTTTTTTCCATACATTTGGACAGAGATCATTGCATTATGTGATCTGTATAAATCATGTTAAAAAAAAATCACCTAGGAAGATCTATAAATAAAGCTTATAAAATAAAATTTGATTCGTAGAGTTTAGAGTGCTATTCAGTCAAATGTGATATCATTGACAGTTTATTACCTACAATTTCACAGTAAAAATATAAAAAATAATTTAAAAAAATTAATTATAATAGAACTAACCTTTAATAGCTGTTTGTTTTTAGCATCATGAAGTATATATATTAACGTTTATCAATAATTGTTTCAAAATTTTTAAGCTATAATGATGTTCTCTTATAATTATTATTATTATTCACGTTTAATTTTAATATGTTTGTCAACTAATTTAAAGTTAATATAAGGTTATTATTATCATGTTTCAATTAATTAAAAAATGATGAAAAATTTGAAAAATTGGGCTTCATAATGTACTAGGACATCTCAGTAAGTATCTTCGTGTTGAATCACATGACTGTCCTTATTACCATTTTAGTGTTATGCTGTCTGGAGACACACATCCAGACACTGTCTTTTTTATATATGAAGATTTACTCGTATTATTGAAAAATCTAGTACTTATTGTAGATGAGAAAATTCAAAACTGATTGGTTTCAATTAAATAATCATACAAAATTGTTTCTTATAAATACCACAACTTGCATATTGTTATTGAATATAATTTTTGGTTTATGGGAGAACATAACTGTTAGTTTTTATTTATTTATTTATTTTTCCTTTTGAAATGTTTTTTATTTTCTCTCTCTGCAGGTGCTGCGAGAACTTGTCTATTACAGAGAAAAACATTAGATGTTGAATTAAATTAGTAATGTTCAATTAGCTTCGCTATGCAAATAAAGAAATTTTATGTAATTTTTTAAATAAAAATGCATAAATACATATTGTTTCTTTTGATTCTTTTTGAAATTTGAATCTCAAACCAATACAGGTAGGTTGGAAGTCAGTCCTTCGTTGTATCTTGCCGAACAGTCCACAATTTGTAGTAATTAAAACAAATTCAGCATATGGAACAAAGCACAAATAAAATTAATATGTTTAATCAAATAGAAAATACGTATGTATGTATATGTATATATATAAGCATATGTAAAAAAAAAAAAAAGCATATGTAAAAAAAAAAGTAAATCAGTTTTGGTAAAAATATGTGTGTTTTTAAGCTACGTAAGTACTTTCTAAATTTTTTCTCTTGTTTTTATATTTTATCTAATAATTGCACTGAGTTTAATTTTGTTTCTAATATTGATGTTCACTGAGACTTGATTCTTGGCTTCTTTTTAGCTGCATTACATTGATACAACCTGTCGTCCAAAAAAGTTGGATCATATTAATTACAGTGATTTGAATTAGTGATTAACTTTACAGTTTTACTTCACGATCACCATTATGCATCACAATGAGAAAACATGGAGGTAATCAGGAATTTAACTGCTTGTAATTAATGTGATCCAACTTTGTTGAATGCCAGGTGGTATGAAATGCTGCTAAAAAAAAAAAAAAAAAAAAAAAAAATCAAGGGTTACATACAAACGGAACGCTTGCAATTTCGATGACGTAAATTTTGCAAGTTTTTTGCAAATACAGTCGGCAACAAAAGTAACAGAGCACTAGTGAAAATTCCTATGTAAAAAAAGTACACTTAATGCAGATTTGTTAAATAAATCCTTGTCGAATCCTGTTCTTAGTCAGTCTAAGAACATGATTCGACAAGGATTTATTTGACAAAACAGTGTCAAGTGTGCTTTTTTCACATAGGAATTTTTGCTAGTGCTCGGATACTTTTGCTGCCGACTGCAGTCATACATTTGGAACGCCTGCAAATGGCTTTGCAACTGGAAGTGTTTCATTTGTATGTACCCCCAAGTGTCAAGTCCTTTGAGCATCAAAAGGGGATGTAACTTAGAGAGACAATGGGAATGGATATGTTCATAAAGATAAAATTTATATGGTGGTATTTAAAATATTTGAAAATTGTACATACAGTACACTTATGCTGCTATTACATAAAAACTTTTTGCACAACATTTGAACCGATTTTTGCTCTAATTTCTGGAGACTGAAAAAAATTTTTGGTTCGGAAAGTTCTCCAAAATACTTCAGATCTCAGTGGATGGTGTCACATTCAGTCTATGCGTGGAACCGGTTTGTAGCTGCATCTATAATGAACCGGTTCTGGTCCTAGACTGAAAGTGGTGCCATTTACTGAGATCAAAAAAGGAGAGTGACAAAAAATCAGTTTCAACTGTCAACATCACCTAAAACATGTGCTGAGGAAGTTCTGGATCTGGAAATAATGCTATATATATTAGCTCTGAATAAAGCTATTAAGTTTTATCTTTAATTACAGTATAAAAGTTTCATGTTTTTTAGTAATAGTAAAATGTGGAATTGATGCATTTTTCTAATTTGGATTCTGTGTCTCCATTTGACATATTTGTGATCCATATCAGTTTAATGTAAATTGGAAGAATGTAATGTTTTTATTATAAGCTTTTAAGACAAAGTTGTAGCAATTCAAAAATCATGAGAAAGGTTCAAAAAATGTTATTTAAAAAATTGCTCAAAATTATTTACAAGGAATTAGGTGAATAATAATTAATGTTCATTAGTTGTTAATTAAAGAAAACACTTGTTATTTATAGACATAAATTTTACTATTAAAGATGTGATTCTTTTAGATTAGGTTATGCTCAGTGGGTGATCCATGTATGCTAAATTAATTTTATATGAAAAAATCTGGAGTGACTCTGTTTGATTTTCTGATAAAGTAAGCGAAGTTGTTAAATGAAGAGAAGAGAAAATTATAATAGGGCATTTGAGTAATTTTCTCCATATAGTGTGTTCTTTAACATTATTGTACTTTAAAGAATTTGAGCCTGTAGATCATAATGTTAAAGAATTTCGCATTGTGTCACTATAAAATAACTAAGCACTAGATACTCCAAAATCAATAGGTCTTGTGTTACGGTGACCTATAGCATATATACCAACATTCAGGTAAATTCATCAATGCATTCAGATGCTATCATGTTCACTCACACATATATACTACACACACATGCATATAGTATCGTGAAAATAGCAAAAATGAACTCTGGGACCTCAAAGCCTATCGAAATACCAAAATCTCAAAGTAAAATTTTTGTCATGATTACAATATTTTCTTTACATATTTATATTTGTAGAGTATAAGTAATATTGCTATTACTAGGGGATAAGGCTGATTATCTATTTTATGAATTTAAAACTGCAGGGATACTTTTTTATATTTGTGTGTTGGGGGGGGGGGGGATTTACTCCCCAACAGACAGAATTTTTTGTAATGATTTGCAGACTGCAGTATAGAACTGCTAAACTAAGTTTTAAATCACATTAAGCTATTAGCAATTAATAAATTAAGTAATATCTGCATATAAAAAGAAAACAAAGAATGTACAAAAGAACAGTAATCTAGAGACATGATGTAAATTGTATTACTTTTCTTATCTGTATACATGGTAGAGAAAGTTTTTTTTTTTTTTTTTTTTTTTGAATCAAATAGCTGAAATTGAGTTTTTGTTGAATTTAAATGTTTTGAGGTCCCCTGAATCTGAAAATCATGTTTTTAGCAGTTAGTCTGTATATCTGTCTGTTATCAACATATCTCTAGAACAAATAGTAGCAGAAAGTCCAAACTGTAATGAACAAAATGCGCATCATATAGGGACGCTACACTAAACTTTTCTTTGAGATCAAGCAAGTAGTTCGTGTACAAGGGCATCCAAGAGAATTCAAACATATTATCCTTGGAAAAATTTCGAGTAAGTACAGTGTAACAGCATTAAGCTGACTTAAACATTTTTTTTTATAATGCATAAAAACATGTTTTGTGTATATTGTGATATGGAAATCATTCATCTTTTGTTTACAGGGCTACCCAAAATATTTGGATATTTGGGGCTATACTTATATTGACCAAACGTCTCCATTTTCTGGGGACAAATGGGGACTTCCTTTTTTTTTTTTTTTTCTTTTTGAAGGCATTTTTCTAAGTTTTAAATAATTGTAGAAAGTAAATTATTAATCAGTAATACTTTATTTTATGTATTAGGAATGAAAAAATACACCCATAATGGGGAAGTTGCACACGGAAGGAAAAACAATTTCTTTTAATTGTAATCGATAAAATCAATCTTGGGAATCCGAAAAATCCAATTAAAATCGTAAAATTATTTCAAATTAACTTTTAATTAACGTTTTAAAATCGCGAAAAACCAAAACAAAACCACGTGATCCGAAAACGATCCGTGAGGGGATTGACGTCACAGTACACGAAGTGTGAATGTTTACACTCTTTTACCGCTTGCTTTTCTTTTGTTCGCTCTATTCTAATCTGTATTTTATAGTTTATTCTTAAAATTTTTACCTTTTGTAAGAAATAACTTAAACCTTCCATAACTATACTATATCTTATATATATATATTTCTATTTTTATTTGTATAATGTCGATTTTGGATTTGTAAAAGAGCAATCGGATAATGTTCCGAAAATAGGTGCTCTATCCATATTTTCATTTTTGAGAAGAAACCTCGATTTTATTAGCGCATAAATATAAGAGTAGCTAAAGCTAAACGATCTAGATTTGTTCTGTATTCATATTTTGAAAATTATAAACGTCTTCATAATAGAATTTTAGCATTACTTTAATATATTAGTAGTATTTTTTTACATTTCTCTAATTTTTTAGATGCTTGTATGTGAGAATATTTCTTTTTTCATAATGTATGCTTAAAGATTTAATTATAATTAAAATATTCATTAAAATTTCATAGTACATAAAAATATATTTTACTGATTATTTATTTTATTATTATTTTTTTTTAACCAGAATTTTTTAATTATGTTATTTTATAAATTATATATGATTATTTTATAGAGCAGTCATTAATTATATATTTAATATTTACTTCATGTTTTTGCAACGAAAAAAAAAAAATGTTATTTTCAAATTGCATTATTTATTTATTATTTTTATTTTATTTTATTAAAAAAAATTTACTTTTTATAATTTTTTAAGTAATTTATATATATATATATATATATATATATTATTTCAATTTTATCCATTTATTTTTCCATTTAATTTTCTTAAATTTATTTGAATTATATTGTTCTACGTTGTTTACATTAGCAACGGCTGTTACACAACTATTTATTTATTTAATTCATTTCAAAAGGAAAATATAATTAAATGTTTTTATCGGGAAAATGTTAATATCGCATAAAGGATTAGTCTTATTAAAATTTTAATTTAATAAAAACTCATTTATTATTTATTCAATGCCTTTGAAAAGAAAATATTTTGTTATTTATTTATTTATTGTACTAATCAAAATGAAATGGTAATATAGCAGAAAAAGTGATTGCAATAAAGTACATGGTGCCAAAATTAAAGTATATTTAATAGATGCTGAGATACAGCTATCCTTAAAATCTTAGTTTTTGAATAATAGCAGCTTTCGCCTACTGATATGTACACAAATTGAAGTGGCCACGAAAGACATTGCTGCGTGCAATAAGAACCCAGATCCAAAAAAGCAGGGTACACTGGAGGGAAAGAAGTTGCCGCAGGCTGCGAATAACCAAAACGATGTTAAGAGCGATTTCAATGAATTTATTTTTTAATTATCTATTTATTTATTTTTTGTTTATAGAATGATATAAAAGAAATAAAAGTTTTTTTTTTTTTTTTTTTTTTTTTAATTTATTAAATTTAGCGACCAGCGAAGCAGGCGAAGACCGTCAGTTATAGTATATGCAAGGGTTGTTCCAGGTTTACTTTTAGGGCTAATTTTTGTAAAAAACATTTTTTTTTTTTTTTTTGTGAAAAACAAAATATTTTTGTGAAAATTTATTTCTTTTTGTGATAAAAAGAATTATCACACGAAACCTTTCACTTAAGAAGTTACTCTATCTAATGTTCATTATCAAGTTAACAGCATATTACTGAGTCAAGTATACACACTCATTAAAAATAATATTGTTAACGTGGAAAACTTTTACAAAATCATCATCTTTTTAAAAATAAATCTTCAGAAAGGCCTGTTGTTATGAATCTGAATTTTGTGAAGAGACCCCATTTTATGGATTTGAATTTTCTAAAGGGGCCCATTTTAGATATTTGGATTTTGTGAAGGGGAAGCAAATGGGTCCCAGTTTTTACCTGGATCGACCCCTGATATATTCTAAACATATTTGGATTTTACATTAAGGCTTCATTGATAAATGAATTTAATATATATATATGTATATATTGCGTTTGATTGCTGAAATTTACTGCAAATTTTTAATTAATTATTTAATACCATTCATATTTATAACTAGATCATGTATAACTTATAAGGTATTATTACATTTAACATATATTTCATGTATTTATTTTATTTTAAAGTACTTTATATCTTTCCTATTGCTAAATGTTGTTATTATTATTACTTTCTATTTCTATTAATCTTTTCTTTCTATTTTTAAATTTTTCCAAATAAAAAAGTAATTACATTATAGAAATAACTAAACGCGTTTCTATATATATATACATATATAAATAATATTAATATTTTTGTACGGAGACCTTCTTTTAATTTTATTTATTTATTTAGAATAAGCTAATGCAATTTTCCTTAAATACTTTTCAATTTCTCAAACTGCATCACTATAATGTTTTTAATTATTCACAATCTTCAGCAGCTATTTTAATAGAAATATTGTTAAGTTATAATATTGAAATGTATTAAAAAAGTTATATATATATATATATATATATATATATATATATATACTGGCATCTCATAATTATAAAAGTAATCTAATTTAGGTTAATTTAGCATAAACTATTCTAGATTATTTAAGCAATGAAAATATGCATATTATTCAGTTAAATATTATTACTCAATCCCAATATTTTATTTCTGTACTCAGTCTATAATAATAATAAAATAATAATAAATCTATAAAACATAATAAAATGAAACAAAACAAGTATTTAAAAGATACATCTGTGGCATAGCATACTAAAAATATTCTTTAAGAAAATTCTATTGATCAACTATTATTTCGATTATAGTTTAATTTGGATTAATAACAGCAGGCGAGTACAAAAAAATATCATTGAAACTTGGTGTCATTTATAGAATGAAGTGATCTTTAATGAGTTCAAGTAGTTTTAATATTTTTTTTCGCTGAATGCACAATTTTTCTTTACAATACAAGAGGGAGAAATTCAGCCGGCAGTTCATTTCATGGATAGTGACGTCACGATAGGTTTTATCACGTGACGCAGCGTTTTCCCGCCAACATGAGAACTACGCCTTTTAAAGTTAATTTATTAAAGCATCCGGTTTTCAAATATGCATAAAAATGGTATCAAAATGTTTGTATTTTCATGCTCTATCATTTACAAGTCAAAATGAAAAATGTGCAATTTCCCCATTGGATAATTGTAGCAATTTTTAACGCTTCTCTATTATAAAGGTATTTTGATCAGGTCAGCCTAGCTATACTTGAAAATTGCTGGAATAGTAATTCATTTTTTGTTAGGTGTTTTTTGATTGGGACTAAATTTAAGTACACAATATTGTTTATAGACAATATGACAACAGAGCTACCAAAAATTGAGCTAAATGTTCTTTTATATTCAGTGTAATTGATGAGAGTGCTTCGATGCACGTTACTGTGTCCACGAACACTGCTCAGAAAGAAAAATTAGTTTTTCAGATTCATACTGTAAAAAAAGTAATTTTTGAAATTTAAATTTGTTTTTTCTTGTATAATATGTTTTGAGGTAACCTGATTACACAAAAGTCCAATTTTTAGTGATTAATCTGTATGTATTTATATTACCATATCTTAAAAAATCTGGTGTGTCACACACATCACTTTCTCTTCCCCCTGCATTTCAATATTATAATGATTGATTGCATATTAAATTTTAAGTTCAATAGCATGAGATAATAAAATTCAATATACTTTTAGAACATTCTAAAATAGTTTTAAAAACAATTTTATTTGATATGCAGTTTTGTGCATAGAATTATAAAAAAAAAAAAAAAAAAAAAACTAGGCTATTATTATTACTTACAAACTTTGAATAAACACCATAAAATGCAATATTGCATTTTATGGTGTTTATTCAAAGTTTGTAAGTAATAATTTTTACAACGCCAGTTTTGTGATGCTTCTTTATTAAATAGGCTATTATTAATTTACCTTCAAACTTGCCAGTCTTTATAAAATTTTTGCCAGTAACCTAATATGAAATTCAAAGTGCTAAATTTGAATTTCCTGCAGTTATTTACTATTAAGTTATGCGATAACAGATACACATACAGCATACAGATCAACTGCTAAAAATTGGACTTTCGTAATCAGGCCACTTCAAAACATGATATAATACAAAAAACAAAGTTGAAAATAAAACTTCAAAAATTACTTTATTTACACTATGCATATGAAACATTAATTGTGCAGTGTCCGGCACCACAGTAAAATATACAAACCACTTCTGTTAATTATATTCAATAGAAAAGAACATTTTGCTTAATCCTGAGTATCCCTGTATATTGTCTATAATCAATATGCACTATTAAGAATACTTTATATTAAAAATTAGTCTTCTTTGAAAAGCATTTAACGCAAAAGGAATTATGATTCCTCCAAGTATAGCCCCATCTAAATACTTTAATTGGCCTTGTAAATGAATGATGAATAATTTTCATACCACAATCTACACAAAACATGCTTTTAAGAATTAAAATATATATATATATATATATTCCATTTTGGTTAAGTCAGCCTGTAGATGTTACACTGTATTTGCCAGATATTTTCCCTTAGACAATGTATTTGAATTCACTTGGATGTTCCTGTACACAATCCATTTGCTTGGTCTCAACGAAAAGTTTAATGTAACATCCCTATGTGATACGCATTTAGAATACTAAGTTTGAACTTTCTGCTATTATTTGTTCTTGAGATATGTTGATAACAGATACACACTCAGACTAGCCGCTAAAAACATGGTTTTTGGATTCAGGGGGCCTCAAAATGTGTACATATGATAAAAACACACTTTCAAAAATTTGACTGATAAACAATACATTACCTATGTGGGAAGAGAAAGTACAAAAAAGTAACTGCATGAAATTCGAATTTGATATTTTGAAGTACTTTTTAAGTTGCCACTTAACAGTTTGATCAAAATTGGTAAGTTTGAAGTCAAATTAATAACAGCCCTTTTTTTTTTTTTTTAAATAACTCTAAGCACTACTGTTGAGCGGGGCTTGAGGGGTTGGTATCCCTCTTACATACAATTATATGTCGAATAACTATTCCTAAACCAGTTTTAAATTATTTTTGAATTACATTGAACTTTATTATCCTACGTTATTTATCTCAAGACTTAAGCAATCTACTTATATAATATTAAAATGCAGGGAAAGACGAAGTCGTGTGAGTGATACACCAGATTATTTAAGTACTTTATTGAAGCCTGGCTTTTTTTTTTGTGTGTGTTTTTAAATTAATCTGCCGAGCTCTCTGCTATGCTGTACTATTTCTGCTACTAGAACCTACTCTTATATCAGATTTTTTTTTCTTTTCTTTTGAAAAAAAAAAATATATATATATGTATATAAATTTAATGTTGCAATTAAACCTTCTGTTATTGCTTTACGACATTTGATTTTGTAATATCTTCACTTTTTTAATATTAAGAATAAATGCTGTTAATTTTCATAGCAGGTAATCTTCAAAAATATCAACAGATTTTCAGAAAATGTCATTTTAAAAGTGCATGATATTACAAGTCAACAAGAAATAGATAGTTAGGCTTTGCATACAATCTCCTGTTCCCAAGATTAATTTCAGATTTTATTCCACCAATACTGATCTTGTACTTCTGCAAAAGAAAAAAACTGATGTGGACACCACATGACTTCCTTATACACCTTTAGAAATATATACATAATGTTAAAAAGCATTATCATTAGACCCGAGACAGTTGGCTAAAAATATTTTAAAAATGCATTGTCAATGTGTTCTGAGCTTTTCTGAAAGTTTCAAATGCCTAACTAGTCAAGAGGTCATTTAAAAATCAATTGCAAGATTTGTACTTGTAACACTGCCGAAGGCAGCAGGGACTTGAAACAGTTCTCTAAAAGTATTAAAAAAATGCATTTTCACCATGTTCTGAACTATTCTGGAAGTTTCAAATGTCTAGCTAGTCGAGAAGTTAGTTAAATAAATTTTCTTTTGAAACCGTATAAACGCTGCCGAAGGCAGCAGGGACCCGAAACAGTTCTCTAAAAGTATTTTTAAAATGCATTTTCACTGTGTTCTGAACTATTCTGAAAGTTTCAAATGTCTAGCTGGTTCAAAAGTTAGTTAAATAAATTTTCTGTTGAATCATATAAATGCTGCTGAAAGCAGCAGGTATCTGAAACAGTTGGCTTGTTGGCTAAAAATAATTTTAAAAATGCATTTACAACCGGTTCTGGGCTTTTCTGAAAGCTTCAAATGTCTAGCTAGTCGGGAAGTCAGTTAAAAATCATTGCAAGATGTGTACTGGTAACGCTGCTGAAGGCATCACGGATCCAAAACAATTGGCTAAAAGTATTTTAAAAATGCATTTTCACACTGTTCTGAACTATTCTGAAAGTTTCAAATGTCTAGCTAGTCGAGAAGTTAGTTAAATAAATTTTCTGTTGGAACCATACAAACGCTGCCGAGGGCAGCAGTGGCCTAGAACTATTTGCTAAAAATATTTAAAAAATGCATTGTCACTGTGTTCTGAGCTATCCTGAAAGTTTCAAATGTCTAATTAGTGGGGAAGTTAGTTAAAAATTGATTGCAAGATTTGTACAGGTAACGCTGCCTAAGGCAGCAGGTATCTTAAGCAGTTGGCTAAAAGTATTTAAAAAAAATGCATTTTCACTGTGTTCTGAACTATTCTGAAAGTTTCAAATGTCTAGCTAGTCGGGTAGTTAAATAAATTTTCTGTTGAATCATATAAAAGCTGCTGAAGGCAGCAGGTATCCAAAACAGTTGGCTAAAAATATTTAGAAAATGCATTGTCAACGTGTTCTGAGCTTTTCTGAAAATTTCAACTGTCTAGCTAGTCAGGAAGTCAGTTAAAATTCGATTGCAATATTTGTCCTAACAGTTTTTGAGTTAAAGTTTTTTGTTACATTATGGCCAAAACCTTTGTATTTTTGGTCATTATTAACCTAATTTTCTTAAATATCTCCAAAACGGAAAATCATACGAAGTCCAAAAAGGGAGGTGCACAACTGGATGTTATAACAAACCTATGTACCAATTCGCAACTTTCTACGTCCAATCGTTTTCGAGTTATGTGACATACACACACATGCGTACGACGTCACGAAAAATCGTGTAAAGTCGCTTATATCGCTAAAACGAGAGCTCGTGTTAAGACGACACTTGCAGGTGTACAACTAGACATCATGACAGTCACACATATAAATTGGCAACATTCAGCGATCATTCGTTTTCGAGCAATGTGAAATACAAAATCCATTTCGCAAATCGGGATTACTATAATTCCTTATACTTTGTATGAGGAAGTAAAAATTGGTGCAGAATTTTATGAAACCAACTAGAAATTTTCAAGGAGTTTGAAAAAAATAATAATTGTCGCCTGTACAAAAAAAAAAAAAAAAAAACAGTATTTTGCAATGAGTAAAATATGTCTCATATTCTAATAAGATGATATACAAAGTTTTATCTGAAAAAAAAAAAAAAAAAAAAAAAAGCTATCTTGCCAAATTTTCTGCCTGGGTAATGAATTCCATTAAAATCTACCAAAATTAGATGTGGAATATACATTTAGATTTTATCCCCAAGTTTTATAGAAGTTACATAAAATCAGCATAACTGATGCATTTTTCTTTTTTTTTCTTTCTCTTTTAAGCATTTTAATGCACTTATTTTAAACAGGGAAGCCAAAAGCATTGGTCTTGCATTTTATTATGCAAATATTAATTTTAGACAAAAATATACAGGTATTGATTTTAAGCATATATTTTTAAATCCTGATATTGAAAATCAATATCACATTTATGTTTAAAATTAATCTCTGCATTTTAAAAAACAAGGTCAATGCTTTTGGTTCCCCTGTTTAAAATAAGTGCATTAAAATTCTTAAAAGAGAAAGAAAGAAGAAAAGAAAAATGCATCAGCTATGTTGATTTTACGTAATTTCTATAAAATCTGGATGAAATCTAGATGTATATTCCATATTCAATTTTGGTTGATTTTACATGATTTAGATGAGATCTGGATGTATATTTTACATCCAAATCTAGTTGATATTACATGAAATGGCTGAAAACACAATGTTGCATTTACATCCAAATTTGGTTGATTTTACATGAATTCAACAAACTCTGGATGTCTTACATAACAAGTTGGTTGATATTACGTACCAACTAAGTCTCATTTGGGGCCATGTTACAACTTTGCTTGTGACATTTCAACCAAAAATCAACCAAAGCAGATAGCAAATTTCAACGTAATGGGACGTAATATTTGATCGCGATTACGTAATATCAACCTAATCGGGATGAAGTGTGTTGTGTGGGGATAATAATGGAATGTCACATTTTTTTTTTGTGATTGTACGAAAATGACGATTTTAATATAAAATTTCTTAACGCAGAAAACAAAAGTATGTTTTGTATACTTGCGTAGAAAACAGCACACACAGGGAGAACCGATCCAGGCATGCAAACACTGCAGCCCCTGCCAGCGATGGAAAATGCACGATCATTAGAAAATGGAAAAATATCGTGAACTCTGTTTTACTATTACGGTATTGTTTGGCGTGAATTTTGATCGGGATTGCTTGAATGGAAAATATCCGAATACGATGAAGGTTATATTTGGTCCGAAACAGCTGCTATCAAATCGAGAGAACGGCAAACCCTCCAAAGTACTGTTGCTCGAACTGGAAGACAGGAGTTGACGAATCTTTTAATAAGTGACCATTGTTCAGTAATCTGACTGGTGCTTCAATCGTTTAATATACACAAACAGGGCATACATCAATTTTATATTTCTACTCACACGAAAAACTAGAGATGGATATTCATAATCTTGAAAAATATTATGTTCACAAAAAGTTATGAATGTCTCTTACTTTAAAAAAAAAAAAAATGAGTATTATCAGTTATACAACTATTATAACACATATTAGATGAAGCCAACTACACGCAAAAATTTGCACAGAATTCTGTCTTTGAACTTTTATGCATAAAAAATGCATGCTTAAACGGTTGACAGTTTTTAGAGGCTAATTTAAAAAAAAGCTAGGAGCACACTTTGAGACACCATCCGTCAACACTGATGAAACGATAAGTAACAGAAAACGGGTATTGCGTCGTCCAGTATCATTGCTTTAAAGTTTTTCTTGTTCATCTCCGATAGACATATAATTATCCATGCGAAAAATTAAGCATCAGGCAAATATGGAAAAATCCGAACAAAATATACGTACGAATAAAATACAGCCCCTCTCCCCCATGTCGACCAATCTCAACTCCTGGTGCTTTAGCACCAATTTGTGTGAAGATGAATTTCTTCACGTAGTCGTGATCGTTGACTAATGTAGATTTCTGTAAAGAAAGTCAGGTTAGCAATACTTCAATAAGGAGTCCAATGGCAGTCATCAGGAAGTCTTTATTGAATAATTCGTCCAACAAAATCTAGGAATATTTCCAACAATTAGTACAAAGCGTTGTAAAATGTTTACCAATGAAGTACGTAGACCCATGGTTAAATGTTGAGATTGTCGCATGAGATGGGGGAGAGAGCGAACGTAATTACATCGTAACTATACTATGATCTCGAGCAGTTCTGAGCTCTTTACACTAGAACAGATCTGAGATGTCTGAAGTAAAAGAGCCAAATTTTAGAAAAACAGCCAAATTATAGTGCCAAATACTTTCATTGTTTATCGGATAAAACAATGTTAATTTTTGAATTTGTAATGACGGTTTATAATTGTAGTAACCCTTTAATCGCCAACATTTTGCCAAATTACCGTTAGACAAGAGAAAGAGACGGTTAAGAAATGCAGTCATCAATATTGCGCAATCTAAAATAAATTACATCCTGTGTTGAAATAATATAAATTCTGACAATGAGTTTCCTTGTTTTATGACTATTTGAGAACACTTTTTATTTTATAATTACGTTTAATGTCAGAATTTCCGTGAGATATTATTATTATTTTATTTTCTTTTTTTTTTATCGCATAAAATAAAGTACTTTTCTATTTAAAAGATAAACATGTTATTTATAATTTAGATATAAACATATACAAATTAGATTTCTGAATGATGTGTGTTAATGTTTTATGTTAATAAATAGTGTAGGTCGTATGTATAATTAAAATTGTGCAATTTTTAATGACACTTAAAAAAAACAATTCTTTCTTCAAATGTCTGAAAACAAATTATGTGAATAAAATATCACACATGAAATTTAATTATTTTTATATTGCGATAATGCATTAATTTATCATTAGATTTTATTTTATTTAAAAATTCAATTAAAATTTAACCAAATATATGTGAACACCTTCACAGGACATCTAATAGAGTGTTTATATAGCAACTTTGAAGCAAATCGTTAGAGCTGTTTTTCAGATACGAACTTACGGTGCCACTTTCGGTTGCCGATGTTCCATTTACGGTTTTCCTATTTTCACCAAAATTTGGAAAATTCATCTGTACGCCATATCTGTCTCAATTCTGAAGTTTTGTAGTTCTCCCTTTATTAGTTTCCGAGGTATGATAGCCAGAATATTCCCCACATACATACACACCAAAAAACTAACCAACTGCCAAAAACTACTTTTTGAACTCAGGAGGCCTTAAAACGTGTAAATGAGGTGAAAACTGTATATCGAATTTTTGATTGAATATGTTACTTACATTACCAACGGTAGCCGGGTAATGGAAGTAATAAATAAATAATAAAATAAAGCTTTAAAATTATTTATTTTAATTTTTTATTGTTGCCAAAGAATTTACCAGTTAATTTATTTTTCGACATATAATAAAATATATTTTCACGCAAATAATTTTAAAAAAAAATGTTTTTCGGTACTGTCCGCTTCAAAACTGATTATTATTAATTTTCTTTTCTTTTCTTAAAAAAAAAAAAAAAAAAAGATTTTGTTGAAATTTTGGCTTTTTTTTTTTTTTTTTTTTTTTCAATTTATAACACCGTTTTCAAGTTATCCAATCATATTTTCGATAAATTTTCGATTTCGATAAATGTCCAACTATCGTAAAACTGCACACAGAAAAATAAGTTGGTCACAGTGACCTGACAAAATGCTCAACTGACAATACAGAATTGACTAACCAAAATTGCTGACTAGCCAAAAAGTGTACTTGCTGAACTAGTCACCAAATCTGAAAAGTGTACCTGTTGAACTAGTCTCAAAAACTAAAAAGTGTACTTGCTGAACTAGTCACCAAAACTGAAAAGTGTACTTGCTGAACTAGTCACCAAAACTGAAAAGTGTACTGGCTGAACTAGTCACCAAAACTGAAAAGTGTACTAGCTGAACTAGTCTCCAAAACTGAAAAGTGCACTTGCTGAACTAGTCAAAAAACTGAAAAGTGTACTTGCTGAACTAGTCACCAAAACACTATTCCAGACTAGGAAGGTTAATATTATCAGACAAAGAAGGCTAGTCGACAATCATAATTATCTGACCAGGAAGGTTAGTCAACAACCGCAGTTGCCAGACAAGGCAAGTTAGTCATATTTTACACTTGATTAAGAAAGTTAGTCAACAGATCCCAGGTATACTTCTATTACCAGACTACCGTAGGTAATGGAAATATTGTATTCGATCTAAAAATTCAAATTCGAGTTTTCACTTGATTTACACGTTTTAAGGTCTCCTGAGTCCAAAACAGTAGTTTTTGGCAATTGGTCAGTGGTGTATGTATGTGTGAAATTTTCTGGTTATCATATCTCCTAAACTAATAAAGATAGAACTACGAAACTTCAGAATTGAGGCAGGTTTGGTGTACAGATGAATTTTCTAAATTTTGGTGAAAATTGGAAATCCGGAAGTGAGACATCGGAAACCGGAATTGGGAACGTAAGTTAGTATCTGAAAAATGCCTCCAACGATTTTCTTCAAAGTTTCCATATAAACACTCTATTAGATGTCCTTTCGAATGATATAGTTGGTTAGTTCAGAAAAATTGATAGGCGCCCTATATAAATAGCTTAATTTCAGGTCTCCTTTAAAAACGGCTGTACTGAATATCTTCAAACTCGCCATATTCAATCTCTTTTATATATGCTTTTGTATGTAATTATTGTTTTGCAGTCAACAACTGAGTATGCTAAGTTTTGGTAAAAGTTGGTATCTCAAAAACGGCTCTAACGATTTTCTTTGAAATTGTTACATAAATCCATTTTAGATATTCTTTCTCATGTATTACATGGTTATTACAGGAAAAATGACAGTCATCCTGATTAGGTAGGTCAGTTTTAGATCTCGGAAATTGGTGTTTGAAAAAATAACTCTATTATTTTTTAACTCGCTATGTAAATTCTGTTTTACACACACACACATACATATATATATTAGCTTTCTCCTACAGGAAATTTCTTTTGTGTATACTTCGCTAGGTCAATTTTATGTCTTCGCTGACCACATTATTTCTAAAACATGCATATAATACGTGTAATAGTGGGTAGTGGAAGTCGTGTGGTTGTTTCACACCAGATTTTTTTTTTTTTAGATAAAGTGATCACAAGATATAAAAGTGACTTAAAGAAGTAGAAACCTAAAATTTTTCCAGTAAGAAAAATTTTATACACATGTAAAGACATATGAAACGAAGCTTACATGTATCGAGGTTAAAAAAAAAAAAAATATATATATATATATATATATATATATAGTAGTATATATATATAGGTAGTTATTTTTTTTGAAACACCAATTTCCGAGATCTAAAACTGGCCTACCTAAGCAAGATGACTGTTAATTTTCCTGTAATAACCACGTAATGCATGAGAAAGGATATCTAAAATTGATTTATATGTAACAATTTTCAAGAAAATCGTTGGAGCCGTTTTTTAGATAACAACTTTTATCAAAACGCAATTATTGACTGGCAAACAATAATTACATACAAAAGGATATTTAAAAGGGAGTTAATATGGCGAGTTTCAAAAAATTCCGTGCAGCCGTTTTTAAAGGAATGCGCTTGCGAGACCTGAAATTGAGCTATTTATACTCCTTTCAATTATCCTAAACCAACTATATCATTCGAAAGGACATCTAATAGAATGTTTATATAGCAAATTTGAAGAAAATCGATAGAGCCGTTTTTGAAATACGGATTTACGGTCCCACTTCTAGTTTCCGATGTCCCACTTCCGGTTTTTCAATTTTTACCAACATTTGGAAAATTCATCTGTACACCAGACCTGTCTCGATTCTGAAGTTTTGTAGTTTTATCTTTATTAGTTTCGGAGATATGATAGCCAGAAGATTCCACACATATACACACACACTGACCAATTGCCAAAAACCACATTTTTGGACTCAGGGGACTGTAAAACGTGTAAATCAGGTGAAATATTGATATCGAATTTTTGGACCGAATACAATACTTCCATTACCAATGGTAGTAGGGTGATGAAAGTAAAACCCCCCTAAAATTTAGGTATATTTTGAGATAATTAAAATCAGTATTGTAATTTTTACACATACATTTAATAAATCTCATTTCATTATTATATTTATTCTCTGCTTATTTTCCGTCTATATATTTTACAAGAAAATTGTTCAATTTTACATTTTTCTTGTAAGTTCCTAAAAATAGTAAATTTTTAACAAAAAACAGTAGGCCAGTAGAAATAACCAAAAAACAGTAGTCTACTGGTAAACACAGTAGAGTTGGCAAGTATGCAGATTAATAAAAAATTTAATTGGTTAAAATCCTTCATATTTTATGAGGAATAAGAGGTTCATATTTGTCTGCAGAGGTTTTTGCAAAAGCATTGTTATTAGTCTTAACCTCTTTACTTTTGTAATTGTTTAATTCCCCCCCCCCCCCTTCCCTTTTAAGGTGTTCAACCTTGAAAAAACATTTAAAAACTTTTCTGAAAAATATTACTTGTCCATCAACTGGAATAAAATACTCATAGCTGCCAACTTTTTCAATTTATTCCGGAATGTTGTTAACATTTGCCCTTTTCTTCATACCACATTCTTAATAGAATAATTTTCTTTAGCATGTAATTACAATTAAATATGAAGACAATTACTCCTCAAAGAATATGGGCGAATATAGGGCGATATACTAACAACATTCCAGAATCAATTAAAAAAGTTAGCAGTTATGAATACTGGAAATTTAACAAACTACTGAAACAAAGAATTTGCTAGTTTAATCATTCTTCCCTATATTTATTTATCATTAACGCACGCATTTATCCAACACTTTTTTATCAAGGCATTCCAAGAGGATTGTGGCGCCACATGATTTAGTCCACTTTTTATGCACATCCTCATATATGGATTTAGAAATATATATATTTTATCTCATCGGTGCTTTCGGTTTATACGCTGTGGTTACAAAAATAAATGTAAATTTTTTTTTTTTTTTTTAAGTTCCTTTTTTTTAATATTTAAGCCACCTGAATATATGTATATATTTTTTTAAATAATGGATTTTTTCCACCTGATTAAAATTACAGATCAGTACGACGATACAATGTGCTTTAACAATTGATACAGACAATATAAACAATATGTACAGTATAGACGATACAATGTACTAAACTATAAATAACATCGAACTCCAAATTTCAGGTTATTTAAAGTTTTAAAATCATAAATATTAATGATATACTTTTTTCTTTCAAGGTGAGGGTGGACATAAAATTTGCATTAAAAACACTTTAACATATATAATAAGAATTTTTATTTTTAATCATCTCTGTAAATTTTATGCCCAGAGAAATTTTAATACATAACAATAATTTATAAGTATTTGATCATCCAAAATAACTCTCACTTACCTGATAACATAATCAAGAATTTATTTAAATACGATTTCTCCTTCATTGAAACTATGTAATTAAAATAATACATAAAAGACAAAAATCAAGATAAAAATAATTTTATTGAAAATTATAAATGTTTCATATTCATGAAGAAGATTGCTCCATAATTTACATAAAAATTAGTCATAATAATAATATAAAAGCACAAATATAATTAGGTAATAAAACGTAATTTTTTTATGCATAATAGCTCTCCATGATGGCAAGCCACTGAAAATTGTAGGAATAGCACCACCTTTAACAATTGGTTTATTTCTTGGGACTTCATATAACTTTCCTTCTTTTTCATTAAAATATGTTATTGTTTGTATAATTCCACCAGGTTTAAAATAGAGCTCACAAACCTTAAAAAAAAAAAAAAAAAGACATCAGGACATTACTAAGAAATACGCTATATGAGGTGTAAATTTCACCTCATTGCATAGGTTGCATTCAATTAAGAAGTTGCATATATCATAGATGGCTTCATTGGAAATCAAATAAATTTATGAGGAGACGAAATATTCTATCAAAACCTTTCTTAATCTATGCATAAATTATTATATATATACTAGCAGGCAACGCCCGCTTCGCCGGTCCCTATTTTTAAATGAATCACTATAATTACTGAATTCTCAAAATTGCATTAATTTTTATCACGTGAAAAAAAAAAAAAAGAGAGAGAAACAAAATCTGATTAGGAAAAATGTCGCACCGTGTTCTCACTGCCTCCGGAAAAAATTCCCAAAATACTCTAACTCTTATTTCTGTTATTTTCCCCCTTCGCCCCCCCTCCCGGCTATCCTAATAATTTTACAATTTCGAAAATATCCGCAATCGATTTGTAAGTATCAAAAACCTATCTGTACCAATTTTGAACGGCCTAGCTGTATTTCTATTTGTTTTTGCCCATAGCCCCCCTTACCTCCCCACCCCTCCTAATAAATTTACAAATTCGAAAATATCCGCAATCGATTTGTAAGTATCAAAAATCTCTATGCACCAGTTTTGAACGATCTATCTCTATTTTTATTTTTTTGCCCCTCCCAATAACTTCAAAAATATCCGCAATCGATTTGTAGGTATCGAAAACCTCTATGTACCAATTTTGAATTATCTAACTCTATTTTTTTTTTTTTTTGCCTCTCCGCCCCCCCCCCTTCCCGGCCTTCCTAATAACTTTACACTTTCGAAATTATCCCCATTCGACTTTCAGGCCTCTAAAACCTATCTGTACCAATTTTTAACGGCCTAACTGTATTTCTATTTGTTTTTGCCCATAGCCCCCCTTACCGCCTCACCCCCCCCCCTTCCCTCCCCTCCTAATAATTTTACAAATTCAAAAATATCCGCAATTGATTTGTAAGTATCGAAAACCTCTATGTACCAATTTTAAACGATCTATCTCTATTTTTATTTTTTTGCCCCACCCCCTTTCTCCCCTCCCCCTTCTCGCCCTTCCTAATAACTTTACATTTTCGAAAATATCCTCATTCGACTTGTAGGCCTTTAAAACCTATCTGTACCAATTTTGAACGGCCTAACTGTATTTCTATTTGTTTTTGCCTCATAGCCCCCCTCCTTACTGCCCCACCTGGGGGCTGAATTTCTAAAATTCCAGAAATTAGTTTTTAGATATTTGTATTAGCTATATTTTAGAGCAAAAATTTCATGTATATCTATTTTTTTGTTTTAGATATATAGGATTATGCGAAATCACGTTTTACGCATGTGAAATCTCGTTTTGCCCCCCCCCCCGCCCCCCTTGGGGACCGAATTTCGAAAATTCCAAAAATTGATTTTTAGACGTTTGTATTAGCTATATCTTAAAGCAAAAATTTTACGGATATCTGTTTTTTTGTTTGAGATATGAAGGATTTTGTGAAATCACGTTTTACCCCCCCTTCGGGGGGCGAATTTTGTAAAACCACTTCTTAGTGGATGCCTACGTCATAGAAAGAACATTGTCATAAAATTTCATGCTTGTAGGTCCAGGGGTTTGGTCTGGGCGATGATGAATCACCCCCTCACTCACTCCCTCAGTCAGTCAGTCAGGAAGAACAATTTTATATATATAGATATATGTATGTGTGTGCGCGAAAACAGGGCAGTTTGGAATCGCCTAGCAGAGGCCTTCATCCTGCAGTGGATTGATAGAGGCTGAAATTGGTAATGATGATATATATATATTGTCATATAACACCATACCTTATAATTCGTATAGTTACTTTAGAAAAGCAAGCACGAAATTTTTTTAAAAAATCAATCTGGTTTTATTGATTTCTTTTAATTGAATTATTATTTTTTTAATGAATATATCCCTGTTAGAACACTATTGTTAAGCATACTTGAAAGTTGACAACCATATTATAAATGCTATCGCTGCATAGCAGCGCCACCTTTCGAGCGATTGACACCAAAAGTTGTTAGGCACTAATTTAGGTCAAGGTGCATCTACATATAAATTTATATGTAATTCTGAACAGTAGTTCCGTAGATACAGTTGCCACAAAATTTTTGTCACACATACATACACACACAGACGGAGACAGACAGACATTTACTAAAAATGGTCAAATCGTGGTCTAACCTTTCAAAACTTGTAAATCCGTCGAAATCCGGAAGCCGAAAATTTTTACGAATCCAATACTTTCTTCCATTGAACATACAAGAAAAAAAAAAAAAAAAAAAAGATGTAATTACTAATTGTATTGCGTTAAAAATCCGAAAAAAAAAAAAAAGACTAATAATAATGATTAAACACTTATGTGAGTTGTGAACTTCGAGATTGCAAAAATCTGCTTCAAGGTCAGTGATAGTAGTTCATTGTTTAATGCTTATATTCTGAAAAAAAAAAAAAAAAGTATCTTTATTTATTTCATTTTTTCGACGGGGAATGTTTATTTACTATAATAATTTGGGTTGCACGGATATATATGATTCGCAATTAAACATCTGCTTTGCTTTTATTTGTTCTAGAGAAGACGATAAAATAAAGAATATTATTATTATCAGCCTTGATGGAATCAGTTTCCTAAATGTGTTTATTTTATATTTCTTTTTACTTTTGCAATCGTAAAAATTTTCAACTTCCGCTTTTCAATGGATTTACACGTTTTGAGGGCTCCAGAACACGATTTGACCATTCTTAGAAAAATATGTGTCTGTGTGTGTGTGTGACAAAAATTTTGTGGGAATTATCTCAGGAACTACTGCAGATAACTGCATATAAATTTATATGCAGATGTACCTTGGCCTAAGTTAGTGCCTATCAACTTTTGGTATCATTTGCTCAACAAGTGACGCTGCTAGACTGCGATTTTCACAAATTCAGGAAAGACTATATCTCAGAAACTACTAATCGAATTTGCATATAAATTTATATGCAGATAAACTTTGACGTAAGTTAGTGCCCACCAATATTTTTTGTCAACTGCTCAACAGGTGGTGCTGCTATACGTCGACTTTCGCGTTTTCAGGGAAGGCTGTATCTAAGGTTCTGTTGTGTATAATCAAACAAAACTTGACACGTATCAACGTAGCCATTATATGACATTACGCAGATTCAATTTGGATGCATATCAGCCAATAAGTGGCGCTGCTATACTGCAATTTTCTCTGAGAACAGGATATGGCTATATCTCAACTTCTGTGTCATATAACTGTACAAAACCTGATATATGAGGTAACCATTATGAAGAAGCATTTATTAAGACTTTATTTATAGAGAATTAAACTGTCTTTCTTTTCTTATTATTAGTGTTAGTTTTTTCTAAAATGAAATTATCTGCATTCATTATGGTAGATAATTTTAATAAATAATAGTTTTAAGAAAACATTTTTACTGGGCGAATGAATTTTCCTATAGGAAAATATAGAAGACATTTTTGCGGTGGTCACAACATAATAGCTTTAAATGAAATCACGACAAGTATTTCCTCTATATTTGCTGTATATACAAGTATGAATGGAGGAAAATTCAAAATTTCGTTCACATAAAAGCGAGGATTGAATTTTATTAAAAATAAAGGTATTTAAAACAACAACAACAAAAAGTATGTTGTAGCCACCACAAGACTTTCTTTTTATATTTTCTAATACAAATTCGCTCAGTACAAATAATTTATTAAAGATCTTATTTATTTAAATTACCTATGATACTGAATGCAGACGATTTTCATCTTAGAGAAAAATTGCATTGAAAATACAAAGAAAGACAGCTTTATTCTTTATAAATAATACATTAAAAAATGCGTTTTTGTAATGGTTACCTCATATATCAAATTTTGTACAGTTATACACCATAGAAGTTGAGATATAGCTTTTCCGTTCTCGGGGAAAATTGCAGTACAGCAGCGCCACCTATTGGCCGATATGCATCCAAATTGAATTAGCATAATGTCTGATAATGTTCTTTTCACATATCATTTATTATTATTATTATTATTATTATACGCAATAGAACATGAGATATCTCTTTTCCTTAAATTATGGAAATCGATATATAGCACCGTCACCTATTGAATCATTGATACCAAAAGTGGATGGACAATAATTTATCTCGAGGTAGATCTACATATAAATTTATGTGTAGTAGTTCCTGAGATATAGCCTTCCTTTGAATTGTGAAAATCACTGTATAGCAGCGCCATCTTTTGAGAAATTGACATAAAAAGCTGATAAGGACTAGGTTATGTCAAGGTGCATCTACATATGAATTTATATGCAATTCTCTGCAGTAGTTTAAGAGACATAGCATTCCCTTAAATTGTTGAAATCGCTAGAGATCCTGTATAATATAGTTTCCTAATATATGGTCATGGTCTCTAGAAATCGCTGTATAGCAGTGCCATTTCTTGATGGATGGGAACCAAAAGTTGATAGGCACTAATTTATGTCAAGGTGCATTTACATATAAATTTATATGCAATAATGTGCAGTAGTTACAGAGTTGCAGTCGCCACAAAATTTTTGTCTCTCTCACACACACAGAGGCATATCTAATATTTTCTAAAAATAGTCAAATCGTGTTCTGGAACTTTCAATACGTGCAAATTCATCGAAAAACGGAAATCGAAAATTTTTACGAATCTAGTACTTTCTTCTATTGAATATAGAATAAAGATTTAAAAAAAAAAAAAAAAAAAAAAAAAAATGTAAATTGCGAAATCTTTTCAATTTCCAGGATGTAAATACGAGGTTATACTGTATTTATTTAATTTAGATATTAATAACAGTCAAAAAAGATTTATAATACTTTTCTAATTTTCATACAATTTCTACAAAAGATACATATTAGTTTCGTTGAAGAAAAGAAAACAGATCCATACAAATACGGATCTATTTTTCTGGATACGAATAGGGAGCTCCGATACATGTCTAGCATGTGTTTAATGTTTAAATTAGTTAGAGTTATAAATATGCCTTTAAATTTAGATTTATAATTGTAAAAAATATTTTGAAAGGTGAGCAGTACGATAGCTGTGAATTACAGTCGTAGATCGAATATGCGCTATCGAAGATAAACAGCTGTACTCGTGCCTACTTTGGGTGCCTGACGAAGGGTCGTGTGCTCTTTCGACCCGAAACAATTGGTGCGAGATATTTTATTTTTATGGTGTTAATTTAAAGTTTTGTAAGTATTATAACATTCATGCCCACTTAAATAAATTATTTTAAATTACTTGTTGTAAATTATAAAAAAAAGTTTTATTGTTAAAATGGAAATGTTTAAGTTATTTATACCATTAATGATAAAGTTTATACACCTTTACCGTGTCTTGATACTATAGTGGGGGGAAAATGTTACGTATTAATGAATTAAAAAAAAATTCTGGGGGAACTATATTTGACAATTTATAAGTAAATCATTCATAATTACCTGTTGCAAATTACTAACATATATTTAACCAACTATATCTAAAATTAGTATATGCTGTAGCCATTACAAAATTTTCTTCTATTATTATTTAATATAATAGCACCATATATCTGTTACAATACACAAAGTAATTAACACAGCTTCTCACAAATAAAGATTTTACAAACTAATTTTACAAATAGATGCTGTGATACTATAACTATCTGGAAATTTACAAAGAGTAATAGTACATCATCTGATGTACACCCAAATTGATTCGGCATAGTTTTTAAAAAGCTAGTTTGGCATAGTTTTTGATGTATAACATACACCTTACATATCAAATTCGGTGCACATACATATCATAGAAGCTGAGGTATGGCTCTCCTATAAACAGAGAAAATTGCACCATGCCAACGTCACCTGTCGGCCGATATGCGTCCAAATTAAATCAGCATAATAGTTCATAATGGCTGTTGCACATATCAAGTTTAGTGCATTTATATATCACAGAATCTCAGTTACAGTATTTTCTTAAATGTGGAAAATTGCAACATACTGGCATTACCTGATGACCGATATGCACCTAAGTTGAATAAACATAGTCTTTCACAATCGACTATTTAAACATTAAGTTATGTGAAGTTATACACAATAGAAGCTAAGATATAGTCTTTCCTTAATTGTGGAAAATTGCAGTATAGTAGCGCCACTTCTTAGATGATATGTACCAAAAGCTATTCAGCACGAATTTATGTGAAAGTGCGTCCAAATATAAACTTTTGTACAATTCTGTTCATTATTTTGTGAGATACAGCACCCAAAACATAAAATTTTGATTATACACAGACAGACATCTCCTAACAATGGTTTAATCGAGTTTAAGGAAATCTCAAATTTGTAAATGCACCAAAAGCCAGAAAAAGAAAATTTTCAAAAATCCACTACTTCATTCTTATACATGTACAAGAAAATCAAAATGAATTTTAAGTTATTGTGGAAATAGCGTATACAACTAAATGCAGGGCCCGATTAAGCTTTGAAGCTAGGGGAAGCTTAGTATCATTTCGGGGCTCCCTTTGATTTCGGGAAATCTTGTTTTCCTATTACATATTGTAATATAAAAATGCAATTGATAAAAAAGTTTTGTGTGTTTATGTATATATATATATATATAATATCTATATTTTTTCATTCATATATCTAGGTGGTTTCCACCCACAACTTTAAAATCGTATAACTTATTAATTACTAGCAGGCTACGCCCGCTTCGCTGGTCACTATTTTTAAATTAAGCACAATAATTAATGAATATCTCAAAATTGCATTAATTTTTATCCTGTGATAAAAAAAGAGAAAAAAAAATCTGATCGGGAAAAATGTCGCACCGGGTCCCCACTGCCTTCGGCAGCGTAGACCCGTGCGCTGCGCGCACGTATTCCTTCACCATACTTATGACTTCTCAAAATTCCATGTTATTACTCATAAACTTTCATTCTCAAGAAAAGGAATTAAAAAATATATCATTTAGCATCGGGTAAAAACTCACACCGGGACGCCACTGCCTTCGGCAGCACAGACCCATGCGCGCTGCGTGCGCACGTTTGAGGATATACGTGCGCTGTACACGCATATTCCTTCTCAACTCAAACGTTTATTAATAAGAAAATAAAATAAAATAAAAATCTTTTATCATCGGGTAAAAACTGGCACCGTGTCCCAAACCCATTCGCGCTGCGCGCCTATTCCTTCCCCACCGTTCCAGCCCCTCCTAATTAACTTGCATATACCAATTTTCAACGGTCTTACTCAATTAGCTGAGATACAAAAGAAAACCTGACCAGGACACTTTAAATTTTAAATAAAATGAAATCTCGAATTCCACTTCCGATAATGTAAAAGAACTTTAAAATATCTTTCGAATGATGTATTAGAAATAATTTAATCATAATTAGAATATGAAATATTGAAATTTAAAAATATTACAGCGCCATCTGGCGGTAGAAATTTCTGTAATCTATTGTTCCATTCCATATCAACAAAGCTTTTAAATGATGTATTACTCATGAAATTATTTTAATTAGTAGATGAGATACAAAAGAAAGCCTAATCAGGACACCTCAAAACTTGTAAATCGGGTGAAATCTCGAATTTCATTTTCGATAATGTAAAAGTACTTCAAAATGTGTATGAACTAAAATAAGCTTTCAAATGATGTATTACTTGTGAACTTTTTTTAATTAATAACTGAGATACAAAAGAAAAAAAAAACTGATTCAGGAAACCTCAAAACGTGTAAATCTGATGAAAACTTTCGATAATTTAAAAGAACTTTAAAATATCTTTCGAATGATGTATTAAAAATAATTTAATCATAATTAGAAATTGAAATTTAGAAATATTACAGCGCCATCTGGCGGTACAAATTTCTGTATTCCACTGTTCGATTACAAATCAAAAAAGCTTTCTAATGATGTATTACTTACGAAATTATTTTAATTAGTAGCTGAGATACAAAAGAAAACTAATTCAGGACACCTCAAAACGTGTAAATCTGGTGAAAACTTTCGATAATTTAAAAGAACTTTAAAATATCTTTCGAATGATGTATTAGAAATAATTTAATCATAATTAGAATATGAAATATTGAAATTTAAAAATATTACAGCGCCATCTGGCGGTAGAAAATTCTGTAATCCACTGTTCGATTCGAATCAACAAAGCTTTTAAATGATGTATTACTCATGAAATTATTTTAATTAGTAGATGAGATACAAAAGAAAACCTAATCAGGACACCTCAAAACTTGTAAATCGGGTGAAATCTCGAATTTCATTTTCGATAATGTAAAAGTACTTTAAAATGTGTATCAACTAAAATAAGCTTTCAAATGATGTATTACTTATGAAATTATTTTAATTAGTAGCTGAGATACAAAAGAAAACTAATTCAGGACACCTCAAAACGTGTAAATCTGGTGAAAACTTTCGATAATTTAAAAGATCTTTAAAATATCTTTCGAATGATGTATTAAAAATAATTTAATCTTTATTAGAAATTGAAATTTTAAAATATTACAGCGCCATCTGGCGGTATAAATTTCTGTATTCCACTGTTCGATTCCAAATCAAAAAAGCTTTCTAATGATGTATTACTTACGAAATTATTTTAATTAGTAGCTGAGATACAAAAGAAAACTAATTCAGGAGACCTCAAAACGTGTAAATCTCCTGAAAACTGTCGATAATGTAAAAGAACTTTAAAATATCTTTCGAATGATGCATTAAAAATAATTTAATCATAATTAGAAATTGAAATATTGAAATTTGAAAATATTACAGCGCCATCTGGCGGTAGAAATTTCTGTAATCCTCTGTTCGATTCCAAATCAAAAAAGCTTTCTAATGATGTATTACTTATAAAATTATTTTAATTAGTAGCTGAGATACAAAAGAAAACCTAATCAGGAGACCTCAAAACGTGTAAATCGGGTGAAATCTCGAATTCCATTTTTCGATAATGTAAAAGTACTTTAAAATGTGTATCAAGTCAACAAAGCTTTCAAATGATGTATTACTTATGAAATTTTTTTAATTAATAACTGAGATATAAAAGAAAACTGATTCAGGTCAGCTCAAAACGTGTAAATCTGGTGAAAACTTTCGATAATTTAAAAGAACTTTAAAATATCTTTCGAATGATGTATTAAAAATTATTTAATCCTTATTAGAAATTGAAATAATGAAATTTAAAAATATTACAGCGCCATCTGGCGGTACAAATTTCTGTATTCCACTGTTCGATTCCAAATCAAAAAAGGTTTCTAATGATGTATTACTTATGAAATTATTTTAATTAGTAGCTGAGATACAAAAGGAAACTATAATTCAAGACACCTCAAAACGTGTAAATCTTTTGAAAACTTTCGATAATTTAAAAGAACTTTAAAATATCTTTCGAATGATGTATTAAAAATAATTTAATTGGAATTTGAAATATCGAAATTTTAAAATATCTGGCGGTAGAAGTCTCTGTAATCTACTGTTTAATTCCAAATCAAGAAAGCTTTCAAATAATGTGTTACTTATGAAATTATTTTAATTAGTAGCTGAGATGCAAAAGAAAACCTAATTAGGACATTCTAAAACATGTAAATCACGTGAAATCTCTAATTCCATTATCTACGGTAGTTTTATTAATGGAAGTAAAAAGAAAAATAAATATTTTTTATTTCCCCAAAACCTATATATACCACGGTAGTCGGATAATGGAAGTAAAAAGAAAAAGTATTTTTTAGTTCCTTCAAATGTATTTTGTTGCTATGGAAACTCCTTTCCTCTATTGAAAGATAGATTACTTGTGAGAATAAAATTTAATTTGCAATTAAAATGTAACTGCTTTGCAATTAAAATGTAACTGCTTTGTTTATTAATGAAAATTGATGAAATTTTAACTGCAGGTTGGTTTTGTGCTGAATAGGTTGTATATTAAGTGTTGTGTACGAAAAAGAAAATTTGAAGCACTTTGAAATTTGCAATTTTTAACCCCAGTTAAAGATCATGTGACATTTAATGACTTGCACATGTTTTCTTTCCGTTCGAGACATCCGTTAAAATCGTCTGCTGAATGCTGATAGAATGCCTCTTTTTAAGCAATAAGGATTTTTGGTCATTTTTGCGATCGATACGGGTCAACATTTTAATTAATATCTCCGAAACTAATTAAGATTTTTAAATTCTGTTTCGAGGAAAACATCGGAAAGGCTCCACAGCATCCGTATGTCAATTCTTGTACTTCTGCGTTCAATAGGGGCTGAACGTATAAAAGAACAGACAGACAGACAGACAGACAGATAGACAGACAGACAGACAGACAGACAAACCTTTCCATTTATTATTATACTAGCAGGCTACGCCCGCTTCGCTGGTCACTATTTTTAAATGAATCACAATAATTAATGAATTCTTAAAATTGCATTAATTTGTATCATGTGATAAAAAAAGAGAACAAAAAATCTGATCGGGAAAAATGTCGCACCGGGTCCCGTGCGCTGCGCGCACGTATTCCTTCACTATCCTTATGACATCTCAAAATTCAATGTTATTACTCATAAACTTTCATTCTCAAGAAAAGGAATTAAAAAATATATCATTTAGCATCGGGTAAAAACTCACACCGGGACGCTACTGCCTTCGGCAGCGCAGACCCATGCGCGCTGCTCGCGCACGCTTGAGGATATACGTGCGCTGTACACGCATATTCCTTCTCAACTCAAACCTTTATTATTAAGAAAATAAAATTAAAAAAAAATCTTTTATCATCGGGTAAAAACTCGCACCGGGTCCCAAACCCATGCGCGCTGCACGTCTATTCCTTCCCCACCGTTCCAGCCCCTCCTAATTAACTTGCATATACCAATTTTGAACGGTCTTTCTCAATTAGCTGATATGCAAAAGAAAACCTGATCAGGACACTTTAAATTGTAAATCAGGTGAAATCTCGAATTCCACTTTCGATAATGTAAAAGAACTTTAAAATGTCTTTCGAATGATGTATTAGAAACAATTTAATCATAATTAGAATATGAAATATTGAAATTTAAAAATATTACAGCGCCATCTGGCGGTAGAAATTTGTGTAATCTATTGTTCCATTCCAGTTACTTATTCTTACTCAATTAGCTGAGATGCAAAAGAAAACCTGATCAGGACACTTTAAATTGTAAATCAGGTGAAATCTGGAATTCCACTTTCGATAATGTAAAAAAACTTTAAAATATCTTTCGAATGATGTATTAGAAATAATTTAATCATAATTAGAATATTTGATCAATATTACAGCGCCATCTGGCGGTAAAATTTCTGTAATCTATTGTTCCATTCCAGTTACTTATTCTTACTCAATTAGCTGAGATAAGAAAACCTGATCAGGACACTTTAAATTGTAAATCAGGTGAAATCTCGAATTCCACTTTCGATAATGTAAAAGAACTTTAAAATATCTTTCGAATGATGTATTAGAAATAATTTAATCATAATTAGAATATGAAATATTGAAATTTAAAAATATTACAGCGCCATCAGGCGGTAGAAATTTCTGTAATCTATTGTTCCATTCCAGATTAACAAAGCTTTCAAATGATGTATTACTCATGAAATTATTATAATTAGTAGATGAGATACAAAAGGAAACCTAATCAGGACACATCAAAACGTGTAAATCGGGTGAAATCTCGAATTCCATTTTTTGATAATGTAAAAGTACTTTAAAATGTGTATCAACTAAAATAAGCTTTCAAATGATGTATTACTTATGAACTTTTTTTAATTAATAACTGAGATACAAAAAAAAAAAAAAAAAAACTGATTCAGGACACCTCAAAACGTGTAAACCTGGTGAAAACTTTCGATAATTTAAAAGAACTTTAAAATATCTTTCGAATGATGTATTAAAAATAATTTAATCATAATTAGAAATTGAAATATTGAAATTTTAAAATATTACAGCGCCATCTGGCGGTACAAATTTGTGTATTCAACTGTTCGATTCCTAATCAAAAAAGCTTTCTAATGATGTACTACTTACGAAATTATTTTAATTAGTAGCTGAGATACAAAAGAAAAAATTGAAATATTGAAATTTTAAAATGTTACAGCGCCATCTGGCGGTACAAATTTCTGTATTCCACTGTTCGATTCCAAATCAAAAAAGCTTTCTAATGATGTATTACGAAATTATTTTAATTAGTAGCTGAGATACAAATGAAAACTAATTCAGGAGACCTCAAAACGTGTAAATCTGGTGAAAACTGTTGATAATATAAAAGAACTTTAAAATATCTTTCGAATGATGCATTAAAAATAATTTACTCATAATTAGAAATTGAAATATTGAAATTTGAAAATATTACAGCGCCATCTGGCGGTAGAAATTTCTGTAATCCACTGTTCGATTCCAAATCAAAAAAGCTTTCTAATGATGTATTACTTATGAAATTATTTTAATTAGTAGCTGAGATACAAAAGAAAACCTAATTAGGAGACCTCAGAACGTGTAAATCGGGTGAAATCTCGAATTCCATTTTCGATAATGTAAAAGTACTTTAAAATGTGTATCAAGTCAACAAAGCTTTCAAATGATGTATTACTTATGAAATTTTTTTAATTAATAACTGAGATATAAAAGAAAACTGATTCAGGACACCTCAAAACGTGTAAATCTGGTGAAAACTTTCGATAATTTAAAAGAACTTTAAAATATCTTTCGAATGATGTATTAAAAATAATTTTATCATAATTAGAAATTGAAATATTGAAATTTGAAAATATTACAACGCCATCTGGCGGTACAAATTTCAATATTCCACTGTTCGATTCCAAATCAAAAAAGCTTTCGAATGATGTATTACTTATGAAATTATTTTAATTAGTAGCTGAGATACAAAAGAAAACTAATTCAGGAGACCTCAAAACGTGTAAATCTGGTGAAAACTGTCGATAATATAAAAGAACTTTAAAATATCTTTCGAATGATGCATTAAAAATAATTTAATCATAATTAGAAATTGAAATATTGAAAGTTAAAAAAATTACAGCGCCATCTGGCGGTAGAAATTTCTGTAATCTATTGTTCCATTCCAGATAAACAAAGCTTTCAAATGATGCATCACTCATGAAATTATTTTAATTAGTAGATGAGATGCAAAAGAAAACCTAATCAGGACACCTCAAAACGTGTAAATCGGGTGAAATCTCGAATTTCATTTTCGATAATGTAAAAGTACTTTAAAATGTGTATCAACTAAAATAAGCTTTCAAATGATGTATTACTTATGAACTTTTTTTAATTAATAACTGAGATACAAAAAAAAAAAAAAAAAAAAAAAAAAAAAAAAAAAAAAACTGATTCAGGACAACTCAAAACATGTAAATCTGGTGAAAACTTTCGATAATTTAAAAGAACTTTAAAATATCTTTCAATTGATATATTAAAAATAATTTAATCATAATTAGAAATTGAAATATTGAAATTTTAAAATATTATAGCGCCATCTGGCGGTACAAATTTCTGTATTCCACTGTTCGATTCCAAATCAACAAATCTTTCAAATGATGTATTACTTATGAAATTATTTTAATTAGTACCTGAGATACAAAAGAAAACCGATTCAGGAGACCTCAAAACGTGTAAATTAGGTGAAATCTCGAATCCCACTTTCGATAGTATAAAAGTACTTTAAAATATCTTTCGAATGATGTATTAAAAATAATTTAATCATATTCAGAATTCGAAATATTGAAATTAAAAAATATTACAGCGCCATCTGGCGGTAGAAAATTCTGTAATCTACTGTTCAATTCTAAATCAATAAAGCTTTCAAATAATGTATTACTTATAAAATTATTTTAATTAGTAGCTGAGATACAAAAGAAAACCTAATCAGGAAACCTTAAAACGTGTAAATCACGTGAAATCTCAAATTCCATTACTTATGATAGTCGGTTAATGGAAGGTGACAGAAATTTGTGGCGTCTACTCTTGAAATTCCATTCAAATAAGTTTCAAAATGACATATTACTTTTGAAATTATGCTAATTAGAAGCTGAGATACAAAAATGATATAAACACTATTATAAAACGATTTATGTCTGACTTTTTCGTGGTTTTCTCCAAAACTTGGGTAATTCCGGGCTAAATACTGTTCAAAATCCATAGTATGAAATGTGAAAGGAGTATCAGAATTCGAAATTCTGCAAAATATAAAAGAATAAAGGCGTTCTGGGTTTTCCGTTGTTTTCTCCGAAACAACCGTTCCTTTTCTACGTTTTTGCCCCTCCCCCCCCTTTCCGTCCCTTCTAATAATTTTACACTTGAAAATATCCGCAATCGATTTATCTTTCCTTGAAACCTAATAATAACAATTTCAAACGCTGTAACTCTTTTTATTTATTTATTTATTTATTTTTATTATTATTTTTTTTTTTTTCTGGCCGTTTGCTTGCCCCCCCCCCCTCCCCTTCAAGCCCTTCCTAATAATTCTACACTTTCAAAAATATTCAGAATCGAAATATCGGGCGTTAAAAACACCAATATTACGAAATTTCAACGGCATATCTCAATTTAAAATAGTTGAAAATATAATACAAAATTTAATCTCATTTTTTTGTTTATCCACATATTTTCATGAAAATTGAACAGTAGCTTTATAATATGCTGTCTAGGCCGAATATGAATTCAAATGTAACGTGAATTAAAATTTGAAAAAAATTGAAAATTGCAATATTTTTCCCTACTACAAAACACGTGACATCTTGATCGGTTGCAATCATTTCCTTTTTGATGACAGACGATGGGTCTTCATTACTGGCATTTGAAATGATGTTGCCACAGAAAATTCATACTTTAGTTAATTTTAAAAAATCTAATTGTTGTACCGATAAACCACTTGCACACTTAGATTCAGAAAAAATGCCCCTTTCATTTGGTATCGAAATTGTAACGATCGGACAAATATTTCTAATTTATTTTCCACTTTTTCTGCTTTGAGATCGCTTTTAGATTAGACATGAGTGGACATTTTAATTAATATCTCCACAACTAATTAAAATTTTTAAATTCTGTTTCGAGGAAAACATCGAAAAGGCTCCAGAGCATCCGTATGTCAATTTTTGTACTTCTGCGTTCAATAGGGGCTGAACGTATAAAAGAACAGACAGACAGACAGACAGACAGACAGATAGACAGACAGACAGACAGACAGACAAACCTTTCCTTTTATTATTATAGAAGATAGAAAGAACATTCAAATTTTTGACGTTAAATAATAGAATTTTCCCAAAATAGTGGTTAATTTACCTTGCTTTAGGTGAACTTTCTCAGAAAAAATTCAATCTCAGTGTGAAAATCTAAAATAGAAAATTCAAGACCCTGTTTTTAGTCATTTTGAGGCCCCCTGTTAAATTTTTGAGGGGAAGCTTGTGCTTCCCGAGCCTTTTGGGTAATCAGGCCCTGACTAAATGTTTGCAATCGACTACTTAATTTATAGAGCATAGTTAAAAGAAAAAAATGTTGTTTAAATTGAAATATCAAATAGTTTTTAAATTTAAATGTGTTAAGAATGAAACAAATAACATGAAATTAAGTACATATTTTTAACAAGATATCCTTTGTTTATCACGAATACTTAATATGCTGCGCATGAACAATTTGATTTTGAATCGAGAATACAGTATCTAATAAATTAAACTCATATTATTTTTGATTAAATTTGTATTGAAAAAAAAAATAATAATAATAATTAAAAATATCAACCTTTTATTACAATCATCAATCATTTGAATGAAACAAATATATATATATATATATTTAGATAATAATAGAAGAACCTTGTATTTACCAAGATATTTATTACTAGCAGGCTACGCCCGCTTCGCTGGTCACTATTTTTAAATGAATCACAATAATTAATGAATTCTCAAAATTGCATTAATTTGTATCATGTGATAAAAAAAGAGAAAAAAAAAATTCTGATCGGGAAAAATGTCGCACCGGTCCCCACTGCCTTCGGCAGCGTAGACCCGTGCGCTGCGCGCACGTATTCCTTCACTATCCTTATGACTTCTCAAAATTCAATGTTATTACTCATAAACTTTCATTCTTAAGAAAAGGAATTAAAAAATATATCATTTAGCATAGGGTAAAAACTCACACCGGGACGCTGTGATCTATTGCTGTGATCTATTTCTGTAATCTATTGTTCCATTCCAGTTACTTATTCTTACTCAATTAGCTGAGATGCAAAAGAAAACCTGATCAGGACACTTTAAATTGTAAATCAGGTGAAATCTCGAATTCCACTTTCGATAATGTAAAAGAACTTTAAAATATCTTTCGAATGATGTATTAGAAATAATTTAATCATAATTAGAATATGAGATATTGAAATTTAAAAATATTACAGCGCCATCTGGCGGTAGAAATTTCTGTAATCTATTGTTCCATTCCAGATTAACAAAGCTTTCAAATGATGTATTACTCATGAAATTATTTTAATTAGTAGATGAGATACAAAAGAAAACCTAATCAGGACACCTCAAAACGTGTAAATCGGGTGAAATCTCAAATTCCATTTTTCGATAATGTAAAAGTACTTTAAAATGAGTATCAACTAAAATAAGCTTTCAAATGATGTAATACTTATGAACTTTTTTTAATTAATAACTGAGATACAAAAAAAACTGATTCAGGACACCTCAAAACGCGTAAATCTGGTGAAAACTTTCGATAATTTAAAAGAACTTTCAAATATCTTTCGAATGATGTATTACAAATAATTTAATCATAATTAGAAATTGAAATATTGAAATTTTAAAATATTACAGCGCCATCTGGCGGTACAAATTTCAGTATTCCACTGTTCGATTCCAAATCAAAAAAGCTTTCTAATGATGTATTACTTATGAAATTATTTTAATTAGTAGCTGAGATACAAAAGAAAACTGATTCAGGACACCTCAAAACGTGTAAATCTGGTGAAAACTTTCGATAATTTAAAAGAACTTTAAAATATCTTTCGAATGATGTATTAAAAATAATTTAATCATAATTAGAAATTGAAATATTCAAATTTTAAAAAATTACAGCGCCATCTGGCGGTACAAATTTCTGTATTCCACTGTTAGATTCCAAATCAAAAAAGCTTTCTAATGATGTACTAATTACGAAATTATTTTAATTAATAGCAGAGATACAAAAGAAAACTAATTCAGGAGACCTCAAAACGTGTAAATCTGGAGAAAACTGTCGATAATATAAAAGAACTTTAAAATATCTTTCGAATGATGCATTAAAAATAATTTAATCATAATTAGAAATTAAAATATTGAAATTTAAAAATATTACAGAGCCATCTGGCGGTAGAAATTTCTGTAATCCACTGATCGATTTCAAATCAAAAAAGCTTTCTAATGATGTATTACTTATAAAATTATTTTTATTAGTAGGTGAGATACAAAAGGAAACCTAATCAGGACACCTCAAAACGTGTAAATCAGGTGAAATCTCGAATTCCATTTTCGATAATGTAAAAGTACTTTAAAATATCTTTCGAATGATGTATTAGAAATAATTTAAAGATAATTAGAATATGAAATATTGAAATTTAAAAATATTACAGCGCCATCTGGCGGTAGAAATTTCTGTAATCTATTGTTCCATTCCAGATTAACAAAGCTTTCAAATGATGTATTACTCATGAAATTATTTTAATCAGTAGATGAGATACAAAAGAAAACCTAATCAGGACACCTGAAAACGTGTAAATCGGGTGAAATCTCGAATTCCTTTTTTCGATAATGTAAAAGTACTTTAAAATGTGTATCAACTAAAATAAGCTTTCAAATGATGCATTACTTATGAACTTTTTTTAATTAATAACTGAGATACAAAAAAAAAACTGATTCAGGACACCTCAAAACGTGTAAATCTGGTGAAAACTTTCGATAATTTAAAAGAACTTTCAAATATCTTTCGAATGATGTATTACAAATAATTTAATCATGATGAGAAATTGAAATATTGAAATTTTAAAATATTACAGCGCCATCTGGCGGTACAAATTTCAGTATTCCACTGTTCGATTCCAAATCAAAAAAACTTTCTAATGATGTATTACTTATGAAATTATTTCAATTAGTAGCTGAGATACAAAAGAAAACTGATTCAGGACACCTCAAAACGTGTAAATCTGGTGAAAACTTTCGATAATTTAAAAGAACTTTAAAATATCTTTCGAATGATGTATTAAAAATAATTTAATCATAATTAGAAATTGAAATATTGGAATTTTAAAATATTACATTGCCATCTGGCGGTACAAATTTCTGTATTCCACTGTTCGATTCCAAATCAAAAAAGCTTTCTAATGATGTACTAATTACGAAATTATTTTAATTAGTAGCTGAGATACAAAAGAAAACTAATTCAGGAGACCTCAAAACGTGTAAATCTGGTGAAAACTGTCGATAATATAAAAGAACTTTAAAATATCTTTCGAATGATGCATTAAAAATAATTTAATCATAATTAGAAATTGAAATATTAAAATTTGAAAATATTACAGAGCCATCTGGCGGTAGAAATTTCTGTAATCCACTGTTCGATTCCAAATCAAAAAAGCTTTCTAATGATGTATTACTTATAAAATTATTTTTATTAGTAGCTGAGATACAAAAGGAAACCTAATCAGAACACCTCAAAACGTGTAAATCAGGTGAAATCTCGAATTCCATTTTCGATAATGTAAAAGTACTTTAAAATATCTTTCGAATGATGTATTAGAAATAATTTAATCATAATTAGAATATGAAATATTGAAATTTAAAAATATTACAGCGCCATCTGGCGGTAGAAATTTCTGTAATCTATTGTTCCATTCCAGATTAACAAAGCTTTCAAATGATGTATTACTCATGAAATTATTTTAATTAGTAGATGAGATACAAAAGAAAACCTAATCAGGACACCTCAAAACGTGTAAATCGGGTGAAATCTCGAATTCCATTTTTCGATAATGTAAAAGTACTTTAAAATGTGTATCAACTAAAATAAGCTTTCAAATGATGTATTACTTATGAACTTTTTTTAATTAATAACTGAGATACAAAAAAAAAAAAAAACTGATTCAGGACACCTCAAAACGTGTAAATCTGGTGAAAACTTTCGATAATTTAAAAAAAACTTTAAAATATCTTTCGAATGATGTATTAAAAATATTTTAATCATAATTTGAAATTGAAATTTTGAAATTTTAAAATATTACAGCGCCATCTGGCAGTACAAATTTCTGTATTCCACTGTTCGATTCCAAATCTAAAAAATCTTTCTAATGATGCATTACTCATGAGATTATTTTAATTAGTAGCTGAGATACAAAAGAAAACTAATTCAGGAGACCTCAAAGCGTGTAAATCTGGTGAAAACTTTCGATAATTTAAAAGAACTTTAAAATATCTTTCGAATGATGTATCAAAAATAATTTAATTGGAATTTGAAATATCGAAATTTTAAAATATCTGGCGGTAGAAATTTCTGTAATCTACTGTTCAATTCCAAATCAACAAAGCTTTCAAATAATGTGTTACTTATGAAATTATTTTAATTAGTAGCTGTGATACAAAAGAAAACCTAATCAGGACATTCTAAAACATGTAAATCACGTGAAATCTCTAATTCTATTATCTACGGTAGTTTTATTAATGGCAGTAAAAAGAAAAATAAATATTTTTTATTTCGCCAAAACCTATATATATATATATACCACGGTAGTCGGGTAATGGAAGTAAAAAGAAAAAGAAAAAGTATTTTTTAGTTCCTTCAAATGTATTTTGTTGCTATGGAAACTCCTATCGTCTATTGAAAGATAGATTACGTGTTAGAATAAAATTTAATTAGCAATTAAAGTGTAACTGCTTTGTTTATTAATGAAATTTGATGAAATTTTAACTGCAGGTTGGTTTTGTGCTGAATAGGTTGTATATTAAGTGTTGTGTACGAAAAAGAAAATTTGAAGCACTTTGTAATTTGCAATTTTTAACCCCAGTTAAAGATCATGTGACATTAATGACTTGCACATGATTTTTTTTCGTTAGAAACAGCCGTTAAAATCGTCTGCTGAATGCTGATAGAATGCCTCTTTTTAAGCAATAAGGATTTTTGGTCATTTTCGCGTTCGATATGGGTCAGCATTTTAATTAATATCTCCGAAACTAATTAAGACTTTTAAATTCTGTTTCGAGGAAAACATCGGAAAGGCTCCAGAGCATCCGTATGTCAATTCTTGTACTTCTGCGTTCAATAAGGGCTGAACGTATAAAAGGACAGACAGACAGATAGACAGACAGACAGACAGACAGACAGACAAACCTTTCCATTTATTATTATAGATTTATCGCTAATAATTAATATTGTATACAAGAACAATTTGACTTTAAATTGAGAACAGAATATAGTATGCAATATTAAATTCATATTATTTTTGCTAAAAGTTGTTTTGAAAAAAAATTGGTATCAAACATTTAATGATAAAAAGTCTTTTTTTTTTTTTATTACATACTATTATCAACCATTTGCCAAAATTATTTAAATTAAAAAAAAATTATTTATTACAGGAATTAAAAAATAAATAAATAAATAAAATAACAGATAAACGAGAAACCTTTAAATTTTTTTAATTTATCTCATTGAAAAGTTTAAATATAAAAAAAAGTATTAATATTATTTTTTATTGTTCTAAGATAGATATAATGTTGCAAACGATAATTTAAAAAACATACCTTAAAATTCGGAGTTCTTTCAAAATCACCATGGATAGCATTTTTCGTATTTAGCACAATCTTTCTTAAATTGACGTCCTTTGGAAATCCAAATACCTTCTGAACCATCTTTAGGGAAAAATAAATCATTACTATTCTGTGTACAAAAATATTAATATGAGCTTAATGTTAAAAGTGTATGTAAACAACTATAGCTTAGACAAATTAAATATACTTATTTTTTTTATAATACAACGATACGTAAAACTAGATTTAAAATAACGTGTTTTAAATTTTATACATTTTAAACAACTTTATAAATGAGAACAAATTCTAAATACGATTCATATTGTTAGAAGATTGCCGAAGCTTTAGAATTCTACAAATTTACAATTTACTATTCTAACAAAGCTTACAATAAAATAAAGTATTTAGCACTTACTTTTGGCTGTAAACTCGATTCGCTGATTCTGATTACTCAAAAATCTCTTGTTCTCTTTCTAAAATGAAAGTCACTCCAACGGCAATTGCACTATCCCGCCAAATGCGATGAGTTTATTCTTTATTTTTCGATTTCGGTTGACTAACTCAAGGACTAACTCAAGTTGTCAGAAGGAGACAAAAAATAAATAAACAAATAAAAAAAAAATTAAAGGAAAAAAAATAATAATGCTGAGCTTTTGGACTAGCCAAACAAATTTTTCTTAGTCAATTGACAAAATAGGAATATTTTTTTTTTATTCTCTCATCTGACTAACCTGGTCAAATTTGAGGAAAATGAAAACTGTACCTGGAAAGTTAGTGATCTGACAAGTTTTAGAGCCAAAACGGATCATCAGACGAAACACATTAAAGATACATGGTAAAATAAAACGACTTTTGTGTCTCATGACTAGATGGGATTGTCAGGTAGTGTTTTGATTGTTTAAAATTTTGCGTAATTTTGTGCAAATTTGTCAATGTACTTGTTAAACGTTTATTGTCACAAAGATGGCACGTCTCTTGACAAGTTTCGATTTTTCATTTTTCTGTGTGTGGCGTCATTGTTTTACATGTAGATTGAGACTAATAGTCCTCTGTACTAACAAAATAAATAAGTAAGCTAAATTAAAACAACGTGAAAATTATAAAACATTTAATTACTGTACATAGTAATTTTATGACATTGAAAAAATGGATTTCAGTTTAAAGTGAGATTTGAAACTATCTACTAATTGAATTATTTCATAAAATTTAAATGGACATGAAAAATATATATTGTCACATAGATGTCGTGAAGAGTCAAAGTGAGCACTCGAAGTGAAGTAACAAACGTAGTTTATTAGCATAACAAACTTGTAACACAGTTACACTCGACTGAGAACATACTCAATCTGAGGAACAAGTCGCTTATATACAATATTCGAATATTCCAGAATACAAGATTAACATAAATTAGAATACTCTAGAAACTGCTAGAATAGGAAATTAAATATGCAAAGATAATTATAAGAATTTAGAAATAATTTTTCAGAGTCTTTAAATTCACTTGCCCCCGGCTGGAATCGAACGGAGGTCGTCTGGGTGACAGTCCAAAGACATACCTTTACGCCACGGCGGCTGTAAAGAAAGCTGACTTTGTGGCATTGCCCTCCTTTCAAAGAACAGCGTCTCGCTGTTTTAGGACTTCTGGGTTAAAGCTCTAGTCCTTGAACTCGTCATGGGGTCCCCTGTAAGTACCGTTCGTTTTAGAAGAAACGACATCATCCGGATTTTGTGTGTTCTCAATCTGCTTGTCTAGATCATGGTAGGGTTTCATACGAAATACATGGACAACGTCTCTTGGTTTCTTCTTCGCGAGGCAGGATTAAAATCTTGCACCTCATGGGTGACGTCTGATAAACGACGTAAAACCTGATATGGTCCAAAATACCTTCTTAAAAGCTTTTCGGAGAGGCCGACTTTCCGGACTGGAGTATACACCCATACGAGATCTCCAGGAGCATAAGAAACCACTTGGTGTCTGGAGTCGTAACGTCGACGGTCTTTATCTTGGGCTTTCAGAGTTTGCACTCGGGCTAGCTGCCTTGATTCTTCAGCTCTGGCAATCATCTTGGCGATGTGATCGTCGTTGACATCATCAGGGCAAAATGGTAACATTGTGTCCAGCGTCGTTTCAGCCTCACGTCCGTGAAGTAAATAAAAAGGCGTGAAACCCGTCATCAGCGGTGTTATAAGCAAAGGTTACAGATGGTAGAATTTCGTCTCAATTCTTCTGTTCTGTATCCACGTTAGAGATGTGAGCGGGGAAAAAACCCGGGTTTAAACCAGGGAATAAACCCGGTTTTTCGGGAAGGGAATTTTGAAAGTTTCCAAAACAAGGGAATTTTGAAAGTTTTCACAAGTTGCGAATTTATCTTTTTTTTTTTTTTTCTTAGATTAGAGATGTTCTAAGGCATTTCAAAATGTTATCTCACATTCAGATGTTTTTTATGATCTTTGAATTTTTAAATAGTACTTTTAACGTCTATAAATTTAAAAAGTACAAGTTTCAAATTTCATTAATTAATAGACTTATTCTCTGTTATTGCCGTATATTTATATTTTAGTTCTGACTGTATACACACTGAGTTCAATATGACACTTTCTTTTTTTTTTTTTTTTTTTTTTAAATCGCAATCGCATGTTTCAGATGTATTTCTTTAACATTTTATTTCAAAAATAAAACAAAAATGCTTCAAAATATTCTGCATTTACTAAAACAATAATATTACACTGGGAAATATTATTTCAATTAAAATTTCAACAATATTAGTATGCAAAAAATAAATGAAGAAAGAAATAACAGCCAAATTATTAATTATTAGCTATTGAATATTTTATATATTGATTTAATGCATTAAAAAATTATTGCTTGAATTCTTAATAACCGAAGAAGTCATGTTCGATTTTGTTCCCCGTGCTCTTTGAGTGATTATAACAAAATTTCATCAACTAATGTGAAATTTTGTTCGATGAATTACAATAAAATTTAATAATTTTAAAGTATTCTTACCATAATTTAATTTCATTGTATTATTTTTTATAACATATTTTATTAAGGTATTCATTTAAAAAAAAAAAAAAAAAAAAAAAAAAAAAAGTTATTTGAATAGGCAGACAAGACTTCATCATTTATTATTGTCAATAACGTAAACGTTTATTTTTTTACAATTTTCTGTAAAATAATCACATAATTGTTGATATCACTTTTATTTAAACAAATAGAATAAAAATTATATTGTGACAAGTTGTTTGGTACACCTAAAAGAAGTGAAATTAAATCTAAACATTGAATATTAGTTTCTTCCCATCAAAGTTTCCAAAATTCCCGGTTTAAACCCGAAAATTCCCATGTTTATTCCCCAGAGGCAAAATTCCCGGGTTTTTTACATCTCTAATCCACGTACATGGACAACATGTCGGCCAAAGTTTTATTAAACCGCTCCGTCAGCCCATTTGTTTGAGGGTGATATGCTGTCGTCATACGATGATCAATATTACACATTTCGACGAAAGAGGAAACAAGTATGGATTGGAAGATAGCTCCACGATATGTGATAATTACTCGGAGAGCTCCATGCCTTAGGAGAATTTCTTCGAGCAAGAATTTCGCTACTTCTTCGGCTTCAGCGGTCGGTAAGGCTTTCGTTGCTGCATATCTCGTAAAGTAATCCGTGCAGACTATGATCCATTTGTTCCCACGAGTAGACTTCGAAAATCTTCCTAGAAGATCGACCTCAATGCGATGGAAAGGTGCTATAGTTGGAGGAATGGAAACTAAGCGTCCAGGAGGTCGTTGAGGAACGGATTTTCTCCTCTGGCATTCTCAACAGTGCGTCACATATCGAACGACATCTCTGTACATCCCAGGCCAGTAAAACCTTTTGTGGATTCTGCCATAAATTTTTGCAAAACCAAGATGTTCTGCGGTGGGAGCGTCGTGGAAATGTCTCAGTATGTCCACTTGTAGATGTTTGGGAATGACTGGCAGCCACGTTTTTCCATCAGGGTCAAAATTCTTCATAGTACTCCGTCAATTAATTCAAAATCTCTTTTATCCGCACTGGAGCGGTTATTCGAAAGAATAATCCTTGCGTGATCTGGGTCTTTCTTCTGTTCAATCGCAAGGTTCATACTCGTAGTCACAGCTAGAAATTTGTCTGACGTCTCAGTTTCTTCGTCAACTGGATTTCTCGAGAGTGTGTCAGCGTCCCTGTGCTTCTTACCGGTTTTATATATCACTGAGAAATCATGTTCTTGAAGTCGAAGGGCCCATCTTGCCAGTCTCCCTGAAGGATCTTTTAGACTCATAAGCCAGCATAGTGAATGATGATCTGTTACAACAGTAAAATATTTTTCGAATAGATAAGGTCGGAATTTGTTGATAGCCCATACAATGGCAAGGAATTCCCGTTCTGTGGTGAAATATTTTTTTTGGCTTTTCTCAAGGTTCTTGAGGCGTAAGCTATAACTTTTTCGGCATTGTTCTGAATTTGAACGAGGACTGCCCCAATACCATACCCACTGGCATCTGTAGGAGTTTCTGTAGGGGCGCATCGTCGTAGATTCCTAATACTGGATCAGAAGTGAGAGCTGACTTCAAACTGTTGAAGGATTCGGCCTCTACAGGACCCCAATGGAACTTCGCATAACCTTTTAGAAGCAACTTCAAGGGATCAGCGAGATAAAAAAAAAGCCCTTAATAAATCTTCGGAAGTATGAGCAAAGTCCAAGAAAGCTTCGTATATCATGTACATTCTTCAGAGTTAGAAAATTGCTTACGACTCTCACTTTGTCGGGATCTGGACGGACGCCCTTACTGGAAACAAGATGACCCAGTATTTTTACTTCTTTGGCCGCAAATAGACACTTCTTTGGATTGAGTATAAGACCAGCTTCCTGAAGACATTTCAAAACAAGCCTTAGTCGCGTGAGATGGACTTCAAAAGTTTCTGAAAATACTAGGATGTCGTCTAAATAGCAAAGACACACAGTCCATTTTAAATGGCGTAGCAAATATCATTCTTTCGAAGGTCGCAGGGGGCATTGCAGAGTCCAAACGGCATGACTTTGAACTCATATAAGCCTTCGGGGGTTATGAATGCCGTATTCTCCCGATCCGCCTCGTCTACTTCTATCTGCCAATAGCCAGACCAGAGGTCCATGGAAGGAAAGAACTCGGCGCCTTTCAAACAGTCTAGCGTATCGTCGATACGGGGTAGAGGATAGACATCTTTTTTCGTGATCTTATTGAGCTTTTGGTAATCTACGCAAAAACGCCAGCTTCCATCTTTTTTCCTAACGAGCACCATGGGTGATGACCAGAGACTTTCAGATGGCTGAATGATACCTTTATCAAGCATTTTTTGAGCTTCCTCACGAATGACGCATCTTTCGGTCGATGATACTCGGTAGGCTCGTTGGCTGATTGGAGCATGATCACCTGTATGAATCCTGTGTTTCACATTCGTCCGTGAAGCAGTCGACTTGTCAGTCTTCTCGAAAATTCCAGAAAACTCCCGAAACAGTTCGGCTAGCTTGGTTCTTTGTTCGTTGCTCAACTCGAGAGACAACATCCGGGAGCAGTCCATCGGGGAGTTTGACGTGTCTCGTGCATTCAGGCCATCCGTCGTGTCGACAATCACGCATAAATGTCTTTCATTCAGGGGTTCGGCTAGGCCTAAGCACATTCCTTTAGGAATGACTTGGTTCCTGGACTGGAGGTTGGCGACGCAGATTTCACTTTGCCCATTATGGTATAAGGATAGCATGGACGGTATAGCGAAATTCTTCTCGAAGAGCAGATGTTTATTGGTGTCTATGACTACATTTACGTCTCTTCGTACTTGGCATCCTGAAATTGCTATTTTAGTTAAAGATTGGGGCTTGAGAGTGTAGTCTCTTGTGCCGTACAACTTCCAGGCGTCCATCGCTGCGAGGTCTTGGCAAACGTCTTCTAAAAATAGTTCACTCTGTCCACAGTCTATCATGGCTTAAGAAGCCTCTAAAAAGTCCCATCCAAGGATTATGTCATGACTACAATGCGGCAAAACAATGAATTCAAATGGCAGCTCTCTGCTATTTATGAGAATATGTAAAACACATTTTCCCATCGGCCGGACAAAATTTCCATCGACGACTTTGAGCATAACGTTCTTGGATTCAGAAAACAGAACCTTCTTTAAAGATCGATGATACTCATCGGAGGAGAGAGAGTACACAGTCCTATATACAGAGTGTCTTAGCAATACAGAGTGTCCTATATACAGAGTGTCTTCAAAATGCAATAGTCCCTCTTATTTTTTAGAAAAATTTCTTGCTAATTTACTTAAACCTCTAATTCTTAGCAACCCATATATTGTAAAATCTGGTTTAGAAGTGAAAAATAAAATCCTTAACACTACTTTCAACCCCTCTGATAAATTTTACAGTCTAGATGTTGTTTTCCTCTTCCCTAATATTCCTTTAGATACTGTGTTATCCATTATCTTAAGAAAATGCAGTAATATTCCTACTTTATCCCCTTTGCTTAACTTTATTTACGAAGTTTTTCATCTAATCAAAAACAATAATTATTTTATTTTTGATGGTATTATATACAAACAGACGTTCGGAGCTCCGATGGGTTCCCCTCTTAGCCCTATACTTGCAGATATTTTACTAATAGAACTTGAAGAACGTGTTTTTGCCGCCTCTGTTCTTAAACCAACTGTTTATCTACGATATGTGGATGACATTTTTCTGGCTTGGCCCTATTCTAAAACCTCCCTACTTGATTTTATTGATTCCTGTAATAAACAATTTCCGTCAATCAATTTTACTTATGAATGTGAAACTAATCAAACTCTACCTTTTTTAGATCTCGCTATCCATCGTAGTAAAGATAATACAGTTATATGGTTTGATGTTTATTCTAAAAATTCGTTTGTCCCCCTCCCGATTCCTGCCACTTCTGCCCATCCTACGAATTATAAATTTTCGTTTTTTAACTCCTACATTACTAGGGCTCTTAAATATACCACTTTCCATTTTAGTGAAACTAGACAACTAAACAAAATTATACAAATCGGTTTGGCTACTGGCTATAAAAAAACTACTATTATCAAAATTATTAATAAAATTAAAAATAAACTTAATCCTCCTACAATAAATTCTTCTACCTCAACCCCTAAAATTAAATATAGTAATAGTTTGCCTTTTTGTTACGAATTTATTAATTTTAAACATATTTTCCGTAAGTTTAATATTGTAATTCCTTTTAGTTCTCCTGTAACAATTAAAAATCTAAGCTTAAATGATCGAGATTTAACTAAGCCCACTGGAGGTGTATATAAAATTCCTATAAAACTCAATCAAGATATTTTCTTTTACATTGGAAAAACAAAAAGAACTTTAAACGTAAGAATTCAAGAACATATCCGCAATGTTAAAGAAGAAAAAAATTCAGCTCTAGTCAATTTTATCTACGAAACCTCAGCTTCACCTCTCTTTGACCAAGCGGAAATCATCTCTTCTCCAGCAACTAACTCAGAATTAACAATTTCGGAAGCTGTAAATATAATTAAATATAACGCAATCAATTTTAAAGATGCTGCTTTTCTGCCTAAAATTTGGTATTTTCTAATTCAATCAGATATCTAATATAATCCGATTTCAACAGTGCCTTAGTGCTAATGATCGTTTACGATGAAGAAAAAAAATTTTCTACATAATTCCGACAGTTTACAAGTTTGTTTAAAAGTGGCAATTCTGAAACAAGTTTTTTCATCTTGTATCGCTAATTTTCCCACCAACGCAGCACTGGTGTGACGTGAATCCCAATCAGCCAACTTCTTGTATAAAGATCTAAATTAATTCAAGTTCCTCAGCATGTACCTCAACACAGACGAATGAATAACCTCAACTGCTCTACAGAAATGTGTCTCCGTGGTGAACCAAACAGTACTCGAATCTTCAACCTCGTAGTGTTCTCATTTTAATTAGACTGTTGCATCTATGTTAATAACTGTAACCGGAAATTAATCTTTTGTATATATATATTGTTGCTGTACTTGTATGTTAAAAAAAAAAAAAAAAAAAAAAAAAAAAAAAAAAAATGGCTACGTCCTGATGATGCCCTGAAGCTCAGGGTGAAAGGCCTTGACGCAATGTGTACCTTTTAATGTTTTTAATTAAATTTTTATACGTGTCTTAAAGTTGATTATTTTATAAATTGTGGCTTATATACAATATTCGAATATTCCAGAATACAAGATTAACATAAATTAGAATACTCTAGAAACTGCAAGAATAGGAAATTAAATATGCAAAGATAATTATAAGAATTTAGAAATAATATTTTAGAGTCTTTAAATTTACTTGTCCCCGGCTGGAATTGAACTGAAGCCGTCTGGGTGACAGTCCAAAGACATACCTCTATGCCACGGCGGCTGTAAAGAAAGCTGACTTTGTGGCAATACACACACACACACTAGCAGGCTTTGCCTGCTTCGCTGGTTACTAAATTTAAATGATTAAAAAGAAGAAGAATCACCGTTTGTATACCGCTCCATAAACAAAAACTCAAAATAAAATCTACTGAAATTGCTCAAAGCTTTGCTTCGGGTCGCGTATCTTCATTATGTTAGCGCGCGCAGAGCAGTTTGGCTCATTTTCGTATCTAACGCCAAAATTTCTCTACCTTGAAGCAACCCTTGATCTACTTCATTCATGATTTGCAGAGGCTCCGATTTCAAGGACATCTTTGCTTTCAAGTACAATTTTTTTTTTTTTTTTCCCAAGGACAGTAAACTGCTAAATATGTGTCAATAACGTTTTAGCATCGTTATTTTTAAATAATATATTTAATGCCTAAATTTATTAGAAAACCTCCACCCATTAAATTTAATTTAGCAAGATTACTGAAAAAATAAAACTGTAATATTCTAATTTTAAGACTTCTAAAATTATTCTTGAAACACCTTAAAATATAAAAAGAAAAAAGAAAAAAAAAAATCAATGTGATTGATTAAATTAAAATTATTTTTTCTAATTATTTATTTAATTTTTAATTTCTGTCATCCATAAAAACAAGAGAAAGTATTGTTTTCCGTTCAAATCTTCGATTTTTTTTTTTTTTTTTTTTTTTTTTTTTTTAAACCTAATTAATTAATTTTTGCCTTCTCTTATCTATAGAAGGTACAGAATAAAATACCGTTTTGGGGTCAAATTTTTAAAAATTATTTTTATTTATTTTTTTAATTATTATTATTATTATTATTATTTTTTTTTTGCATACATGGTTTGAGGTCTATTGAATCTGAAAATAAGCTTTTTAGCAATTGGTCTGTCGGTCTGTTACTTATGTAACTCAAAAACAAATATTACCAGAAAGTAAAGTTCAATCTCAGTATTTTATCACAAATATATGCAGACGATTCTCTTTCGAGATGACTACCAGCGCCACATTCCTGCGGATGGCTGACGAATAAACTAATCAAGCCTTTGGCTTGACTTGGCAAGTATATTGCCAAAGTTTGGTAATGAACTTGGCAGTGGTCGGATGGTCGGAAGCGACGTTGGCGTCGGAAAAGAAATCTGTGCAGCCCTTCAGTGTTTTGCAGCGGGATTTTTAGAAGAATATTTTGGCTCTCACTAGTTTGATTTCGAAAATCTAACAACAATACGATTAAAAGATAAGTATTGCTGATTGTTTTAAACTTGTTTTTATTTAACTTTATACTGTTTATATATTTTTTTTTCACTGCTGATTTACTTTTCTTCTCTTTAGAACAATATTTTGGCTCTCCGCTATTTCAGCTTCAAATTCGAAGAACATGAAAAGCTAAGCATATTCGATTATTTTATACTTGTTCTTATTTTACGTTATACTATTCTTATGTAAATTTTTACTGCTAATTTACTTTTTTTATCATCAGTTTTTGATTTAAGTGTCAATGGTTTTGAGGAAAACCGAATGCCTTCTGTCTTTTATGTACTTCGTCGTCTCCACCACTGTTATGTTTTCGTAAAGACCTCAAAAGGTGAGTGCTTTTTACAAGCTTAAAAAAGATTTTATTGTATTTACGTTACACGTGAAAACTTTTTATTGGGATTTGATTAAATATTAGTATTGCTCTTCTACAATATCTTATTCCACAAACTGTGTTCTATTCTATCAATTCTGCGGTAGTATTTTTCCCTTTCTGTTTTCCTACAAACGTTTTATTGCTATCTGTAGTTTATTGGTCTAATCTAAACCTGTAGATGGCGCTGCGCGCCGATATTAATGTTCTGTTTTCTTCTTTTCTCTTAGTGTGTTCTTCGTGTTCGTTTATGTTGTATGTAATAAATGTGTGTAGCCGTAATTTGCTCTCCTATTTTTTTGGAATTATGTCTTGAATTCAACTCCAATGAATAGACAGGAACCTACAGAGGCCGGCAGTCCCCACGAATCTGGACCGATAAGGTAAGATATTTACCTTATTTAAATTTAATATTCTGAAATGTTTATTAATCATTATATATGAAGGATATATCTGAAATGAGTCGCCAAAGTAGCGACGTGTGTTTGAATGATGATTTTTATAAAGTCGTTAAGAATTTTAGCGACACAATTATTGGCGCCCGAACAGGGACTGCCAGGCCCTTAAATATTATTTAAAGCTGTTACTTATACTATAGTCCAAATTTGTAAATTAAATCAATATGGCTGTCGAACTTGAAAAATTGAAGAGAAAAAGATCTACCCTAAAAGGATTATGTACGAAACTGATTAATACAATAAATATAAAATTAAATGAACCCGACGAAGGGTTAAATGTTTTTGAATTAGAATCACAGTTAGAAAAACTGCAAGTAAAGAATAACGAAATTATAGAAGTTGAAGATCAAATTGAGGCCAAAATCACGGATCTCAACGAGCTACAAACCGAAATAGAAACGAGACAAGAATACAGAGATTCAATTATTGATGTAAAAGCTCAAATTATCAATAAGATAGAGAAAATTAAAAATTTAAACGTTACTCCGATCTTATCGCAGCCAAGAAATGAGCAAACAACCAATCTGCATTTAGAAAGAATTAATAATAGTTCTGTGAGACTACCCAAGTTATCAATTCCTGTTTATGACGGTTCTCCTGAAAACTGGACTGAATTTTGGAGCCAGTATGAAATTACAATACATAATAACAACAACATTTCTAGTGTGCAGAAATTTGTGTATTTACGCAGCTTTTTAAAAGCCCAAGCTTTAACAGCTATTCAGGGTTTAGCACTTTCAGATCAAAATTACAATACTGCAATTGATTTATTAAAATCTAGATTCGGAAAAAAAGATATTATAATAAGATATAAAATTGACGCGTTATTAAATTTGAACCCTGTTAAATCTCCAAATCAAATTAAAGAATTACGCTTACTGCACGACGCCCTTGATATTAATATTAAATCTCTCGAAAATTTAGGTGTGGATTTAAAATCTTACGGAAATTTGTTATTTCCAATTGTTACAAAATTAATACCTACCAGTATTATGATAGACTATAATAAAATGAAAACAGAATCCGAGGAATGGGATGTACAAGATTTGTTAAAACATTTAAAATTAGAAGTTCAGACTAGGGAAAAAACCTTTTTATTTTTAAAACGCGAAGTAGAAACTCACAATAGCGGATATAAAAACTCAAATTCCAGATTTGATTCAAAATCATCGGAAAATAATAATAATAATAATGCTTACTACCGGAAATCTGGTTCGGGATATAAAAATTCTAACACAATGCAAAAGGCATCAGCCTTTAAATTAACTGTTAGTAAATGTATATTTTGTGTTGATGCAAATAACGATCATGACAGTAAAATGTGTAAATTAAATGTAGAGGATAAAAAATTGTCTTTACGCAAACAGGGAATCTGTTATTTATGTTTCAAAAGAGGTAAACATACCGCAAAATTCTGTTTATCGGGTCTCAAATGTGACACGTGTTCAGGAAAACACAATACATTAATTTGCTATAAGCAAAAATCGGAAACTCCAACGGCTCATATGAAAGATAAAAATCACATCGAACATACCCAAACAAATAATTCTGAGAACAGTGTTTGCGAAAATGATAATTCTGTATTGTCCTATAAGTGTCCTGTACAAAATCCGCTTGAGAATAATGAAATATATTTACAAACTTGCTTCGCAAGAATAACAAATAGTTCTAATTTAAACTCTCTAAAGTGTGCCGTATTATTCGATAATGCATCCCAAAGAAATTTCATAAACATATCACTCGCCCGTGAATTAAAATTGCCGGTGATTAGAAAAGAAACTTTAATAATATATCCGTTTTCATGTGATCATCCTCAATCAAATGAATATTCAGTCGTAAATTTCGAATTGTCTCATTTAAAAAACCACAAACAGAAATGTTATGTAGAGGCATTGGTCGTAAATCAAATCTCTTTTACGAAGTTACAGATTCTGGATGACGCATCATTTCGAAAACTTTGGGTTTCGAGAGAGGGGGAAAGAAATAAAATTCCGCAATTGCATTCGAAGGCTCCAGACATTCTAATTGGCGGCGGGTTATTTTGGAAACTGCAAAAAAATAAAAAGAAAATTAATCGTTCGTTGTTTGCTGTAAATACATTATTCGGATGGACACTCTCAGGGAACAATAATTCAGGAAACGAATCAGACAACTTAATTACTGGCGCCAGCGTGTTAAAAATTGAATGTGGTAACTCTTTTTGTTTACATGAAAACCATCCAAGCATGAAAATAAATGAGTCATCGGAATGTACGGGTAATGATTTGCAAAACTTGTGGTCGTTAGATCTTTTGGGAATAAATGATGATAAATTGATTTCTGCTTCCGATCAGGAAATAATAAATAAATTTGATAAACAGTTAGAATATAAACAGGGTCATTATGTTACTCATTTATTATGGAATGATCATAGTATTGACAAATTTGAGAATAATTTTGAAAACGCTAAACGCCAATTCAATTATTTGAGAAAAAGATTAAAAGCGGATAAATGGATTTTCGAGCAATATAGGCAGATAATCACAGAACAAAAACAATTGGGTATCGTTGAAGACTGTGGTCGCACAAAAAAGGAGTATTTCGCTCCACATAGAGAAATTGTAAGACGGGAAAAACAAACATCAAAGGTACGAATTGTTTTTAATTGTTCCAGTAGAGTATCGGGGTGTAAATCTCTAAATGATTGTCTCGTAAAAGGGCCATGTCTTACACCTCCAATTTTGGATGTAATTAATAGATTTCGAATGTTTAAGATTGCGTTTTGCGCAGATATTGAAAAGGCGTTTTTAATGATAGAAATCGCAGAACCCGATAGAAATTTTCTAAAGTTTTTATGGTTTGACGAGGATACCGAGAATTATAAAATAATGCGAATGACCAGAGCTACATTTGGTTGTACAACTTCTCCTTTCTTTTTAACGGCAACAATTAAGAAACACATTAAGGAATATAAGGAAATTTATCCGGATAGTTATGAAATGTTAAATTCAGCTCTGTTTGTGGACGATTTGCTTTATGGCTCAGATACCGTTAACGGTGCCTATGAATTAACTTCTACTGCAGTAAATATTTTAGCAAAGGCTGGAATGAAATTAAGAAAGTTTAGTACGAATTCACAGAAATTAAAGAACATGTGGGATAAAAATGATTGTTTTTCGGAGGTAAATAATGAAAATGTAATAAATATTCTTGGATTGGTGTGGGATAAAGATAGTGATAAATTAGGATTAGCTTTGAAATCTATAGTTGAAAATTTGGATATATCGGTATGTACGAAAAGATATGTATTACATACAGCTGCAAAATTTTTTGATCCTATTGGGATTATATCTCCCTTTTTAATTAGGGTAAAGTGTTTTCTTCAAAGAATGTGGGAAAGAGGTATGGATTGGGATCACGAATTGCCGGATGATCTTAAGGGAATTTGGATAAAGTGGTGTAACGAAATTAAGGATTTATTAGAAATTCGAATAGATAGATGCTATTTCACGTATGTTGATTTGAAAAATTCGCGTGTAGAATTACACATTTTTTCAGATGCTTCACCACTTGCATATGGTTGTGTTGCATATTTTCGGGTTATCAGTAATGATAAAAAATGTTATGTAAGTATGATTATGTCAAAGGCTAGAGTTGCGCCGCTAAAGAAACTAACACTACCAAGATTGGAGTTAATGGGAGCGGTGATAGCAGCTAGAGTAGCGAAATATATTTGTGATATATTTAAGGAAATTAACATCGAGAAATTTTATTGGACCGATTCTACTATTGTTTTACACTGGGTGAAGGGATCGGCGAAACAATGGAAACCCTTTGTTAAAAATAGAGTAGTTGAAATTCAGGAATTGTCAGTACCCGAAAATTGGTCATATTGTAATACAAAGGATAATCCCGCATATTTAGTTACTCGTGGTATTAGCGCAAATGCGTTAGTTAATAATGATTTTTGGTTTAAAGGTCCAAAATGGTTATCTGAGATAAATGGTAAAGGTAATGATATTGGGGAAAAGGTAAACACGCAATATATTACCCAAGAAAAAAGGAAAACACCTGAAAAAATAATTCAGTTTAAAATCTGTATAGAAACAGTTGAACCAATATTGGATCTAGAAAAATATAGTAACATTTTAAGAGTCCTCAGAATTACGGCATGGATAAAGAGATTTCTTAACAACGCGAATCCTAAAAACGAGAAAGTTAGCGGTCCATTATCGGCAGAAGAAATTGGTAGTGCGCAAACAATATGGGTTAAATATACACAAAAAATTAGTTTTCCGAATGAATTAAACTGTTTGGTAAATGGGGAACCTATTTCTAAAATTCAAATTTAATTGAGTTCTCACCATTTTTGGATTCCGTAGGAATAATGCACATCGGAGGAAGGCTTCAGAAATCAAATTATTCCTTTAACGAAAAACACCCGATCCTGTTGCCTTCAAAGGGTAAATTAATTGATTTGTTAATAAAAAATGCGCATGAAAAAGTTTTCCATTTTGGCATTAATGATACATTAGTACAATTACGGGAGGAATTTTGGGTAATCAAGGGCAGACAGGCAGTAAAAAGCGTATTAAGAAGATGCAGAATTTGCATAAAATTTAATTCTAGAGCTGGAGCCCAGATATCAGCTCCGTTACCTGCAGATCGTATCAATGAACAAAAGCCATTTGCAGTGATAGGCCTTGATTTTGCAGGCCCTTTATACATCCGAAATACGGATAGCAAAATATATATTTTGTTGTGCACATGCGCTATCACACGAGCAGTGCACCTAGAATTGGTAGAGAACCTTTCTACAGAAACATTTTTATTGGCCTTCAGAAGAATAGTAGCAAGGCGGGGTCTTTGCCATACGGTTTACTCCGACAACGCGCGAACCTTTCATCGAGCTGATATTGAGTTAAGGCACATCTGGAAAATAATCACCCATCCCGACGTTAAAGATTACTATAGTAGTAATAAAATAAAATGGAAGTTTATCATGGAAATGTCCCCATGGTGGGGAGGCTTCTATGAACGACTTGTGCGATCTGTAAAAACTGCCTTAAGAAAGGTGGTTGGCAAAACCACTTTAACACACACACAACTACATACAGTTATATGTGAAATTGAAGGGTCAATTAATTCCCGACCCATTACATATACCTATGCAGACTCAGGAGAACCTTCCCCAATTACGCCAGCACACTTCTTGGTAGGTCAGCGACTTACTACCTTACCTATCGTGCATATGAAACCACATGAGCTTCCTGGAACTTCGGCAACATATATCAAACGTTTTAATCAAAAGGAAAGAATATTGGACCAGTTCTGGTCAAGGTGGAAGAAGGAATACCTTCTACAGCTTAAAAACGCCATGACAAGTCGACACTCCAGTATTCGTGAATATACTCCAAATGATGTTGTGTTAATCCACGATTCCAAATTGCCACGGCACTTGTGGAAATTGGGAGTAATTACACAAGTGTTTCCCGGTAGAGATGGAAAGGTTCGTTCTTGTGAGTTAAAAACTTCAACAGGTACAATGAGACGTCCTTTCCAGTTGATTTATCCTGTTGAGATTTTTGAAAGGGACTAAATAAACTTAAACAACTTTTTCTTATTAACTATGACATTTGTGTGGACTTACAATTTGAACTATATTAGATATAGAAATGTCAGATATAATTACAATGGGAAAATGAACATAAAGTTAATGTTCATCCGGGGGCCAATGTGTAGTTTATTGGTCTAATCTAAACCTGTAGATGGCGCTGCGCGCCGATATTAATGTTCTGTTTTCTTCTTTTCTCTTAGTGTGTTCTTCGTGTTCGTTTATGTTGTATGTAATAAATGTGTGTAGCCGTAATTTGCTCTCCTATTTTTTTGGAATTATGTCTTGAATTCAACTCCAATGAATAGACAGGAACCTACAGAGGCCGGCAGTCCCCACGAATCTGGACCGATAAGGTAAGATATTTACCTTATTTAAATTTAATATTCTGAAATGTTTATTAATCATTATATATGAAGGATATATCTGAAATGAGTCGCCAAAGTAGCGACGTGTGTTTGAATGATGATTTTTATAAAGTCGTTAAGAATTTTAGCGACACTATCTTCTACCTGTTATGTTATTATTTTATTTATTTATTAATATGTAACTTTCTTGCAAGTACATAATTTCAAACTTACACTTTAGACTCGTATTTGTATTAACTTTATGAGTAATTCATGCAAATTACGCAAAAAAAAAAAAAAAAAATTAAACACTTTTTAAAGTACATTAAATTGTTCATTAATTTAAGTTATTGAAGTTTTTGTTCAAATATGAATATCTCAGTTTTTCAGTATCTCAGCATACAATATAGAAAAAAGAGGGAGAAAGATACAATGTGATAAAAAGAAATATATATATATAAATAGGAATATGAATTCTAAAGTTAACTATTTAAGCAATTACTAATGTTGTTATTTTGTCATCTTTTTTGTGAAATGTTCGGGGCATTGAAAACAACCACTGGAACTGGACAAAATACAATCTGTTGAATTGTATATATTCAGTGCATAAAATTATCCTTTTAAAGTAACAAATTGTGCTTTTAACTTTGAATTAGCAATAGAAATATTTTATTAAAAAATAATAATTTGATTAATAAAAAGTGCGATATCATTTTAATCACGATCAATAAAGAAAATATTACTTACATTAGTCATGTATAGTTTGCAAATGTGACAAAGTAAATCTGTTATTGACTATCATTGCAGTGTTATATATTGGATATTGAGACTAATATATATGGTATAAAAAATCAGCCTTCCACTCCATAATTCTCTGAAATGAACTTTCAGGCTTGATGAATAAATTTCTAAAATTAAATTTAAAATTGTAATATTACAGTTTTAAAGCTTTTAAAATTATCCTCGAAATACATTCATTTTATTTTATTTATTTTATTATTATCTCTCTCTCTCTCTTACCATTATATGCGGTAACTGCAAGAAGCTCAAATTCGGCATTTTGAATTTCGTATTAGGTTTCCACTTAAAAATTTGATCAAGACTGGCACGTTTGAATGCAAATTAATAACACCCTTGATTCTTTTTTTTTTTTTTTTTTTTTTTTTTTTTAATAATTGTATGCACTGTAAGTGAACGAGGAGTTGAGGGGGGAAGTAGCCCCCCTCACACACGATTGCATGTCAAATGAAACTGTTCCTAAACCCATTTTAGATTATTTAAAAAATACATTGTACTTTATTATCTTACGCTATTGATCTTAAGATTTAATGTGCAATCTATCATTATAGTATTGAAATGCAGGATAAGAAAGAAAGTCGTGTGAGTGACATACCAGATTATTATTATTGTTATCTTTATTACCCATATCATTTACCCATATAGTGTAAGGAAAGTTTTATTTTTTATTCAGATTTTCGAAATTGAATTTTTGCTACATTTGCATGTTTAAGTATCCTGAAACTAAAAATTAGGTTTTTAGCGGTTGCCTGAATGTGTCTATGTGTTTGTTATCACCATAACTCAAGAATAAATATTAGCTAGAAGTCCGGACTCGGATGAAAGTTTAAATAATTCGTGTGCAGTAACTAAGAAAATAATTCAAATTCATTAAGTCTATGTGCGAATTTTCTGGTAGATACAATTTAATATCTTTAGATGGACAAAACAAAATAAATTGAACTTATATTTTTATGTGCATGAAAGCATGTTCCGCATACAATGTGGAATGTGAATCCTTCATTAAAAGTTTATAGAGACCCCCCACAAAAGAATTCAGATATACTCATACAATGAAATTGCTGGAAGGGCATTTCAAGTCGTGCTATGTGTTTTAAATTATGTGCTAAATTAGTACACTATATTGTGTTTATATAATATATAGTAAATATACAGGGCTACCTAAATTAAATGAAAGAATTTTTTTGTAAATACAAATCGATGTAATAAACGTATTAAAAATTTAATAAATTTAAAATTATTCTCTTTTCCTAATTTACTTTATCTTATCCATAAAAGGTCGAGAAAGAATTGTTTTCGGATCAAGTTTTCAAAATTGAATTTTTGCTACATTTATAAGTTTTAAGGTTTCCTGAATCCAAAAATTATATTTTTAGTGGTTGGTCTATGTGACTTATCTGTGTGTACTATAGATATGGGGCACTCAGTTAATTTTAAAAATATTTGACTTCTTTTTTTTTTTTTTTTTTTCACGTTTTGAGAGATTGTGAATTCAAAAAATCACAATACTTATGAAGTGTTCTTAGGTTATTCAGTTTTTTAGCTAGTTATTTAGTCTATAGACACATGTCTCACGAAAGAATGATTGCAAAATGGGCGCAACAGTTTTTAAATATCATTTATGTTACTGATAAGGAGAATATTGTTTTGGAACAATGTAAGTTGTAAACTTCGTAAGTAATTCGAAATTTACGATTTTTTTTTTTTTTTTAATATGTCAGAATAGAACAAAATTTCGTTTAAACGTACATTATGACAAGTATTTTCTCGTAAAGATGTCAGACCAATATTTTAAAATATCTTCACTTCCATTAAATATGAACATTTTAATTTCGAAACTCTAGTAATTAAAAATTTAAGTTTTCCTCCATATGACATATTAGGTCAATACTTCACACGAACTTGCAAAACAATCTTAATAAAATTAGTCATTTAATTACGATAAGTTAAATCTATCGAATTGGATAGAGGGCAGCCTATGAGGTGCGGCATTTCAGTCTGCGACTGTGTTGAGTATTCTATCATACTCATTCTTTTTAATAGGATATACATTTTGTTCTCAATAGAAATTAATAACAATAAATATATCATGAGAAATTGATCACAATACATTTATGTCGATATGCACATCATTTTTACTTTCATTTTTATAACATATTAAGTTAAATTATTTATGATTACTAAGAAACAAATAGAATAGCATTTAAAAATGATTGTTTTATTTTTTTACTTTGTATGCTGAGGGGAGGGGGGGGGGGTATGCTCGAAACCATAACACTCCTCCTTCTAAATATTAATAAACTGGTGTGTCACTCACACGACTTTCTCTTACCCTGAAATTTAATACTATAAATACAGGTTGCAGATTAATAGGTAAGATAACGAGTACTGTTTTGTTAACCTGTGTTAAACAATTCAAATTAGGCTTCGGAAGAGTTTTATATGATAATTAGTTCTGTGTGAGGGGGGGCGGCTACCGCCAAACCTCAACACCCGGTTCATTAATGCACCTACATTTATATAAAATTTAATTCGGCTATTAAAAAATAATTATAATGAGTTATAACTACACGCCTTAAAAAAAAAAAAAAAAAAAAAAAAAAAATCTAGTATGTTGTGGCCACCACATGACTTTCTTCTATATTTTCCCATTCAAATTCACTCAGTAAAAAAATTTATTACAATTATTATTTTAAAAAATTATCTTTTTTGTTAATGCAGACGATTTCCATATTAGAGAAGTAGTATAACACCAAATATCCAAAAAAAGTCTATTTTATTCTCAATATTAAAAAAAAAAAAAAAAAAAAAAACGATTTTTTTTTTTTTTTTTTTCGTTAAAAGTAAAAATAAATAAAAATCGATAACTTTGTTTTAAATTATCGCAGATCGATGGTTCAACCATTCGTTTTAAAGGTATTGGCGAGCTCTTTTGAAAGATACCCATCATGAAAATTTACTCCCCTCGAGGCGGGACTTCCCCCCAGGGGGGGAGGCGAGGCTCCTACATACACAAAAAAATTTTTCACAGTTAACTATCTCTATTACAAAAAATATATATTCGTTTCATTTGGTTTAGTGCAGTCTATAGATGTTAAACTCTACTTACGTGCAATTTCCCCCATAGACGTAATGTATTAGAATTCTCTTGATTGTCCCTGTACACGAACCATTTGCTTGATCTTAACGAAAAGCTTACTGTAACATCCCTATATGTTACACATTTAGAATACCAAGTTTGAACTTTCTGCCATAATTTGTTTTTGAGATATGCTGATAACAGACAGACACACACACAGACACAGAGACCATATTTGCTAAAAACATGATTTTCGTATTCAGAGTACCTCAAAACGTGTAAATATAACAAAATATCGCGTTCGAAAATTTGACCCAAAAACAATACTTTCTCTACCTTTTATGGGTAAGAGAAAGTAAAAAGAGTTTTAATTTCCAAAAATCGAATTCGAACTTAAATTTTGGAAAATTCAGAAAAAAGATTCTTAAAATAATAGTACTTAGGAAATTTCACTAATATTCCAAAAATCTAAGTGCTTGAAAAAAGATATAAATTTTCTAATAAAACTATTTCTATGGCTAGATAATTCATTTGAATAGAATTAAAATGAATTTATTCCATAACTCTGACTTTAAAATGGAGTATTTAAATATTTTAGAACTTAGATTGCAAAAGTCATTATTTTATAGTATTAAAAAAATCGGATCACGATTTTATTCTTTTCCAAAGGTGTGAGGTAATGTTATATTAACGTAACGCTACAAACGAAGTTCGCACTTTATGAATAACACGTGAATGTGCAGAGTTTTAGGATTCGGTTGATTAATAGAGTTAGTTCTTAGGATAAACTAAATTATAATTTGTGGTATGTTAATATTTTGGATAAAGTGATTAATATAAAAGATGATGTGTTTTCATAGTAAATAATCTGGTGTGTCACTCACACGACTTTCTCTTACCCTGAAATTTAATACAATAAATACAGGTTGCAGATTAATAGGTAAGATAACGAGTACTGTTATGTAAACTTATGTTAAACAATTCATATTAGGCTTCTAAAGAGTTTTATATGATAATTAGTTCTGTGTGAGGGGGGCTACCGCCCTCCTCAACCCCCCGTTTCATTAATGCACCTACATTTATATAGAATTTAATTCGGTTATTAAAAAATAAGTCTGTTTTTAAAAAATAATTTATTAAAATTATTATTTAAAAAATTATCTTTCATGATAATGCAGACGATTTCCATATTAGAGAAGTAGAATAACACCAAATATCCAAAAAAAAGTCCATTTTATTCTCAAAAAAAAAAAAAAAAAAAAAAAAAAAAAAGTACGACTTTTTTTCGAAGTTTTTTTTTCGTTAAAAGTAAAAAAAAATCGATAACTTTGTTTTAAATTATCGCAGATCGATGGTTCAACCATTCGTTTTAAAGGTATTGGCGAGCTCTTTTGAAAGATACCCATCATGAAAATTTACTCGCCTCGAGGGGGGACTTCCCCCCGCAGGGGGGGATGCGAGCCTCCTACATACACAAAAAAATTTTCCCAGTTAACTATCACTATTACAAAATATATATATTCGTTTCATTTGGTTTAGTACAGTCTATAGACGTTAAACTCTACTTTCCTGTAATTTCCCCCATAGACGTAATGTATTAGAATTCTCTTGATTGTCCCTGTACACAAACCATTAGCTTGATCTTAACGAAAAGCTTACTGTAGCATCCCTATATGATACACATTTAGAATACCAAGTTTGAACTTTCTGCCATGATTTGTTTTTGAGATATGCTGATAACAGACAGACACACAGACATACACACAGACCATTTGCTAAAAACATGATTTTCGTATTCAGGGGACCTCAAAACGTGTAAATATAACAAAACCTCGCGTTCGAAAATTTGACCCAAAAACAATACTTTCTCTACCTTATGGGTAAGAGAAAGTAAAAAAGAAGTAGGAGAGTTAGAGAGGTAGAGGTGGATAGTGAATTAGAAGTAGTAGGAGGTCAAAGGAGTTAGTAGCGAGCGGCTATAGTGGAAGATAGTTAGTCGAGTAGTATAGTGGTTTAGGGAATCTTCCTACTAGCGAAAGACGAGTAAAGTCGTGAGAAGAAATGACGTTAAGTGAAGCAGTATCTATTGATAGTTAAAGTATTTATGAAGGCTTCCCCTTTAAGTTTATAAAGGTATGGAATGTAAATATAGTCCAACGCCCACCTTTTCATTAAGCTCTAAATAAAAGCTTATTTATTTTATAATTCAAGTCTCGTACTCTATTACTTACCATTTAGCTACTTCATTAAGTAATTAAGTTAAGCTTAATCTAAGTTAACAGAATAATGGCGTCTAGGTCGTCACAGTGGCGCCCATATTCGCTTGACAACCCCCCCCCCCATCCCCGAGCCAAGATTCTTTGATGGCACTACTAGTGTGCTTCAATTTTTTGATGAGATTAAATATTATTTTAATTTTTATAAAATTGATATTGCCGAAAATTATGCTTGGTTAAAGTGTTCCTTAAGAGGAGAACCGAGACAGTGGCATGATTTAACCGCCTGCCATTCACTTGGCCCAAATCCAACCTATGAGGTTTTAAAAAGTAGAGTTATCAGCCTCTTTGCCACTCGGTATGATAGATTAAGATTGGAGCATGAACGTTCCACCCCCCCCCCCCACTCAAAAAAGTCAGTGGAAAGTAGTAATAAGGGCAGTGGAAAAACCGCAACAAGTTATTAAGTCACAGGAAGCAAGCTCGAGTAGTTTAAATCACCCTAAAACTGGTGATAACAACTTTACCTCTAGTGACACAAGTCAAATACAAGTTGAAGCAAACGAGCAAACTTCGCTTTCAAACAACACTACAGACGAATTTAAGTCTGCTATTCAGCCTTTGGCTACGGATAAAAAATCCGACAATTTCTCTAGTATAGCGACGGCGGTTGTAAACGAAAATGCAATTAAAATAAAAGTGGTGGCTGAAACCGTTAAACTGAGCGAAAGGGATAAATCATATTCAAATGCTCGACCGATCAAATCCGGGGAGTTATCTAATTTCACAGAAACTGTGGTAAAAAAAAGTAATACATTTCAAAATGCAGTGTTAACTAACTTTACTTCTGCAAATCTTGTACATAAATTCAACGATAAAGTCGTAAATCGAACGGAAAAGTCGGATAACTGTGCCACTCGTTTAAACGACGAAGTGACAGAAAAAGTGAATTTCACTAATGCATTACAATATTTTAAAGCTTGTAAGCCCTCCAGGACCTCGACCTCAGCGAGTAAGGTTCCGGGTTCGAAACCCCCTAGACACAGTGACCAGATTCCAAGTTCACAACCTCCTCCGAACAGTGAAAAGATTCCGGGTGCGAAACCCCCTCCGGAGAGTGACCAGGCACCTGGAAGCCTCCTCAGGACAGCGACCTTGCAACGTCTGACCTCGTGCTGCAAGCCACCAGCGCTGAAATATCTACAGCAACTCCACAGGCCAGTCTAACCCGCATCTCTGATTTTGCTGATATCAAGGAATCCATATGTCAGGTGCTATGGTTCATTATTTTTTTCCGTTATAAAGTGTATTTCTAGCAGAGCAGTCACAAAATCTACGACATGCAGTGAAGCCTTTTAGACTTTCAACCATTATCTGAAAGCCATGAACTTTCTTAAATTTCAAAAGTCTAAATTTAAACTTGGAGCATGAACTTTCAACTCCGGAAATTTCATGCTTTGTTTACATGTCATAAATTTTTTTCTGTTATACAATATATTCATGTATATACTTTAATGCTTTTTTTACTTATAGCCATCAACAGTAGTGATTAGTACGATAAATTTTTCTTACCTTTGTATATACATTTTCTCCTCTATAGTTTTTTACATGATCTATATGTATGTATTCTAATGTTTTTTTTTTATTCATAGCCTTCAACGGTAGTTTTGAAAAAACTTTTTAAACATTTGTATATATATTACCTATCTATGTTTCTCTAAATGTTGTATAAAATGAATATTTCTTATTGTTAAACTTTTGTATCACTAAAAGTTCAATATATGTATGTATTATTAGTATGGGGTAAAAAGAATTTTTTTTAGCTATTTTGCATGTAAATCCGTGTTTAACGACTAACTTTAATAAACTAACAATTTCGTTTTTTTTCCATTATGCAAATAAGCTAGGTGGGAAATATTGGTTATCTATAAAGTTTTATATGTCAAACTTTCATTTATCTATCTACAAGTTGTAGTTTACTTTCTATTTTTTATTTCTACTGTAAAAAAAGTTTTGCATTTTAGAAATACTGTGATGAATCTGATGTCCAGTCGCTTATTCTGAAGTAAACTCAACATGACCTCTAATCTAAAAATACCATCCGATTTCTTCAATTGTTACTTTGAAATGAAGACGAAGTATTTCTGAACCTTTGCCAGCTATTTTTGATTTCTGAAGCAGAAAGAGTTTCTTGGAAGCATGCCAGCAGATGCACTCTCAAGTTACTTTTACTAGCTGATGTTTCTGGGCCTAGACTGGCCTTCAGATGGCTAAAGACTTTTTTCTTATCATTTTGCACCAGTTAAATTGAATTTTATAATTAATGATCGCATTTTTTGTCTAAGCGATCCTTCTGTACTAAAATATTTTCATTTCATGAAATTCTTTCCTTTCAGTTTTATAGGAAAGATGTGCCTGTCATCCCCGCTGTACCGTTTAAGTGGATGGTTTTTCAGCCCGGCGCTCTTAAATTTTTTTTTTCCACTATTAGATTTTAAAAGCAAGTAGTTATTGTTCGGCAGTTTAATTTAAGATTTCCCCCCTCTTTTTCTAAAGTATTATGGAGTTTAATTTTAAGCAGTAAGTCCCTGCAACTATTCTTCAGTTGCATTGCATAAGCAATACTTAAAAATTTTCACGGGTAAAAACCCGTTGTGGATTTTTACGTGAAATTTTTGTCTTTTGGGGAGGAACTGTGAGGTAATGTTATGTTAACGTAACGCTACAAACGAAGTTCGCACTTTATGAATAACACGTGAATGTGCAGAGTTTTAGGATTCGGTTGATTAATGGAGTTATAGTTCTTAGGATAAACTAAGTTATAATTTGCGGTATGTTAATAATTTGGATAAAGTGATTAATATAAAAGGTGATGTGTTTTCATAGTAAAAAAAGAAGTAGGAGAGTTAGAGAGGTAGAGGTGGATAGTGAATTAGAAGTAGTAGGAGGTCAAAGGAGTTAGTAGCGAGCGGCTATAGTGGAAGATAGCTAGTCGAGTAGTATAGTGGTTTAGGGAATCCTCCTACTAACGAAAGACGAGTAAAGTCGTGAAAAGAAACGGCGTTAAGTGAAGTAGTTGAGATTAGTATCTATTGATAGTTAAAGTATTTATGAAGGCTGCCCCTTTAAGTTTATAAAGGTATGGAATGTGAATATAGTCCAACGCCCACCTTTTCATTAAGCTCTAAATAAATGCTCTTTATTTATTTTATAATTCAAGTCTCGTACTCTATTACTTACAATTTAGCTACTTCATTAAGTAATTAAGTTAAGCTTAATCTAAGTTAAATGAGATCATGACAACCGCTAGGTCGTCACAACGGTAATTTTCGTATTTTTCATAATTATAATTATTTTGACTATTTTAAATTAATTCATTTTTTATTTCAGTGAAAAGTCTCTTCAAATTTATTAAACTGCATACATTTTTTCTCTTAAAGAAATGAAATATTTTGGCTTTTAGTTCAAAAAATCTAACTTTAAAAAAGCTGCCTTTTATAACTTTCAAAATTTCATATTTCACCGGCAGCCATTTTCTCTACAATTTTGTTTGACTTTCCCTCAAAAGAAAAGGTGGAAAAGCACTACCTTCCCGAACTTTCGCGATAGATCGTTTTGCCGTTTTGCTATCGAGGCTAGCGTCCATTTCCTGCTTGCGGATTGGTCCATGACAGAGAGCGCTCATAGCCCGGCAAATGAGAATTCATTCTGACAAAGACTCTTGGAGAGAATAGTGTGAAGTTTTCGCGATGCCGGGGATTTCCCCCGCGCCAGTCGTAGAATTTTCGTTCCTTAGAAGATGAAGCATGATATAGTTTAATTTCTTTTATCTGATGGTGATTTTTGACCTACGGTAAGTTAACGTGAAATTCTCTAGATATTTGGATTACAATGGAAAATGTTTTACTTTTGATGTGAATTACTATCAGGCTGAGAAAATACTTTTTGGGATAAATAAAGATTTCGTCTACATGAGGTCTGGATGATTATCGAAGCTAGATAGATGAATGCAGATGGTTATTAGAACACTTGCCGTTTCATCTTTATGTTTACATATTGTTTAAACCAATGGAATTTTATAGTTAAGAATGATCTTTGCTTTCAAAATGGTAACTACAGAGGATGTGATAAACGAATCTGACGAGCTTGAGAATATATCTTGAGATGTTTCATGTACCTTGTGATCATAATTAGCTACAGAGGACGATATCTATCTACTTCCCACGTGCCAGCTTCAGAAAATCGCGAATTACTATAAGTTGCAAAGTTCGATAACGAACTCCGTAATATTTAACTAACCTCGTGATATATAACTCACACTGTGATACATCTGTTGTCTTCATAATATAGGTGTGATTTGTGTGTGATCTTCGTTTTCTTGATGTTTAAATTGTATATAAAATATGGGTAGCTACCTTTCACATCATTGGATATATACTTACTTTAATCATGAATAAAAGATATTTGGTAAGTCAAATTTTTCTTGTCTATTTCATTTAATCTGAACTCTCGATATCAATTATTTATCTCTCTTTTTTAGCTCAATCACGTGTAAAATTATTATTATCAATGCAGTGTACTTATCTATACAAATATATCTATCAGGCCATATTAAATTAAAAAAATCAATGAATTATTCTTCTTTCATGTCTATCACTTAGACAGGCATATACATATTATTAAATTATTATGGGGTGGGGAGGGGGGTAAAGAATGAGAAATGGACAGGCCTGAGGAGGAAATTATACGTAGAAAATTTTATGAATTTCAACCATGAAATTTAAAACGTAATATCGATCTTAAGATGTTCTTTAAAAATACATAATAATTAAAAATAAGGTAAATATTTAGTGAAAATTCAATCACTGTATCATAAGAGAAATATTTTATAAATTTCAATACAAAATGATAATAAAAATAGTTGAAATGTAATATGGCGTACTACCGATTTGGACTTATGAGCATTCTTCATGCATTTTAGTAAGTATTAGTAACTTGATCGAACAATTTTTTCAAACTTTACGGCCTTATTTCTTAATTTCAAGATATAGTTCATTTTGCGATTTAAATCTGACATTAACCACTAAAAAAAAAAAAAAAAACGCCGGATGTTTATTTACACGGGTTAAGCGGCGTGAAGTTTCTCTTTGCACTTCCAGATTTGGCGAAAAATTGTGAATTTGTGCTGTACGCGCCAACATAATGGAGATACGCTTCTGCGATAGGGACAGTATGAAACGTGTAAATTTATCAAGTTTTTTTACACCTGCTATAAGACAGCCTCCTAAAAACAGATTCAAAGATCGAAAATGTTGGTCCTGTGGAAAAGTGGGACGCTTACAATCGAGATGTTATTCTAGGAAGAACTCTCTGTCCTCATCGTTTTTCTCCATCACGAAGGAATGGTCGACGCTTAAGTTTTGACAGTCCATCTTCAGTTTCCAGTGAATGTAGTGGTAATGCCAGTTCTACTTCAGATGCTTCTCCTTTGCCACCATACAGAAAGTCCAGATCTGCTAGAAGGAAAACCCATGGTCGAAGACATTTTTCGAGTTCCAGAAAGCCTGCCAGATCATCATCAGACAGTGCATGTAACAGGGATGAGATTAGCAAAAATACAAAAAAGCTGGAAATGTACGCAAGGACAAGATATTGAAATAAAATACTAGAATTTTGATGACAAAACCTATTATATTAAAGTAATACATATTTATTTTAACCTTCAGTGTATAAAAAATGAACAAATACACATCAGAAACATTAAAAAACGCTGAAAAAACTATAAAAACAGCTGAAAAGCTACTTTACAAATTTACAAAAAAGCTGAAATCAGCTGAAAAGCTGAAAAATCTCATCCCTGACGTAAGTCTAATCTTTTTGTTTCCCATTCAAGTGTTAGTGATGTTGTAAAATCAAGCGACTGGTTATTCGACAGTGGGGCAAGTCATCATTTCTGTAACAATAAGACTTTATTCTCTAAATTTGAGACTTTAAACGAGGAAATGTCTGTTGCTGTAAAGGACGTTTTATATCCTATTCAGGGTAAAGGTGAAGTTAAGTTAAGATTTGGCCAGAGAGTTTTTACTTTATGTAATGTAATGTATTTTGATCAGTTAAGAAGAAATCTTGTGTCGGATCCTCAATTGGATTTAAATGGTTTATCATAGGTTAGTCAAGGCGAGGTAAAAATATGCCGGGAGAGTGAGTACCTGTTTAGTACTTATTTTAAAGATAGAATTTATTAACTTTATCCTAAAATTCCTGATTCCTGTAAAAAGTCTGTTAAATTTGAAGTATTGTCTGCTGATGCTAAAAGCAGAATGATGCATTGGCATCGCAGATTTGGGCATATTTGTCAATCTTTAGTAGCTCATACCAGTCGCAGACAAGGTGTAAGGGGATTACCAGGCTTGAAAAAAATCTGATTTAATTTGTGAATTTTGTAAATTAGGAAAGTTTAGAAGTTTATCTCATAAACTGGGTAAAAATATCAGGTCAAATCATCCACTTGAACTTCTGTATGCTGATGTTCGGGGACCATGCAGAAATGAGGGACGAAATGGCGAAAAATATTTTCTCTCGACCATTGACGATTTTCCCCGCCAGGTTTCTGTCTATCCTTTGAGAATGAAATCAGAGGTTTTTGATGTGGTGAAAAACCATACAGGATGGGTTGGTCGATGCGATCCATGAAATAGGGAATCAACCAGTAGATGAACCAGCCGTTGATCATGGACACCTCATCCACGACCACGAGGTGGGGATTGCGTTCGCACCGAAATTCTTTCACGATGGCCCGACTCTTCTGGATCGTGGTTAGTAGGTCAGTTTCGTCCTTCAACTTGTGTTCGAGCGCACTGTAGACGGTGCGGTAATTGAGTTTCACTGCCGAATGGATCGTCTGGCCCTCGATCGCAAGAGCGCTCTTTGCAGTGTAGCTCATCTTCAGCAGGTCCGCCCGGATGTGCTCCAATGTGGTCCGGATCACATAGCTCTTGTCCGTACCTGGTCCGCCCAACACAATCACAAGCATTTTGTAGGGTCGCTCACACCACTGCTTCACGAGGTGAACAAAGGCGCTCTGATACAGAGTAAAGGAATGTTTGTCGAGCCCGGACAGATCCAGTTGAATTGGAGAGCTTCACGCTACATGGCTGTCCCTTTTGTACAATGAAACCAATCACAATCGTGATGACGACGCCCGCAGGCGAGAGCCGTGAATACAATCTGCTGTGCTGTGAGAGACTGCCGAAAACGTACCTGGTCGACTTGTACGCGCTGTATGTGGGCAGGCGACAAGAAGTCTCGACGGTCGAACACGTTCAGTCTATTACCCCACTCACAGTCGAGAAGATAGTGACCCCGAGCGATTGGATCGACTGTATCCTATGATCGCGCTACCGACGCGAGGGGAAGACGGCGTGCTTGGAAGTGTTTGTTCGACGACCCTTGCAATCCGAACACTTGTATGCGGTCGGGAAAAGCGGAACGCTCTTGATCGGAAAAGGGGAACCCCTCGAAATAGACTGAGAGACAGTGCAACTGCTGAGCGGCGAGTCGAAGACGGGATGTTCCAATCCCAAAACTGTTTGGATAGATGGCGAAGCGAATGAACCAAAAAGTCAATGTGATACCGCTTAAAAAAATAATAATAATAATAATAATAATAATTTGCTGGAAGACACGCAAAGTTATAACCATTTCCTTCGGTCGGCTGCATGCCGCAAAAGATCACCCATTGTTCGCGCATCGGTCCGGTACTCAACTGCGAACAATTTCTCTTCAACGCCTCGAAGCTCAACTTTTCGATGGATGTGCGGTCTTCGTTTTTGGCCAGGCCGTCTCGGTTCATTGGGTACAGGGTTCCTCGACGAAACATGTATTTCATGAGCACGACGATCGCTTTTTCATACGGGGACCCATCATTACCAAAGAGCTGTCTCTTGACAATCTCCAACAGAGTGTAAAAGCAACTCGAGACGCCGCATTTTTTATGCACGTTGCGAATGTCGGAAAACCCCAATATGTGTTTCGGTGGGACTTGCCTCAGCAACTGATAGAGATCTTTGAGGGATCGGTAGACAGGGTTGCCAAACTTGGGGACTTTTTTATTCAACTATCACCAATAATTTTGAGAAGTGGAATTTAACATACATAATAGACAATTAATCTTCGAAGTGATTCAGCAAGCGTTACAGTTAAAATTTAGTGGTGGGTGTTGAATAAAAAAGTCCCCAAATCTGGCAACACTGTCGGTAGAGCACTTTCAACGAACCGCGGTCCTCGACCACAATGAACTGAAACGAGCTAAGGTAGCCGTATTTCCGTCGTGGGTGAGACCCTTGTTGTAGAGATCGCCTCGCTTCAAGAGACACGCCGTCGGCAATTTTTGAAAAAGAGTCTCCGGGTCCACGTCGTCGCTCAGGAACACGGTGGCTTAGCGATGTCGGTTGACTAATTCGAATATTTGAATTTGAGTGGAAAATAAAGCTAATTCATCCACAATGTCTTTTTCGACGTTGAATTCGTAACATTGGGTTTCGGATAAAGACTGTAAGTGTTTGCTGTCCAGTGTGCCTTGGGCTTCGGATTTGGTGGCGCGACACGTCAGATTGATACCGAAGGCATCGCCGGGAACTGGAAATTTCATGTGTTTGACGACCGTCCACACAAATTCGGGGATGGCGTCAAGGTGTTGGTTGAAAAGGTTCAAATTATGTACTCGGTGCAAGTTGCGTTCAAACACTCACATGACAGACTCCATACTGTTGTTGTGATATTTAATCTCAGAACTTTCTTTTATTAACTTTCTCTTTTTGTTTTTTGTTTCCCGCCAATTGATTGTTCGGAGCACCTGCCGTATCACGTGACGATATGTCGCGTCTCTCTACAAGTACATTGTAATACTTTTTTCAATCATGTAATTTTCGTTATTCGGAACTGACGTTCCATTTTCTTATTCTATTTAATCATAATTTTTTCTTTTTGTCTAAGATGAATAAATTAAAGTAAAAAACATCTGGGCTTTCTTTCATTACGCAGCAACGAGTGAATTATCCAAAATAACAATTGATCTACATATTATGTAAGAATTTCTCAGTCTAATCAAGATTCATTATAGGAAAAGTAGTTGCTAGTCTTTAATACAGAAGTCATATTAAGGAAATTTACTTACTCTTCACCAATGGAATACACAATTACCTGTGACAACCCAGGTAAGCTAAACTTTATTTAATTATATGACTGTTATTTTAGCAAAGAATTATTAGTAAAAAAAAATATTTGTTATAAATATATTTAAGAAACTAATTTGAGGAAACTCCGAACTCATGCACTTATTTATAAAGTATTCTTCCATCAGATTATGATTCTGATATTTTGAATTGAAAATTTAGATTTATTCTTGACAAAAGTTCAAAAGTTTTTTTTCATTGCACATTGGAAGAGATTACTACATTTAAAATAATAAAATAAATAAGAAATGAAAATGTAAGCGAAAATATTTGTTTTTGTTTCTTCAAAACCGAAGTGACACTAAATCGAAAGTATTGAAAAGTGCTTATTTTTATGAAAACTATTTAATTTTATTTTCTTCTTCAAGTACTATTTATCCTAACTGTGTTGATTTAAAATATTAAATGAATATTTACGTAATGAACAAATATTAACAAAACTGTTACAAAAATTTTGTTTAAGTATGTCAGCAACAAAAGATATACAAATTGAACCGCTGAACTCCACAAATTATAATGTGTGGAAGTTTCGTATCGAGATGTACTTGCAAAAAGAGGATCTTTTTACAGTCATTACTGACGATCCTCCCAACCCAATAACCGATCAGTGGCGTTCAAAAAATAGAAAAGCGAGAGCTTTAATTAATTTACTTATTGATAACGAACAAATCGTGTATGTTATGAATCTAGATACAGCACGAGAGTGCTGGAATGCTCTGCGCCAAGTCCACGAAAGATCATCGCTTACGAGTAAGCTTTTCTTACTTAGGAAACTTTATTCCATAAAATTAATGGAAGGTGGTGATGTAAACCAACATATAGCTGATATATATAAAACACGCGACAGACTCACTGCTATAGGTGAAGTCATAGACGAATCGCACCTAGCTGCATTAATGCTATGCTCACTCCCTCCTTCGTATGACGTTCTCATAACAAGTCTCGAATCGAAAGACGAAGCGCAATTGACACCTGAGTATATACGAAACAAATTAGCTGATGAATATGCCAAAAGGCTTGAAAACAAAACAATTCAAAATTCAGCGTTAAAAGTCCAATACCATAACAAATCGGAGAAATTCTGCAAATACTGCAGGAAAAGCAATCATAATATAGAAGATTGTTATAAGTTAAAAAATAAAAATAATTCTGCTGTTAAAAGTCACAGTAAAAATTTCAACAAAAAACCCAACTTCAGATCCAACATATGCTCTCAGAACAATGAGAAGCCAGATAGCGCTCAAATTGCAGAGGGGAGCAATAAACCAAAAGCTGATAAATTGTATTCTTTTTATGTTGGAGATAAAACTGTAAATTGGGTGGTTGATTCAGGGTCGTCTTCACATATCTGCAATGATAAACTAAAATTTCGCGATCTTAAAAATAACGTTTCTAACGTCACTATCGCGAACGGCACGCAGCTAAAATCTTTGGGTTCCGGTACTGTGGATTTGTATACCGTAAATTCGGAAAACACACAGAACAAAATAACACTTAAAAATGTTCTTTATGTCCCTGAAATAGAAACTAATTTAATTTCTATAAAAAGAGCAACAGAGAATGGCTGTATCGCTGTATTTGATGATAAAACCTGTAAAATTGTAAATCAGGGTAATACATGCATTGAGGGATATGTGAAAAATAACTTATATGAATGTCAATTAAATTATTCTGAAAACAAACACACAGCGAACATTGTAATACAAACTTGTGATAACGAAAATTGCATAAACAAGTGGCATGTGAAACTTGGCCACAGAAATACTAACCACATTAAAGATTTAGTTAACAAGGACATGGCTGTGGGTATAAAATTAAATGATTGCAAACATAATACTGAATGTAAAACATGCATAATGTCAAAATTAACTGATTCACCTTACCCCAAAGCTGCACAATTTAGAGCCTCCGTACCACTCGAACTGGTCCACACAGACTTATGTGGCCCTATGAAAACCCCCACTGTAGGTGGAAAATATTACTTTCTTACATTCATAGACGACTACAGTCGTTATACTATTATATATTTGCTAAGAAATAAGTTTGAGGTATTTTCTAAGTTAAAGGAATATGTGGCTATGACCGCAAACAAATTTGGCCGAAAAGTGCAAGCAATTCGCTCCGATAACGGGGGTGAATACACTAGTATGGAAGTAAATGAATTTTTGAATAAAGAAGGAATTGAGCATCAGTTTACCGTTCCTTACTCTAGTGCTCAGAACGGCGTGGCAGAACGTAAAAATCGTACGCTGACCGAAATGGCTCGCTGTCTGCTTAAAGACAGTAATTTACCGAATTCCTTTTGGGGGGAAGCCGTAAATACTGCAAATTACATACAAAATAGGCTCCCGACCTCCTCATGCGACTCAACTCCTTACGAAAAATGGACCGGCCGTAAACCCGATTTATCAAATATAAAAACATTCGGATGTCGCGCATACGCATATGTACATAAAATACATAGGGGAAAACTGGATAGCACCGCTCAAGAAGGAATTTTTGTGGGATATGATAATCGTAGCAAAGGCTACAGAATTTGCACAAATAATAAAAATGTAATAATTAGCAGAACTGTAAAATTTTTGGAAGATGAGAATAGAGAATCCCACAATAATGAAACATCACAAATAAAGAATGAAAATTCAAATGATGAAATTCCGGTGTCCAAATTACCAATATTAGATACTGATATAAATATAGATATAGTGGGCGATAACGATAGTCCGGATGACACGCAAACTCTGCCGCGACGATCACAACGATTAAATAAAGGTGTTCCGCCCGACAGATTTGCATTTGCAGTAAATGACAAAAGAATTGATGAGCCTAAGTGTTTTGATGATATACTAAAAATTCAAAACCCAGCTGAAAAAGAAAATTGGCTGAATGCCACACTCGACGAAATGAATTCACTCAGACAAAACAATACTTGGGAACTTGTTGACGCTCAACCAGGGACCAAAGTAGTAGGGTGTAAGTGGGCGTTCAAGGCCAAATACAATAGCCAAGGACAAGTCGAGAAATATAAAGCCAGGCTTGTTGCCAAGGGTTTTTCTCAAAAATACGGGGTGGACTATGACGAAACTTTTGCACCAGTTGCATCGCATACCACTCTAAGAAGTTTCTTGACCATGTCACTATATAAAAATTTGAATCTAAGGCATGTAGATATAAAAACTGCTTTCCTACATGGAAATTTGCAAGAAGATGTATACATGCATCAACCCGAGGGTTATGTTGTCCAGGGCGAAGAAAATAAAATATGTAAGTTAAAGAAAGCGATATATGGCTTGAAACAAGCCGCTAGAGCGTGGAATTTGAAAATTAATGAATCATTGTGTAAATTAGGATTTAAACAAAGTCAACACGACAAGTGTTTATATATACGTAACAAAGATAACACAGAAACTTACATTCTTGTGTATGTTGATGATCTACTTGTAGCTGGTAAAAATCACGATATTGACATACTAATTAATCAACTTAGGGAAGAATATCCATTAACCGACCTTGGGGAAGCCAAATATTACCTCGGCATAAATATAGAAAGACCTTGTAAAGGGGTAATTACGCTTGATCAAAATAATAAAATACGAGACATTGTAACCAAATTTGGGCTAGATAACGCACGGCCCTCTGACACACCGATGGAACCAGGGTATATAAAATTAACTGATAATGACAATCTCTTACCAAACAACACAATGTACAGACAGGCTATAGGCGCGTTACTTTACATTTCTACAGTATCGCGACCTGATATAAGTGTTGCCGTTGGCATCTTAAGCCGTAGAAACGAAAATCCTAGAGCGAAAGACTGGGAGGCAGTTAAAAGGGTTATTAGATATTTGAAAAATACCCAAGATATTAAATTAAAACTTTGTAACTCTGGTGAACCTGTTCTTAGATCATATTCGGATTCGGATTGGGCCAATGATCCAAGTGATAGAAAGTCTATATCTGGAAATTTATTTAAGATAGAAAAAAATCCAATATTTTGGACTTCGAAGAAACAGTCCTGTGTGTCCATGTCTTCAGCAGAGGCTGAGTACGTCGCAGCTGCGAGTGCTGCACTTGAAATACAGTGGCTCAACAAACTACTGGATGATTTAAATTTGCCGCAAGAATGTCCTATAGTGTTGTACCAGGACAACCAATCTACCATCAAGATTGCTGAAAATGAAAAATTCCAGTCCAAAACAAAACACTTACAGCTGAGATATCATCTTCTGCGAAACCTAATACAAGAAGGCCTAATCAAGCTTCAATACAAACCTACCAAAGAAATGACCGCCGATACCCTCACAAAAGCTCTGCCAAAAACTGATTTTAATAGACATAGAAATGCATTAATGAACAATTGAAAAATTTCTGAGCTTAAGAGGGGGTGTTGTGATATTTAATCTCAGAACTTTCTTTTATTAACTTTCTCTTTTTGTTTTTTGTTTCCCGCCAATTGATTGTTCGGAGCACCTGCCGTATCACGTGACGATATGTCGCGTCTCTCTACAAGTACATTGTAATACTTTTTTCAATCATGTAATTTTCGTTATTCGGAACTGACGTTCCATTTTCTTATTCTATTTAATCATAATTTTTTCTTTTTGTCTAAGATGAATAAATTAAAGTAAAAAACATCTAGGCTTTCTTTCATTACGCAGCAACGAGTGAATTATCCAAAATAACAATTGATCTACATATTATGTAAGAATTTCTCAGTCTAATCAAGATTCATTATAGGAAAAGTAGTTGCTAGTCTTTAATACAGAAGTCATATTAAGGAAATTTACTTACTCTTCACCAATGGAATATACAATTACCTGTGACAACCCAGGTAAGCTAAACTTTATTTAATTATATGACTGTTATTTTAGCAAAGAATTATTAGTAAAAAAAAATATTTGTTATAAATATATTTAAGAAACTAATTTGAGGAAACTCCGAACTCATGCACTTATTTATAAAGTATTCTTCCATCAACTGTAGGGACGTATCCTTCGGAGAATGGCGGCGTAGAGAGCGGGTCGATTCTCTTCGACCACTCTCATTAACTGAGAGGTGACAAAACTCATGAGGCAAACAAAGACAAAATGTTCACTTTGAAGGAGTTGTATACAATTTACAACCGAGTTCAAATGCAAAAAGAAGCAGACGAAACGTGTATGTTGGTATATTTGCTAATGACCACCCAGCTCAAGATGCGTGATCTTTTAGGATGGTTTAACACAGATCGAAGTAAAAGGCGGGAATTTTTAAGAGATTCCCTGAGAGAATATCAATCGATTCCAAAACTTAAAAAAAAAAAATCAAACGTATTTGATTCGATGGAAAAAAGCTTGTAAGGCATGGATAGGAAAAGAATGCGGGACGTTTGAAATGTTGAGACGTTCCTGTAAAGTAGCACGGGCGAAAGGTGTGTCTTTTTATAATAAAAAAAAATTTTACTAGAAGAAACATTACTAGAAGATTCCCTATTGGACAAATTTTTTAAATTCTCAAATACAATATATTTGCAAATTGGACAATTGTTTTTGTACTTAAACCACATACCGATACATTTTTTGATATAGGTTATGATATAGGTGGTACATTTCAAATACAATATATTTGCAAATTGGACAATTGTTTTTGTACTCAAACCACATACCGATACATTTTCTATGATATAGGTGGTTACATTTCAAATACAATATATTTGCAAATTGGACAATTGTTTTTGTACTCAAACCACATACCGATACATTTTTTGATATAGGTTATGATATAGGTGGTACATTTCAAATACAATATATTTGCAAATTGGACAATTGTTTTTGTACTCAAACCACATACCGATACATTTTTTATGATATAGGTGGTTACATTTCAAATACAATATATTTGCAAATTGGACAATTGTTTTTGTACTCAAACCACATACCGATACATTTTCTATGATATAGGTGGTTACATTTCAAATACAATATATTTGCAAATTGGACAATTGTTTTTGTACTCAAACCACATACCGATACATTTTTTGATATAGGTTATGATATAGGTGGTACATTTCAAATACAATATATTTGCAAATTGGACAATTGTTTTTGTACTCAAACCACATACCGATACATTTTTTATGATATAGGTGGTTACATTTCAAATACAATATATTTGCAAATTGGACAATTGTTTTTGTACTCAAACCACATACCGATACATTTTTTGATATAGGTTATGATATAGGTGGTTACATTTCAAATACAATATATTTGCAAATTGGACAATTGTTTTTGTACTCAAACCATATACCGATACATTTTTTGATGTAGGTTATGATATAGGTGGTTACATTTCAAATACAATATATTTGCAAATTGGACAATTGTTTTTGTACTCAAACCACATATCGATACATTTTTATGATATAGGTGGTTACATTTCAAATACAAGGTTTCATCATTTAAAGAAAAAGTTTCCAAACAAATAATACAAGATTCGTTTTTTTCAATTAAATTTTTATCTATTTTTACAACAGGTAGAGTTTCAAGAATATGCTTCGGAATAAGTTTTTTCGGCAATGGTTCATTTAAAGAAGCTTCAATTGTAATAAGTAATGCATTTATCTTTTCATCATCAGAACTTTCACTAGAACTCCATTGTTCAGATTCGCCAAGGTAAAGCATCTTTCTAATTTATATTGGTATTTGTCGTCCATAACCGGCAATAGGAATTCTCTGAGAACGGGTTTACGCATCTGTACAAAGCTCGGTTGCATAAGAGAAACTAACTATTAAAAAAAAAAGAAAAGAAAAGAAAAAAAAAGTTTCTCATTTTTTTTTTTTTTTTTTTTTTTTTTTTTTGAGAAACTTTTTTTTTAATATATATATATAGAAAGAGAAAGCAGTCTGTTCAAATTATTGCCATGGAGGTCTGTTCTTTGTGTGATCAACCTTTCAATGGAGAAACTCCCTGTACCTTTCCAAGCTGTGAGCATGCCATTCACCTACAATGTTTTCCTTTCCCCTGTGTCAAATGTCCACTGTGTCTCTCCGATCACATACCTTTCGCCGTTCGCCAGTTTTTGGACAACAACTCAAACGTGGATTATATAGTGACCATGGAAGTTGTAGAGACTCAAGAACATCGAGTTTTGGCCCACACGCCACCCATCGCCATGAGTCAACTAAAACTCTGGCTGTGGACGACTGTCCTCCAGAGAAATGTGTCACTGTGCGATTTTTAGCCAAGGCTGAGGACGAGGTGATTGTCACTCTCTACAGAGACAAGCGCGCGAGAGTGCTGGAATTAAAAAAAATATAGAGTTAGCAACCATTTCACCCGATAGTGTCATCACCACAGACTATTTTAAAAGTGATCCAATAACTGTGGCAGCTCGCATTAAAGACAAAGACTATTTTAAATCTGTAAAAATTTATTAATATGTAATAAAAAGTTTTGAATTCAATTTTTTAGTTTTTTTATTTTGAATTTCTAAAGAAAAGCCACCATATAATAGAACCCTTTACTAGGAAGGAAAAGAGGGCCATTATCCAAAAATACCATGTTTTAAATAGGGCTAAACTGATGAACGGAGCCGATTGACGAGGGGGTACCACTGTTTTCAGTTTGTTCGTTTTTCGTTCTCGATACGCATAGTTCTTGGGAATCGTGTAAATCGGCAGCTCTATGTTCGTCAAAAAATCTCTTTCTTCGTTCTTTTCTCGAATTAATTTACCCACTATATTACTGTCGGTTATCTCTGGTGTCTTGGTCGGTCTATGTAAATGTCCTCTTTCTGCATCAAGATAATCTTTCCATCGTTCGTGACCGCATAACGATCGAGCAAATAGTCTTTGCGATAATATTCATTGTTGAAACAGTCTTTTGGATGATAAAAATCGTAATTTTCTCCCTCCTTCATCGCATACATGTTGTGGAGAAGGACCTCTGTACCGGAAGAGGTTTTGGGATAGATTTCACCCATTCAGTCCACAGCATATCGATCCGGTATGGTATGGGGTTTTTCAAAGTTGGGCGGTGTGATATAAAATTCAGACCCCCTCCTCGTCTCTGGGAAAGAGGGTCTCGCCCTCTTTCGTCGTTGCATTATAATATGATCCATCCGGCATTTTCGCAAGGGGGTGATCAGGTGGATAATATTCGTCGTTTTTACGATTCACCGCATACTGATCTTTGCCATCTCTTCCCCTCCATATACAATAGCGACCGTTCACGCGTTCATAGAGCTCGTTTCCTTCTGCATCTTTCCGATACCTCACTTTACCTCTCGCATCGAAAAGGTAGACTATTTTTCCATTTTTCATGAGCATTGGAAAACCTTCGGGGACGTATTCGTTTCCGAATTTGTCTTTCAGATGTGTATTGGATCCGTACGATAATGTACCATAGTGTGTTACAATTTCGTAAAAGTCCTGCATCCTCTACTTTTCTTAAATAAAAAGAATCATGTGGACCGTCTATATGCTCTTTTTCTTTACCATGTATCTCATGCATTATCACATGGCCCGCAACATGCTGTCTTATTATATGGCCAAGTCTTATCCCTTTCATTTGAATATTTTCCGCTGGAACCAAGATGTTGGATTGGTTTGAGCGATTGTTATTCCGGTCACCCTATTCGTCGAGCCCGCCTCCTCCCGAGGCGATCCCTTTCATTCTTCGGATGGAAGCCGAATGGATTCCGTGGCTCGACCTTATGGAAAACGGAGGGTTGACAGCTTTTCCCCACCAAGTGTACGGTGACCTGAACACTTTGATTGACTATCTGAACTCGGACCAGCGTCGTCCATTCAAAACGCGGGTCGTGTCCCAATTTTGGGATAAGTTGGAGCGGTGGGTGGCCCAACCGAAAGACCCCCCCCCACTTTGCCCGCTACGCCCGCCCAAAACGACGCCATTTTGAAGAAGCTGCTGGAACAAGCCCCGACGTACGATTACCAGTCGGCCGCGTTCTGGGGGGAAGTGGCAAGATGATTCATCAATCTGCGTCGACCGGCAACCCTCTTCCCTTTGCCCGAGACCTCGACCGAGCAGGTCCAACTAGCCCTGCGACTCTACGATATCACATGCAAAGCGCGAAGTCAATATGTCGATCCGCTCCATATGGTTTTGGTCCCGCGTTTAGAGTACGTGAATGTGGCGCATTGGCAGACGGACAAGACCTTGAAGGCATTTCTGAAAAAACAACCACTCCATCCTCTCAGCGTGTCTGTGAAGGCCTTGTTGCAACAAACGGTACACCAGGTGTTGCATGGGGAAAAACCCAAGGACCTGGAGGAGTGTCCTCAACTAGATGCGCTGTTGCATAACCTGCGCATCATTCACGAAACCGTGCAGCAAATGTCCCACGTCAATACGCCTCCGAAACTCATCGATGTGTTTCAGAGACTCTTAGCACTCAGTCATCGAGACGGTCTGTGGGAAAAGGAGATACCCCCCAATTCCCACGACCGAGAGTTCAAGAATTATATGGACCCTGTTACATGATATAGAATCTGCTTCAAAGCCACTTGAGCACACTTGCTCCAACTATCTCTATGCCAGGGACAAGTATCGGGGGCCGTGTTCCGGAGAGCGGGAACCCCCAAGGTTTCCACGTTGATCTGGTGAGGGATCCCGGCATCGATCAGCACTTGAGGTTGATAACTTTCTCCTTTGTACCTGAACACCACGGGTTCGGTCCGACCTGACTGAAGGTATCGGTAGCGTTCCTGCAAAAAAGCCAACACGTCGACGTAACGGGCACCCCTCCTCGACGGTGACGAGGACATCCGGTCGAGCATGGGGATAGAGTCGACACATGTAGGCATAATTGATCGGGCTGTTGAGGAGAAAATGTCTTTGCAAACCCGTGACGTCGGCATACGCTAGTTCCAAAGACACATACCGCCGGCCCAAAACGACTCCTTGTGTGTGAACGATTGCGTGCACCATGAGTAATAAAGATGAAAATGTTGGGATTTATCAGTCTCCTCCTTGGTTTTGTCTTAGTGGTGTTGTTGATCAGCGTGGTGTTGATGGGATGTCTCTGTACAAAATAGCGAATGAACCCGATCACGTCAAAGCGGCTGGCGGCAAAGTTACAGATGCGAAAAAATCTGCTTATGAATTTTGGGCAGAAAATAAAATGAGTTTGATAGCACCCACCGTGATGAACGTTTTGAGTATGTTGCTTTTAGGAATGTTGTTTGCTATGGGTTAAAATAAAGTAGGTAATCATGAATTTAAAAATGATATTAGCCGCCACACTACTCGTACTGATTGTCGTCAGATTGATGACGTATGGTTTTGCTATATACTCTCTGAATGCAGATGTAGCACCCGCAGCAGACCGTGGAAATGGAGCCAAATATGTGACGGCTCATAAAATAAAATTCCTCACACATTTGATTGTACAACTCTTACAATTCGTAGTGGGTGGACTGATTGCCTATAAATCTTAAGTTCATTATATTAAATACATATATATATATATATATATATATATATTAAATAAATATAATTAGAAAAGTTTGATATGTTCGATAACATGGCTTTCTTAAACACTATTGCTACTGGAATTATCTCGTTTCTTTTTCGTCACTTTAGGCCAAAGGTGAAGCATGCGAAAGTGTTGAATTCCGCTATTGATTCAAAACAAAGAGATGACCAATCTTCGGGATTCGATTTGTATGCACCTAAGAAAATCGAGTTGAAACTGACAGAAAATTACAAACTCGAAAAGACTTATTTACTCCAAAAAATGTGTTCCGTGAAGAAAAACGAACATTATAATAAGAACAAAAGTGTATCTGTTTCCACCCTCCCGATTTTTCATTCCCTTTTCTTTCAAGGGGTAAAAATCTATTTTTAGAACTTCCACGTGACTCTTTACATCTACATGTTTTGATCAGTATAGATTCTGTTGTTAGTTCGTTTTTACGTCTTATTATGTATAGTGAGATTAATTCTCGCTTGCTTTTTTATTTTACTTTTGTTTTCTTTTTTCTTCATTAAATATACTAGCAAAAAGACTAAGATGGTGTCAATGGCGTTTCTTCAATTTATACTAACTATATCATTATTTTTCAGAGAAGACATAAATTATAATAATAATAATAAATGAAAAATGTTGAGAAGAAGCGACTTGTTCATGGGACAGCCAACTCCTCAGAACAGAAAAAGGTAAGCTCATCATTTTCATTACTTCTGGTTTTGAATAAATGATTAATTGTTTTTCACCATTTGTTTAATAAAGCGCTAAGAATGCGCCACCGAGTGCAGAAATAAATATTAATATTAGATTATGCGCCTGATAGAATATTAAATAGATGAAAAATGTATCATTGTTCTTAAATGAACATATTAAAGCTTACCTTTAAAATATAAGTATTTTATAAATTGTCTGGCTGTCCCAAAGATAAAGGGAAAAGTATATAAAAGTAAATTAATATGAAAATAAAACATGAATATTAAATAATATTATTATTTAACAAAACAAAAGTATTTTTGTTTAAAGTAAAACAAAAGTATATTCAGTGTTTGAAATCATATTAAGAAAATGCAAAATAAAAATTAAATGCATTTATACATTTTTTTGAATTAAGAAAATTAAGAAACCCTGTTTTCTGAAAAATTGAAGAATTAATAATATCATAAAAACAAAACAAAATAAATTCTTCTCAAAGATATAGTATTCACTATAAATAAAAAGAAATCAGAAAATGGCATCCTTTAAGGAAAGTCCAACAATTGAGAAACTAAATTCTGAAAATTATTCAGTTTGGAAGTTTAAAATGCAAATGTATCTTATGAAGGATGAATTATATGAGGTTATTACAGATGACCCGCCAAATCCTATAACAGATGTATGGCGAAAAAAAGACAATAAAGCGCGAGCAATCATAAATTTGTTCATTGATGACGCTCAAATCATCCACATCAAACAATGCCAAACAGCTCTAGAAACATGGAATAAATTGCGTGATATCCACGAAAGAACGAACTTAAGTAGTAAATTATACTTATTAAGAAAATTATATAGCACGAAGCTAGAAGAAGGTGGCGATATGCAAATCCACATAAATAAAATGTTGGAAATCATAGATAAATTGAAATCAATCGGGGAAGAAATTAAATTCGCGCACATTTCTGCACTGTTACTATGCTCCGTACCCAAAAGTTATGAAACTTTAATTATAGCCCTTGAAGCTCGCCCTGAAAATGAACTCACACCTGACTATGTTAGCAGCAAATTGCTAGATGAATTCAATCGTCGAAAAGACGTCTCCGAAAACAATACAAATTCTTCTAAAGCTTTTCATATAAATAAAAAACAACAGTATAATAGTAATTTCAAAAAGGAAAATAAATACTGCACGTACTGCAGGAAAACAAACCACAATAAATCGGAGTGCTGGCATCTGAAAAACAGAAATGCTGATAACACTAAAAACAAACAATTTAGAAATAAATTCAGAACAACCAATTCCTCACAGTTAGTGACACACAATGATGAGTTGCCACACACACATACACAACAACAAAGCCATTCAAAACAAATGAAGCAAATAACATCACAAACAAAACAAATGGCTTTCACGACTCAAAACACAATGACGAACAACTTTATAATTGACAGTGGTTCCTCATCGCACATAAGCAACAATATAGACCATTTCGTTAATTTAGATGAGTCACAAAAATCGCAAGTATGTGTAGCAAACGGTAACACCCTCACTTCACTTGGTTCAGGAGAAATAAAAATTGAATACCTAGATCCAAATAAACAAAAAAGGGAACTAACACTAAAGGATGTTTTATATGTTCCAGAATTAAAGACAAACTTAATATCTGTACACAAAGCCACCCAAAATGGCTGTAAAGTCACATTCACTAAACAAAAGTGTTACATCACTATGAAAAATGAAACAATTTTAGAGGGTACAAAAAATAACAACTTATATGAGTTAAATTTCCCCATGTCAATAAACAAATATAACACATACCTGACTGAAGAATGGCAAAATCCTAACTGTATTACTCTATGGCATAAACGCATGGGACATAAACATTTCAACTCCATTAAAGAACTAAACAAAAATCAGTTAGTTCTGGGAATAAAAATCAATAACTGCAAACACGAGATAACATGCGAAACTTGCATCAAAACAAAACTGACTGACACCCCATATCCAAAAATTGCAGAAAATAGGGGAAAACAAATACTAGAATTAGTACATAGCGATGTTTGCGGACCTATTCAGGTACCAACAATAGGTGGTAAATCATATTTCTTAACTTTTGTTGACGATTATTCTAGGTATACAATGATTTATTTTCTAAGTAAAAAGAGCGAAGTAATCGAGAAATTAAAATAATACGTCAATTTTACCACAAACAAATTTGGAAAGAAACCAGAAACAATAAGGTCAGATAATGGTGGTGAGTACATGAGCAAAAATGTAGAAGAGTTTCTTAAAGAAAATGGTATTCACCATCAGCTCACCGTACCACATTGCCCAGCCCAAAATGGGGTTGCGGAAAGAAAGAATCGTACACTAATCGAAATGACACGTACACTTTTATCAGAAGCTAACTTAGACAAAAAATTGTGGGGAGAAGCTTTAAACACCGCCAATTACCTCCAAAACAGACTACCTACAAAAGCCACTACAAAAACTCCTTACGAATTATGGCATGGTAGCAAACCAAATTTAAATCACTTAAAAACTTTCGGCTGTAAAGCCTATGCTTACATTCATAAAAGTAAACGGGGTAAATTAGATGACAAAGCCCAAGAAGGCATTTTTGTCGGCTATGATAACAGCGCTAAAGCGTATAGAATCTACTTGAAAAATGACCACGTAATACTTGCAAGAACAGTTAAATTCATTGAAAATACTACAAACAATTCAGGAGAAAACAATGAAATAAAATTACTCTCAGAAAATAATACAAATGAACACTCCGACACAGAATCGCACATAGGGCGCGAAATTGTCAAAATTGACATAAGTTCACCAGATCAAAATATCACTAGTGAACACAACACAAATGACACCTAGAGAAGGTCAAATAGACACAATAAAGGTGTACCTCCCGAAAGGCTTATTTACTTAGCAGAAAACTTTGAGGCTAATGAACCTAAAGATTATAATGATTTTCTCAACATAACAAACCCACAAGAAAAACAGAACTGGTTAAACGCAATGCAGGAAGAAATGAATTCATTAATCCAAAACAAAACATTCACTTTGGTAGAACCTCCACCAGGAAGAAAAGTAATTGGGTCCAAATGGACTTATAAGGTCAAATATGACTCCTCAGGCAAAATAGCCAAATATAAAGCAAGATTGGTAGCGAAGGGCTTCAGCCAAAAACATGGCGAAGACTTTCACGAAACTTTTGCCCCGGTGGTATCCCATAGCACAATTAGAGCTTTTTTAGCCAGTGCTGCTCACAGAAACAGACAGGTTCACCATATTGATATTAAAACTGCCTTCCTGCATGGAGACTTAGATGAAATAGTATACATGGATCAGCCTAAAGGCTATATTTCACCGGGAAACGAAAATAAAGTATGGAAATTAGAAAAAGCCCTTTATGGTCTTAAGCAAGCCGCCAGATCATGGCATTTGAAAATCGGTGAAACTCTAAAAGAATTGGGTTTTACACAAAGCACAGCAGATGCCTGCCTGAAAGATGAAACAGATCCCATACATATAATTATTTACGTGGACGACCTTTTAATATCAGGGTCGGACCAACAAATAGAAGAAACTATCGAAAAACTTAGTGCAAAATACGAGCTCAAAAATCTCGGGGAAATAAGCTACTACCTCGGCATTAATATACAAAAATCTAAACAAGGAGAATACTTTATAAACCAAAGATCTAAAATTAAAGAACTAGTGGAAAAATTCAATCTTCAAAACGCTAAGCCCACAAATATACCTATGAATCCTGGTTATCTGGATAATGCCTCCGACGATAATCTACTAAACAACAATACAAAATACAGACAAGCCATCGGATCCCTATTATACATTGCTACTATCTCTAGACCTGACATTGCAGCAGCTGTCAATATTCTGAGTAGACGCAACGAGAAGCCCAGGCAGCAAGACTGGGATGCTGCGAAGAAGATCATATGTTATTTAAAAACGACCGAAGAATTAAATTTGGTTATAAGTGGAAAGGAAAAACCTATCCTGACCTGCTACGCCGATGCCGATTGGGCCGGTGATAAATCTGATCGCAAATCGATGACAGGAAATCTATTCTTAGTAGGAAAAACACCAATTCAGTGGATATCGAAAAAGCAAACGTGTGTAGCTCTGTCTTCTGCAGAAGCAGAGTTTGTATCAGCCGCAAATGCTGGCCAGGAGGTATTATGGCTGACCAGGGTATTAGAGGACCTTGACTTACCACAGGAACTGCCCATAAGATTATTCGACGATAACCAGTCTACAATCAAAATGATCGAATCACCCAAACACACAGCACACTCCAAGCATATAGACATTCGTTTCCACAGCGTGAAGAACCTGTGTGAAAATGGGACTATTTCTCTACAATATCTGCAGAGTAAATCAATGACTGCAGACGTGTTGACCAAACCGACTCCTAAGCCAATTTTCCTGAAACACCGAGACAATTTGGAACTAAGACACTATTCCTCGTTTGAGGAGGGGTGACAGAAAATTACAAACTCGAAAAGACTTATTTACTCCAAAAAATGTGTTCCATGAAGAAAAACGAACATTATAATAAGAACAAAAGTGTATCTGTTTCCACCCTCCCGATTTTTCATTCCCTTTTCTTTCAAGGGGTAAAAATCTATTTTTAGAACTTCCACGTGACTCTTTACATCTACATGTTTTGATCAGTATAGATTTTGTTGTTAGTTCGTTTTTATGTCTTATTATGTATAGTCAGATTAATTCTCGCTTGCTTTTTTATTTTACTTTTGTTTTCTTTTTTCTTCATTAAATATACTAGCAAAAAGACTAATATGGTGTCAATGGCGTTTCTTCAATTTATACTAACTATATCATTATTTTTCAGAGAAGACATAAATTATAATAATAATAATAAATGAAAAATGTTGAGAAGAAGCGACTTGTTCATGGGACAGCCAACTCCTCAGAACAGAAAAAGGTAAGCTCATCATTTTCATTACTTCTGGTTTTGAATAAATGATTAATTGTTTTTCACCATTTGTTTAATAAAGCGCTAAGAATGCGCCACCGAGTGCAGAAATAAATATTAATATTAGAAACCTGGCGAGAGAAGAGTGATCGATACTGGAATTGCGTTTGTGTTTCCTCCCCTACATGGGTATGTTTATTTGGGACAAGTCGTCGTTGGCCTTTGTAGGACTCAGCGTATATGGCGGCGTGATAGATCCAGGTTACAGAGGCTCGGTAGGTGTGATAATGCAAAATTGTTCGTCAGAGAATTACATGGTTGAAAAAGGTAGCACCATCGCACAAGCCGTGTTCCATTTGGCCGTTTATCCTGAAATGATGGAGACGACGGAATTGTCAGACAATGTTCGTGGAAACAGAGGATTTGGAGGAATTCGAGATTGGGCCGAGTAAAAAAAAAAAAAAAAAAAAAAAAAATTTACTGTATTTTTTCAAAATGTACATCTAGTAATCGGTAATTGCAAGCCTGATTCAGTGTGGTCAAGTGTTCTGCAATTTTTCGCAAATTGCCTTCTGCAATCCAATCTAATTTTTTCTTTTCTGGGGAAGTTAATATACTTAAATCGTCTTGTACAGTCGGGGGAAAAAAAACGCAACACCCGCTGTAATTTCGTTATTAATTGACGCAGGAACATCTAACAGACATAATTCAACAGGAAAGTAAAAGCACTTTCTGAATGTGTCCTCAAATTTTGATTTAGGGATCATCTACATATTGAAATGAGCGCCAACTTTGATTTTTTCAATAACAATACCCAATTTTGACTTCATTTTCGAATTTCTGAGAGTCTGGCAGTGCGGAAAAGTATACTGTTTCTATAATTTATCTCCAGTATTTATAGAGTTATAATGAAAAATGTGTTAGGGGGTTATCTGTAAATGTAAAAAAATAAAATTAAGATCCTATATAAGTAGACAAAATTTTAATGTTTCACACCGGAAATCTTTCAGGAAAAAAAAAAAATTATAACTATTAATAAAACGTTGCCTCTTTACCAGTTCCTTAATTATTCTGAATTCAATTTTTTAGATTTGTATATACTTCAGTATTTTTTTAGATAATTTTAGGCCTATTTAAGTACATTACACTTGCGATTGGTTCATACAGTACTCTTTCAAAAACGTGCAATATTTTTCAAGTAAAAGTGTCTATTATGGCTGTACTGATCACCAATAAAGCTTAAATTTTCTTTCGTGGGAAGTCTGATTTTATTAATATGGATAAAATACAGTAGCCGCAATTTTATAAAATCACTGGTTAATGAAATCAGCCGCTTAATCTGATCAAATTGCTGGGTCCGGAATCAAATCAATAAAAATTGCTGCTATCTCCGGTTAATAAACACAAAAGAAAATCTGATCAACAGTAAAAATGGCCATGCATGTAAGCTAAACAACAAATTATATTTTCTCAGTGGATTTCTGAAAAGAAAAAGGGAAACAAAATATAGCAAGCCATCACATTATTAGTCTTTGTCGAAAATTTTATGCCTAAAAAATAAATAAAATAAAAAGATAGGCGGGGAAAAAAAAAAAAAAAAAAAAAACATATCCCGCCATCTTTTGCAGTTATGAATTCAAGGAATGAATTCTTCATATGAATAGCCAATGAGTATTTTTTTTTTCTCTCTTAAAATATTCAAATAGATTTTCTAGTTCTTATTTTGAAGCAAGTTAGCTGCAAGATATGTAAGCGGGTAGTTTTTATTTTGAAGGTAAAGCGTAAAGATTTTGTAAAGTATTATGTTTTTTTTTTTCAAATGTATAATCAAAGAAAGGCGACATCGAATCTTGAAATTTCTCAGTTTGCTTCATGTAAACATAAAAATATTAGTGGTAAATTTTATGAAACCAAAGAATGAATCACAAGCGAAAATGAATAAGGAGAGCAGAAATCATCAACGCAGCACTTCTAGATAGGTACATTAATGCCAGGTCAAAGAAAATTTCCATCTTTTACATAAATTTGTCCTTAAAAGTTGAAAATTTTACAAGAATAATAAGTAGCAAAAACTCCATTTCTACAGATGTCTAGTTGATAGATGGAAGGGCGAAGAAGAATTTATTTCCATGTTTAGGTAATGAATATTCTTTTATTGAGTTCGGGCATGTTCGCCGGATATAAGAATCAGCCGCTTAATAAAATCATTTTGATGAAAACAAACGTGATTTTATAAAGCGGCAGCTACTGTGTATGTAAAATATGCATTATACATTGATTGCAATATAAGTGTCAGTAAAAATCTGTTCTAAAGTTTCATAGATATTTAAAAAATAGGAATACGAAGCTGAAAATCCTGTTTGCGATAAAAACTCATTTAATGATTTAATTGACAATAGTAAGTTATGAAGTGCACTTAGAAAAAAAAAAAAAATTCTAACATTCATTTTATATACATAAACTTGTGTGATACATCGTTGGAAAGAAAATAAGTTTAAACTATTACATGATATAAAAACAAATATATATATCTCTTCCCCTTTGAATTGTTTTGGGTACGGGTTTGTTTTGCTTGTTGAAAAAGATAAAACCACGTTTTAGAAACATTTTTTTATAAGAGAAAAAACGCAGACGCATATAAACAATTTGCATAAAAAACTATCATACATCAGTTCTCGCTACTACGTATATTTTTACAGTCTTTTCTCCAATAAATTTTCAATAATATGCATATTTTATCCCCAAAATATCCTACATTTATAATAAAAAAAAACATATATATATATAATAATTTATTAAAGTATTATTTAACGAAGTTGTTTCAAAATCAAGGGAATCGGAATATAATATTATAAATTATCTATGATTTCAGATGAATAGATGTTTGTAACAAAATGTATCAACAGAAATAATATTAAAATTTTTCTTCTAAAATCTAAATTTACGATCTGTAAATTGTAAATAATAACAACAAACTGTACTATCCGCAATTGTAATGAAATGCTCTCCCTCTGGTGGGCTAAGGTGAAATTACAATAAACATGCTTTAATTCGGCTTTCATTAAGCCGCCATTGCTGGCCGATGTTTAGTTTCACATATATTTATTGAACAAAAATGAATAAATCCGGTAAAAAAGATAACACATACTGTTGTGTGCTACAGTGCAACTCCAAAGGATCAAGAAATCCAGAACTAAGCTTCCATTTATTTCCAAATGACAAATTATGATTTGAAACTAATATTTGTTCAGCTTCAGTTAAAAATCTACTTCCGATCGAACTTTGAATAAACTGAAATATTTTTTTCCAAAAGCAATCAATTTTCCATGATGCAATGGCGGAGAAATTATAGTACGAATATTAAGTAGAATAACAAAAAGAACAAAAATAGATACACGTGGCTGTATTATTTACTAACAACAAGAGCTGAAAAAGCGCCATCTATCGATCATTACAAACGCCGATTATTCAAATTCGAGATTTATTCGTATTATTCGGTATGTTTATGATGCGATTCTGTATTCTGGTTGGCTTATCAGTCGTATAATCGATATTATAGCCCGAAGATAAAATCGGAAGTAAAGAGCGTGTTCAGTAGAGCGCCCGAGATGGATCAATTCGACCGGGCGATGACGTCACTGATCCTGGACCGGTCTTGGATCGGGCCAGGAATCTACTGAACGCTTTGGAGCAATTTTGACGTGATAGGAGCAGCGCCATCTATCTAATTTGACCTGTATTATTGTATTTCTGTTGTTTATTTTGTCTGGACTTTTAATACGTAATTCCATAAAATGCTAAACTATATTACGTTTTTTCTTAAAAAAAAAAAAAAAAGAAAGAAAGAAAGATCTTTTATGCAATAACAGTTTTACTTCTTTCTTGTTAATGTAGAATTATGTACTCTGCTAACAAAAAATAAGAAGCTATTAATTGATTGTACTGACAAATTACTAATATACATTACTTTGGTTACAATTTTTTTTAATTCACGTATAAATTTTAATCATGAAAATGTTAAGAATGTTACGTTACATTTATTTTTAAAGGAGCAAAGTAGATTTATCTTAAATGAGCACTTGAAACACCTTTCTTTCTCTTCGAATTTTATTATGAACAGAAATGTACAACAAAAACATTTTTGAAAAAAATAAATAAATAAATTATTTAAAATATGAAATATGCTGTTCAGTTAATATAATGGATTTATATAAAAAATAATCTTATTTTCTTCTTCGATTTATGAATCAATATAAAGAGCTTTTTCTCTTATTACCGACTGAATATTAAAATAAACTAGCAATGTAAACAACACTGCATAATTTTATAGCTACTTTTTTTACAGTCTGTTTTGTTTATTAAATTTAATAATTGACATCTTAAACTTATTTTTACCTAAATTAAAAATATGTGGAAGAATTTTAATTTATTTACTTATAGTTAACTTATTGTTTTAAAGGTAAAAAATACAATCGTTTACAAACTTTTCTATTTGTAAACAAAAAACAATCGCATGAATGAAAAGCTTTGTCTGAAAAAAAAAAAAAAAAAAAAAAAGAAATATAATTTTTCCCAGCTTATTTTTATATATTAAATTAACAAAATATGATAGCGTCCGAATTAAAAAGTTATATATTTTTTTGTTTCAATTAAAATTGTGTAAATTTTTGTTTTAATTTTATGTTTGAATGTTACGTTCATCAATAAAAAAAATTACGTATCGAAAATCGTTATTACGTAAAAAATCTTTTTTACACAATAAATAAATAAACATAATATAGTTTAGCATTTTATGGAATTACTTACCTTATTTTCTACAGCACAAACAATGCATATAAATAGGTACATCTGTATTAATCCTCAGCTAATCAAACAAATAAACAATCATTGTCAAAAACATATGTTCATTGTTCAGGTTTTCACTGCGTAATGTCAATCAGAGCCTGATTTTCAACCTATTGCGCATTTGATCCATCACGTGACCCAATGGATCAAGAAATTTTTCTGGGCTTTCTGATCCACGACCGGTCGAGATCGGTCCATTCCACTGAACGATGTAACTCTGGATCGGTCGACACCACTGAACGCTTTGGCTCGGAATCTTTCGACCGGTCGTGGATCGGGCGTTCTACTGAACACGCCCAAAGAAAGCCGAAATAGTCCGAAATCGTGACGTAGGCGTTAAGGATCCTTATTCTTGGCCGGTCTGAATTGCTTTTTAAGGAAAAATCTTTAACTTTGTGTTAAAGATCTTTAGTTAAGGATCATTAACAGCGGACATCTGAATCGTCTGAATGTGGGGGGGGGAAAGTCAGCAGCATCTCTAATTTGAAATTTTAAGTAAAGAAGGAAATTACTGAAAATGGGGACAAATGAGGACAAACGTCCAAAAGTGAGGACAAATGAGGATATGAGAACTTTTGAAAGCAACTGACAACACTTGATAAATGAGGACTGACCTCAGAAAATGAGGACGCTGATCACCCTAATCCACTGACGGCGAGTGGCGTCTGGCGTCATCACTTTACTTGCTATCTGCGATCGCTGTTGTCTTGCTGAATTTCGTCATAGCTTCTAGAGTTCAAAATGGCAATATTTTGTTTATGTAAATGTAAAACATTCGTAGCTGTTAAATGTTTTGTTGTATTTGTGTGGAAGTATCAATGAATTGAAGTATTTATTTTTGTCTTTTTCGATTTGTATATTGTATAGCTGATGATTAAGGTGTTTGAATTTGAATCAACAATGTTAGTTTCTAACATTTTGAAATCTGAGAATGGAATTACAAGCCTTACTGTAATACCTCACTTATGTCATTTATGTCGAAAAGCCTTCACTAAAAACTCTGATTTAACTCAGCATCTTTTAACTCATGGATTTAAGATAGAACAAATTGATGATAGCATAATTTCCGAAGCTGGAAGTGAAAATGCGGTTAAACCCTTTATTTGTAATATTTGCCAAAAGGGGTTTACTAGCAAAGCTTATTTACTAAAGCACCAGATGTTACATGACGGAGAAAAACCTTACTCTTGCGATGCTTGCGACAAAGGCTTTAGCCATAAATCCAATCTTCAAAAACATTACCTTACTCATGATCCAGAAAAAGCTAAGCGATATGAATGTAAAGTATGTGGTAAAGATTTCACATCAAAGGCCTATTTGAAAAAGCATGATTTAATTCATACTGGCCAAAAACCTCATACTTGTAATATTTGTGGTAGAGCTTTTACTTTGAAAACTAATTTACAGAAGCATCTTTTAATACATTCTGATCGCAAACCTATGTTTATATGTGATATGTGTGATAAAGGTTTCACATCTAAAGGTTATTTAGAAAAACATCGACTAATTCATATGGATGAAAGGCCGCATGTGTGTGGTGTTTGTTTCAAAGCATTTACATTAAAAACTAATTTGCACAAACATTATTTAACTCACTCTGCTAAAAGACCTTTTGAATGTGAAGAATGTGGTAAACGTTTCAAAATGAAAGTAGGTCTTGAGCAGCATTATGCTGTGCATTCAGATACAAAACCTTTTCCTTGTGGATTGTGTGATAAAAATTTTAAAAACAAAAATGCTTTGGATAAACATGAACGTTCACATTTTACGTCTTTCTTTTAATTTATCTGTATATGGTGTAAAAAACTAGCCATATTGTGTATAATTTATTGTGAAATTAGAATAAAATGTTCCATGTAGCAAATTAATTCCCCCACCATCAAGCTCGGTGACCTTTGCAAGGAGCATTCTTCAAATATATTTTAAAAATGTATAGAAATATTCTATTGAAGTTTGTGTTTGTTATTTATTGTTATATGCTTTGTAAATTTGTTTCCCTTATTGATTTAAACTTACCGAAGTACACCTTTTATGATAGTTTAAACTAATCTCTAAATTATTGTTTTAATTAAATATTTATCTAGGTTTTTGAAGTCTTATTTATTATCTGCTTCAGTTATAGTACTTTAAATTCTAAATACATTACAATCATTAAGTTATAAATATTAGACTTAGATGTCAGAAAATCTGTAATATGTATGTGGGTAGTGCAGAACCAAAAAAAAGTTGCTCTTGATAAATCGAATAATTTCAATTCTTTGAATTACACTTGTAATTTGAAATGTACATATGTAATAAAGATTTGTTAAATCAAGATGCCTGATATGAAACATTTTGTTGTGTAAGAATTCTCATTTCAAATAATATATATTTGTAATTTTGTCATCTTTTTCAATGAATTTTAATTTATTCAATCGAAAAAAAAAAAAAAAAAGCCCCTCTCAAATTTGTTTAAAATGTCGTCAGGGTGCTTTTTTTCTGTGATGACACTTACGGCTGTTTTGTTATAGATGCTTCTGATAAAAATATAAAAACTTCTAAAAGACACATATTGGAGGCAATACATTATATCTATGCAATATTCAAAATTGCATCCAATTTTGAAAATGTCATTTTGCTGAGTTTTGGGTGCTGTTTTAAAAAGTTGCCAAGCCATCAAATCAAATCCATTGTATATTTCCATCAATATTGCTAAAATAAAACCAATATGGTTGTATTTCACCACCCCCAGATTAAAATATGTATGTTTATTGCTTTTCTTTTTATTATTTTGGAGGAATTAGTTACCACTTCTAATTTGAAAAACAAATTTTGGAAATCTTTTAGATAAAAAATAAAATACATTACATTTAAGTAAATAAGATTTAAAAATAATTAGTTACTGTCTGTTAGCATCGAACTGACAACCTCCAGACAGCAGCCATGCACGATAGAGGTGAGTTCGGGCTCTATTTTGGCAATCCGAGCCCGCCCGGGCCCGAAACATTTTTGAACTGAGCTTGCCCGAGCCCGAAAAATTTTGTGTGATCAGAGCCCGAGCCCGATATTGAAAGTGGTACGCTATGCAACGCATACACAATAGTAAAATTAAATACCGTTTTCATTTTCAAATTAATTTTCTTATTACCAATCCTCAATTTAAATAACTATAAATGTTATTATAACAATTTATAATGTCTGTGTCTCTGTATACATGTATATATTTATATAATAGATATGTATAGTGCAGCCCATTGTTTATAACGCGCCTATCGGGGGGGAAAAATTATCCGAATGAGTGATATAATGAGGCCCGATATAACGAAGGAGGAAGGATTACTGTATAACACTATGACATAATATGCATCCCGTTGAAAAAAGAGTTCTATTTAGAAAAAGGAAAGTCAAAGCTACTAAGGTTTGCAAGATTATTTTGTGATTTATAACCTATCATGACTATTATGACATTACTAAAGGTGCTCTCAAAATGAATAAAATTTCTTTTCTTTTTTTTTCACATTTTCCAGTTAGTGAAGAATAAAATAAACGGAACTTTTAGCTTGAATCCGAGCCCGCCCGGAGCCCGAAGACTTGCGTAAGATTTGAGCCCGATCGGGCTCGGGCTGAGCCCGTCTCATCTCTAATGCACGATACCAAGTATGACACTGGAGCACTGATATTTTTGCAAAATAACTTAAGCTATTACTAAAATTTTAAAGGCTTTTTTCTCAAGATTGTTCAGCTAGTGAAGGTTACTGCTAAATATGTTGTTACCTTCAAAGTATATACTACAATTCTGCCCCCCTGTACAAGCTTGTTCCGAAGTGAATTTTCCATGTTGTAATTTCTCCTTGGTGATGAGAAGTTGAAAAAAGAAAAAATAATATTTAAATGTTTCAAGATTGAAAATAAAAGCCCTGAGTTTACTTAACAAAGTAAAATACTTTAATTGCTTACTATGATAAAATATAAAACATTCAAATAATGAAATTCCAAAAACCCCCATTTTTGAATGAGATGGCCTTAAAGCACCAACAACAAAAATCCCATAGGATTACATGAAAAAGAATAAATAGTGAATCTGACCTTGCAGAACAGAAGTTGTGATGATACTTCCATTTTTAAAGAATTTTTCCTCTATTAACACTAAACCGTCACATCTTTTTGTATTTTCAAGAGTTAGCTCTATCTGTGGGTGTTATTCTTAGAAGTTATATTATCTTAGAACAAGTTTTTCTATATTCATATTTCTGTTATAAATGAGTATACATTATAATTATACTTCTTCTAATCAAAACATTTGTATGCACAGTACATTGATTGTACTAATATGAATATTGGAAAGTAATACAGTCGAACCTCGTTAATGTGAATCTCAAGGGGAAAAAAAAAGTTGTTCATGCTATCAGTAAATAATCTTCATATAACTAAAAAACTAATTATCTTTTTGATGGGGATTGTGGAGACAGTTCATGTTAAGAGTCATTCACATTAAGCGTGTTCATGTTAATGAGGTTCGACTGTATTGCAAAAGAAATGCCCACTAGTGGAGCTACAAAGTTGCAAATAACATCTCATCAGCAGTAATGTAAATGTTACTGCACTAGTACGGCCATGCAGAAATTTACGCACTTAATTACAGATGCATAAAAGTATTATATCACCTAGTATCGTCCAGTGGTAGAAACTCTATCACTTTTTTGAAAACAAAGCAAAGTAATTGCCTTCTTATAAACAAAATTGCAACACAACTCAACCACTTGTTGGCTGATATGCTTCCAAATTAAAACAGCATAATTTTACATAATGTCCATATCATACAGGGTGGTTCAAAAAACATGATAGAAAGTGAGCAATCGTTTTAGAAAAAATAAAATATACAAGAATATGAAACCTATGTTATTGAATAATGATATGAATGACATTTAATATACAAGGTGCTCGAAATGTCTACCGTCCCTGACTATAGTGTTATAAAGCCAGTTCTGAAACTCCGTCATAAAGCGCTGAAGTGTGTCGGAATCAAGTGCATCAATCTCAATCCTGATGGTCGATTTCAGGCCCTCAAGTAAACAGGGTTCCCCTTTGAGCCTTTGAGAAGGGCGTCGCGCCCTGCCTGCCCTATAAATTTTTATGAGCGCCCTAACTGCCCTTTAAAGTACAAAAATGCGCCCTCCTTGCCCAAAAAACGCACCCTTTATGCCCGAAAATCGCGCCCTTCTTGCTCCCAAATTTAACCACCACGACCAAAAATAGCGCATTTTTTCTCCTTTTTAAATATTCTTAGTGCTTTATTAATACAAATTTTCTTTCTAGAAGCTTTTTCACTTTTCTGTGTGTTCTACTTATTGCAAAAGCGAGTTGACACTTAGCAGGTGTATAAACTATTTATCAGCGTAAACATAGTTGCCGTCGAACTTCTTTAAATGACCCTGCAGCCTGCAGGCTATAAGGGTGGGGTGGGGAACAGACAAATAAGTGCCTCTCTTTTAATCCGTGGCCTCCCCGGTATTAGCAAAAAAAGAACGGGAAGATATTGCTCTTTTCTTATATTCCAATAATCCTTTTGCATCATAAATCATGCTTTTTTTTTTTTTTTTTTGTTAATCTTTAAAATCACGTTAACAAAAATAGCAAATCTAATTACTTTTATGATCTAGCTGAAGAACCACAAAAATCATCGTTAAGTTTCAATCTCATAAATAAGTAAAAAAAAAAAAATGACTCAGGAAAGAGAAGTGTTTGTTTACATTAGATGAAAAACCACAATCAATTAGAATCAAAAGCTGAAAGAAGGGGGAATGAAAAGGAAATCTAGATTGTGCAGTGCTTTGGTTTTTATTTACACGATAACCACAGACAAGGATATTCTTTTTATCTGTGACAATAACAAAAGTTCATTTATTTTAATGATATTTTGAAATTTGTGTAAAAATGCTCTCGCATTTCGGTAATTAGTCACAAAATTATTACAAATATCACAAATCATTAAAAAAAAAAAAAAAAAAACTAATTACATCGATTAGCGTAAAATTAAAGCCTATCTTAGGTATTGCTATTAAACATAAATTTTGATAATTAACGGCAAAATGATTAAATACTTCCGCTATCGGCTAAAAAAAATATTGTTAATTTAGAAAGTCAGCTTTTTATAAAAGTACGGATTTTATTAACATCGGAATAATAAAGTATTTCATAAATAGTTGCAATTAAACGTAAATTTTCGAAAGTTAGCGGTGAAATCGAAATGATCCTGTATTTCCGAAATCGGCTGCAAAATTACTGCATATTTTGAGATTAAAGTATAAAAATAACTCAAATTTTATCGATTAATGACGGAATAGATAATTATTTGGAAATTTAGCTTTGAAAACAATGTGATTTTAATCTTAGCAGCAAAATAATAGAGTATTTCGATTCTTACAGTTTCCTTTTTACTTTCTTCTATATTTAATAGAAGAAAGCACTGGATTCGTAAAAATTTTCGACTTCTGGTTTTCGACGGATTTACACGTTTTGAGAAATCTAGAACATGATTTGACCATTTTTAGACAATGTCTGTCTGTGTGTGTATGTGTGATAAAAATTTTGTGGCAACCGTATCTCTGGAACTACAGCTCAGAATTGTATATAAATTTATATGTCGATACACCTTGACCTAAATTAGTACCTATCAACTTTTGGTGAAAATCGCTCAACAGGTGGCGCTGCAATACAGCGTTTTCCGAAATTTAAGAGAGGCTATATCTCAGGTTCTATTGCATATAATCGAACAAAACTTGATTTTTAAGGTCTTTATGAGACATTATGATGATTCAATGTAAATGTTTATCGGCCAACAGGTGGCGCTGCTATACATCAATTTCTGCAATTTATGGGAAGACTATTTCAGGAACTACTGCACAAAATTGCATATAAATTTATATGTAGATGCACCTTGACATAAATTAGTATCTATCAGCTTTTAGTGTCAACCACTCAACAGGTAGCACTGCTTTTTCTGCAATTTAAGGAAAGGCTATATCTCAGGTTCTATTGTGTATAATCAAACAAAACTTGACATGTGCAAAGGCCATTATGAGACATTATGCTGATTCAAATTGGATGCTTTCAACCAATAGATGGCGCTGCTACACTGGAAATTTCCTCGATAATGGGAAGGCTATATCTCAGTTTGTATGGCATATAACTGTACAAAATGTGATATGTGAGATACTCATTATAAAAGCATATTTTTAAGATGTTATTTATAGACAATAAAACTTTCTCTGGATATTTAGTGTTAGCTTTCTCTAAGATGAAAATCATTTGCATTCATCATGTTAGATAATTTTAATAAATAATAGTTTTAATAAATTATTTGCCCTTAGTGAATTTGTATAGGAAAATATAGAAGAAAGTCTTGTGGTGACCACAACACACTATCCCCCCCCCCCACACACACACACACACACAAAATAAATGCATTAACCTGTGATACTCTTTGATGGTTAGATAATGCAGAGTTCAAAATTTAGCAACCTCTGATTTTCATGCTAGTTATTTTGTTTTTATAGAAACTTCTCATTTTGGGTGTTAAATTTTCCTTATATGTATAAGAACTTTATAAATTTAACTCATTATAGATACAAATAAGTACTTTTAATAATAACCTATATAAGTAATCCATCCTCCATTATCCATTCTACAGCCAAGTAGTAACAGTTTCCAGGGATTTTGCATGTTGGGTAGTTTCATCCCTAATAGTTGTAGGAGCTACATTTTTAGAGATCAAATTTCAAAAGAATATTTCATTTACCATTATTGAAATCCAGCAAACAAAGTGAGTAAATTCCAAGGATATATTAAATTTACTAACTGATTGTAACATTAGAAATTAGCAATAATACATAAAAAATTGGAAACTATTAAAAAAAAATATCATTAATTAATTAAATCGAACTTTTTATCAAACTATTTGATTAGAATGTTTAATATTTTTCTTTAATAATCACTAAAAAAGGTCTCTGGTTTTCATTTTAAGAAATTTGCGAAAATCTTATTAAAGATAATTTTTATTATAGTTCTTTACTTTCATTTCAACATTTATAAGATTTTCAAGAGCTTTTTACATATTTTTCAGGAAGCATTTTTAATACTTTTTATTAGGTTTAATAGAACTATAGTTAAAGATAAAAGAATGTGAAAAAATAAATTTATTTATTTAATTTTTGCTGACTAATTTGTACATTTAGTGGGGGGGGGGGGGGGAATTGCTGATTGCTTAGCAACTGCATTTATAAATATAATAAAATTGTTTGTAATTTTGGAGGCTATTTTTTGCGAAGCGATATGCCCTTTTTATAAAATGTGCCCTTTTTCATTCTCCACAAATGTGCCCTCTTTTTATAGCACCCTCCTGCCCCTTTTTCCTTGGAAGCAGCACCCTGCCCTTTTTCAAACCTAGGGGGAACTCTGAAGTAAATCAGGGGATTCCTATAGATTCTGTCCGTGGTGTAAACCCATAAGAAGAAGTCGCACGGATTTAGGTACGGACTGTATGGGGACCCCTCTATCCCGTGAATTCTTCTGCATTCAATGCAATCAAACGCTCACGAAATGTTGTTTTAAGCCACAGGAAGACATCAGCAGTTGTATGGGGACGAGCCCCATCTTGCATGAACCAGTACTGGCATGTCATGTTGAGGCAGCCCGCTTCAGGGCCAAAGTGACGCTCTAGAAACTCTCGATACTTTACTCCCGTGACCATACTGTCTATGAATATCGGATCACTCATCCGCTTTGATGATATGGCACACCACACCGTGACCCTCTGTGGATACAGTCGTGAGACGACACTATGATGAGGATTTTCCGTACCTCAATGGCACCTCAAAAAATATTCTTACGATAAGTAATTATTGTTCCAAGGTCTGTTATTCCATATTGGTTATTCATTATTTCCGGTAATCAAGCATTCACCTTAAATGTCAACATATGTGCAATTACAATATGGAAGAATTATATCAATACATTTGAAATCAGGAACTTAAAATACTTTCTATCATGTTTTTCGGACCACCCTGTATCATGTTTGGTGCGTTTATACACTACAGAAGTTGAGATGTAGACTTGACTTAAATGGGATGAATCACAATATAGCAGCACCACCTATTGGGTGATATACTCCAACAACTAATCAGCACCACTTTAAATCAAGTTCTAATCAATTATGAATTGTACTTAAATTTCGGGCATTGGTTCATGAGGTAGTACAAAATTTCTCTAACACATCACATATACAAATAGTCATTTTGTAAAAATGAGTAAATCATGTTTAGGACATCTCAAAATTTGTAAATTCATCAAAATCTGGAATTCAAAAATATTCACGAATCGAATACTTTTTTCTATATCATTTAAGACAGCGCCACCTACAGACTAACATGAACAAAAATTTAATCAATATTCAATCTTATTCAAGAAATTTCAAAATGTGTAAATTCATCAAAAACCAGAAATTGAAAGAATTTCTGAATCTTATACTTTTTTCATATATGCAGAAGATATAGTAATAAATCCACTTATTTCAAAATAAATAGTGAATTTCCGTTAGTTGAAATGCATCATGTTTTAGCTAAATAATGTCTCTTCAAATTAGAGTTGAAAGAAATTGTATCATCATAAATAAATTTAAAAAAAAAAGTTAGAACTTTTATAAATCAAATCCTTTTTTAATTTGCATGTATCTAGTATAAAACTTCAATCTACCACTCATTCTTCCTTTAATACAAAAGAAAATTTGCATAAAAAAATAAAAGTATTTTAAATTACCTTCTTGACATTGTAAGAAAATAATTTTTGCATTCTGCAAATCTGGCTAATCATACCTTTCTAATGATACCACTTTCAATCCCAGTGGCAGAAACACGGCGACATAGTCGCGGACACAGAAAAACAGCTTGCAGACAGTTTTTGTCTGCACTAATAATAAAAAATTGCCTGCAACTTTTGGACAGTCTTTGTCTGCAGTCATAAAAAAATGTCTGCAATTTACAGACATTTTTCGCCTGCGACAATACGTTACCAATGCATGACGTCTTAGACGCTCTCTGGTAGAAACTCTAGAGCCTCCTATAGTGTGTGCCTTGGTAGGAACACACAAAACAGTGCTCAACAATGGTGACCTAGGGAGCCTAGATCTCCTTTGATTGACAGTGTTATGCGTGTATTCTTTTCTCATGTTACTTGTTACTAAGATTCTACGGGAGCGTAGAAAGTACTAATTTCATTTAAAACTGCTCCAAAACTTCTCCTTCACTTCAAAATTCACTTATAAAAATTTCTGAATCAAAACTAAAACTAATACTTTTATTATTTATATTGTGTTGTGTCAAACATTGCTGTAAAATATTTAATTGAATGAGTTCAATTTATTATTTTATAATTGTTTGTTCTGTAGTAAAATTGTATTTGTGTATTTTTGCACGAGATCACCACTGTTGTTAAGCTCTCCTTCCCCTCCCCCCCCCCCAAGATTGCCGCTATCAGCTTTCAGGCTTTTTGAGTGTAAGCCATTTTCACCCCTGATTACATGCAAATTTTGCAGACAGATTATGAAATTTTAAAAGCCTGTCGCAGACAGCTACAAAACTTTCTGCCACTGGGCTTTCAATCCTCTACTCCCATAATTAATATGTTAGAAGTGTACGACAAATTTCATGTTTGCCTGCTACGATATTGTTGCGTGTTTGGGGGTTCATAAGTTGTCCAAGAATGAGAGGCAAAACTTGCAAAAATTCACGAGTTTTATTTACAGAAAAGTACAGGCTAATTAGGTATCAACTTCTGTTCCGCCAATAAACACAGCTTAAATAACAGCTGCCAGTAACAAATCCACAGTACAAACTGTATAGCAATAACACATGAAACATGGCTCATTCAAAGAGACTCAAAGCTCTCAATCAGGGTTGGCAGGTTTTTGACGCATGACAGTTTTTGACGGTTTAAACCACAGTTTAAACTGTCATGTCAAAAACTTATGTCGAAAACTGTCAAAAACCTCCAATTTTACACTTCTTAGTATATTTTAACAATGAAGTAGTCATATTTTGAGAAATAAAATAATGTAGTCTTTAAAAAAGTGGTTAGTTTGTAGGATTCCTATGGTTAAAAGTAATTTTTAGGAGAGTATTATCTGTTTCCTATGAATGCCAATGATGTCTATTTTAAGTACAAAAAATTATTTATTACCTTTACAAAATACAAAAATTCAAATATAGAAATTTGTGTGTTCTAAGGTGAACTACTTTACTGCACTTATAAGTTAACAGTACATCTCTCTTTTGTGAATTAATGATTTAAAGGTATGAAAAGTTGAATTTATATGCAATGAAATGTAATATTAAATACATCAAAATGCAATATTAAATAATACATTAAAATTTCTAAAACTATATTTAAATAAATAAATTTTCCTTTACTTTTTAAAAATGCTCGTGTCTAATTAATTTTTAATTTTATATCTTGATTATACATAAGTTTAACTATTATTCTAAAATATCTGTATATTACTTTGTGGATTCATTGCTATGATTTAATTTTAAAAAATAATAATAAATAAAAAAAAAAATTACATTTGAATGCTAAAAATTTTCATTGAAATTTCAACATTCAACATAATTTAAAAAATTAACCTATCATTGAATTCACAAACTAACTAGTAACCTAATATGTTTAGTTTGTATTTTTAAATCATAATGTTATAAAGTGAGGAGGGAAAAATAATTAACAGAAAACATTTAAAAATCTTTTAAAAATGTGAAAGTTTTATTTATTTATTTTTTGAAACTTAGTTAGTTGTAAAGAATTTTTAATATGCTTAATTGTATTACTATAATTTACCAACTATATATGCAATTTTTCGTAGCTCTAGGGAAATTTACAAAAAAGATTTTATATACACAGTCACTTTCCCCTTAAGATGATCGTTACATTTCCTAACATAACCATTTCTTTCTTTTTCTGAATATATATATAGAGAGAGAGAACGAATGTTAACTTATAAACTTAGTACATTGCAACTTAAAAATATGTATAAAATTATTTTACATTAGTTTCCAATTTTTACATATGGTTTTCGACAGTTTTTGACGGTTTAAACCAGTTTTTGACAGTTTAAACCAGTTTTTGACACCTGTCATGTCAAAAACCAGTTTTTGACGTCAAAAAACCAACCCTGCTCTCAATAGCCCTTTTTTAAAATTAAATTAATATTTTTTGCAGAGCCTTAATCTGAAAAAAAAAAAAATGATTTTGAATATAAAGTATTATTAAAGCAGTACTGTAAAATGTTTTCAGTATTTATCATGTTTTATTATATTTACAGATTACAAAGTAATTTTGGAGATAAGACAAATAATTAACATCAATTCATTATTTTAAATTTCTGATTTATTTTATCATTATTCCAAACTTTTATTGGTAATTTATATTCTGATATTATTAATAAAAATCAATAAGAGAAAGATTTATATATATATATATATATGTGTGTGTGTGTGTGTATATATTATTTTTAATTGGTATCAAGACATAAGGAAAAAAAGAATTTGTTAATACAGAATCATTAATTTATAAAAGTATATTCATGATTTTATTATTTTATAAATTATTCAGTGAACTATCGAGAGAAAAAAACTATATTAATAATTAAAAAAAAAAAAGGGGGGGGGTAATTTTAAATAATAGATGTTGATTTGAAGCAAACAGCTATTTCTTTAATTAGTAATAAGAGTAATTACTGTGAAATACATGAATGTAATACTTTAAAATCTGTCTTAACACTATAATAATAATAATAATAATAAACATAAGATTAAAAAAAAAAACTGAAAATATTTCACATACCTGTATTTTAACTACCATGCACTTATCTTTTCCAGTGAAAATAAAATTTTAAGTAAAAAAACATTTTTTTTTAATTAGAAGCTTTTTATTGGGAAGCCCTAAAATGCATAAAATAAAAATTAATTGTGGCAAAAACATTCTATAATGAAGTGAAAGTTTTAACATTAAGAAAATTTTATAGAAAAATATAGATATTTCACTTTTGCAAAAGATGCAAATTTTGAGATATTCAAAATATTTTAAAAAGCATTCGAGACTAATATTCTTCATTGTTAAATTTTTGTATAATTATTGGTATTTTTCAGTTTCCAAACGAAAAATCGCCAATTCAATATTATCGCCAATTTATATTATTGTTATTTATATTATTATTGCTAATTATATTCAAATCGCATACTGCATTCTTTACCAATGAACCTTTCTCTTGAAAAAAAAAAAAAATAGACTGCATCTTCTTCAGTTGTGGGCAAATCCCAAATTTTCATCATTTTTGTAAAACAAAAATTCAGGTAGAAGAAAGAATGTTAATATATTTTACTTAGAAAACAAAAATGTTCTAATGTTAATAATTGGCGATTTTTCGTTTGCAAACGGAAAAGTATTTAATTATTCATTAAACCATAAATTTAAAAGGCCTCGAAAGCTTTTTAAAATATTTTGAATATTTCAAAATTTTCATCTTTTGCAAAAGTGAAATATCTATATTTTTCTTTAAAAATTTCTTAATGTTATTATAACGTTCATTTCATTATGAATGTTTTTGCCACAATAAATTTTTATTTTATGCATTTTAGGGCTTCACAAAGCACATCACCCTACAAGGATTGAACCCACGACCATCACGTTATCAGCAAGACGCTCTAACCAAAAATCAGATAAAAGTTAAGGAAAGTCATGGAACATGCTACAAAAATCCAACAAATACCAAAAAAAAAAAAAAAAAACTATTGTTCTTGAATGCTTTTTAAAATATTTTGAATGGCTCTCCGTGGCCGAGTGGTTATGTCACCACACTGCAAATCGCTTTCATATGTAGGAGAGCAGGTACAATTCCCCTGCTGGCCCTGGGTGTTTTTCCAATTTTTCGTACTGTAATTCTGTCATGTGCTATCTGTCTTTATCTGACGAAGATTTACAAGCAGACTTCGAGAGTCAAGCATACAAATCTGATGTATTTGAATTTTTAAAAATTTTCATCTCTCACAAATTGAAATATCTTTATTTTTCTTAAAAATTTTCTTATTGTTGAAACTTTTATTTTTTTATAGCATGTTTCAGCAAGAATACAATTTTTGCTTACTAGGGCTCCACAATAAAAAGCTTTTAGCATTTATTTATTTTTATTTTTTACTTAAATTTTTATTTTGCGCTTTTTTATTAATTAAAAAAAAACTGATCAAAATTTCCTAAGATATTGTGTAGACCAGGGCTTGTGAAATTTCAGCCTTGATTACACTCGCTGAAAAAAAAAAGTTACTCGCCACAAAATATAATTAACTTACTCTATTTTTTACGTATAAGGTGACCAGAAATTTTTATGAAAAAGAGAAGAAGACATTCAATTTTGAAAAAGAGGTCAATTTAGAGGACACAAAATTGAATCACTGGACAATATAGATTTTTTTTTTTAATTATTAATTTTTTCTATAGACTTTTTTTTTTTTTTGGTACTTTCATGCAGTTACATAAAATTTTAGTAGACGCTTTTTTTATTAAAATTGTAATCATAAAAGAAAAAAAAAATTGGCAAATGAAAAAATAAAATTAATGTTCGGCAGATGAAACAATTTGTTTTAACAAACAGTCATTCTTTATCAACAATTTATAAAAGTTCTCACAAGTATAACCTAAATTAGTCTTAGTAATTAATAAGTTTTTAAAGTAGGTATATTAAGGGGATTTTTTTCACATATATTGCTCAATTAACTCATTTTGTTAATTGAGCAGTCGCTTTATGGGAGCGTTTTTGCCTGGAGGACATAAAATAAATTCAACTAACTTTTGCATATTTTTGTGAGGTGGTGGCAGTGTTATCATTAAGGCCAATTGTTTGCACTAGGGCTCTAGGCCTGAGTAATAGAGTCCTCCATGGGGTCTTTCTAAGAAGTCTTAGCCCATATTTACGCTAGTTTCGAAGAAAACCACGAAAAACTCCTAACAGTTAAGCCAACGAGCGTGACCGGGTATCGAACCCAGTGCCTCACGTTCACCAGTTTCAAGGACAGAACCTCTCGATCCACTGGTGGACCTATTTTTTATGAGAAATATTATTCATGCAAAAGTGAGAACACTCGCTCCTGTAAAATTTTCAGTCGTTGCTGGCGAGCAGAAATTTCGCACCCTGGTGTAGACCATGAAAGGTTTTCTTTTTGCAAATAACGTCTTTCGTATTAATTATCTGTAAAAAAGCAACACCTCAGTCGTCGAGGGCTGAACCCACCATCATCGCGTTATCAATATGACGCTTTAACCGACTGATCCAACAAACGATGCAAAAGTTTACTTACAAGCTTACATTTACTTTAAAGTGTAAGTGCCGTGTTTTTTAGCGTGACACGAAAATGCAATGACAAAATCCAATATCAATGAAATGTTTCTAAAAATTTATTTATTTATTTTTACTTAAATTTTTATTTTGTGCTTTTTTCTAACTAGATAAAAAGCTGTTTTGAAAACTCTTCAAAAATTATTAGGATACTGTGTAGTCAACGAAAAATTTTCTTTTATCAATTGCTACCTTTTCTACTAATTATATGCAAAAATTAATGTGTCGGACATATGAGGATTGAACTCTCGACCACCACATTATTAACGTGACAGTCTAACCAACTAAGCTATGGAGTGACAAACTTAACAGCTTATATTTACTTTAGAATGGAGGCGCCTTGTTTATTAGCTTGACACAAAGACAAAGTCAATTTAAAAAAAATATTTATTTGTGTATTTTTTACTTAAAACTTTTTATTTGGTGCTTTTTTTTACTATCAAAAATATTTTGTGATTTTTAATATCTAAAAAAAAAGTTTCTTAAGAAAACTCCTCAAAAAATTCTTACGATACTGTGTAAGTAACGAAAAATTTTCTTGTATCAGTTGACACCTTTTCTACTAATTATCTGCAAAAATTAACACACTGGACCCTCCGGGGACAGAACTCTCAACCAGTGCCTGATTTAAGGCAGGGCATTAGGGGCATGTGCCCTGGGCCCTTACACTGAAGGGGCCTCCAAGAAATTCCATCATGCGTTAAAAAAAAAATACTTAAAATGAAAAGTTTTCAAATTTTGCTATAGTGATCATTGTTTTTTCGTCAATGGAGGGAGGTATTACTGCACTGTTATATAAATCAGTGGTATGATTAAGACTACTATATAACAGGCTGAATCATTCGCCGCCATTTGTCCGTCAAGTCCGTCATTGCTAAAACTAAGCCTATTGTATATGACCTATTATATGAGATATTGTATATGACTATTATATAAGACTATTATATAATTGTCTTAGGTTTGGCAGTGACGAACTACCATATAAGATTATTATATGAGACTATATAAGACTATTATATAGTAATCTTAAGTTTAGCAATGACGGACTTGACGTACAAATGGCGGCGAATGATTCAGCCTGTTATATAGTAGTCTTAGTATGATCTGTCAAAGAAACTATCAGTTCATTGAAAAAATTGCAATATTTTCGCTAAACGCAAATAAAACTACATCCTACTGATACTGCATTCCAAACTTTTACAGGCTAACTAAATCCGAAGCGCGCACCAATAAAATGAAAAATAAATTCAAATTTTTAAACGTGTGAATCAAAAATATGAGATTTGTTTTGTTTTGTTTTTTGTAATATTAAAGTATGAGGAAAAGGGTCCATTGAACATGAGTGCCCTGGGCCTCAAAGTGAGTAAATCGGTCCCTGCTCTCAACTACTGTGTTCTTAACATGACACTCTAACCAACTGAACCAAGGAGTGGCAAACGGAATGGCTTATATTTACTTTAAAATGGAGGTGCCTTTTTTACTAGTGTGACACGAAGACAAAGTCAATTTCATATAAAAAGCTTCTAATAAGTATTTCTTGTTTTACATGTATCCTTTTCCTTCTTTTTTTTTTAACTGAAAGAAATATCGAATGTTTTAAAAATAGTGTTAATTATTTTCAATTAATACTAATTATAGAAATATCACACAATACATAAATTACAAAGCCCATTGCATATTGTAAAGTCCGCATCTTTCATTGCTCTACAACAGTTTTCTACCGGCCGCAGTTTCAGCCACGTGACAATTGCATCTGAAAGAAAGGAATGTTTCGCTTGTTTGACTTGACTAGGAAAATTCATTTTCAGCTGCAACTTTGGGGTAAAAACACAGATGCAAGCTTAAGTGTTTGATTGGAATTTGGGCCCAAATGTCCTTTCGAATGAAGTTGGTTAGTTCAGAAAAATTGATAGGCGTCCTGTGTAGTATAAATAGCTCAATTTCAGGTCTCACAAGTGCGTTCCTTTAAAAACAGCTGTACGGATTTTTTTCAAACTCGTCATATTAACTCCCTTTTAAATATCCTTTTGTATATAATTACTAGCATGCTTTGTCCGCTTCGCTGGTCACTATATTTAAAGGAAACTCTTTTCTATATAGCTTTATGAAAAAAAAGAAGAAAAAAAATACTGAAATCGCTCAAAAGCTCGCTTTGAGTTCCCGCTGCCTTTGGCATCGAATTGTTCATCTTCGCAGTCTCCGGTGCCTGTCCCTATTGCCTGCGACAATAGCTTACCCGTGGGCTTCCATTTGGGTGCTTATCATATATGACAGTTTCGATACAGACAGTATCGAAAAATCTGAATTAGCTTTTTTATATTTGAATACCAATTACATAAGAACAACATTATGCGTGATGTACATAATATTTGCTTTCAAGTTATTTCCTATATTTATTTGATTTAATCGATCAACCATAAAATGACAGCAATTTCAAGCCAAATTTAATATTACAATATGCTATGATCGTCTACGTCTATCGCATGAGACAATTATTATTATTATTATTTTGTGGTTATATATACTTCATTCTTAGTTAATTGTAGTTGGTATATAAAAAAATAAATTAATTAATTAATGTGTAAATCTCATCATGGTACAAACTTAATATAGCTCCCCTTGACGACATTTGAATTTTTGTCGCCGTTTTAGAACAAAATATAATTTATGCGATTATTGTTCCTATTTCTTTCTATCTCTATCTCTTTTTCAATACTTTATAATTTAGTTATATTTTTGATGAGCTACTTGGCTTTAAGTGGCTGTCCTTGGCGAAATATGTCCAATCTACTTCAGCATCAAAATTTAAAAATTTGTCCAGTATTATCAATAAGTAAATACCTTTAATATAATGCTGAATTATCTTTTATGCCTAGCGTGATTCATCCATGCAATATATATACATATAAAGTTGAGGTACATAAAAAAAATTCTATGTGATAAAATTCAGATCATATTACTATTAATATTTTATTTTAGTTATAAAGACGTTATTTTCTCATTCGCCAATTTAACATTTAGTAATTTTTATTTTTTGCGTGAAAGTATATTTCATTTTATGTTGAAAAAAAAAATAAATAAATAAAAATACCCTGTAAACTTTTTTTGCAACAATTAAAAATTTAAATGGCTTAAGGCAATTACCAGTTTATTATTTTCATATTTTAATTAATTTTAAAAAATCTAATAAAATAGTAGCATATGTCATTATTATCTATCTCGATACCAAATTTTATCCAGATCCTAAATAGTAGCATTTGTCCTATTCCAGATTATTATCTATCTCGGTACCAAATTTTATCACGATCCGTTTAACCGTTGTGACGTGATTGAGTAACAAACATCCAACGGACAACTCACGCCATCTAGTTAGAAAAGTTGTTGAAAGATTTGGTTAAAAATTAATTAAGAAAGAACTAATCAAGTTACAACTTTCATTAATAGATAACAACCTATTCGCAGACCTACCGAATGTACATACAAAATTTTATTAAAATAGGTTAAGCCGTTTTGGAGGAGTATGGTAACAAACACTGTGACACGAGAATTTTATATATTAGATTGTTTACAGGTCAATAATTGAATATACAAAGTTTTGGTAAAAGTTGGTATCTCAAAAACGGCTCCAATGGTTTTCTTGAAAATTGTTACATACTGTAAAAGCACTTATTTTCGCGAGATTTTAATTTTCACGAGCCCATCGGAATTGCAAAAATTTAAGCCTCGCAAATTTTCTCTCCATTGTCTGTCAACTCAGGTATTTCCAGTTTTTTTACGGCACTAATGACACGTTCTCTCTCCTCAATTTTCTAACTCGCACTCATAGGAATGGACGTTCCGAATCCAAGAAAAGCGAAGGGGATGGGGTGATTACATTTTCAGTGCAAAAGGGGGGGTTCAGAAATTCCTAGTTTGATAAAGAGCATGGGGAAAAAGAGATTAAGAAAAGAAATTTGTTTGGGGTGGAATGTGCACGTTGAGCCAAGGTCAAAGTTGATGTATAAGCACCGTTGTAACCATAAGTTATTTTTAGAGCGATGGGGAGGGGGATAAAACTTTTCGGATAAAAGGAAGTTTCTTAAAATGCCATACTCAAAAGGGGTTCAATATTTTGGTACTTTAAGGATTTTTCAACTTTCGGTTCTGTTCATATAAAATTCACGAAATTTTCAACCCGCAAAATCACCGATATCTTCATTTTTGCGAAAATAAGTGCTTTTACAGTAAATCAGTTTTAGATATCCTTTTTTATGTATTATGTGGTTATTACAGAAAAAATAACAGTCATCCTGCTTAGGTATGTCAGTTTTAGATCTCGGAATGTTTCAAAGAATAACTCTATGATGGTTTTTTTTTTCCCTTATTAAATATGCTATGTAAACTTCGTTTTACATGTCTTTACATGTTTGTTAAGTTTCTCTTACCAGAAATATTTTAGGTTTCTATTTCGTTAGGTCAATTTTATATCTTCAGATCACAGTATCTTTACAAATCACATCTCCAAAAAATGCATATAACACGCCACGCGTAATAGTGAATAATGGAAGTCATGTGGTTGTTTCACACCAGATTTTTTTTAAAATTCCGTTTTCAAATTTATAAAATTTACAACTGTTAACCTGATTCTCATTTTCTCAAAATTGATTTTTTAATTTTTAATATTTTATTTTGAAGCTGTAAAGTGCAAAAAAAAAAAAAACAATTAGTTTATTTTATGCACTTAAGAAAATAGTAAAAATTTCTAAAAATAAAATAAAATTGGTAGATGAGAATCAATTCAACATTTATGAACTTTCTAAATGTGAAAGTGCATTTTTAAAAAGTACATTAGATAATGAATAATTTGCATAAAACAAATTTTCCCATAAAGTAGCATGGGTGGTGGTGAGGGCTACTGGTGAGAAATGGTGAAATATTCCCTAAATGAATTTAGTGCACCAAATATCTATCTTGGCATGCAGAAATTAGCACTGACTCTAAAATAAAAGGCTGTTGGGTGAAACTGAATAAAAACAGCAACCTGTTTTCAAATAAGGCATTTGTCACCTTTTTTAAATTTTTTCGCTTTCTATGTTGCAACTTTAGAAATCAGCTTTAAGTGTTTTTATGAATAAAGATGGCTAAATTTTACAATCTGATGTGGTAGCTTTTCTTTACATTAAAGAAAATATACAGACAAATGTTTTTTAATTCGATTGTAAAGTTTTACCGATAAATTTATTATAATTATATATTAACAGTTCTTAAATTAGTACATAGATACTACAATATACCGTTCAAGTGTCTCCTCAATCTTCAAGAAAAATCAGAATATATTTGAGGCGAGGGTGGCGGTGGGGAGGTGGATAAGCAGCAATAATATAAAAACACATATATTTCCCTGCTATGGCATTAATATTATTTTAAAACAAAACATATATGACTTTTAAAATTGCAATAATTAAAAAAAGAAAGAAATACAGCAAACTCTTGGTTAACAGGCATTCAGATAACTGGAAATTTCAACCCCCCCTACCCCCCAATAATAAATTGTTTTAAAATATTTGCCCTATTTTAAGAAGCTTATGATTTTCATTTTCAAATAATCACTGTCTGATTTAATATAATACAAATGAATGTTTATATTTACAAAAGTGAATGTTATAAAAGAAATACATAACGTAAAAAAGCGTTGTTTATTCAGACAGAGTCTATCATTAAGTATACAGAAGTGTTTATTAGATACAATTTTTAATAAAATCACACAATCAACTGTGGAAGAAAATCATATTTATTGAAATTTAATTTTTCCGACTGAGTGAAAATAATGCCTGGACCGGGATTCGAACCCCGGATCTTTGACTTACAAGGTCAAGGCTCTACCAATTGAGCTATCCAGGCCGACATCCCGGTCAGCATTATTCACTCAGACAACCTTTTTGGCAGGAACAATCTGGTCTATCATTTAGATAGCTCAACAGAAATATGCCGCAGGAAATGGAAAACACCATTAAACAATGGGAGAATGAAATACAATTTTTAATAAAATCACACAATCAACTGTGGAAGAAAATCATATTTATTGAAATTTAATTTTTCCGACTGAGGGAAAATAATGCCTGGACCGGGACTCGAACCCCGGATCTTTGACTTACGAGGTCAAGGCTCTACCAATTCAGCTATCCAGGCCGACATCCCGGTCAGCATTATTCACTCAGACAACCTTTTTGGCAGGAACAATCTGGTCTATCATTTAGATAGCTCAACAGAAATATGCCGCAGGAAATGGAAAACACCATTAAACAATGGGAGAATGAAATACAATTTTTAATAAAATCACACAATCAACTGTTCAATCAACGGTTAAATTTCAATAAATATGATTTTCTTCCACAGTTGATTGTGTGATTTTATTAAAAATTGTATTTCATTCTCCCATTGTTTAATGGTGTTTTCCATTTCCTGCGGCATATTTCTGTTGAGCTATCTAAATGATAGATCAGATTGTTCCTGCCAAAAAGGTTGTCTGAGTGAATAATGCTGACCGGAATGTCGGCCTGGATAGCTCAATTGGTAGAGCCTTGACCTTGTAAGTCAAAGATCCGGGGTTCGAGTCCCGGTCCAGGCATTATTTTCACTCAGTCGGAAAAATTAAATTTCAATAAATATGATTTTCTTCCACAGTTGATTGTGTGATTTTATTAAAAATTGTATTTCATTCTCCCATTGTTTAATGGTGTTTTCCATTTCCTGCGGCATATTTCTGTTGAGCTATCTAAATGATAGACCAGATTGTTCCTGCCAAAAAGGTTGTCTGAGTGAATAATGCTGACCGGGATGTCGGCCTGGATAGCTCAATTGGTAGAGCCTTGACCTTGTAAGTCAAAGATCTGGGGTTCGAGTCCCGGTCCAGGCATTATTTTCACTCAGTCGGAAAAATTAAATTTCAATAAATATGTTTATTAGATATTTTAAAAAAAATGTAAAATGCAGAGGGGTATTTAATCAGGGGTGAGTGCATTTGTAATATTTTATGGTACATAATTTCTGAAAATTACACACACATTCTTTTATAATGACATATTTCCCAAACAACAAATTTTAATATTAGAGACATAAATTCATCATTATTATTAAGAAATAGTTTTAATAATAATTTGAACAGTGAAGCAATATGGAAAATTTATTAAAAAATTGTTTTAATAAATAACAAAAACTAAAAAAAAAAAAAAAAAAAAAAAAATACACAGAACAAATCATAATAAATGCCTAATAACAATAAACTAATAAATTAAAATTATTTAACAAACAGCATAATAAAAAGATATGTAATGTATTCAATACTACTTTTCTTAAATCATTAAATGAATCAACAATGAGTATCTAATAAAAATGTTTTTATGCAATAAAGTCAAATGCACATATTTTTTTAATACAGAAAAATTTACAAGTAGTATTTTCATGATTGCATTTGCCCTCAAAGGTTCAGCTTTAGTATAGGACCTCCTTACGGACATTTTTGTAGTTTGTTTGGCCAAAATAAATGTTTTTTGTATAATTTCATATAAAACAAAAAAAATGAGTGCCTATTTTAATTATACTTCTTGTTATTGCATTTTAATTTTAACTTTATTTTGTTAATTTATAGCAATATGTCATATTTTGCTTATATTTAATATGTATGTGCATGTTTTTAATGTTTATAAAATCAAAGATGCAAAATGTTTTCTATAAAATGAGCTCGTCAGACAAAACAAAAATAATTTATGGGTTTGATTTTGCTTCATTATTATTATAACTTTTATAATTTATTTATATTTTTAATGTATAATTAGAATTAAATAAGGCAATTGCAGAAGTAAAATGCTTGGTATAAAACATTCAAGCACCAAAATTTCAAGTTGTGACAGAGGTCCTGTACTAAAACTGTTCCTTATCAAAAAGTTTTAAAGAAATCTTAATCACATTACATTAAATAAAATTTTAACTATCCAAATATTTATACAGACAATGATTTTTACTTCAGGTTAATTTATAGGTTAATCATGAAACATCACATTTCAAGTAAATCATTATCGACTGTTTCATTGCTGTTCGATCCTGTCTCCAAGTGTAACTGCATATGTTTTAATTGATGACTTCTTTGTTTAAATGATTTACCACATTTCTGACAAATATATGGCCTTAAATCAGTATGTATCAGAACATGCTGCTTTAAAGCACCTTTAGTTTTAAATCTTTTGTTGCATGTATTACAACCGAAGCGCCTATAACCAGTATGTGTCAAATAGTGCTTGTGCAAATTAGTCTTCAAAGTGAAGGCTTTGTAGCAAATGCCACAAACATGAGGGCGTTCTCCAATGTGTATGAGATGATGTTTTTCTAAATAGGCTTTAGAGGAAAAACCTCTGTCGCAAATATCACATATATGACATGCTTTATCATCTGAATGAATCGTATAATGTTTGTGAAGGTTAGTTTTCAAAGTAAACGATTTTTGACAAATATGACAAATATGTGGCCTTTCACCCGTATGAATTAATGTATGTTTCTGGAGATATTGCCTTGATGTAAAACCTTTACCACATTCGGAACAGAAAAACTTTTGCTTCAAAGGATCATGAATTTTATAATGCTTATGAAGACTATCCTTCAGCGTAAAACATTTATAGCAAATTGTACAAGTGTGTGGTTTCTGACCACCGTGCAATAAAATGTGTTTTTGTAAATATGCTTTAGAAGCAAAAGTACGATCACATAAATTACAAGCATGAGGTTTGAGCTGATTTAAGTCTGTGTTTGAATCTGGTATCTCTGGTTCAACTATTTTCAACACATCTTCATTTACATGAGAATGCAAGTGCTCAGTAAGCGTACTCTCCCTTAAGAAAGCTTTATTACAAATGCTGCAGAGATATGGAACCACAGTAAGTTGTGTTTTACCGTCTTCACTTTTCACAGAACTCAAAACATACATGTTTAAAAAAATAGCTCACATTAATTTATTCCATAGTTTATGAAGATATAAATACAATAAGGGCACACAAAATCAATAATATTCTTTACCGATAAATGCAAATATTTCGGAGAATAAAGAAATAAAAGTATAATAAATCTTTAATAAAAAATATACACGTTTATTTACGTTTTATGTTATTGATTTGTTGGCTGGTTGGTTTCTTTGTAATATAGGAGTAATGCACGGTGTCCGTGGAGGAAGAAATGGAAGAAGTCGACATTGAAGACTGAGCTAGAGAACAACTGGAGGAAATGCTAGACCGGTTTTTGCGTGCCGTTTTTCGAAGATTCTGAGCGGTGTACGGCAGAAAGCATTTGATACCTTTATATTTCAGTGTAAAATGGCGTAAAGGAATGTACTCTTATCGGCTTTTATGAAATACATTTATGAATTTATTGGTGGAACATGAAAGAAAAAGAAATAATTTATTGATTTCCAAAGCTACATTACTTTAAAGATTAATTTTATTTTAAAAAATTATATCATCTTTTGAGTAGTAAACAGCCAGAATTCCATATTGCTGATCCTTTTTTTTTTTACCTCTCCATTTAACGTTATTTTTATTTATTTTTTTATTTTTTTCAACTGGTCCTATTTTTATGACAAAATAGGTTTCATGAAACTGTTTAACAATTCGCAATTAGCGCCTAATTATAAATATTTCTACCGCTTATTAATTAAATATGCCAAAATTTCTGTGATAAATTGATAGAATTAGCAGTTTAGTTAGTTCCTCCTACTTTGAATAGAAGAAAGTATTGGATGCGTACAAATTTTAGTCTTTTGGCTTTCGATATATTTATACATTTTCTGATCTATTTAACCCTTTAAACGCCGCTATATGAATCCCACTGAAAATATCCGAATTTTCGAATGTGTTGTGTTTCAATGTGCATTTTTAATTATATGTAGTTTAACTAATAAAAAAAAATGCTTATTTTGTTAGAAAATATAATATGGTTCCAAAATAGGAGACTTGGCACCTAATGAGCGTAAAATAGATGTTGATAAACTGAAAAACCCTTTTAAATTAGTTATCTTGATCCCAGTTTGTTATACTTTAAGAAAAGAACTGTTTCATTTTATATAAGTTGTTTTAAACCATTGCACTCGAATGATTTATTTTCAGTAATGTTTTCTTCTTTTTCAGTTAAAACAGACATTTTCGTTTCAATAATTAGAAAAAAAAAAAAAAAAACGATAAAGCTGGGCACTTAAATATTCAATGTAAAAAAAAAAGTATATATATTTATCTTAATTACGTGTAGAGAAAAAAAAAATAATCAAATGTTCCCACAGCACGAGCTTTGGTGCCTAATGGGTTAACAGATTAATCATTTTCAAAAAATCTCTGGATGTGCGTGACAAAAATTTTGTTGCATCTCTCGATCAAGAATCAACGAACAAAATTTCATTAAAAGTTATAGTTAAATGCAACTTGAAATAAATTTATATCTATCAGCTTTATGTGCATATTGCTCAACAAATAATGCCGCTGTCTTCCCGTTTTTATCGTTATCTTTAGTATGATAGTATGAAACAAAATTTAGTATGAATGCACAAATTGAGGAAAAAAGACATATCTACATATAAATGAATAAAAAAGTGTTTAGAATAATAATAGTCTCGCTCCTGCACCTCTTCCCTCACCACGCCTTACCAATGGCCGAGCAGTTCTACTTTCAAAGCTGGTACACGAGAAGTGCCGGGTCGAACCCAGATCACGTTCTAGACGTATCTGTTCGAAGTTTTCCGTGGATTTCTCTGAAAATCGCGTGAATACGAGATAGGCACCCTTATAAAGTACCCTCACGGAGGGCACACTACCTCGATATAGAACACTTGCGTAATGAAACTGCCTGAACCCTTACACTAACACCAACTCCTGCTCCCTTTTTTGAAGGAGTAAATTTTTAATATTAAAGATTATTAAAAATAACTCGTCGATACCTTAAAACGAATGATTGAACCATCCATCTGAAATGATTTGAATCAAAATTATCCCTGTTTCTTTAAATTTTCAATAAAAATTAAAATATGCTTTTATGGCTTTTTTTATTTATTTATTTGATGATTTATAGGTTTTTGTGATCAAAGCCGGTAGAACGAAAATGCCGGGTTCGCCGCTCATCAGCTTAGTCTTTCTGAAATTTCTTTAGTTTTTTTCCGAAATTCGCGTAAATAGGTCAAATTGATCAACTTAGCAACATTTCTCAGTCAATGAGAGACCGTTTTTAATCCCTCTAAAAATTCCCAATTTTGCTATAAGTGTCAACACTACTCTCTTTGAAGCCTGTAAATTTATTAGCTGAATACTAGTTATGACACAAAATATTCTCTTTACCAAGCCTGAATTTCATATATAATATGCACATTTACATGCATTAAGACTTTCTTTTTTTTTTTTTTTTTTTTTTTTTTAACTAACACATTCCTAGGAAACAAGTGCAATAATTCTTTGGAGGTCTTTCTAAGGAGTCCTAACCCGTATTTATGCAAGTTTTGGAGAAAACCACAGAAAAACTCTAATCAGCTGGGCCGACGATCATGACCTGGGATTGAACCCGGCACCACACGTCTATCAGCTTTGAGTGTAGAACCGCTCGGCCGCTGGTGGACAGCATCACCTTTGTAACTATGATACAGTGGAGGGCCCAACGGAGAAATGGGGATCAAGTCCCTTTTTCCAAAAAAGATATTTACAAAACGAACAACGGAAGTTCATATTGGAATGATTAAATAACATTTTCAGTTAAGTGGTTTTAAGCATTTATCTGTCATAGTTTAATAAACATCAGCAAAAATGTATAAAAACCTTTTTGAAAGTCCACCTCTATTTTAAGCGCCACTGCCTTTAAGTTCTAGTTTTTCACACGGTCCCAAATTTTCCCAATAGGATTTAATACTCTTAGAATTACTGCAGTTGTTTCGTAGGAATGTGTCAGTTAAAAAAAAAAAAAGTTTTAATGCATGTAAATGTGCATATTATATATGAAATTCAGGCTTGGTAAAAAGAATATTTTGTGTCATAACCAGAATTCAGCTAATAAATTTGCAAGCTTCAAAGAGAGTAGTGTTGACACTTATAGCAAAATTGGGAATTTTTAGAGGGATTAAAAACGATCTCTCATTGACTCAGAAATGTTGCTAAGTTGATCAATTTGACCTATTTACGCGAATTTCGGAAAAAAACTAAAAAAAATTCAGAAAGACTAGGTTGACAAGCGCCGAACCCAATATTTTCGTTCTACCAGCTTTGATCACAAAAACCTATAAATCATCAAATGAATAAATAAAAAAAGCCATAAAAGCATATTTTAATTTTTATTAAAAATTTAAAGAAACAGGGATAACTTTGATTCAAATAATTTCAGATGGATGGTTCAACCATTCGTTTTAAGGTATCGACGAGTTATTTTTAATAATATTAATATTAAAAATTTACTCCTTCGAGAAAGGGGGGCAGGAGTTGGTGTTAGTGTAAGGGTTCAGGCAGTTTCATTACGCAAGTGTTCTATACCGAGGTAGTGTGCCCTCCATGAGGGTTCTTTATAAGGATGCCTATCTCGTATTCACGCGATTTTCAGAGAAATCCACGGAAAACTTTGAACAGATACGTCTAGAATGTGGCCTGGGTTCGACCCCGGCTCTTCCCGTCTATCATCTTTGAGAGTAGAACCAGTACCGGATCAACATTTTTAAAAGGGGGGGGGTGCAGACTTCCAATTTGCCGCCCTCTAAACAAAATTTTTTAACAAATAAAATACTAAGACTTTTACAAAATTATTTATTTTAGTTATAAAATTATATGTAAATCTAAAGGTTTATTTTCCTCGACTTTATTTCAGTTAAAATATCATAATTGAGATTGTTGGCTATTTCACTCTGTCGAAAATATTGCTAATTCCGACAAGTGCTCTTGGGACATTGTGGAACGTAATCTTTAGTGAGTTTCATTTTTCTGAAGTTTCTTTTACATGAAACAGAAGTTGTAGGCAGAGTTGCATAAATTCTGAAAACTCTGCTTATGTCAGAAAATGCATTCAGCAAATCGTTTTTACATATAACTTCCGAAACAGGTTGTAATTCATAAATATTTGTTGATAAAAGTGGTCTTTGTTTTTTGAAAACTTCATGTTCAGAAAAGCGTTTTTCTGAATTCAAGCCCTTGACATATTTAAGAGCCAAATTGAGTCTATATATTTTTTAAAAATCTATTATAGTCATTTTCATCAATGCTTCGTCAGTCAAAAATACAAAATAATAATTTATTTTCCTCGTATTGTCTCTGTGATTAATTTCGACTAAAATTCGATCTAATATAGCATTTGTTTGTTGTAGTGTTTCTATTTCAAATGTCTGCAACTCGTCGTCGACTAATTCGCCAGGCATCTTTTTCTTTCGGTACTCTACGTTCTTTAACTCTTTGAGGGGAATGAAAATTTTCCAATTTAAAATGAAATGCCACCAGAATTCACCAACAATATTAGAAGAAAGGAAATAAATGAAGTTATTCCACTAAATACCACCTATAAAAGCACCTATAAAAGCAAAGTTTTATTAAAAATAAAATAAAATCCAGGGCCAGTTTTTGCAATTAAGAATTAAAATTTGCGTTTTCATTACGCCAACAGCACCCTTGTTTGGGTTAATGGTTGTTGTCATGTGCTGAAGATTCATACTAGAACAATCTTTTTAAGTTTCATTAGTTTAATAAAGTCAGTTATACAACATTCTAAAACCAGAGATAACATGCTTCTCCATGCTCCTAACAGCAGCATAACAACAACGCTGTGTGTAGTAGAAGTAGTAGTACATATGATATCACAGTAGAAGTAGAAGTACATATCACAGTAGCAGTAGAAGGTTGACAGTTTAGTTTACAGTTATAAAAGGATATTTCAGATACACATATAATAAAAGATAAATATGAAATAAATAAAAGACACATCTGTGACAGTTGTATCTATGACATCAACTCGGCAACGGCAGTAGCTTTTTTAAACCATTTGTCAAATCCAGTATTATGAAATCTTTTAATGTATTTTCCAACCCTTCCATAAAAGCAATTGATCTCGTTAAAACAATATCAGTTGTCAGTTTTTTGTATTCCTTTACCGACACAATTGAACACTTTCAAAATATGATTCTGTATCACTAGGTATAAAATGAATTCAAAATTCCTGTTCTCATTTCGTAGACGTTTTTATTCTGAATTTGCTTTGGTGATTTGTCCCCATCTTTTAGCTCTATCGAAGCATCACAAACTTACTTAGGCTTATTTTCAAACCGATAACAGCTTCTCCTTTCGCAGACCATCATGTCTGACCCTTTGACGTTATTCTTTGTGTGTTTTTAATACTTTGTAACAACATTGGAAATGATTTATGGCATAGATTTGTCTATCTGTCTGTCTGCGCTCTGTCTCCGGTACATATTCATGGAATTATCTGAAACTGATATATGTTATTCAAGTTTCCTATGGAATGTTCCCCATTGAAAATGGAATAAATACCACCATTGGTTTGTGTGCAGTGACACACGAAAGAATTCCAAAGCATTGTGTTCTATGAGAGGTATTTCTATAAACCATATTTCAGTACTTTATTTTGCACAAATCGTAATGAAATAGACATTTATTATTTCTATGCACAGATATTGTTTTCTATAAAATATAGTATGATTAACATTAGTCAAAAAAGACCACACAAAAATATTCAGATTAATTAACGATTATGATTGATATTTGCTGCAATTGCAGTTATCGAATTCAAACTTTAAGAATAACTATATTCGATATCCATATACTAAATTTTAAATAAATTAGTATTCAACAAAATTGATTCTACAAATCTTCGTCTAATCAAATATTTCGTAATAAAAACAAATAGAATCATTTATGTTTCCATTCAATAATAAAAGGTAAGAAAAACTTACCTTCCTTCATCTATATTGTTCGAGGGATGAAATATTCGCTCTTAATTCAATAAATAGTGAAGTCTTTCACTAATGGAACAGTCATTTTCTTTAAATCAACACATTTAATCTGGTGAAATACACAATCACAAATTATTAAAGACATAATACTGATAAAATTACATAAATACCTAACGCGCGCTAACAATACACAATATTTACATTTTGAACTTAGAACATTCTTCTTCTTGCTATCGAACGCACAATTCCTCTCGTGCGCGCATTCGCAGACGATCGGATTACAAAGAGTTGAAGTGGAATTAGCGATTTCCGCAACACACTCCCACCTTTGAGTTTCGAGGATTTTTAGAGAAACTCAAACTTCACTTTTGGCTTTAACAAACGTCCATATTTGGATCGTTTTTCAAGTGGAACAGTCTCTATAGGAATGTCCTTTACAGAACTTTTGTCAACTGGCTCAGTAGGTTCAGTCACTCGAACAGAGTCAGTTGGAGGAGTCACTGGAACAGATTCAGTTGGAAGAGTCACTGGAACAAAGTTCTTTTCAGGAGGTTGGATATTCGACTTAGAAATTCGTTATGAACAGGGTAAATCTGCACAACTTTTAGGAGTTACTTCTAGAGGAATTAATCCAAGCACTGGACAGAAAAATTCACCACCTTTCATTTTCACTTTTACTAGTCGAACATGGCCATCTTTAGATGGACAGAGTTCAATAACTTTACCGAGAGGCCAGTCAATTTTCTTGATGTTTTCACTGGATACTATAACGATATCACCAATTTGGATGGGTCGTTGATTTTTAGTAAATTTCGAAGATTGCCTTAAATGTCCCAAATATTAAATTCGAAATCTTTTTCGTAAATCTTCTTTTATTCGCTGTCTATAGGCATATCTTTTATTGAGAGATGATGAATCTAAGACATCAAGATAGGGAATGCCTGATTCTTTAATATCCCGTAAAAACATAGCAGGAGTAAGTGGAGTTAGATCATTAACATCTTCGGAGAGGTAAGTTAAAGGACGTTGGTTAACAATTCCTTCAGCATCACAAATAACAGTATTTATTTCTTCTAAATTCAACGACCTTCTTCCTAAGACTTTCCGAAGAATTACCTTGATTATACCAATCAAACGTTCCCACCACCCACCCCACCACGGTGCAGATGGAGGGTTGAACTTCCAAATGATCTTCTGAGCTTCACTGTATTGAGAAATGGTATCCCAATTGATTTTCTTAAGTAAATTTTCCGCACCAACGAAATTCGAGCCATTCGGCACAAGTGAAGATGACTATCCAGACTTTTTGACCTCCTCGAAGAATTAGAGGACCGGCATAATCAATTCCTATGACCTCAAACACTGCTGCTTCCTTTATTCTGTCAACTGGGAGAGATGCTTCTATGATGGGCTTTGGTCTAGCATCATATCTTTTGCAGCGTAAACAATTTCTGATAACTTTTCTTACAGTCTTCCGATACTTTAAAATCCAAAAATCTTCTCTTAAATTATTCATGAGGATCTGGACACCAGCATGATTCAAATTTAAATGTCTGGTTCGGATGAGTTTTTCTACCACTGGATGACTGGATGGCAATATTATCGGATATCGGAAACTTGGTGTATCTTCTCTCATGATGAAATGGACAATATTACTGTGACGTCACCGTAGGTAAAATCGCCGAACACGTGGCCGATATTTTGTAAACAAATTAGATTCAAGATGCCACTTTATTGTTACGCATAACATTTTCCTAAATATTTCTGCAGTGAAACTTAATAATAATGTTCAAACAAGAACAAAAGAGAAATGTAAACAACTGAATCGAATGATAAAGTTAAGACTATTCCATATCGTAAAATTGCAGAACATTTTATGTATACACACACACATACATATATATAATGAATAAAAGATTAATAAGAACATTTTATACACACACACATATATATAGACATCAAAGCTTAAATAATTAGAATTTCAATCACTTTAATAAAGGAATTTACTAAATGGAACATCCATTTAAATATGTTAACATCGCCACAGTTCACACGGCAACTTTTAATATTACATATGTTGATTAATATTAAAGTATATTACTAAAACTGGATTAAAAACAAAACAAAGTTATCACTCTTACTTCAATTTCATAGGTGTTGTCCGGGTTTTGTCTATGCTGAGTAGTTGACACAGTCCTTTGAAAACAGCGGAGGTAAAGTTCCTACCTTGGTCGGTATGAAGTTGTAGGGGCGTGCCGTATCTTGACACCCATTGTTGCACTAGGACTTCTGCGACTGTGCATGCCTCTTGATCGGGAATGGGATACGCCTCAGGCCACTTGGTGAAATAGTCCATCACGACGAGGATGTATTTATTTCCACTGGAGGTCAGGGGCAAAGGACCCAAGATGTCGAGTGCAATCCGTTCAAATGGTGCTCCCACGTTATACCGTTGCAGTCTTCCTCGACTTCGTTTCTGCGGGTCTTTACGTGCCGCACAGGCATCACAGGATTTACACCATTTCTTCACATCCTCCTTTGCCTTGCACCAGTAGAAGCGTTCCCGAACTTTCTGCAGAGTCTTCATTACCCCAAAATGGCCTCCGGTAGAGCTACTATGCAGTTGTTCTAAAACATCTTGAATTTTTGATCTTGGTAATAACATCTGCCATCTGAAGCTTTTTCCATCATCAGATTCCCACTTTCTGTATAATACGCCGTTTCTGATATGAAGAGAGTCCCAAAGTGCCCAATAACTTTTCGTAATGGGACTAAATCTGGAAATGTCCTGCCAGGTAGGTCTGTTGCTGGTAATCTCCTTCAGCTGTAATATTGGCTTTATGTCAGGATCTTCCAACTGGGCTTGTCTAAGTTCTTCGTCACTCCATGGATCGGTACCGTGATCTGATGGTGTTGAGACAGTAACTTGGCGGGCAACCGGATTTATCGGCAGGTATTTCTGTTCGGCTCTAGAGCAGTACTTGCAGCTTTCCGAGCAGGGCTTCCGTGACAAGGTATCTGCATTACCATGTAGAGTCCCTTTACGATGACGTATCTCAAAGTCATATTCCTGGAGGCGTTGTATCCACCTGGCAATCTGTCCTTCCGGGTTCTTGAACTGGAGCAACCACGTTAAAGATGCATGGTCAGTCCGGAGCAGGAATCTTCTGCCTTAGAGGTAATGATGGAAATGTTCTATGGCTTTTACGATGGCGAGTAGCTCTTTCCTGGTGGTACAGTAATTTCGCTCTGGTTTAGACAGGCTCCAATAGGCAATGACATGTTCTTGACCATCAATTTCCTGCGACAGAACAGCACCAACACTCTCATGGCTGGCATCTGTATCAAGTATGAACTGTCTGTCGGGCTGTGGATACGTCAAGATAGGCGATGATGTTAAAGCCTCTTTAGGTCGCTTGAACGCTTTTTCACATTCATCTGTCCACAGGAAGTTTTGTTTGGCTTCCGTCAGCTTGTGGAGTGGTCTGGCAATATTTGAGAAACCCTTGACAAACTTCCTGTAGTAAGTGCATAACCCCAGGAAACTTCGTAGTTAGTGTATATTTTCAGGGCGACTCCAGTTCTCGACTGCAGAGATCTTCTCAGGATCAGTTCTCACACCTTCGGCAGAGATCATATGGCCGAGGTAGCTCACTTCACGACGGAACAAGTTACACTTGCCTGGATTCAATTTGAGCTTAGCCATTCTGAGTTTCTCCAGCACCTTTCGGATGTTTCGTAGATGGTCTTCAAAGGTGCGCCCCACAATGATAACATCATCCAAATACACCAGACAGGCTTCATAGGAAAGTCCTTTTAGCACTGTCTCCATCAGGCGTTCGAAGGTGGCAGGTGCGTTACATAATCCGAATGGCATAACTTTAAATTGCCACAGTCCTTGTCCCGTGGTGAATGCAGTCTTCTCACGATCATCAGGATGTAATTCTACTTGCCAGTAACCGCTCTTCAGATCCAAAGTCGAGAACCATTTATTGCCAGCAAGTGTGTCTAATGTGTCGTCAATTCTGGGAAGAGGGTAACTGTCTTTCTTCGTGATGTCATTCAAACGACGATAATCCACGCAAAATCTTGTTGAACCATCCTTTTTCCGCACCAGTACTATGGGAGAGGCCCAGGGACTCGTTGGGGGCTCGATGACATCATTGTGCTGCATTTCACTTAGAAGTTCAGTGACCTCTTCCTGTTTAGCAAATGGAAGTCTTCTTGGATGTTGTTTGATTGGAGGATGATTTCCTGTATCAATTCTGTGCTGGGTGATGTTCGTTCTCCCGACGTCTTCAGGTGTTCGAGAAAAAAGGTCTTTAAATTCTTGGAGTAGCTTCTACGCAGCACATCTCTGTTCCTTTCCTAACTCTGCATTCTTGAGTAATTCCGTTATTAATTGTTCAGAAGACTTGGATTCGGTTGATTGCGTGGGGCGGTTTATGCATGTTACAGGAGTGCAGGCTGCTAACACCTCATCCTTCTTCACTGTCCGGACTTTATCGCTGATGTTTGCGACTCTCACAGGAATAGTACTCTTTGAGAGATCAACTAGAGATGAAGCTACCAGAACTCCTCTTGGGCTATTGTCTGTATTCGGGTATTCAATCAGTCCATAGCGGAAGTATTTCTTTGTAGGTGGTGTTCCTGAAACTATTGTCTCTGTGTGTGGAGGGATGGAAATTTCAGACTTGGCTGTTATCTGGCAAATTGTCTGAATGTCTTGATTTTCAGTGTTGAACACAGCGATGTCTTCCGAACTCGAATGCAGTTCATTATTCTTGAAGTCCAATTGAAAGTTAAATTTTCTCAGGAAATCAATTCCAATGATTAAAGGATCTCTTATATCAACCACATATGCCATATGATGGTAACTGGCATTCCCAAAAGTGATAGTCAAGTTCATTTTTCCATATATTTTGATTTCGTCTCCGGGCACAGTCTGGAGTTTAGCGCAGAGCGGAGTCCAGATGATCTTCTCTTTTAGTTCTTGAGCTAAATCCGTTCTAATGATGGTCACGTTGGCTCCTGTGTCCAGAATCATCCGGCAGGTGGTGTTGGCCATAGACGTGAAGTCCATTATCCCCGCCACTCATCGATGAAACATGAAATACTGTAAATTGGGGCTCTTTAATTTCAGGCGACCTCCGCCCCGCGAGATGGCCTCCTCTTAGTTTCCCTGTAGTGATGGTGAAGACGGGTGATTTCCTATAGTTGGTCATACAGGGCAGTTCCTCTTCACGTGACCATCCCCTCCACAGCCCCAGCACTTTATCTTCCGGTCCTTTATTTCCTTGTTATTTTCCAGGCTGCGCAATCTCTTCAAGATTTCTGCGAGACTTCTCTTCATTTCATTTTCTTCAGCAGGCGTATCATTTAATGAGACTGCTCTTATGTACGGTGGTCTTTACGGGAGGCTTGTTGGGCTGCCTCTATCCTAAGTGCATAGCCTAAAGCTGATTCTACGTCTCTGATGTTGGAGAGTCTCAGCGCTTTTTGAATTTCTGGATCACGAACAGCATCGATAAAGTACTGAAGAGCTAAGTCGTTTCGAGTGTCAGAATGACAGTCTGAGAATGCTAGGTGTGACAGTCTCTGAATGTCCGCTGCCAGCTCTTGCAAACTTTCGCCCGTTTTCTGGTAACGAGATTTTAGCTGAAGGCGACTATAGTCCTTAGAACACTTCTCTCCGAACCGTAGCTCCAGTGCTCTAGTCAGGGCCTCGAAGTCGTTCCTTTCTTCTTTAGAAACATTTCTCAGGATCTCGACTGCATCTCCCCGTAATGCTGCTGCTAAGTGGACTGACTTGGCGGTAGAGTCCCAGACGTTAGCTTCAGCAACGATGGAAAACTGCGTCTTATATACATGCCAGGAGGTACTGCCGTCGTAGGTGGATAGCTTAATAAATTCCTGATTCTGGATTCTTTTATCTCTCTTTTCAGTTTCCTGAGGCATGGATTCTAACTTTTCTTCGAGATTCCGAATGTTGCTCTGCAGTTCATTCCCTATTACTTCTCTGTTCCACTCTTCTTTCATTTTTCTTTCAAGATCTTCCTCCATTCTCCTAAACTTGCTTTCTATCTCTGAAAACCTTCCTTTCAGCTCTTGATCAAAGTTTTCTTTAAATTTCTCCTCTACACTCCGTTCTTTCCTCGTAACACTCTCTTCAACCTTCATAACATTTTCTTCTATCTTCATAGCTTTTTCTTCAAAACTTTCTTCTATTTTCAAAACTTTCTCTTCAAAATTTTCTTCTATCTTTATAACTTTCTCTTCAAAATTTTCTTCTATCTTTATAACTTTCTCTTCTCTTCCATCCATTCTATTTTCCATCACCGTTAATTTACCCTCTATAGATTCTTTCGCCGTTGAAAGCTCTCTCTTCATCTCATCTTGATTAGATTTAATTTCTTCGGTCAAACTGGCTTCCATCTTTTCCTGAACTGCTTTTATTTCCTTCATTTCATCAGTCAAACCGTCTTTCAATTCTCTTTGCGATGTTTCCATTTTCTCCTGTACTGCTTTCATTTCTACAGTTAATCTATCTCTCATCTCTATTTGTGCTTCTTTCATTTCTTCAGTAAATCTATCTCTCATCTCTTTTTGTCCTTCTTTCATTTCTCTTTGTCCTGTTTCCATTTTCTCTATCAATCCAGATCTTAACTCATTCATCTGAGCAGTGAGTCCTAGAAATTTCTTCATTTCTTGCTCCATAGCTCTCGTTATCGCCATTCACAGACAATCTCGCTTCTGACACCAGAAATGTTGCGTACTTGGGGTTGCGTGAGTTGTCCGAGAATGAAAGGCCAAACGTACAAAAATTCAGTAATTTATTCACAGAAAATTCCAGAAAAATACAGGTCTATAAACCAAGTATCAGCTTCAATTCGACCAGTAAACACAGCTTAAACAGCAGCTGTCAATAGCAAATCCACAGTACAAACTGTATAGCAATAACACTTAAAGCAAGTCTCTTTCGAAGAGGCTCAATGCAAGCTGACTGACTCTGATCACAGACTGAACTGAACTAATTCGCCCTGGCGAGAAAGCAGGCTTATATACCCCTGTAGAAAAGCGTGGAACGTTCCAGAAATCTCCATATCTCATCAGCCAATGGGATTAGAGCTTCCATATTTGGTATATCCCTTATAAGGATTTTCTCGCCAAGGTCGCCAAAAAAATCGCCAAGGTGGGGAAAAGTCGCCAAATTTGGCGCCAAATCCATTACCTGCCTTATTGGGGCTTTTTAATGCATTTTTAAGGGAAAATAAGGCTATTTCAACGCTAAATCGACTAGAAATGCACAAAATTAGCTTTTTATCAACTTACTAAGCCTCTTTGAGAGAATTTATACAAAAATAAACACAATTATTTACAATTTTGTAACAATATGTATTAGTTATCATGTGCATGTTTTAGATTGAGTTATTTTGCTGTCCGATTGACAAAATTTTAATTTTAAATTTCGAAACTCTGCCGTTCTTGGCGCTTATTGTATTTGGTGATCAAAAACGTAATACGAAAATATACATGCCAGATGTATATTTTCTTAATATGCAGTGTACGAAATATTGTTTCATATTATTCACTACTCTCTTAATATAAGTTGTTAAAATAACCATGATTTTTGAAAGGAATTAAATTATGTTCGCCAAATAACCTTGCGATATTTTTTTTTTTGCCAAGGATGACCGATATCAAATCTATTCCACTGCAACATATTAGTATCTTATTCTTATATCAGACACTTTATTTAGACATTTGAAAACAAATTTGACTTCAAATTATGATAGAAATTATCATTTCCCTTTTAATTAGTATATTAGTTGGATATTTATTGTGTAAATATCATCCTTTGAAATGAAATGTTTGTGTTTTCAATCGAATATGGAAGTTTGCCATTTTTTTTTCTTGAGTTTTGAAATTAAAAATTCAAATTTTGTCAATTTTACAACAAAAATAACTTAATCTAACGCATGGACATGATAACTAAGACCTATCTATACCTAAATATGGGGATTAAAATCGGAAAATAATTTTCGACGATTTTTAATAATTTTTTACAAAAAATCCAATGGACGTTTAACATAAGAAATATTTTTCTTGCATCCACGAACGCCAATGGCGTCATCACTTCGCTTGCGTATTTCAATCGTAAATTTAAATTCTTTCGTAAACGGGTGTTCTAAACTATCACCACAAACAATATTTTTACAAAAACTAACGTATTATTTTAATTTTATATTTTTAAATGATTAATTAAAGCTGTTACCCATAGAATAATAATAAAGGAAGAAGGAGCATAAGTGTTTCTAATAAGCTGTTGTGTTGCCACAACAAACAGCGATATTATTATTATTCTATGGCCCTTCTTTAAGGTTTTGAGTAGCAAAAGTAGCTTTCGCTGGCATTTCACTAGAAGGGGTTTGTAAGCATTAAGAGTATTGGCATGCTCCTTCTTCCTAATTATTATTCTATGCTGTTACCATAGTTTTTTTTATTTTCAGCTATCTTGTTTAATATTGTTTGCACGGGACGTAAGCATCTATATTAATAAAATCAGACTTTTGTATGTAAATTTGTCGGAATCGAAAAATTTTGCGATATCTTCACGTTTCACACCACATGAAAGCCGAAAATGACTTCAGAAAATTTTGCCTGTGTGTGTGTGTGTGTGTGTGTGTGTCATCGTGTCCGTATGTCACTTTTTTTGTCCGGGCATCACTTGTGAACGGCAGGACGGAATTCAACGGCGCTTGGCAGGGATTTAGGTCTTCACCCAACTTAAAATTATATCTATCAACTTTTCAAAAATTCTTCACCGTTCCCCCCTGGGGGGTAAAAGACTAAAACACGTTTGTCCGGGCATCACTCGAGAACGGCTGGACGGAATTCAACGGCGCTTGGCAGAAACTTAGGTCTTCACCCAACTTAAAATTATATCTATAGAAATTTTCAAAATTATGATTAGTGTTTAAATTGTGGGTTAAAAACGCCTGCGCATGCGCCATAAATATTTTTTTCCTAAAACGCTTTGAATGAAAAAATAAAATACAAAAATAAATTTTTAAGATAAAGACTTTTTTTATTCGCGTGATTCGCACTACAAATTATGAAAAGATTGAAATGAAGTTTTGCCATCTGAGTTTCATACTTTAGTTAATTTTAAAACATCTAATTGTCGTATCGAAAAACTGTTTACACCCCAGGATTCAGAAAAATCACTTCTTTCATTTGGTACTGAATTTGTAACGATAGGTCTAATACTTCTAATTTACTTTCCCCTTTTTCCGTTTTCCGTTGCCACTTAAATTTCATACTTTAGTTATTTTTTAAAAATCTAATTGTCGCATCGAAAAACTGTTTGCACCCCTGGATTAAGAAAAATCACCCCTTTCATTTGGTATCAAATTTATAAAGATAGGTCTGATATTTTTAATTTATTTTACCCTTTTTCCGTTTTCAACGCGGATTCGGTAAAAGGTTTTATATTTATAAATATGCATTTATATATATTTTTATTTTCGAGAAATAAAATGAAATATTTTTAATTTCACGTGAATAATAATAAAAATTAGAGAGAAAAATACCTACAAAAGTTGGTGATTTTTTTTTAGTGCTAGAGGCCTATTTCAGTCGGTACAGTTGTCGAATTTTTATAGGTCACTCTTAATAGTGCTAAGGTCCTATTTCAGTCGGTTTATTGAATGGAGATTTATTGAATGAGGTCCCCCCAAGGCACAACTTTGACATGAGTCCCCCCCAAGGTACCCCTATTTCAGTCGGTACAGCGTTGTCGAATTTTTATACGTCACTCTTAATAGTGCTAAGGGCCTATTTCAGTCGGTTTATTGAATGGGGATTTATTGAATGAAGTCCCCCCCAGGCCCAACTTTGACATGAGTCCCTCCAAGGCCCAACTTTGACATGAGTCCCCCCCAAGGTACAACTTTGACATAAGTCCCCCCCCCAAGGCACACGTTTGACATGAGTCCCCCCCAAGGCACACCTCCCCCTCATTGGGAAAACGAGCAAAAAAGGTTGTTTTGCGGCTATAAGACAGTTTGGACTTCCAACGTTATTTGTTACAGTATCTGCAGCTGAAACACATTGGTTTGATTTAATGAAAACTTTATCATGGAATTTAGATCGTCACGAATTAACTAAAGAAGAATTTGTCGATATTAACAAGTTTAGCAGTAGGCCTCTGGCACTAAATTGAAATCTGTCAATGTCAGATTTTCATGTTTTAAATAATGAAATAATGTCGTGTCTGTATATATATATATATATATATATATATATATATATATGAAGAATTTGCACGTAGATAAATATTTTCATAGAGATATTTGGCATTAGTTTAATATTTTTATTTAATTAAGCAGTACTTTTCTTTCCTGCAGTAAAACAAAAATTTTTGTTGTTATTATGTACCTTTTGAGGGTTTTTTTATGTTCTCCCATTAATTGTAAATTATTATAATTTGGATTTTATTAAGATTTTTTATTTTTATTTTGTAAATATCAGAAAAGATTTTTTATTTTATTTTATTTATTTATTTATTTTGTGTATGGAACAACTTTAGTATTGGATCCATTTGGCAAAATTTGAAATTCGGAGCCGACGTAGCTCGGACGTTTCTCGCCAAGATCTTTAATTGCACAATTGAGATAGCCAATTCAGTTCATCGCAAAAATGGCTTAAAATATTTAAATTCCCTAAAGGGGTTCCATACTAAAGCTATGCTTTTTGTATTTATTTATTTGTAATATTTTCTATTAAAGACTTCTGTGGTCACGAAATTTGGTGCGTAAACTGTTTGTTTGCATCCGGCACTTATTGTAACTGGATATCACGAATTTCGAATCCCCCCCCCCCACTTCTCGAAGTCGGAGGGCAATAAACGGTATAACTTCAGTATAACCCAACAGCTGAATTTGGCGATTTTTCTTTGGCGCTGTTTTGAAGGATAACAATGTCGTTCTGGACTGTTTGCGATATATTATGGCAGCCTAATATGTTTATTTTGGATTTAGGATTTTATGTTTTATGTTTTATGATTTAGATTGTGATTTTATCATTTATCATATATGATTTATGATTTTTAGATTTATAATTTAGCCATAATCGCCAACAAAAAAATTGCCAAATATCGTTGTGGGGGTTAAACTGAAGTTGATCCCAATAAACATGTGTAAAAACATGTTTTTCCGTTTGAATTCGCTTTGAATTATCTTAGAATGGCGAATTTTGGTGTGTGGATATTGATTAAGTGTACGCATTATGTACATTAGTGGGATTTTGCAAAACTTCGAACTCACCCGCTGAGGAAGGGGAAGTAAGAAGTGGGTAAGTTGTGCCGAAGGCAGTGGGGACCCAGACTGGATATTGATTAAGTGTACGCATTATGTACATTAGTGTGATTTTGCAAAACTTCGAACTCACCCGCTGAGGAAGGGGAAGTAAGGAGTGGGTAAGTTGTGCCGAAGACAGTGGAGATCCAGACTCCTCACTTTGCGAGCGAGAAAACCTCTACCAATCATAGCGAGAACTTAGGTTATTAATAAAGATATGGGATTTTGACAACTCATTTAAGTTTAATGTCCAGCGAAGCGAGCAAAGCCTGCTAGTCAGTTTATAAATTTAAGCAATTAAAGTTAAAGAAAAATTCGGCTTCATTACAATTGACGAAAAATCACTTATTAACTTGTAACTTTTAAGCAATTGAAGTTATCGAAAAAGTTTAAATACAAAAATTGTTCTTTAGGGTAAGGCGGTAATTCGCCTAATTTGAAGTATTTCCCTATTTTTAATATTAAAGAAATTATAGGTAAATGAAATTTTTTACCCCCCACATTTCCACCCCATTTGAGCTGGATACCCCATCTACGAAATTGAACGAGATTTTTACTGTCCTGACAACATATCCCCAGCTGGTTAAATTTAAATAAAAATTACTCCAGTTATCGTGTTCACAACTTAACATGGGAAAAAGCGTTATACATATATATATATATATATATATATATATATATATATATATAAACTTTTGAACGGAGGGTGGTTTTGGGTTCTAGGGTTCATGATCGGTGAAGATATGAAGAAATTTTCCAAAAGTCGTGTCATGAGAACCATTGCAATAGGTAGATCTCCTATAAGGAATCTACCTAATAAAACTACATGTACACTGATGCAGGTGCAAGCGGTTTCGTAGGCATGCGCAGATGCCTTATTTATTTGACTTCACAGTTCGAATCGAAAGTAGAATGTTTTGATAGACTGTGAAATATATATATTGAGCAGATAATTATTATATTTTACAACACTTCACCTTGCACAATATATATTAAGTTTTAATAAGTTGCAGTTTATCTCTGTGTTTAATGAATGCCGCTTTAGGTAGTGCCTTAGTAAGCACATCGGCAGTCATATCCTTGCTTGAGATATATTTCAATTTAATAATTCCTTGTTCGCACAACTGTTTAATTAAATGATATTTAACATCAATATGCTTCGTGCGACTTTGGTACTTATCAGATTCAGTGAGTTTAATGCAGGCCTGGTTGTTTTCATAAATAACGATTGGTTGATTTTGTTCCATATCGAGATCTTTCAGTAGTTTTAATATTGATATTGTTTCCTTTGCTGCATTTCCAGCCGAGATATACTCAGCTTCAGCTGTTGACAGTGCTATATAGTTCTGTTTCTTGGATGTCCAGTTAATCGGGATTTTCCCAACAAAGTATATGTTACCACTTGTAGATTTTCTATCAAGTGTGTCATTTGCCCAGTCAGCGTCAGCAAAAACCTTTAAAATAGGTTCTTGATCAACATTATATTTTAATTTATTAGTCTTTAGTTGTGTTTAGGTATTTAATTACCCTTTTTGCGGCCTCCCAATCCTTTTCTCTAGGTTGTTAATTTCTACGACTAAGTATATTGACTGCTGCCGAGATGTCCGGTCTGCTTAACGTTGCTATATACAACAAAGCTCCTACAGCTTGCCGATATTTGGTGTTATTTGGTAGAATATTTTCAATTTTATCATCTTTCTGGTATCCTGGATCAAGTGGTGTGCTAACTGGTTTGGAATCTTGCAAATTAAATTTGTTTACAAGTTCATTTATTAGTGCTAGAGGCCTATTTCAGTCGGTACAGTTGTCGAATTTTTATAATACACTCTTAATTAGTGCTAGAGGCCTATTTCAGTCGGTTTATTGAATGGGGATTTATTGAATGAAGTCCCCTCAAGGCACAACTTTGACATGAGTCCCCCCCAAGGTACCCCCATTTCAGTCGGTACAGCGTTGTCGAATTTTTATACGTCACTCTTAATTAGTGCTAGAGGCCTATTTCAGTCGGTTTATTGAATGGGGATTTATTGAATGAAGTCTCCCCAAGGCACAACTTTGACATGAGCTCCCCCACCCAGGCACAACTTTGACATGAGTCCCCCCCAAGGTACCCCTTTTTCAGTCGGTACAGCGTTGTCGAATTTTTATAATACACTCTTAATAGTGCTAAGGGCCTATTTCAGTCGGTTTATTGAATGGGGATTTATTGAATGAAGTCCCCCCAAGGCACAACTTTGACATGAGTCCCCCCCAGGCCCAACTTTGACATGAGTTCCCCCCAAGGTACAAGGCCCAACTTTGACATGAGTCCCCCCCCAGGCCCAACTTTGACGTGAGTCCCCCCAACGCACAACTTTGACATGAGTCCCCCCCAAGGTACAACTTTGACATGAGTCCCCCCCAAGGTACAACTTTGACATGAGTCCCCCCCCAAGGCACACCTCCCCCTCATTGGGAAAAAGAGAAATAACGTTGTTTTGCGGCTATAAGACAGTTTGGACTTCCAACGTTATTTGTTACAATATCTGCAGCTGAAACACATTGGTTTGATTTAATGAAAACTTTATCATGGAATTTAGATCGTCACGAATTAACTAAAGAAGAATTTGTCGATATTAACAAGTTTAGCAGTAGGCCTCTGGCACTAAATTAAAATCTGTCAATGTCAGATTTTCATGTTTTAAATAATGAAATAATGTCGTGTCTGTATAATTTTTTTCTCAATTTTTATGTTTTCTTTTACTGTTTTCCTTAAGAGGCTTGAGCTTTAACTTTCAATATCTGTGTTATTTTATTTTTCTGATGTATAGCTAATGTCCCATTATAGCCTCTTTCTATTTGTATTTTTAAGTATTTGTTTATTTGACCTAGATTTGTGATTTCAAATTCGTTTTCAAGTTCCTTTATTACTTCGTATATTTCATTTTTGTTTCCTGCCAACAATATGTCATCGACATATATAAGTAAGTAAACTGTATTATTGTCCTTTGTCCTTTTGTATAAACACTTGTCTGATTCACAGGCAGTAAAATTTAATTTGATTAGTGTATCATTGATTTTGGTATTCCAAGACCTGGCTGCTTGTTTGAGGCCATATATGGCTTTTCGTAATTTGCAGAACTTTTTCTCTTGTCCCGGTATTATGAAGCTTTCTGGCTGGTTCATAAAAATGTCTTCTTCTAGTTCTCCGTGTAGGAAAGCGGTTTTCACGTCAACGTGAGTTAACTGCAAATTTTTGTACAATGCATTTATCAAAAAGGTTCTGATTGTTGCATGAGAAGCCACTAGGGCAAAAGTCTCATCATAATCAGGTCCATACTTTTGACTAAACCCTCTTGCCACGAGACGTGCTTTGTATTTTTCAATTTTGCCTGAATCATTGTATTTTGCTTTAAAAGCCCATTTAGAGCCAACAATGTGTGTATTAGGTGGAGGATCAACAAGATCCCATGTTTCATTTTTATTTAATGATTTTATTTCTTCTTCCGCTGCTTCTAACCATTTTTCTCTTTCAATAGGATGTTTCATGTTTACTATATCGTCAAATATAAAATAATATCTCATATAGAGACATGTTATTCCACGTGTAATTTGTATAAAGCCACAATTTATAAAAGAATCCACTTTAAGACACGTATAAAAATTTAATTAAAAACATTAAAAGGTACACATTGCGTCAAGGCCTTTCATCCTGAGCTTCAGGGCATCATCAGGACATAGCCATTTTTTAACAAACAAGTACAGCAACAAAGCAACAATATATATATACAAAAGACTAATTTTCGGTTACAGTTATTAACATAGATGCAACAGTCTAATTAAAATGAAAACACTACGAGGTTGAAGATTCGAGTACTATTTGCTTCACCACGGAGACACATTTTCTGTAGAGCAGTTGAGGTCATTCATTCGTCTGTGTTGAGGTACATGCTGAGGAACTTGTATTAATTAACTTTTTAAAGAAAATGGATAACACAGTATCTAAAGGAATATTAGGGAAGAGGGAAACAACATCTAGACTGTAAAATTTATCAGAGGGGTTTAAAGTAGTGTTAAGGATTTTATTTTTCACTTCTAAACCAGATTTTACAATATATAGGTTACTAAGAGTTAGAGGTTTAAGTAAATTAGCAAGAAATTTTTCTAAAAAATAAGAGGGACTATTACATTTTGAAACGATAGGCCGAAAGGGGTGATTAGTTTTATGAGTTTTAATTTTGAAAAATAATTTCGGAATAGCGGGATATAACGGAATTTTTATACAAAATGGGGAAATTAAATTGCTAAAAGAATTAATAAGTTTTTGAATTTTACGAGTAAAGTTTTCAGTAGGATTAGAGTTAACTACAATACAAGCTAAGTCATTGATAGCCGCACGGGCTTTAGAGTTAAAATCATTTGTATTAAGAGCAACAATTTGTTTAAATTTATCAGCTTAGCAGGAGGCGAAAGTTTTTATTAGTTTTAATCTGCTTAAGTGTTGAAAAATAACGATTCTTTGACCCACTATTGAGGTTAACATGTTTATTTAGAGCAAATGTAGCATAAGCACGAACTTGTTCTTGATTTTGAACGGGAACCTGTTTAATAATATTTTCAAGTTTTGGTATAACATAATCAGCCTTAAGTTGAGGTTTAAAAGCAAAGTTCGGTCCTTTATTCAAAATTTTCAGTTCATTTGGTGAAAAAACATGGTCAGATAAATTCAAAAACTTTTTTCCAGTCTTTAAAGATTTATTATCATTGACAGAAGCTTGTGCTGCTTTAAGGTTATTAATTTTAATGCTATATTCGTGATTCGTCTTGATTTCAAATTTTTCAGTACTTTGGAAAATATTTTGTAAAAAAGGGTCTAAATACTTTGGCTGTGTTTTATTAGAAAGTTCTAAGAGACAGTAATATGTCTGGGATTCCAAGTATATAATAGATTTCCTAAGGTTTCTAATAGCATTCTTTAGCATTTTGGCTTCAGCATTGAAAAGTATATTTTGACAACTGGGTGGATAGGATTTATGATTAATTTGCAAGGATTTTGGAATAATATTCAAGTTTTTACATTCTTTAAGAAATTTTAACCTTAAAAGCTAACTATTCAGTTTAAACTTTAATTTTTTAAATTTTAAAAAAAGTGACATGCTTACACTGTTATTATAATTAAAAAGTATATACTATATTGATAAACTTACAGGCAAACAAAAAGATCAGCATGAACAAATAAGACCATTGTCTAACGACTAAATTGAGAAATCATATTTAGGAAGCATCTAAAACACAGGAGCACTGTAGTTACTGCACTTAAAATAGCCATTAGTCGAAGTAAAATTCAATATAAAGTAATATCTCATATAGAGACATGTTATTCCACGTGTATTTTGTATAAAGCCACAATTTATAAAAGAATCCACTTTAAGACACGTATAAAAATTTAATTAAAAGCATTAAAAGGTACACATTGCGTCATGGCCTTTCACCTTGAGCTTCAGGGCATCATCAGGACATAGCCATTTTTTAACAAACAAGTACAGCAACAATATATGTATACAAAAGACTAATTTTCGGTTAGAGTTATTAACATAGATGCAACAGTCTAATTAAAATGAAAACACTACGAGGCTGAAGATTCGAGTACTATTTGGTTCACCACGGAGACACATTTCTGTAGAGCAGTTGAGGTCATTCATTCGTCTGTGTTGAGGTACATGCTGAGGAACTTGTATTAATTTAAATCTTTATACGAGAAGTTGGCTGATTGGGTTTCACGTCATACCAGTGCTGCGTTGGGGGGGAAATTAGCGACACAAGACTAAAAAACTTGTTTCAGAATTGCCACTTTTAAAACAAACTTGCAAAAAACTGTCGGAATTATGTAGAAAATTTTTTTTCTTCGTCGTAAACGATCATTAGCACTAAGGCACTGTTGAAATCAGATTATATTAGATATCTGATTGTATTAGAAAATACCAAATTTTAGGCAGAAAAGCAGCATATTTAAAATTGATTGCATTATATTTAATTATATTTACAGCTTCCGAAACTGTTAATTCTGAGTTAGTTGCTGGAGAAGAGATGATTTCCGCTTGGTCAAAAAGAGGTGAAGCTGAGGTTTCGTAAATAAAATTGACTAAAGCTGAACTGATTTCAACAGTGATTTCAACAGGTAATCTGATTTCAACAGTGCCTTAGTGCTAATGATCGTTTACGATGAAGAAACATTTTTTCTACATAATTCCTACAGTTTTTTTGCACAGATTATCATACAGATAGGACAGTGAAGCTAAAACGCGAACCGGAAATATAGTAGCACCACTAGTGTCAACAGAGGGGAACTACGTGTGTTAAGTCTACATGAATAGCATCTTTGATCAAAAATTGTTTTTCTATTTCGCGAGTAGTTAGTAGCAGGTTAGTATGGGAAGTTTTCTTTTTCTTCACTTTGTATTGTTTTTGAATTCACAAAATTATCCTCAAAACATTCACAGCTATTCTTCTAAGAAATAAAAATTATTTTTTATAATGTTTAAAATATGCTTTGTGAAACATATTCATATTCAAGTACAAATTAAAATTACAAACTGTAATTCTGAAATAGCAGTATGAAATCATTAAATATTTAACGTTGCTTGGTTTAAATAATACAAAATGCCTTAAAATGAAAAAAAAAAAAAAAAATGTTTTTATTTTATGTATATTTTCAAAGTTTATTTTCTTAATATTTAGCACTTGCTTCTTAAAATAAATTGCTTTTGACAATCAAGTTTGTAAACAATAATAAAGTTGCTAACGAAAACGTATGTGCGGTTTTTTGCCCTTCACTTTTTCTACTACTTTTAAATTTACAAAATCATAACATTCACAGCTATTTTCTAAGAAATAAAACTAATTTTTATTATGTTTGAAAATAAATTTTTCCAAACACATTCGTGTTGAAGAGTACAAATTAATATAACAAACTGTAATGCTGAAATAACATTATGGTATGAAATCTTAAATATTTAACATTGCTTGGTGTAAATAATACAAAATGCTTTAAAATGAAAAAAATATTTCTGGTTTATGTATATTTTCGAAACTTATTTGCTTAATATTTAGTACTTGCTTCTTAAAATAAATTGCTTTCGACAATCAAATTCGTAAACAATAACAAAAGTCCCAACGTAAACATCAATAAATGGTTAGTCGGTTGGATGTTGGGTTTAACGTTGCACTAATATTACGATATGAACATAGATACAATAAAAATAAGACGAGCGATTGCGTAAGCTGGAGAGCTCGAGAAACTTACAGCCGTTGACAATAGGGTCATTGCAGTCAAATTCCGGTTACCGAAGAATATACGGGAGTGTCCTATCTGTATAATAATCTGTGGTTTTTTTGCAAGTTTGTTTTAAAAGTGGCCATTCTGAAACAAGTTTTTTCGTCTCGTGTCGCTAATTTTCCCACCAACGCAGCACTGGTATGACGTGAAACCCAATCAGCCAACTTCTCGTATAAAGATTTGAATTAATACAAGTTCCTCAGCATGTACCTCAACACAGACGAATGAGTGACCTCAACTGCTCTACAGAAATGTGTCTCCGTGGTGAACCAAATAGTACTCGAATCTTCAACCTCGTATTGTTTTCATTTTAATTAGACTGTTGCATCTATGTTAATAACTGTAACCGAAAATTAGTCTTTTGTATATATATATTGTTGCTGTACTTGTTTGTTAAAAAATGGCTATGTCCTGATGATGCCCTGAAGCTCAGGATGAAAGGCCTTGACGCAATGTGTACCTTTTAATGTTTTTAATTAAATTTTTATACGTGTCTTAAAGTGGATTCTTTTATAAATTGTGGCTTTATACAAAATACACGTGGAATAACATGTCTCTATATGAGTTATTATTTTATATTGAATTTTACTTCGACTAATGGCTATTTTAAGTGCAGTAACTACAGTGCTCCTGTGTTTTAGATGCTTCCTATATATGATTTCTCAATTTAGTCGTTAGACAATGGTCTTATTTGTTCATGCTGATCTTTTTGTTTGCCTGTAAGTTTATCAATATAGTATATACTTTTTAATTATAATAACAGTGTAAGCATGTCACTTTTTTTAAAATTTAAAAAATTAAAGTTTAAACTGAATAGTTGGCTTTTAAGGTTAAAATTTCTTAAAGAATGTAAAAACTTGGATATTATTCCAAAATCCTTGCAAATTAATCATAAGTCCTATCCACCCAGTTGTCAAAATATACTTTTCAATGCTGAAGCCAAAATGCTAAAGAATGCTATTAGAAACCTTAGGAAATCTATTATATACTTGGAATCCCAGACATATTACAGTCTCTTAGAACTTTCTAATAAAACACAGTTAAAGTATTTAGACCCTTTTTTACAAAATATTTTCCAAAGTACTGAAAAATTTGAAATCAAGACGAATCACGAATATAGCATTAAAATTAATAACCTTAAAGCAGCACAAGCTTCTGTCAATGATAATAAATCTTTAAAGACTGGAAAAAAGTTTTTGAATTTATCTGACCATGTTTTTTCACCAAATGAACTGCAAATTTTGAATAAAGGACCGAACTTTGCTTTTAAACCACAACTTAAGGCTGAATATGTTATACCAAAACTTGAAAATATTATTAAACAGGTTCCCGTTCAAAATCAAGAACAAGTTCGTGCTTATGCTACATTTGCTCTAAATAAACATGTTAACCTCAATAGTGGGTCAAAGAATCGTAATCTTTCAACACTTAAGCGGATTAAAACTAATAAAAACTTTCGCCTCCTGCTAGCTGATAAATCTAAACAAATTGTTGCTCTTAATACAATTGATTTTAACTCTAAAGCCCGTGCGGCTATCAATGACTTAGCTTGTATTGTAGTTAACTCTAATCCTACTGAAATCTTTACTCGTAAAATTCAAAAACTTATTAATTCTTTTAGCAATTTAATTTCCCCATTTTGTATAAAAATTCCGTTATATCCCGCTATTCCGAAATTATTTTTCAAAATTAAAACTCATTAAACTAATCACCCCTTTCGGCCTATCGTTTCAAAATGTAATAGTCCCTCTTATTTTTTAGAAAAATTTCTTGCTAATTTACTTAAACCTCTAACCCTTAGCAACCCATGTATTGTAAAATCTGGTTTAGAAGTGAAAAATAAAATCCTTAACACTACTTTCAACCCCTCTGATAAATTTTACAGTCTAGATTTTGTTTCCCTCTTCCCTAATATTCCTTTAGATACTGTGTTATCCATTATCTTAAAAAAATGCAGCAATATTCCTACTTTTTCCCCTTTGCTTAACTTTATTTACGAAGCTTTTCATCTAATCAAAAACAATAATTATTTTATTTTTGATGGTATTATATACAAACAGACGTTTGGAGCTCCGATGGGTTCCCTCTTAGCCCTATACTTGCCGACATTTTACTAATAGAACTTGAAGAACGTGTGTTTGCCGCCTCTGTACTTAAACCAACTGTTTATCTACGATATGTGGATGACATTTTTCTGGCTTGGCCCTATTCTAAAACCTCCCTACTTGACTTTATTGATTCCTGTAATAAACAATTTCCGTCAATCAATTTTACTTATGAATGTGAAACTAATCAAACTCTACCTTTTTTAGATCTCGCTCTCCATCGTAGTAAAGATAATACAGTTATTTGGTTTGATGTTTATTATAAAAATTCGTTTGTACAGCCACCCAAAAAAAAAAAACGCCACTCCCCCATCTAATTTTGCCGCAAATTATCGTAGAAACATGCGACTGGTACCAATCAGTTTGTAATAACGTCTAGTTTATAATATTATAGTTAGATTTTACTTAGGGGGTCGTCTACATATTAAAACTGACATCAACTTCATTTTTTTTCAATGGTAACTCCCATTTTTTATAATTTATTTGAATTCTTTGGATCAAATCATCACGGAAAATGGTATAGTTTATATATTTCGCTCAATTTTTCATAGAGTTATAAGCTGTCAAAGTTTGGGGATGCTAATGTTAAATGAATGTGACAAACATTAAATCATATCTTCCTAAATAATTATGATATTTAAATTCTGTTTTTTTTATTCGTTAGAATGAAGTGACCCAAACATATTCCATGCAAATTTTTGCTAAAAAACATTTTTTGAATTATGAAAATTATTAATAAATTCATATTTGAAAAAATTATGAATTATGACCTATGTTAATTTTTGCACGAATAGAACGGGCATCATCAAAAACATGGGTTTCCAAATTTACAGCTCGTTCCTAACATTATTTTTTGAGTTACAGTGATATTTCACTTTTTATTCCTGTTAGGGGGCCGTCACTTGTTATAATCTGTATCCTCTATAAGTAAATGTTTGTATATAATTTGACGGAAAACTATTTTAATTTACCTTTATGTTATTTTTTTTTGCTTCCTAAGCAAGATTTCGATGTTTATTATACAAATTGGCATATTTTTGTAAAGTTATCACAATGTAGGTGAGGGATTGTGAAAGAATTTCAAAAGAAAAGAAGCCCCGCCCCGCCTCTGATTCGCTGAAACACTATTTAAAAAAAAAAGACTAATTTGCATATTCTTATTTGACTCTATATGTGACTCTGGTATGCATAAATCACAATGGTATTTACTACATCGATTATTGAAGACAAAACTTAAATGATTTAATTACAAATATGCAAAATTATTTTGTTTTATATTATAAAGTTTTAGAAAAATTGTGAAAAGGCGTGGCTTACGGTACAAGAGAGGAATATATCCGATCCTAATATGTTAAGTCTTTCTTCATAAGTATTAAATATCTTTTTCTAGTTTTTCGCTGCTAAAATTCTATTTTAACCCTGTTACACTTTTTTTCGCATTTCAATATTCAAGAGTACGTACACCTCTAGTTAAATATCATGTTTTAGAAAACACGGTACAGCGAAACTGATTGCATGAAACAGCAATTATGCATTCGACAACCGTTTTATTATTATTATTATGAATATTTAATAATTTTAAAAAGATTTTTTACCATAAATTTTCTGTTTAAATTTTGTTGTGACATATTTGCATTTGGTTACTGTACCGTTTGTAAGCTTTGTGTTATTTAAAATTTATCCCATAATGTAACATAATAAAATATCAAATTTCTATTAAAAGTTTTTTAATACAGAATCAAATAGTGAAAAATTGGTTTATTATTTATATATTTTTTTTTTAAGTTTATAAGATCTATTATTGGAACATAGCTCAACAGTATTTATTTTCAATTTCCTAATCACGAAATCAAAGTCACAGTTATTATGGAATAAAAATTTAAAACAAAGGAATTGTCTTATTACTTTCAAATATATAGATATTGATCTTACAGAATCCTGAAATTTCATTTAAAAGACTTTAAACGTCTAAATTTAAAAATTCAAAATAAAATAAATTAATCTAAATGCTTTTAAAGTTGAAACGGGAAGATTTCAAAATATATGAAAATTGGCATTTGTGTTTTGAACATTTTGCAGGGATGGAACACGGGCGCAGAATTCATACCACTATCAATGTAAGAAAATTGTCTACCTGTTAAATCAACGATATTATAGGTAGAGCAGTTTCTTAAACAGATTCCGGTATGAATTCTGCGCCCGTGTTCCATCCCTGCATTTTGGTGCGGCAGATATTAAAAACAATATTTTAATGATGAGCTGAACCTGAGCTTAAGAGAGGGCGGATCCAGCTATTTAGCACGAGTGATATCACCTGACTAAAGCCAGAATAAACAACATTTTAATTTATTCCGGGGTATTTTTAGCCCACTGTTATTCTTTTTTTTTTTTTTTTTTTTTTTTTTTCAAACTTCAACACTAGCTACAGTACGCTTACGTCCTATTTATATTAAGCTTTGATATGGAAGCTATGTTGCTGTTTTTCGATGCTGCGAAATTTACAAAATATATTTTTGTTAATATACTATACAGATAGAAGAATAATTATATAATATCAACAAAACTTCTTTAATCAATATGTTTATATACATTTACTGTATGGAAATGTTTATATATGAATATTGTATTTATTTTTAAATACTAAAAAAAAGAAGAAAATGTGTTAAAAATTTTTATAATTCAAGCAAAATATATATGCATACTTGCCAACCTAACCCGTAACATTGTTAGTTCCCGCCCCTGTGTGTACACAATTTAATTTTTAGAGTAATTAACTTCAAATACATTTACGATTAACTCATTGAGCGCCACGCGAATTCTTATGGAAATCCCATTCAGGCCACACGTGCTGCTTAGAAGCGTGTTATGTTTATCGAGTTTCAATAAACCCCATTAGGCCTTAACGATATAATCCTATAAAAATCCTATTAAAAAAAAAAAAAAAAAAAAAAAACCATGAAGTAAATTTTAAATAAAGTGTCAGTAATTACTTAAAACTATGTAAGTTCTGTAGTTTTGTATCATATTTTACACTGTCGGCTGACTTGGCCTAAATGGAAAGATCAGTGTCAGCCACCGATGGCTGACATGGCGCTAAAAAGACTGATGTCAAAAAAATGTACGGAAAGGGGCGGGACCAGTAATCTTCCGGGTTAGGTTGACAAGAATGTATATACATAGAGCAATGCCAGAAAATGTTCTTTATTTTTCATGAACCAGATGAATGGTACTTTTTTTTTAATAGTCTATGTATTAAACATAATGCTGCTTTAAATACCCTTTAAATGAAAAGTTTTATTACATAAAGTAATTTTCTGGCACTCTACAGCTCCCAAATGACACACAATACGAAACCCCGCCCTTTTCCAGTGTTTAAAGGGTATTAACGTTTAAGATGCTTTCTATTCGTTTTGATCTTTCCTCCTCCACCTTATCTTCTTTTTTCCTTAAGAAAAAAGAGTTATGTAACATTTTGACCTTTTCAAGTGAAGATTTAGATTAAGGGTAGTCAGCCTTTCTACATCCACCGTCCACTTCGGTATCTGTGTTAAAGAGTAGAATTTTAGAACATCCCATTAAGTAGTAGGATTTATTATTTTGCATATTAATTTGTTACACATTATAAAATATAAAAGCAAAAGAATATCGTGGAGATTTATGTAAAAGTTTTTAATAATGTCATGAAAAAAAAAAATTAATTAAAAAAATAAATAAATAAATAAAAAAAAAATCTGTTTCAATATTTTTAAAAAGTCAATTAAATTAAAGAAAATGAAAGTACTGCAGTATCAGAACAAACTCCCATTGTCACTGTGAAGCGGCCGTGGGAACCAGGTTGAGTGCCGCCGTTTCAGACAATTATACGGCAGCTTGAGTTAAAATAATTTTGAATTTTCAAACAAATTTAAAACCATTCACCTTTTTCTTTTTCTCTTTTGATAGATATTTTAATATCTATTCAAGCTATTTAATTTTCTTCGTATGAAGTGAACTATCTGATGTTTAATCAATGGAAACCAATAAAAATCTTTTAATTCATAAACTAAGTCAGAAAGTTCTGTGAATTAGTCATTTTTTTTAATTTTATAATTAACATTTCTTAAATTTTTTTCCGGTGTGAAACTTAATAAATAATGTATAATGGGTGGTAGATCATGATTTATATATTCTACATGTATAGACGGACCCCTAATACATTTTCACGTGTAACTCTATTTAAAATTGATATAAGGTATATAAATAGGTATGTTTTTCGAACCGCCTTGATCTCAGAAATCTGAATATAAAGTCAAAAATAGGGGTTGCTAAAAAATGAAGTTAATGCCAGTTTTAATGTGTAGACAACCCCATAGGCAAAATGTAACTATACCTTTATAAACTAGATGTTATTACAAATCGATCGGTACCAGTCAAATGTTTCTACGATAATTTACAGCGAAATTAGGTGGAGGGGTGGCGTTTTTTTTGGGGGGGTGACTGCACCCCTCCCAATTCCTGCCACTTCTGCCCATCCTACGAATTATAAATTTTCGTTTTTTAACTCCTACATTACTAGGGCTCTTAAATATACCACTTTCCATTTTAGCGAAACTAGACAACTAAACAAAATTATACAAATCGGTATGGCTGCTGGCTATAAAAAAACTACTCATCAAAATTGTCAATAAAATTAAAAATAAATTTAATCCTTCTACAATAAATTCTTCTACGTTAACCCCTAAAATTAAATATAGTAATAGTTTGCCTTTTTGTTACGAATTTATTAATTTTAAACATTATATTTTCCGTAAGTTTAATATATTAATTCCTTTTAGTTCTCCTGTAACAATTAAAAATCTAAGCTTAAATGATCGAGATTTAACAAGACCCACTGGAGGTGTATATAAAATTCCTTTAAAACTCAATCAAGATATTTTCTTTTACATTGGAAAAACAAAAAGAACTTTAAACGTAAGAATTCAAGAACATATCCGTAATGTTAAAGAAGAAAAAAGTTCAGCTTTAGTCAATTTTATTTATGAAACCTCAGCTTCACCTCTTTTTGACCAAGCGGAAATCATCTCTTCTCCAGCAACTAACTCAGAATTAACAGTTTCGGAAGCTGTAAATATAATTAAATATAATGCAATCAATTTTAAAGATGCTGCTTTTCTGCCTGAAATTTGGTATTTTCTAATACAATCAGATATCTAATATAATCTGATTTCAACAGTGCCTTAGTGCTAATGATCGTTTACGATGAAGAAAAAAAAATTTCTACATAATTCCGACTGTTTTTTTGCAAGTTTGTTTTAAAAGTGGCAATTCTGAAACAAGTTTTTTCGTCTTGTGTCGCTAATTTTCTCACCAACGCAGCACTGGTATGACGTGAAACCCAATCAGCCAACTTCTCGTATAAAGATTTAAATTAATAGAAGTTCATCAGCATGTACCTCAACACAGACGAATGAATGACCTCAACTGCTCTACAGAAATGTGTCTCCGTGGTGAACCAAATAGTACTCGAATCTTCAACCTCGTAGTATTTTCATTTTAATTAGACAGTTGCATCTATGTTAATAACTGTAACCGAAAATTAGTCTTTTGTATATATATATTGTTGCTGTACTTGTTTGTTAAAAAATAGCTATGTCCTGATGATGCCCTGAAGCTCAGGGAGAAAGGCCTTGACGCAATGTGCACTTTTTAATGTTTTTAATTAAATTTTTATACGTGTCTTAAAGTGGATTCTTTTATAAATTGTGGCTTTATATCGTCAAATGTTTTCGGTTCAATATAACTTGTATTAGTTGACAGAAAAACGAAACGTTCAGGTGGTACCCCTTTGTTTATTCTATCTGACCTCCTTAGGGTTTGTGTATTTTGTATTTCATTATGTTCTTCTGTTACATCATTTTCATTGTTTAGAATAACAGGAATTTTAGATTCTTCATTAATTGCATTTTGGTCAATGTTTCGAGAATGTTCGTGAGTTTCATGCTCTTCGAGAAATTTACTGTTCTGCAGATTTTTATGTTATTATTTACATAAAACCTATATCCTTTACTTTTTAGATCATAACCCATAAAAATTCCTTGCTTCGCTTTATTGTCCAACTTTTTTCTATCAGTTTTGTTCACATAAACATAAGCTTTGCAGCCAAATGTTCTTATTTTTGAGAGGTCGGGTTTCATACCAGTCCAAAGCTCATATGGTGTCTTTTCACGGGCTCTTGTTGGTAGTCTGTTTTGTAAATAGTTTGCTGTCATTAAAGCTTCTCCCCAAAAGTTTTTATTTAATTGACTTTCATTTAACATGCATCTGGTCATTTCGACCAAAGTACGGTTTTTCCTTTCCGCTACGCCGTTCTGTTGAGAACAATGGGCCACAATCGGTTGGTGTTGTATACCCTCACTTTGAAGTAATTTTTCAAACTCTTTATTCATATATTCACCACCATTGTCAGAATGCAAAATTTTAATTTTTCTTCCAAATATATTGGATGTGAGTGCATGGTGCATGGTAATTTTTGAAAGCTTTTAAAGCTTCATATTTATTTTTCAACAGATATATATAAGTGTAGCGGCTGTAGTCGTCTATGAAAGTGAGAAAATAACTTTTTCCACCCATCGTAGGTGTCTGGAATGGGCCACAGAGGTCGGAATGTATTATATCTAATGTTTGTTTTGTCTTGTGTGTAGATACTTTGGGGTAAGAATCATTTTCTAATTTTGACATAATACAAATTTCACAATTATCACTCTTGTTTACAATTGTTCAGTTTAATTCCCATTGTCATATCTTTACTGACGAGTTCTTTTATTTGTGTGATATTTTTGTGTCCTAATCTACTGTGCCATAGTTTAACACAATTTTTATTATCGCAAGTTTGTGTCATGTTTATTTTTTCTTCTATATTTTCATTTGTTTTAACTTCATACAAATTGTCAGCTACTGTCGCAAAAATATATTCTTCGTTTTTAAATTTAATTTCACAAGTGTTCTCTTTAAATATTGCCTGACAACCATTCTCGGTTGCCTTTTTTATTGAAATTAAATTTGTGGCAATTTCAGGAATGAAGAGAGTGTCTTTGAGTATAATGTGTTTGGTTTCGTTTTTAGAATTTTTTACTTTTACTTTTACATCTCCACAACCTTGTGAGATTACTGATTGACCATTGGCTAACATAACTTGTGCTTTATCATAGTTTTTAAATGATATGAACCTTTCCATACTACTGCATACATGGCTTGAACTCCCGCTATCTACAATGAACGAGTTTCTGTTTGAATTTCCTACCACAAAAGTTAGATTTTTCATTTTATTTTCCGTTTCTCGTATCATATTTGATCTTTGTTTGGTTTTATATTTATTGCGATTGTAGAAGTTATTTTGATAGTTTGGATTTTTATAGTCATTATTCTCTTTGTGTTTATATTCATTGCTTTCTCTATTTTTTAAATGCCAACAATCGCTTTTATTATGCGAACTCCTTTTGCAATAATTGCAAAACTTTCGTGGTGGTGTTTTATTTTTAATGTGCATTTTATATGCGCTTTCATTATTTGTTTGATTGTTTTCTGATCTTTTTAGATCTTCGTCTAGTAACTTTCCCCTAATGAATTCTGGTGTCAAGTCTTCCTGATCTCGAGATTCAATTGCAGTAATCAAAGTATCATAACTTGGAGGAAGTGAGCATAGCATAAGAGCTAACATGTGCTCATCATTTATCACTTCTCCTATAGCGGTCAGTCTATCACGGATCTGATATATGTACGTTAGATGTTGAGATAGGTTTTCACCCTCTGCTAGTTTAGCAGAATATAACTTTCTCAGCAAAAATAATTTGCTTGATAAATTTGAACGCTCGTGAATTCTTTTTAAAGTGTCCCACGTTTGCCTAGCTGTCGCGAGATTTTTTATGTGTACGATTTGGTCGTCTTCTATCGATAAATTAATAATCGCTTTAGCTTTGCGATCCTTTATTGTCCATTCAGTAGTGATAGGATTGGGAGGTTCGTCTCTTATCAATTCAAACAAATTTTCCTTACATAACATCATTTCTATTTTGAACTTCCATAAATCGTAATTCGTGGAATTCAATTTGTCGATTATTGAAACATCTTTTGCAAAAGCCATTTTAACTTTATTATTTAATCACTGCAAATATTTTGATTATATAATATTTCTTTTCTTATTATACTTAATTACAATTCAATTGAGTTTTTTCTTTTCTTTCTTTTTGTTTCTAGAACACATATACTTTTTAAACCAAAACTTTTGGTTTCAGTTCTATTTTGAACGGATGCTTTTTTAATCGAAATTTATTTCAATTCATTTATTATTTTTGTATTTTTAACATATTCCATTTCATATTATCTTAAAATAGAATACTATACTTATACCTATATAAATGAATTTATGTTTATAGAAAGTGTGACATCATTTTTTTTTTTTGTTCGTGCTCATAATCTGTTGTTAAATTTCCTCAGTAGCACAGAACATTATTTATTTTCATTACGCAAATGTCACGCATATTTTATTTTAATTATATATATTTCGATAAAATATTTTTACAGGTAATTATAATTAAGAAAATCTTCTTACCTGTATTCACCAATCTAGCATCCGTTCTTTATATTGTTGTTTAGATGGCTAAATCATTGTAATACTCTTCTATAAAGAAATATGTACAGTGAAACTTGAATAATTCGAACTTGTTTAATTCGAAATTCTGGATAATTCGAATTTTTTACTCGGTCCCTTGAATTTTGTATTAAAATAATATTAAAAAATCGTGGATAATTCGAATTCTATTTTGTATAATTCGAATTTTTCATACGATTAACTTTAAAATATTACAATAAAAATTTTTCCCAAGATTTTTCTCAGCTAAAATGCATTATTTATTTTAAAGGAAATACAAGAAAAGCCCCTACTTAGTGCATCGGAAGATATGGTGCATATACATGAACTTCGAGGGGTTTTTTTAATTGAAAGTCATGTCTGATGTAGAAGATTCTATTTTTGTATCAACTGATAGGTTGAAGTCATATGCTATGACACAATGATTGTACTTGAAGAAGCAATAAAAAATATCTGACTATTTTTTAAAAAAGTGTTGAATAATTAAGCTCGTAAAAAATATTGATTTAATGGGGGGGGGGGGGGATGTAGCAGTTTTCTTAGATATAAAGTTTATATGTTAAATCCTTGATCGTAGAGTTTTAATTTTTTTAATTTATTTCTTCTTTTTGACAAAATAGCATGCTTGCCAACATCCTAATTAATATTCTGCAGTGTTGCTAGTCTTGCACTTTTTTTTTCACACCAGTAAATTTTTAAAGTAATATTTTGCAAATGCAATTACGATTAAATAAGAAGAAAAATACTCTAAAACGGATACTGGTGTGAAAAAGAAGGCGGGGTTAACAATACTACGGAATTTCAATTAGTATGTTGGTAAGTATGAAATAGTATATGTAATTCGAATTTTTGGATATTTCGAATTTTTCTCAGGTCCCTTCAACTTCGAATTATCCAAGTTCTACTGTATTAGATTCCAAATAATTTAGCATATAATTAATTGATGACATGGCCTTTTGCTTTTTAATCGAAATTTAATGAAAAAATTAAGAAAAGAAAAAAAAAAAATACAAATTTGAATTACGGAGCTAATAAACGCTCCGAACATTAATAAATCTACATTGCTACTACAGATGAAAAAACTACATGTACACTGATGCAGGTGCAAGCGGTTTCGTAGGCATGCGCAGATGCCTTATTTATTTGACTTCACAGTTCGAGTCGAAAGTAGAATGTTTTGATAGTCTGTGAAATATATATATTGGGCAGATAATTATTATATTTTACAACATATATTACAAGACAAAAGCAGAAAATTATTATGGAAATCCTCATATTCAATGTCAAATTGAAATATAATATATATATATATATATATATATATATATATATTAATAGAAAGGAAATCATAATATCTAAGCCATTTTGCATTACAGCTTTAGTCTATGGCCCTTTTTGTTTCTTTTTTACAACCTTAAATCCGGACCACGGTACCGCAGTCGGTAGAGCGCCGAGCTCGTAATTGGAAGACTGTGGGTTCGGTTCTCGAGACGAACAAAGACCGTCGTATACACTACACTAATGGTGGCTGGTGCACGTAAAATATGTTGTGGCCACAATATCCTCCGTGTTCCCATCGAAATTATATCTCTGGGGGCCACCAAAGCTGGGGAGCTATCCCCTTCGTGTAGGACCAAAACTGTGGTGGCATGTCTCGGGAACATCCGTAAGGGTGCGTCCCAGACCGTCGCCAGTTATCCATAGCGCAGTAATGGTGCGACGTCAATCACAACCTACTTATTTATCTACCTACCTACAACCATGGATCATATTTTAATTTTCCCGTGTACGAAGATTAATTTTCTAAAGGTAGAGAAAAAAAAGTTGATATTTATTTTCTTTGTTTTTACATCCATGGTTTCGGGCCGCGGTACCCTAGTCGGTAAAGCGCTGATCACGTAATTGAAGATTGCCGATTCGATACTTGAGTCGGCCAAAGACCGTCGTGTACAGTAATGGTGGCTGGTGCACATAAAATCTGTCGTGGTCGCATAGTCCTCCATGTTCCCATCCCCACTGTACCTCTGGGGATCATCCGCTGGCCACCTTGTCGGCCATCTTGTCAGCCACCTGTTGGCCGACAAGCAATCAAATTGAATCAGCATAATGTCTCATAATAATGACCTTCTTGCATATCAAGTTTTGTTTGATTATACACAATAGAACCTGAGATATAGCCTCCCCTTGAATTGCGGAAATCGCTGCATAGCAGCGCCACCTGTTGAGCGGTTGACACCAAAAGTTGATAGACATTAATTTAGGCCAAGATGCATCTATATATAAATTTATATACAATTCTGAGCAGCAGTTCCGGAGATACAGTTGCAAAAATATTTTTGTCTCACACACGCACAAACAGACGGACAGATAGCCATTTTTTAAAAATAGTAAAATCGTGTACTAAGCCCCTCAGAACGTGTAAATCCGTCGAAAACCGGAAGTTGAAAATTTTTACGAATCCAATACTTCCTTCTATAAAAAAAAAAAGAAAAAAAAAAAAAGGAAAATATTTTACAAAATCAATTACAAAATCTAGAAAACTAATTTGACTAAGAAAAAAAAATTAATAATCAAATTACCTGAGATTGCTTAATTCTACTATTTCGGCTTTTTCTTGGAAAATCTACTTTAGGATAGATGGTTGGGTTTACCGCGCACTAGTACTGTGCTATGGGTAATTGGTGACGGTCTGGGACGCACTCCTAAGAATGATCACAATTTTGATCCTCCCCGAGAGTATGCTTTACCCGTTTCTGTGACCCCTCCCCCCCTCCCCCAGAAGTAAATATAATTTGATTGGGAACATGGAAGACATTGTGGCCACGACAGATTTTACATGCACCAGCCACCATTGAAAATCTACGTTGAAATATTTTCAATAATATTAATGTATACAGAATCACACAAAAATATTCAGAAATATTCAGGGCTATAATTGGAAATTGCTGGAATTTTGCCTGAGTCAAACGTTTTTAACACTTCCCAACAGTGCTTAAGAATGTTTATGAACCTAACCTAATGTCTATTTGTCTATATTTGTGACCTACTGTCTGTACGTTGTGTGATTAAGTAATCAAAGTACATTCATCGAAGGTTAAACGATACAACGAGTATTTACAGTTGGAAAGTGTTAATAATCTATTCGAACTGCATAAAATTTTGGTTTTTGTTTTTCTTTATATTTAATTTCAAAATGGTTTGAAATTTTTATCATTTTATTATCGATATAATATTTATTGAAATTTAGGAAAAGCTTTTTAATTTATTCTTTCATATAAAGGCATGCAGTAGCAGAGTTTCACTCCCTAGCATCGGTTCCTATATTCATTTCTTAAAATTTCTTTGGTATAACTTTAGCGTAGGAGTCCCTTGGCGGTTTTTATATTTTTATTGCCATTTTAGCGATGAATTAAAATGGGTACATATCGCAGTTGCGTGTGGACATCTTTGCGAGAAACATCCGAGCAACTTTAGTGGCAAATTTCAAATATTTGTTGGTAATTTCCAGAAGATATAGCCAACAAATATTCAGAAGCTGTCATTAATATATATCTAAAAGAAATAGCTAACAAATATTCAGAAGCTGTCATCAATATATATATCTAAAAGAAATTGCCAACAAATATTCAGAAGCCATCATCAATACAAATTGAGAAAATATCGCCAGTCACTGTCTGAAAGAAAGAAATCTATCGTACTGATAAAATATAAACCAATTTTCATTTCATATTCATCGGAATAAATGTTTGCTTAATATTTTTAAAATCGTCATTATCTGTATAATTTTTCTCTGACGTGAATCAGTTACAACTATATTTTGTCGAAACGATAAGACATTCATGTAATTAATAAGTACGCGAGGATAAAAAATAATTTAAAATATTTAAAAATCCTTACGCCTCGTAGTCTCTATATATTAAAAAAAAAGTTTCTGTCGCTGGCGTCAATTTTTTTTGTCTGCGACAGCATCTTCTCACGGAGGGCAAAGTGCTCTGCATCATGAGAGGTATCAATGTGTTCCGACGACTTCAAGGAAGGCATTTCAGCTTCTTAGAAATTTCTATCATTTTAATTAACAAAGTAATTAACTAAAACTTCGGATTTATAAAGGTACTCTATTTGCCGCCGCACAGAAAGTTTCTCTTATGACATTGTTTTTCTGTCATGACATCATTTTCCACGGGAAAATTAAAATGTGATCCATGGTGTAAGAAATAATAAAATCAATGTAAATGGTGCTGTTAAGAAAAATATTTCTATTATTAACAATTTCTTATGCTGTTTATCAATTTCTTATTTGTTCTTTCTCGAATAATGATCGTGATTTTCCATTATTCTTTATAGGTCAGCATCAAAGCACGTACAATAGTAAGCAGCTCAACTCCTATGGAAGTAGATGTCCTCCCAATGTCGGCCATTACGGGCGGCAAATGTAAACAAACGATGTCACACTTTATGGTTACCGGAAAAAATTTGGCGCAGCGATTTGGCGTATTCGGTTAAAGAAATCTATGCAACCCTACAGTGTTTTGTTTTGCAGCGGGATGTTTAGAAGACAGAAGAATATATTGGCTCTCGCTAGTTTGGTTCGGAATTCTAAAAAAAAAAAAAAAAAAAATACGATTAAAAGATAAGTATTTCTGTTTATTTTGAACTTTTTTTTTTCAATTTATGCTGTTTATATAATTTTTTTCAGTGCTGATTTACTTTTCTTCTTTTTAGAACAATATTTTGGCTCTCGCTATTTCAGCTTCGAATTCGAAGAACAGTACGATGAAAAGCTAAGCATATTCGATTATTTTATGCTTGTTTTTATTTAACGTTACACTATTCTTATGTAAACTTTAACTCCTAATTTGCTTTGCTTTTTTTCAGGATCAGTTTTTGATTTAAGTAACAATGTGTTTGAGAAAAAACGAATGTCTTCTGTCTTCTCTGTACTTCGTCGTCTCCACTATTGCTGTGTTTTCGTAAAGACCTGAAAAAGTGAGTGCTTTTTATAAGCTTAAAGAAGGTTTTATTGTATAAATAATAATTTGATTAATAAAAAGTACGATTTCATTTTAATCACTGTCAATAAAGAAAATGTTAATTACGTTAGTTATGTATATTTTGCAATTGCAACAAAGTAAATCTGTTGTTGACTATCATTGCAGTGTTATATATTGGATATTTAGAGTAATATATATATATATAAAGTTATTTCATGCTATACCCAAAATCTTTAAAAAGAAAAACAAAATTCTGAGTTAGGTTCAGTAATTAATGTCAGTTAAAAATGAAGACTAAAACTTAACCCCAAAACACCCTACTACTCCCTTTAAAGAGACTATTCAATACTAGTTTTCCATGATCAGCATGATAGACAAATACACAGACAATTGTAATTTTAAAAATAATTTATGATGTTTACTTGTCATTATGTACTTAAACATAGAAATATTTTATTTTACTTAACATTTCTAATCTAGGTAAAATAACAATAAATATAAATTAAATGTTTTTAACAAATTATGTCAATAAGTCTTTTCAGGGCATAGCTTTTATTTAATATTTTACTTACAATATCAACTTGTTATTTATTTTATTTTTTATCCAGGGATTTTAAAAATTAAATTTATGTTTAATGATTTGATAATTTTGTAAACATATTAATTAATTGGTAATTGGAATTGTAGATGAAAAAAGTACAAAATTAAATTTTACTTCCAATCCAAATATATATATATATGTATATTTTTTTATCACAAAAGTAATGCATATAGTAATGTGTGTATATACTGTATATATATTTATAACCAATTTGGTAAACATGCAATCACTTTAACAGAAATAATAAAAATCTCAAGTGACTCCACTCGACTTTCTGAGCATAAATAATTCACTGTTTTTAAATAAAGTAAGAGAAGTCGTTAAGAGAAAATTATTAAAGCTATTTAATTAGTTTTCCCAAATAGCATGTTGCTTAATGGAATGCTATGTATCTAAATTCTTTTGTACGTCTCTGGAAATGAAATATTGGTACTAGATTCACCAAAATCGATACAGTTCATGTGACATAGACCTATAACATGTATATAAATTTAAAGCTCAATTGAATGAGGCATAAAAATGCCTCAGACAGTGCTTAAAATAATTTGAGACCATAGGCCATAATGTTAAAGAAATTTTTGTTGTGTCTGTAAAATATATAAAGTGCAAAATTCACCAAAATAAATTTTACAGTTTGTTCGACGGTGACCTATACAATTTATATAAATTTTCAGTTAAATCGAATAAAGTATTCAGACGCTATCACACTTTAAGTAATTTGAGCTCATAAACCATAATGATAAATAATTTTTCTTTGTGTCCTTGTAAAAAAGTATGAGCTAGATTCTCCAAGAAGTGTATACTGGTGCTACAGTAACCTATAACATACTTACCAACTTTTAGCTCATTCAAGCAAAGTGTTTAGATGATATCATGTTCACTCATGTGCATACATATACGTACATCAATATAAAAATTGCAAAAATGAACTCATGGGAGTTCAAAACATATAGATATACCAACATCTCAAATTTTTATCATGATTACAAAATTACAATACTTTCCTTACATATGTATGTTCGGAAAGTTAAAAACTGAAGGAAAGAAATGTAAACCATTTAATTTTATTATGCTTAATAACAAGTTTTAAAAGATATTTATGACTATGAGAGATTAAATGACAACGTAACTGAAAGCACTGGAGGAAAGGGGGGGGGGGATTAAAATTGAAATTATTAAATATCACTTTTCCATCCACTCTGTGAAAAAGGCAAATATATTTATTTATTTTTTAAATATTGTCAATTTTGATGATAATATATAAATTGATTATGTACGTACATTAATAAAGGATTTTTTTTTATATATATATGGAAAGAAAAAAGACAATTTTTAATTTACAATTCGCAAATAATTAATTGTGGACAAAAGTGAATAAAATGGTATTTTATCCGCGACGATTTTTAACCAGGGTTTTTTTTTCAGAGGTTTGAATGTTCCAAAGAAATTCAGAAGTAAATAAGATTATCTGAATTTATATTATGAAGAGTGAATTTTAATGAAACCTTTTCAAGCAATAGTGACTGGTTAGTTTATAAGATAAAACTAATAATTATAACATAAACTAAGCTTAAACTGTTTTGCATCGTTATAAAAAAAACCATCGCACAGCTGGCGGTTAAAATAAAAAATAATAAGTACAAAATTAAAGTAATAAATACAAAATTTTGAATAAACACCATAAAATGCAAAAACTCGCAACAATTGTTTTGGGTCAAAAGAAGACGTAACCCTTCGTAAGGCTAATAAAATAAGCAAACAAAGCAGTAACCTTTCTTTTAATGGTGTTTATTCAAAATTTTGTACTTATTATTTTACATGGTGTGTAGTTATCAAATACTGTTAATAAAAAATTAGTGGGTTATAACTGAAGTAAATTAGTTCCAGCTGCTGCAGTATTTTTTACAGTTAAAATTCAGTATCTTGTAATTTGTACTAATGTTTCACAAAAATCTTTAAATTTGTCAATCTGTTAAATAAAGTGACAGCTTAGTTAAAATTTAATTACACGCTTACAGTACTTGGATAAAACCAGAACTAAGCTTGTATTTTTACTTTTTTTTTTCTCTCTTTTTACGAAAACTAATTTAATTATCTCTTATTTGATTTATGCTAATTTAAACTTATATCAGGGCAACGATACAAGCACAGCTTATATTACAGTATTTTGTTTGAGACTCAAACACTGTCACTATTTCTTGGAAATTGTAAAATTGTAATTTTAGTTGATGAGCAATTTCTGTTATCTTTTCACATATTTTTTTTCTTTTCTTTCTAGGAAGTTCACAGTGTAAAGTAGCTCATTTGAAGTTAATTTATGTAAGCTTTATTTGAGACTGGTTGTAAACAATATTATGAATATTTTTCTTGTAATTAATACTGTAAGTATTTTAATGTGAACATTTTTATTGTAATTAATATTCTAAGTACTTTTATTGTAAATAAAATCTTTTTCATTTGAACAATTTCATTTGATGCTTTCTACATTTAAAGGTGAAAACAGGTTCTCAGATTTCTACATAATCTTCATTTTTAATTTTTAAAAAAGAAAAAGAAGGGGGGGGGGGTTAAATATGAAGTTTTTTGCAAAATGAACTACATGATTTTTACACATGTTAATATGTAAGGAGAATTCAACTATGAAAAAATAACTTATTTCGTCAAAAATTTGAAGAGAACAAAAATAGTTGGTGCATTGAAAGTGTTAGCATCATTTTAATAATTATAAATAAAAATTATTTCATTACATAAACTACAAAAGGTTAAGAAGAAGAGTGTCTGAGGTGAGATGAATATATTTTTTTATTTTTTTTTATCTTTAAAAAAAGTTGTTTAAAAGTAATAAATATGCTTTGAAATCAAATATTGTTAATTGTAAAATTTCCCAATAATTTTTTGTGATGAAATAACACCACAGCTCCTCATCAGGTGAAGAAAAAGAAATACAACATTAAAAAGATAATTTTCTTTAAAAAACTACATAAGACTAAAGAGAAAAGTAATTAGTATTTGTAATAGTTAAAAGTAATAAATTTGATAATCCAATACCTTAATTGGAAAAATTCACAATAATTGTTTTGAGTTGAAGCAATGTTACAATGCTTCATATAGTATAAGAAGTAGGTTCAAATATAGCAACAAAAGAAAAAAAGGAAGAAGAAATATACAAATTACACACGACTTAAGACAAGAGTGATTAAGGTGAGTATAGTTAAAAATATGTTAAAGAAACTAATGTAGTAACATAATTGGAAAAAAGACATAAAGCCTGATGTGTGTGTGTACCTGTACATATATATTAGAAAAAAAAACCAAATGGATTAGGTGATTTTTTTTTTTTTTTTTTTCACATATTTCTCCACATAGAACCTGAAAAAAAGAATTGTTTTATTTATTTATTATTTTTTTTTAAAAGAAAATGTGGTCTTTTTTTTTTTTTTTTTCCTGGAAGTTTTTAAAGGAGAAAAGGGAAAGGGTTCTTTCAGATTTTTTTTTTAAGAATTATATGAGAGTACCTATAGGATGTTTTAAAATTAAACATTTATTTTTCTTCTGGCTATATGTTTACATATTTTTGAATAACTTTAATTTTTAAGAGATAGCTAAAATTTTTATTCAAAACTACTTTTAGTACTTTCATATTAACTGTATGCCAGTGATTAATGATCATTATGAATTGAAATGAAATGACCAATGAATTAGTTTGGTCAAATTATTTAAAAGTGCCATTCAGTGTTTATAGAAATCTATATTTATTGTATCGAAACCTGCGTCATCGTATAACGATCTTTATTAACATCCATTAATGTCAGACAGTTAAGAATTATTACATGAAAAGTTAAATGAAAAATTGATATCCATAAAATTAAGCAGCAAATCTGTATAAGTTAAATGTATCAAAGCTGATGACGTGGTAGCCTAGTTGATGGGGCATTTCTGTCTCTGACTGGAAAAAAACGGTCATCAACAGAGTTCATAGCTCTAACATTAATGTAGCATGTTCTATAGTAAGTATATCTTAGAACAAATATATCATGGAGAACACAGCAGATATCTATTATACTAGCTAGTTTTTGGTTGTAACATTATTGCCCTAAGCATCTGAATATAATGCCAAATCTTACATTTGTAAGAATACTCAACATTCAAAATAAATCTCATTTTGCATGTAAACTGTTTATTTTATAAGTAATTAGCAAAACAAACTATTTTATTTAATACTCAAAATCAATTAAGTTTCAATACCTTAGTATTTTAATTTATTTTATCAAATTCTTACAAAAGTGAACTAGTTTGTAAAGGTGGAATCTGCTCAGTTCCCCATTATGTATTTATCATAAATTTTTAATACAAAGCATACTACAGTCATGTTAAGAGAATTTTGATTGTTTGAAAGCAGTGACAGAGTGAAATGCCCCATCTATTACGCTAGCCGCAGTTTAATTCAATATATTTATATAATCCTAATTTTTTAATTGATTTTAAACCGAAAAGTGAGTAAAATTGAGGGGGTTTTAGAAAAAAAAAACCCATAGGGTACAACCCAGCCAAATCTTAAAATTTCACAATTGCTTCAGTTTGAAGTTACAACACAAGCACAACCCTTTATCAGATGAAAAAATGTGAGTACAAGTCTTTAATAAAAATATTAAAATACGTAATATGCAGAAAGCTAAAGGAAAAAAAATGGAAGTGTGTTTTAGATAATACTTAAGAAACTTTTAAAGAAACAATTTAATTATTTAATGTAATAAATGAGGATTAAAAAAAAAAAAAAGTGCAATTTGATACTTATAAATCAAGATGCACTTTTTAAAAGATCAACCAGAGCATGTTCTTGATTTTTATTTCCTATGTCTTTTGTAATCTTTTAAATAAAAACTTTTTTTTTTTTCTCCTAAAAGAAAACAGAATTACATTACATTAGTTAGAAAAAGCTAAAAGAAAAGAATGATTAATGTGTGTAAAAATTAGAAATTATGTATATAATTAGATATGAGGAGAAAAAATTCAAATAATGTTTGATCTTTCGGATACAATTTTTCAGAATACCCAAAAAAACTAATAAATTAAAAAATAACTAAACTTAAACCCTAATTATCATTTGTTTAGATGTATTGCTAGTTACTAGGCACATATGTAAACATATCTTGAAAGGCATGTTGACATAATATTTTATGTTGAGTTAAGTAAAATCATGTTGAGTTAAGTTATGTTTATGTTAAGTAAAATCACTAAATCATATACATTTCTTTTTCTTTTTCAATTTTTTTTATTATTATTATTTATTTATTTATTTATTTATTTATTTATTGAGAAAACAATGTTTGAGTGTTTGCTCCTCATATCAGGAAAATTGAAAAAAAAAAAAAAAAAAAGTATTTAAAATTCTCTTTCTCACTACGTATATGTGTTAATTAAGGGATAGTCTGTGTTAAGAAAAAGTAACTTCACTCAATAACTAGTATGTTGTGTCCACAACATGACTTTCTTCTATATTTTCCTATACAAATTCACTCGGTAAAAATAATTTGTTAAAATTATTATTTAAAAAGAATTATCTTACATGATAATGCAGGCGATTTCCATATTAGAGAAGAAGAATAACACTAAATATTTAAAAAAATGTCCATTTTATTCTCAATAAAAAAAAAAAAAAAATAGGATTCTTTTTTTTCTTAATTTTTTTTCAATTACGATTATTTTCTGGGTTTTTTTTTTTTTCGTTAAAAGTAAAAAAAATCGATTACTTTGTTTTAAATTATCACATATTTATTGTTCAACCATTCGTTTTAAAGTTATTGACGAGACCTTTCGAAAGATACCCATCTTTGAAATTTACCCTACCCCGTGGGGTACTTCCTCCCGGGGGGGGGGGGAAGCGATGCCCCAAAATGCACAATTTTTTTTTTCCTAATTAGCCACTACTATCATTAATAATTCGTATTAATATTTCAATCACAGGTTAAGAATAACTCTCATTATGTACATTTATACGAAATTTTGTCCTATACTGCAATGTTAAAAATTTAGAAAAAATACTATCACAGCGCCTCCTATTGTGCGATTGATCCCCAAATCTAATCAGCACCAGTTTATGGCAGAGGCCAACTAAATACAGAGTTTGGTTAATTTTTTTTTTTAATTACGATTTTTTTTTTTTTCGTAAAAAGTTTAAAAAAATCGATAACTTTGTTTTAAATTATCACAGATTTATAGTTCAACCATTCGTTTTAAAGGTATTGACGAGACCTTTCGAAAGATACCCATCTTGAAAATTTACTCCCCTCGAGTAAATTTTCAAGATGGGTATTCCCCCCCCCCCCCCCCCCCAGGGGTGTTGACGAGGCTCCTACACATACAAAAAAATTTTCCCAGTTGACTATCTCTATTATAAATAATTATTGTCAATTTCATAATGAATACTAAAAAATAATTCTCTTTATGCACATTTATACAAAATTTTGTCCTATATCACCATGTTAAAAATTTGGAAAAAGTGGGATGGCAACTCAACCTGTAAGGCAATTTTTACCAAAAGTTGATAGGCACTAATTTATGTCAAGGTGCAACTACATACCAATTTGTATGAAATTATGTGCAGTAGTTCCTGAGATACAGTTGCCACAAAATTTTGTCACACACACACACACAGACAGACATTTTCTAAAAATGGTCAAATCGTGTTCTACAGCTCTCAAAACGTGTAAATCCATCAAAAACCCGAGGTCGAAAATTTTTACGAATCCAATACTTTCTTCTATTGAATATAGAAGAAAGTAAAAACTACACTTGGTTAATTCTAAACATTCTTGGCTACTGTATTAAAAAGAGAGAGAGTAATCCATAACTGAAAAAGGTAGATAAAAAGATTCTGTTCCAAGCTACATGACAGATGTAGGTGATGTTCATTAAAAAAAAAAAAATAATAATAATAATAATAATCACGCAAATTAAGCCCAGTGAATAAGTATGACCTTATCAAAAGATAAAACTCAGACTACTGTCTCTGCATCTCATCTTTTTATGTTTATGACATTTTTAAATATGTTATACAATATAATAATTAGAGTTGAATAGTGATTTTTGTCGAGTACCAAATAGTCAGTATTTGGGCCAAATACTTAAATTTCAATGTAAATATTTTTCACACACCAAAACAGCTTAATTATTTTTATCATTTCTTGCATATGAAAAACAATACAATGTGCATTAAAAGTATCAGAGTAAATCTGAAGCAATAAAAGAAATTTTCAAATCAAAATCAGAATATCATAATTATTATTTGTTTAAATCTTAGATTTTTTTTTTTTTTTTTCCCGCATATAAAATCTCAAATATATGGAAATTGACTAAAACAGCCAGATTCATTAAATAAGAATAAATTTCAAAAATTGATCTAATTTATATGAAAACTTGCACTTGTGAGTGTATCAGGGGTCATTCTAGAGTCTGTAAAACTGGGTTTGTTAATGGACCTTTTGCAAAATTCTATATCCTGATGAAGGGCCTTTCACAAAACTTTTTATCCTGAAAAAGGACTCTTCACATTTTTTTTAATCAATAAACAAAGATTCTCTACATTTTTTTTTATCTCTTGAAAACAGACCTTTGATAAATATCATATTTCAAAAACTACAAGAACAAGCCTACACATACATATAGTATATGTTTGTGAGTTTATTATGTTTTTAAAAACTCAAATAATATAATTCTTTTGTTACTTTAAAAATATCTTACAGAAAAAGTTCTATGTGAATTTTTTTTTTTTTTTTTTTTTTTTTTTTTTTGACTAGTCATGAAATTATGACTAAATAAATTATTGTTCTGTAATTTTTCTAATTCAAATGCATTATTCATAAAACTGTTGATAATAAAATAATAAAAAACAGTTGCACTTCGGGAGTGCCGACAGAAGTGAAAACGTGAACAATTACGTGTGTATTTCTTGAATCGTCAGGAAATATTTTATTGTGTGGGAAATACTTTTAAATGAAGTGTTTTTTTATTCATTAATATAAACTACTACTACAAAAATTATATTACAATTTTATTTAATGCGCTAACTGCAATAGAAACAGTGTCCGGAGATGATAGAAGTCGTGTAGAGCCGCACCAGATTGTAAAAACGTGAGAAAAATGGCGGCTTTGGCCTTTCTTACGGTTTTGTAAGGTCTAACTGCAACGTTTCTGGCTGCAATCTTTAAGAGACAGTGACCGGAGATGAGGGAAGTCGTGTAGAGCCGCACCAGATTTTAAAAACGTGAGAAAAATGGCGGCTTTGGCCTTTCTCACGGTTTTGTGAGGTCTAACTGGAATAAAGACAGTGTCAGGAGATGATAGAAGTCGTGTAGAGCCGCACCAGATTGTAAAAAAGTGAGAAAAATGGCGGCTTTGGCCTTTCTCACGGTTTTGTGAGGTCTAACTGGAATAAAGACAGTGTCAGGAGATGAGAGAAGTCGTGTAGAGCCGCACCAGATTGTAAAAACGTGAGAAAAATGGAGGCTTTTGCCATTATCACGGTTCTGTGAGGTCTAACTGTAACGTTTCTGGCTGCAATCTTTAAGAGACAGTGACCGGAGATGAGGGAAGTCGTGTAGAGCCACGCCCGATTGTAAAAACGTGAGAAAAGTGGCGGCTTTGGCCTTTCTCACTGTTTTGTGAGGTCTAACTGCAATAGAGACAGTGTCCGGAGAGGAGAGAAGTCGTGTAGAGCCGCACCAGATTGTAAAAAACGTGAGAAAAATTGCGGCTTTGGCCTTTCTTACGGTTTTGTAAGGTCTAACTGCAACGTTTCCGGCTGCAATCTTTAAGAGACAGTGTCTGGAGATGAGAGAAGTCGTGTAGAGCCGCACCAGATTGTAAAAACGTGAGAAAAATGGCAGCTTTGGACTTTCTCACGGTTTAGTGAGGTCTAACTGCAATAGAGACAGTACCCGGAGATGAGAGAAGTCGTGTAGAGCCGCACCAGATTTTAAAACAATATACAGTATATAATTATTAACACTTCACAATAGCACGTTAATTGTATGATACATTATTTGTATCATTCAAGGATGGAAAGCGTTTGCTGACGATGATGCGAGTTCAATGATTTTTGTTCACCCAAAAGTTTTCACTTCAAATGGAAAGCGTTAGCTGACGATGACGGGAGCTCAATGATTTTTGTTCACCCAAAAGTGCTCAACGCGCCTAAAGAAGTTTTCACTTGAATAATAATAATAATAATTTTATATGACAAAAAATATTTTTACCAATTTTAATATTTTAACTTAATTTTAAATTTAATTCCACTATTTGGTCGCCTAATATAGGCATATTTGGCCGAACCGAATATTCGGTGAAATTCTGGTAATAGTAATATTTTATTATAATGTTCAAAATCAGAAATATTTAAGGTAAAGAGATCAGTGATCTCTTAAAATCTGCACCAGTGGTCGTCACCTTCACAAAAGACATGTTAAAACATTTAATTAACATCTATGAATTTAACACAGCCGGCACAAGAGTCCCTAAAACCGGAGAATCTAGCTTGTACGGATTCAAATCCATAGATTGCCATAGATGTTAACTAACGGTTATTTTAAAATGTATTTTGTGAGGGTGACAAACACTGGTGCAGATTTTAAGGGTGACAAGCACTGGTGTCTTTACCTTATAACACTTTTACAGATACATGAATTACAGTTAATGCTTTTTAAAATTAGCTAAACACTAAGTATGTGTTATTTTTAAAAATATTCCATTTGAAAACGGAAACTCATCTAAAACTGATTCATTCTTATTAAATCTACTAAAAGTTTTCATGTATTTCAAATATTCTAATATGTTTTTAAATGGCGTTAATTCATAATTTTGCATTTAAAAACCATCAAACTAAACAATCTTTCTATCAAAGCAAGCTTTTTATCATTTGTTTACGTTTACCTAAAATTAAACTTTGTTGTAAAAAGTTCAACTTTATTCCATAATTTTTTCTACGGCGTATACATCAACTTGAACAGACTCTTCTTCTTCCGTCTCACACAACAAGCAACAAGAAACCCACAGATTATAGATATATACAGATAAAGCAGTTGGCAATTTACATCCAGCGCCAAACCAGCCCCTGGGAGAATCCATTGTACTAAATCGCGGAATTTCATGCCTGTAACCATGGCAACGACGAGTTTGACTTGAGAAAGCCAAGTTGGCATTGGTTTTATGGTTACCGCATTCTTCTCTTCTGGTCTGGTTTTGTTTATTCTGTGGTGAATGCAATGGTTCTGGTTTAATACTGTTTTTGTTCGTGTTCCTTGTTTGTACTTGTAATAAGTAAGTTAATTTTAATGTTAATTATTTAAATGGATTAGTATAAAATTTTTATTATGTCATTATTTTATTCAATCTAAAAGTAATTGCATGCTTAATCATCATCTTTTAAATGATGTTTCTGTTCGATTTCCTTTCTGATTTTTCTGCCCCCCATAAATGTTTTAATACCTACTTAAAAGTTATTATTATATTGTTTGGTCTTAAAATTAATCATTAATTGGAAAAATTGTGGTTATTCGGGACTTGAATTTATGCTACAAAATCACAAAGAAGTTTAAGCGTATAGAATGTGCAATATTACTTGAGTTTGATTAAAAAACAAAAATCTTGTTCTTGTCTTTTATTGCAAAAATAAATTGCATTTATATTTGGAACTCTGACCACAACGAGAGTATAAATTAATATTCTTATACTGGCTTTCAGTAAATAATTTCTTTTTGAATTGTTCAGCTATAAATAATTAGCTTACTCTCTACGAATGTCAGTGCCGGATAATTTGCAGTTTGATTGGATTGCTTCCATCTAATTAATTAAAAACTAACGAATATTTCAATCTCTGATTTTACATCAAATAAAAATTGAATTTTGTTTATACAATGGGTTTTCAATTACAGTAAAATTATAGTATTTTCGAAAGCAGACACATCAATTATGAAATCAATAACAGAATTTCCCCCCTAAATTCAGAATTACTGTTTTACACTATAACTAGCCAATTGTTAAAATTTATAACGCATAAATGTAATCCCATTGAAATCACTCTAAAGAGGAAAAACAACTAGAATGATGTGAAATGCTAAAAGTAACAGTATGAGATTAAAATACTTTTTTTTTTTTTTTTTTTTTTTTTTTAAGTTAAAAGGAATTAGTGCATAGGTTATTTTATTAATGTATATTTCTGTTTATAATTTTTCATTCTATATTTAATAGTATCCTAAAATTATTTTCTGTTTTCAAAGAAGCTTACTGACTAAAATCAAACTTGAAATTTTTGATGGGACATGTGACTTTTAGTATCTAAAAATGTTTTAAAATTTATTGAAGGGACTAAAACCAAAAATTAGGAAAATGTAATAAACTGTAGATATAAATTTGTTGCAAAAAAATTATTTCAGGATGCTCTTTGTATAGAATTTTAGGCTTTTGACAATTGTTGTCAAAAACTTGCCAACCCTGCATTAAATAAATAAATGTGTATAACTTGAGAAATTATGAATTAAAATAATTATAATCTTAGCATTGGAATACTTGTTTAAGATGCTAAAATAAATTTTTCTTAAGCAAATAAGTAAATAAATAAAAATAATATACATTTCTAAGTTTTGGAAGCAATTAGTTTTCTGTTATACTTTATTATCTTAATATTTAATAAGAACCTAATATTTTTCTCTATGTGCTAGTCGTTTAATAATTTTAAGAAAATAACTGATATTGACATGGTATAATTCTAGGGGGGGGGGATGCAATTAAGAATACTGTACTATTTAAATGACTGTATTGTATTTTGTTAGAATGAAATTACAATGAAGAATGAAGACAAGCCTTTATTATGCATTCTAGATCCTTATGTAGATGCCCAAAGAAGCAGAAGCAATTTTTTTCCCTCCGAGTAAAGCATTAGAAATGAAAACCAGGTAATTTTTTTTATGTGATTTTCTACAATATTTGAAAATAAAAATATACTTTTTATTAAGTGTTTGAAGTTAGATACCTATCTAAAGTTGTCAAAAAAAAAAAAAAAAGGTTTATGTAAATTTATAATATGTAAAATATTAGTATTTGGTAGTTTAACTAATATATAAATTTATTAGTTAAACTACTAAAATTTTTTAATTGTGTAACAGATTTATTTAAGACCATAATTTATAATCAAATTTGAAAAGTTTATTTCCTCTTTTCCTTTCAGTATGTAGAGTATAAAATGTTATTTTTTGTTAGGAGTAATTAAAAAAGAAGTTTTCAAGGTAGAATAATTATGTCACAAAGAGTGTAGGTAAATTTTAGACCAACGTTTGGTTCAGAATTTACCTATGTCTTTTTGGAGGCGTAAAATGTCTTTATTTTAGATTTGTAAAATGCAAGGGATCAGTTATAAATTTAAAAGAGCTTGAGGGTCTTAGTTTTTGTTTTTCAAAGTTAAATGCTTTGTAGCATAAGTTTGATATTGTAGGGTAGTGCAAGTTTGATAATCTATGCATATGCAATATGCATAAAATAGTGGTTATAAAGTATTTTTTTTTTTTTTTTTTTTTTTTTTTTTTAAGCATGATATTTCATCCACCACCACCAGTGTCTGGAAAGTACTTAGAATTTACAGAAATAGTGATGATAATAATAATAATTTGTAAACACAATAAAGTGCAAGTTATATGTGGTACATTTTAGATTTTTATTTTCCGAACGTATACTATGTAAGAAAATAATTTTATCATGAAAAAATTCAAGAGTGAGATTTTGGTGTAGGGGAAGTGGTTGTACCTCGGGTCAGGTTGTACCTTGGGTCAGCATACATTTCTGTTTTTTTACAACAGATGGCAGGCCAAAAATCCATCCTATTTCTTCAGTTTAACACTAGATGGCACTGTAGGTTTGTTTTGTCCTCATAAATGATGTAGATGCTGAGTAGTGAGAACAAAAAGGATTTTCTCAACCAAAAGTAAATTTTTGTGTGTTCATGCTTTTCATTATAGTGGAAAGAGTTTTTACAAGACAGCTCAACAGAAATAGCAGGTACATAGCACATTTTTGTTCTTTATTTAAGAACCATCTATGATTTAAAAGTTAACTTTTTAACACAGTTACAATTTGTTTACCATTTCAGTACTTGGTGTTGTACCTTGGGTCACTAAACTGTGTTGTACCTTGGGTCATTCAATCGAAAAAATAATTAATCTACAAAAAATATTTTAATGGTGAATATTCTTTAAATAATCATAGTATATAGTTAATATTTTTAAGTCATTATTATTATATATACAGGTGTGCACAGGATGAGGCAAAATATGATGTAAAAAAAGTATTTTATAAAGATCAAGAACTTGAGATTGTTGATTATGTAAAGCAGACAGCTAAACTGCATTATGGACTAACAAAAAAAGATATTCTCAAACTAGCATATGAATATGGAAAGGCAAATAATATTGATTTACCGGAAAACTGGGAATCTACAAAATCTGCTGGTTTTATGTGGCTGAGAGGTTTGCGAAAACGTCATCCTTCACTGTCACTAAGAAAACCTGAAGCAACAAGTCTATCCCGTGCAACGAGTTTTAATAAAGAAAATATTGCTTTATTTTTTAAAAATTTAAAAGAAGTAATATTACAATATAAATTTTCTCCAGATAAAATTTTCAATTTAGATGAAACAGGAATTTCAACCGTTCATGTCCCCCCAAAAATCATGTGTGAAAAAGGATGAAAACAAGTTGGAAGTTTGACCTCAGGTGAGCGAGGGGTGAATGTTACCATGATTGTCTTAATTAATGGTATCGGAAACCATGTTCCTCCAATGTTCATTTTAAACACCATATGTTAATTGGGACACCAGCAGGTTCAATCAGAGGAGCTAATCCATCTGGATGGTCCAATGAGCAATTGTTTGTTGATTACCTCAACCATTTTGTGAAAAGTGTGAAGCCCTCTCTTAATGATCCTGTCCTGCTAATCATTGATAACCACGAGTCTCACATTACAATACAGGCTATAGATTTTGCCAAACATGGTCATGCTGACATTGCCACCTCATACATCACATAAAATGCAACCTCTGGATCGAACAGTATTCGGCCCCTTTAAAACATATTATAATGTGTCTCTTAATGAATGGATGTTAGAAAACCCAGGAAAATCTGTAACTATTTATGATATTGCTCCTATAATTGGAAAAGTCTTTAACAAAGCTTTCACAAAAAGTAATATAGAAAAAGTCTTTATGGTTACAGGGATATATTCTCTTAACGAAAATATTTTTGAGGATGATGAATTTTTATCTTCATTTGTGACGGACCGCCCTCAGAATCTTGAAGAAATGCCTTCCACTTCCTTTGATGTTATACATACTATCTATTCTCCGACCAGACTATACCTCAATTCTGACTGTGGCAGTCATTATTTTGATCACGTGACGTCACATTCCGACTTTTCATTTGACGACTGTCGTTGTTTAAGGACAGTCGCTATGGCAGTCGGATCGGAGAATAGATACCCTGGATCTGAGACTGTACTCTTGTCCCCAAGTCATCCTCCTTCTACTGCTTTTACAAAATCTCTTGAAATGATTAGACCTTTTCCCAAAGCAACACCTAGAAAGAAGACTTCCTGTGGAAGCAAGCGTGGAAAAACTAGAATATTAACAAACACACCAGAGAAGAGAGAATTAGAAAAGAGTAAAAAGGAAAAGTATCAACCAGTCATAAAAAGGAAAATTTCAAGAAAAAAAAATATTGCATCCAGTTCTGATGAAGATAATTTTGATATAGCTTTCGAAGATTCTAGTAATGATGATGCAATCTTGGATGAAGTTACTGAATATAAACAAGATGATGAAGACGTGGAAGATATATCAGAAGGAAGTTTTGATTTAACTAAGTTAGCAGGGAAGAAGAGTGTTCCATATTTTGCGGCAGAAGTCATAAAGGATTTAGGTGGAGGTTAATTGGAAGTAAAATAGCGTTGTGGTGATACAAACAAATTTATTCTAGAAAAAGAAGATATTTATATCACTGATAGTGATACCATAGAAAGAAAACTGCCTGCCCCAGTTACTACTGGACAATCTGAAAGACAAGCATATCAAATTTCATTTCAAGTGGATTTTAGTATAATGTTCGTTAAATGAACAACGCTTAAATATTAATAACTCAAAACACTTTTCTTAAGACCCTTTAATTATCCTCTTCATTTTGTTATATTGTTTTTTCATTCTATTGTGTGAAATATATTTGTTTCTACATTTCATCTAATTTTTTTTACTATGACCCAAGGTACAACACCTACTGACCCTAGGTACAACACTATGTTGTACCTTGGGTCACTTTGCAATCTTGTACTTTTTTATTTTTTACAAAGTTATTTTTGAAGTTATTTTTAAAACAAAAATAGTATTAATTAGATAAATGTGTAAGTTATCATCTAACATTAAAAGAAATAAAATAAGAGTTCAACTGAATTTTTAAAAAAATTACAAAAAAAAGTGACCCAAGGTACAACCACTTCCCCTATCTATACAGATTACGGGCTTCTGAATTTATTTTGTTATTTTTGCAATACTAATAATGTATATAGATATGTGTGTGAATGAACATGTTAGCCTCTATACACTTTGAATGTTGATAGCTGAAAGAGAATAGGTATGTTATAGGTCACTGTCACACAAACTATACAGATTTTGAATAAATGTAGCTTTTAGGTTTTTTTTTTTTTTTTTTTTTTTTTACTACTGAAGACATAAAGAAAAATTACTTATTATGGCTGTGAACTCAAATTATTTAAAGTGTGATAGCATTTAAACGCCCTATTCAGTTGGTCTAAAAGTTTCTTCAAAGTATATTAGTATATTATACCTTACTGTCACACAAACTACATAGAGTTTGATGAGTTGAGGACATATAACTTTTTATTTTTTAGGATACAAAGTAGAATTTTTATACATTGAGGTATATGGTCTCCAATTATTTGCATAAATAATAGATATAAAATTGTTTGCAGCACTCATGCCTACTTTACCTGAAGAAGAGCTGTTTAGAAAAAATGTATTGTAATTTAGTTTTAAATTACAATAAAATTGTTCTTTTACCCAAAACAATTGTTGTGAATTCTTGCATTTTATGGTTTTTATTCAAAGTTTTATATTTATTTCTTTTTAACGCCAGTACTGTGGTGCTTTTTCAACACACTTTTATTAGCTTCACCTGTATGTATGTTTGTAACCGCTCTGGGAGCAAACAAAAAATCTATGTTGTAAAAAAAGACTTTCCTACGTGAACGCTGTGGCTATGAGGCAAAGCTCCGGGCTACGAACCTAAAGGTTTAGCTTTCGAGCCCAGTCAGGGGAGATTTTTTAAAAATGTTTTTTTTTTTAATTCTAAATTATTTAATTAAAGATTTAAGTGTATGTAAATATTATGGTGTGTCACTCACATGATTTTCTCTTACCCTGCATTCTAATGCTAAGATAGATATTTTGTGCTTTTTAGTTCACATTTCTATAAAAGCGTGTTCTTTAATTTTTTTAAAACTATCATTTTATTTTTAATGACATATGCACATATAATAATGAAATTTAGATTTATTATTCATATGCACAAAAAAAGTTTTCTGTAGAATACAGTATGAGATTTACAGGGCCACTCAAAAATATTCACACGCATTAACAGCTATAACTGGAAATTGCTAGAATTGCATTTTTGATTAAGCATTTTAAGTTTGCCTTTTATTCCTTCTTTTCTTAAATTAAGTAAATTTAAGGTCAGCCCAGTGCTGGTATTTTATAATTTGTGAATCTTGTTTGAAAAAATTGATTTTTAAAAATATTTAATATTTTATTTTCAATCAGTAAAATTCAAAATATAACTTACAAGGAAGCATTCAAAAGGTGTCCTCAAAAAATATTGAAAAAAATATATATGATTCTACTCTTCATAAAACACCAGGAAGTGAAAAAAATTATCGGCTGAAATGAATTACAGCAAAATCAATCGCCTAACAATATGAAATCGCCAAATATGCTTAATTTATATATTTTTTTGTGGTCGCTGTAATTCATTGCAGCTGATAATTTTTTCACTTTCTGGTGTTTTAGGAAGAGTAGAATCACATATATATTTTTTAATGTTTTTTGAAGACGACACCTTTTGAATGTTTCCTTGTTAGTCAGAATTCGCAATATACTTGTAACATGTTTTGTTTTTTAACTTATTACAGCACATGATACATTTTGTAACTTTCAGAAAGATAGCTATGAACATTTTTAGTTTCAACCAAGTTTTTTTATACTTTTTTTTTTTCCTTTCTCCCCCCCCCCCCCCCTCCTTTTCTTTTGTTATTATTTTAGGATTGTTTTTTTACGAGGCTTTCAAACAACCCTGCAATAAATCTCAGAATTTTTTAAATAGTATCAGAATGTCCCCAGCAACTATGGCTATCTTTCATCATCCCCCCCCCCCTCCATATTCATCCGTTTAAAAGCAAAGCAGACTCAACGTTTTACTCTACTTTACATCATCACTACTATAATATGGGACTAGGAGCTAAAAGTGTTTATTTTAACATGTTGTAAATATGAGAAATTGGTAGGGGGGGACACTGAAAACTTATGTATGGTTTAAAAAAAAAATCATTAAGTTTTTTTTTTTTTTTTTTTTTTTACTATTTCTTGTAGGAGGGAAAATTTGTCGTTGTGTAATTGTAACATAGTGTAACTATTATTTTTGTCTGTTAAAAAATGCTCCTGATTTATATATATATATATATATATATGTATGTATTTATTTTAATGTGCACAAAGGATGCTTGCATGAGTGGTAGTGAGTGCGGCACAAATGCTGTACAGATTTTCATAAGTGATATAGGTTGGAAAATTTTCTATTATGTTTTTCGAGAAATTTTTCAAAGCCAAAAAAGTCAATTTTTTTAGTACATTTTTTACATGACATATTTAAACTTTTCTTTCAGTACTCGTAGTACCAGTAACAGTAATGTGAGATATAGTGTGAAAAACAAAAGTTTTTGATTTAAAGACATCATTTAGAAATTTATCAGATATATGATTTGAGTAACTTGCTCGAGAAGATGTTATTTATTATGATACATGAGATCTATGGTTGCTAATCAGCATTTTGAATATCCTTCAATAACTTTGTGTGAATATAATTATTAAACATTTTGCAACTGAAAAGAATATATTGTTAAAATCCCTTGTTAAAATAAGTGTTTGATAATCATTTACTTTTACTGTTGCAGCATCTCTCCAACTTAATCAGCAGTGTGGATGGTCAAGGTGTCTACAAAGGACATGTAATTATTTCACTTTGAGAAAGAGCAGAGCTAAAGAGCAAATTCCTAAAATTTGTTGTACCTTTTCTTATAAATGTTTCAGGAGTTTCCAAATATTTGCCGCCAAAAGAGAGTTCAGATTCTGGCTCATTAGCAACTACGGAAATAATATCAAATCTTAAAGCTAACTTATTAATTTCTAAGCCTGTAAAACCAATTCCCTAAACTCGCAACAATAATAAATTAAAAATAATAAATTTATATCTAAAAGTAATGAAGTGGTATATTTTTTGGATTTGTACAGTTTTTTTTTTTTTTTTAAATAATATTTGAAAAATAGAATTACTGTGTCAAATGAATTATATTTATTAAGTATAGTTATTTATATGATTCTTGTCTTATGAATTGAAAAATTAACTTTATGTGTATGTAGTTCAAAGTATTAAAAAATGTAAATCTGTATTTAACAAATTTTCCATACAATGAACGTCTTTTCTGTGTTTAAAGACTGTTAAATAGAAGTCTGCTTTTTGATCGTGATGTACAATTGTAATAAACGGAGCGGCGTACCGCAACCCAAATGTATGCTTTAGTTATTCTTATTTATGTTTATATAAGTTTTAGAGATTGATTTTTTTTTGCTTGCTAAAGGAGAATCAGTGAAAGTTATAAAACATATACAGGTAAATATTTTAATATAAACATTCGTTTATATGAAAACTGTTTTCAGGTTCAAGTGCAATAAGTGCAAGTTTCAGAAGTCGTGGTAAATGAAATTAAAAGCAGGTTTGTAAATCCTTGCTAAATTTTATAATTAAATAAATTTATGCTAATAGTTTTCAAGATATTTTTTCATCCTTGATATTGAAAGTAATAGTATTTTCGTTTTTTAAAGTAGCTGCATTTTAAAGCACAAAGTTGGCAAAAATTCTCTTTTCTTTTTTATAAAATCAACTGACAGTATTTTCTGTTTATTTTTATTTTTAAAATAAGATTTGAAAAACCTAAACATGGTAAACAAATGTTAATTAGCTGAGAAAGTTTTTAAAATATAATCATTTATGTTATATCAAATACTATTCTATTTGTACATATTTTTGATACAGTTAAATTTTAAGAAATGTTAACCAAATGTTTATTTATTTTTCTTTATTAGTTCAGTAGTGACGTTAAAATTCTATCCTCAGTTTTTTGGTATTATTTCTCTATATATAGATATCTTTTTTTTTTTTTTCTTATTTAACACTGAAGAATTCTTTGATTTTTCTGTTTTTCCATGCTCATGTTCTACATTTTCTTCAGTATTTCACAACTGATTTGCAAAAACAAAACAATTTTTTTTAATTGCATTACTATATAAATAATTCCTTAAATAGATAAACTGAATAGCATTTATCCCCATTGAAAAATTTTCCTTTACAATACAAAGAGTAAAAAATTTTATAGCAATTTGCAGGATGTGAAATCTCAAAATTATTTTAGATGGTCAGTGCAGATTCTTTCATCTTGGAAAAGTATAACATGAGTGTTAAAGAAAGTCAATTTTGTGCTTTACAGATTGCACAAAATTGACTTTGTGCAGTCACACGAAATTTTGTGCAACTGACATGAAATTTTCTTTACCTCCCAAGGAAATGTTTTTCAGATATTTTTAAAATTATTACAAGTGAAGAAAATTGATTATGTTGTTTCAAATTATTACAGATATATGATTGAAACACTCGTGTTAAAAGTATTGATCAGTTCTTTTGGAAAAAAAAATTGAAAATTACATTCCTTGGAGAAAGCAATATTTCTACATATACATTTTATAATGTTTGAATACTACTATTAATTAAAATATTTTTAATTTTATGCTTGTTTAAAAATACTCCCCATTGTATTCATTTCTATGAAATTTTGACTTATGCTGTCATATGAACCAATTATTATGAAAAGACAAGATGATAGCACAATCTGTTGACCAATATGCATCAAAAGTTGATAGACAAAAAATTATGTCACGTTGTATCTAAATTTAAAATTTCAAGCATATGTTATTGATCTCAGGGTGCATCGAATTTTTGTCAAACACATGCAAAGCCATAGCCAAGGAGGGGAGTTAAAATACAACCCCCTTCTTGAAATTTTGCAGGTTTGTCAAAAATTTTAGAGTTCTACATCAGCATTTTTAGCATTCAACATTATGTACTAGAACTTGAACATCCAAAATTTTTTTCTGGCTACGCCCTTGTACTGATGTTAGGACAAAAAAGCCAGAAGTCTGTTACTCTTAAAATGTATAAAATCATCAAAAATTGGCAGTCTGAAAATTTTCAAACCAAATGTTTTCTTCTTATCAAATCAGATGTCAGTGACAATCTCACTTTTTTTTTACTAGGCATTAGGGGTATGGAAAAAATTACTACTTTTTTCCTTTCTTTTAATAGGCGCCTCACAGTTCTAAAAATTTCAATTTTTTCATTTTCCCATTTGTATCCTAAATAAGCAAGAATAATACTACTCCAATAACAGAATCATCCTTATTTGCTTATGACTCTAATTGGAGAACTAACAGTACATATAAATTTCAATGTAACTATCATGTTTAATAAAATTTCTCATAAATTATTGAATAAAATGACGTTCAAAGTTTTAATGTGTTTTGAAAAATTTTAAATTGCTCCCTGCTAATTTTATTTTTTCTCCCTCAATTTTACATTATTATTGTTTAACAATTTATTCTTGACCTACTTGGATATTTTTTTGTGGATCCATTGGTAAGTTAATTGATTAAATATATTTAATATTTAAAAGCTGGAACTGAATGCAAATTTTAAGCATTTAAACAATTTTTTGTTCACCATCATGCTATAGGTATGGAGAGCGTAAAGAATCATGAAAATTTTTTACCTCGGCTTTTTTTTTTTTTCTTTTTTTAACTATTTTTACACTTTTTAGGTATGGGGATACCAAAAATAATAAAATTTATATGTTGTCAGTCTGAAGGGTGTCAGTTTGTTAGTTTGTCTAATTATCTTAAGAATAAAAGATCGCAGATAGGTGGGGCCAGTTTTAAAATATCTATAACATTGACTAGAACACTATTGATTTTCAACATTCTAATTTAAAAACTTCATAAGTTATTCAAAATTTACGATTTTCTTAACATGGGAGGTAGGGCAAAATTTTGTTTAAACATACATTAAAAGGGATATTTTTACAGTAAAGGTGCGAGACCATCTTAAAAGTATGTTACAATGCTCGCATGAACATAATTAACCATGGAAACTGCATACATTACTCGAAATTAACCATTTTTTTAACATGGCAGAATCGCACAAAATTTCGCATAAACATCCATTGCAGTTTAAGTCATAAGATCAATAAAGTACGATAATTAAGTTCAGTCTACTTTTAAAATAATCTAAAATAGGTTTTCTTAAATAATTTAAAACTGTTACTAATTTGTCTTCAAACTTGCCAATCCCGATCAAATTTTTCAAGTGGAATTACGAACTTCAAAATGCCAAATTTGAATTTCCTGTGGTTATTTAAGTTATGCTTATAACAGATATACATACAGATCAGTCACTTAAAATTGGACTTTCGTATTCAGTGAACCTCAAAATGTGATGTTATACAAAAAACCAGTGTTGAAAATAGAACTTGAAAATATATTTTCTTTACAGTATGACTGTTAAAATTTAATTTTTCTTCCTGAGCAGTGTTTGTTGATATAGTAAAATGTAACAAAGCACTTACACCTGCTACATTCAAGTTTTGCTTAATTTTGGTTAACCTTGTATGTTGTCTGTAAATTGTATGCATATCACATTGTGCACTTAAATTTAGTTGTATTTAAAGAACACCGAACACAAAATGAAGCCAGCAATTTCCAAGTATATATTCCCGATATATTCAAATACTTTGGATAGCCCTGTAAACAAATGATAAATGATTTCTATTCCATATTCTACACAAAACATGCTTTTATGCATTGAAAAAAAAATATGTTCATTCCATTTTGTTTAGGGCAGGGCAACCTATATATGTTACACTTTACTTAATGAACTTTTCCCCGTAGACGTAATGTATTTGAATTCTTTTGGATATCCCTGTACAAAAACCATCTGCTTCATCTCAACGAAAAGTTTAATGTAGCATCACTACATTGTACAGATTTAGAATATCGAGTTTGGACTTCCTTCTATAATTTGTTGTTGAGAAAAAACAGAGACCAACTGATAAAAACATGTTTTTCAGATTCAGGAAACCTGAAAATGTGTAAATGAAACAAAAACTCAATTTCAAAAATTTGACTCAAAAACAATACTATTTCTAATATGGATTTAAAAAAAATAAAAAAGATGGTAGTGTAACATTTATTTATTAATAAAAAGATTTTTTTTTTCATTTATTATTATTATTATTTTTTTTTTTTAGAATGCAAAAATTTATTTTTATTAAGTACTACCTAATACAAATTTAATATATTCTTTTACAGCTCATTTATCTTCATAACAATATTGAAAAATACATTAAAATTGGTTTACCAATATAAACTTATTCAAAACATGTAAAAAATAAATAAATAAATGAGATTTTATACATATTTAATTAATTTTTCACATGAAATATGTATAACGAAAGTATCAGCACGCGTATATTTAAAAAACTAAAAATAAAAAGTGCATAACCTTCCAAACCTCATTTTCTTTTTCATTAAAAAAAAATCGCCAAAAAGAGCGATAATCAGCCAAATCTTTATACCCATAAAACTGATTACGAAATCGCATACGTAATCCGTGACGTATGAGTGGTACTTCGGTCCCTCGTCAGGGGCGATAGTGTCTATGCGAAATTTACATGTTAAATTTTTACCATTAGCTTCTATGTAAGTGACGGCTCTGAATGTTATCAGTACTCTGTGAAGAAACCGAGGTCCGAGAAAAACAAAACAAAATTGGCGATTAAATCTTGGCAATTTAAGAAATAGCTAACTTGCCAAATGTGGTACACGTTTTGGCTGAATCGCAATCCTTTCCAACGATTGTTTTTATTTGCCGCCCGACCGCTAATAGCAATTGGCGCTGCAGTAAGCGGACATTATTTTGTATTATGCTGGTCAGCATTTAATTTGGTGATAATTTTGATATCTAAATCTGTATTATAACAGGTTTTTTTAAAAGTTACTGAATTTATTAGTTTTTTTTTTTTTTTTTTTTTTTTAAGTCAGTTGTTTAGAGAGAGAGAAATGTTTTTGGAATTTTTGAAAAAATGTGGGGTACAAGTATGATGTTGGTCCACAACTGGATTTAGGGATTTTTTCTTTGGCGCCGTTTTGAACGATAACGGCATAAATAATTAAAAATAAGCTTAATTATTGTACATTAATAATAACGCTTTTTGCTTTTGTTTACTTTTGGAATCCATGGCAACCTATGCGAAAATGGCATTTCGCCTTAATCACCAAAAGAAAAATCGCCAAATGCACTTGTGGACCAACACTATATTAGTTCCCGGGAAGCATATATATATATATATACATACTGGGTATAACCGTAGTATATCCCCACAGCTGAATTTGGTGATTTTTCTTTGGCGCCGTTTTAAACGATAACGATGTCGCTCTGGACTCTTTGCGATATAATATGGCAGCCTATATGTTGTTTATTTTGAATTTATGATTTTGTAATTTATGATTTATGATTTAGATTATGATTTTATCATTTATAATTTATGATTTTTAGATTTTTGATTTAGCCATAATCGCCAACAGAAAATCGCCAGATATCGTTGTGGGAATATACTAAAGTTGTTCCGCATACTGATGATCCTTATTATTTTTTCATGCAAAGAAAGGAAAGTTAATTTTCAATATTTATTTTATTAATGTTAAAAATAAGCTTATTTATTTATGTACATTACAAAACAGACGAATTTTAAAAAACGCATTTTCATCGCATTTCGCCGTAATTACCAAAAGAAAATCGCCAAATGGACCAACATGCAAGTTGTTCCAAATAGAGTCAAAATCAAACTCATTTATAAATCTTGTAATTTCGCACTGATAATTTTTTAACATTACAGAATTATACATTCCTGGGACACGTTTCATATTTTTAATTATGGCAAAACAAAAATTCATCACCTAAAAAGTGTAGGCAACAGAAAAAAGTATAAGTATTTGGGAAAAAGTATAGGCTTTAGATTGTAAGCACTAGATTTTTTTTTTATTTTCTTTTTTTCTTCCTTTTTTTTAACAAGCAATTACACCAAAAATATCATCGCCAAATGCTGACAAAAATTTAAACGTTGCCAAGGGGGTCATATAGTATAATAAAGTTGTAACACAAAATGGTCTAAATATTATAAATTTCTCTCTATTCTATAAAAAATAAGTTGTATTAAATATGATTTGGTACCGATTCAGGCGTACCCAAATAAGGCTGTAGTAGAAAATTATCCCAGTTGAGGCGGTGGGTGGGAAAGCACTGGTAGCCGGCATTGAGGTTACAACAATTGGCTTAGAAGCGCCCGTCTGGCTAGAAGAGCCGTCCTATTGGCTCTTTTCCTCCACTTGGCACTATCCAATTGGCACTTTCCACAAGCCTTTGCGCATGCGCGCGAAGGAGACCTATATCTTATATTTTCTCTGTGCAATACAATATCATTTTTTGATTTGCAACCGTCTTGTTCTGACGTAGACTGCTAGAACTCATGTAACTCGTTTTCGCAGCAATCAGTATCACGCACGTAAACTAACAGGGAGAATTTGTTCTCCGTAACTTTTTTGGGGAACTAAAATAGGCCACCTCCTCGTGGTGTTTCCTGGAAACGCCGAATGAACGCGGCTAAGAGCCTATAGACCGTGGGCCATATGCTAAAAATGTCATTTAAAAACAAGTTCGTTTCAACTTTTTGGGGCCAATCTGAAAATTTTGCTAATATATTCTTTTAAAGATAGGTAATGAAAATATCAAATGTTCTGGAAATAATCTTTGCACATAAATTTGGAAAAATGATTCCAATTTAAAGCAACTGAGTTTACATTTACGATGCTGGATTATAGCTGTGCGCAATATATTTCTGTTAATATTGTGATTCGTTGAATAAATTTTAAATTAACTTGCACACAAGTGCTAAAATCATATTCCTGAAAAAAAAAGTGCTAAAAAAGTAAAAGTTTAATAACTAGTTGATCTGCAGATCAGAAGCCTCAACGTCCAATTTTCATCACTCATTATTCAATAGATCATTGATAATATTTATTTACTCCATGTTATAGATATCATTATTGTCATCAATTTCAATCTTTATCAGTCCACTGCAGGATGAAGGTCGCTTGTAGGTGATTCCAATCTGCCCTGTTTTCTGCAATTCTTCTCCATTCTGCTCTTCCAAACTTCACAATTTTATCTCTCCAACGACACACTGGTGTCTTTCTCGGTCTTTTGTTGTATCGCGGTATCCAAAATAGGACTGGTGGTCCATCTATCATCATTCCTTCTGGAAAAGTGCTCAGCCCAGCTCCATTTTAACTTACTTCTAGAAATGACATCAGTAACATTGATTTTATCCCTAATCTAATACAAGTGTTTCGCTTTCTTTCTCTTCGGCTGAGTCCTATTATGCATCTCTGTCACTTTATAAATATATGACAACTCGCTACATAAACAGATGCATTTCTAATGGGAGCTACCAGCCCCTCTTCAAGATTTCGCTGTATATCTCTGTCTATATCTATCTCTCTATATACATACATACATATATATATATTCCTAATAACAGCCTTCTATTAATTCCTTATAAATAGAAGGCTATTAGATTATTTGATACATAATCTTGTACCAAACTATGATTTGGTACAAGTATTTAAATCATAAATACATGTACCAAATTTCATGCAAAAAGATTACCCTGTGTAATCCTATAAACTAATTATCAATTCTATGCCCACAATTTTCCACTGAAAAACACGCTTTTAAACATTCTAAAACCATTTTATAATATTTAATGTAAACATGTTAAAATACATTTTCAGTACACACTGTCTATAGACCATAATGGTACGATATTCTTTTGTGTGTACCTGAAAATGAGCCACCGTTATTATATACGCCATTAAAAATAGTATACCTAATTAATTATAACTCACTTATATTTTAACCTAATTTGACATCATTTGAATGATTACAGAATGTCATCGGAATTCTTTTGTATGGTCCTGTAAATAAAATTAGCTTATACATACTTTTTTTTTTTTTTTGAGAGAGAGAGAGAGGTAAAACATGTTTTTAAGTATGTTTATAACATATGTTAATTCCACTGAATGCAGCATAAACGCGTAAAAATGCGCTTAGATAAAAATTTGCCCATAAGTTCTAATGTTACGAAATTCTTTTGCTTTTCTCTGTAAAAGAGCACCAGTAAAAACATTTCAACTTATTCTATGTTTTTCAAAAGTAATTGTTCGAAATTTGACAAAATTTGGATCATTACATGACATTGTCGGAATACTTTTGTAAGGTCCTGTACATTGATTATGAAGCCTAAGCACACATATTTAATTTCTATGGAAAAGATCAATTTAAGCAACTCAATAATGTACGCTAATTTCATTTCGTTGAATGCAGAGTAACGAAGTTAAAATTCGCTTAAACGAAATTCACCCCATAGACTGTAATGTTAAGAAAAAGATTGTTGTGTCTCTGTATACGATCCATAAATAATCCAGACATAAAAAGTTACACAGCTATTTCTATACAGAGCCTGAACATGTATACGAATTTGCAAATCAATCGGGAGATTTTTGGGGCCGCTATCGTGGTACATAGAAATTCTGTCCGTAGGCCGTAATGATAAGAAAAACTTTGGTGTGTCCCTGTACACGAACTGCAAATGGAATACACACCTAAAACTATACAGCTAATTCTGTGTGGTTCATAAACATGTGTACCAAATTCCAAGTCAATAGCACTATTTTTGCGGCCGCTATCACGAAACAGACAGACACACAAACAGAACAGAAAATATTTTTTAATCTCCACATGAAGGTCTCGACTAACGTTACGCCAATAATATAACTACATTTCACAGTAAAACTTACTGTATAACACTTTCTATGCCCTATGGTAATCTATGCTGTTGTCTAAAGGCAGTCTGACTGAACAGTTCATTAATTGGAAGAAGACGAAAATGGGTAGATATTTTTCTTTCACGAATATTTAAAGCTTTCCATTGATCAACACACAGTCTCACTTTAGCTCAGCTTATTTGAGAAAAACACTTTACCTCTGAATGTATCTCATCACCGATGTGCGAACAAAAAGTAATTTCTTCTGATATTATATTATCTGTAATAATTCTACTTAAAAATATAGAAAAAAAAATGATAACAGAATTCGATCACAATGTTAATAATACGCAGGATAATGATGTCGAGAGAAACTTGACATCTTATTTGAGAAAAATATTACATTTTTTAATGTATCTAATCACCGATGTGCAAACACTACGCCATTTTTTCTCACATTCTGACTATACTAAATTTAAACAATACTTAATACATGAAAAGAAAATAATAGTAGAATTGTATGAAAATGTCAATGAATATTGACTCAAGATAATGTAAACATAAACAAAACATATCAAATGCAAGCGGGGCGCTAGCGCGCGTACTAACATCAGCCTTCATTGGATCGAAATGCCAGAAGAAAAAAATTACCGGTTTTCATTGGTGAATAAGCAAAGAAACGCGAAGAGAATCTTGCTATCTCTAAAAGTAGGTAAAATGGCAGGACCGCAGAAACGTCAAATTTACAGAGTTTATTTAATCAATTTTAAAATAATGTGCACATCTTCAGACCAGAACATTGCGAATTTGTAGATAATTGAATATTCTTTTAATTTTAACATTAAACTGAAATTGCCCCTCGATGATTGAAACGGACTTGAACGATATCCAGCTATGGTCCACGGCCTACTACTGCAAATTTATCTTCATGTTTGACAAGTATAGTAATAAATGCGCCAAATAGCCAAGTATAAAGATCACCGCCTCAAACGGGAATAGCCAACATCCCTTTTCACCTTCACCGCCCCAATCGGGACAATTTTCATCTACCGCCTCAACTGGGAACGCCTCAATTGGTACACTACCTTAAATATTATGTATTTCAATTTTACATTAAATATGGAAATTTCTATAACATTTTTCTGCTTTTGTCTTGTGTTATATACTCATATTCAGTGAAAAGCCTCACAGGGATATTAATAAGTGAAGCAAAGCGGGGGTTGGAGAGCGAAGCGAGCAGGGGGCAGAGCCCCCTAGTTAAATTAAATTTTTAATCACATTAAAAACTGAGACAGATAATATACACTAAAAAAATATACATTTTAAAATATTAAAAACACAAAACACAAATTTAAACGTTTCGAGCCTTTTACAGGCTCCTCATCAGTAAAAAACATCAAATGTAAATGTTGAGATGAACAACATACTTTCATTAAGTGCTATGGCTTACCAAAAATACGTAAACCTGATTCTCCTCTTCGTCCAATAATAGATTATTTTAAATCCCCTCTGTATAATTTATCTCGTTTTCTGTCTGATTATCTTAAACCTTTTACATTGAATTCCCAGTTTAGTATACTTTCTTCTTATAGCTTTCTTGATGATTTAAAAGAAAATAATGTTCCCTCTGATAGTTTAATGATTTCACTAGATGTTTCTCTGTTCACATCTATCCCTATCCCTTATGCTTGTGATATTATTCGAAAAATTTTCAATAACATTTCTTTCAACAATTATTTAGATACTGATATTTTAATTGAACTTATCTCTTTTTGTTTAACTTCCAACTGTTTTAGCTTTAATAATTCTTATTATCAACAAATTAATGGCGCTGCTATGGGCTCCCCCATTTCAGTTAGAATTGCCGAAATAGTCATGCAGTTTATTGAAAATCTAATTAATTCTGATTTAGATGAAAAAATTTATTTTTGGCGTAGATATGTGGACGATATTTTTATAATCACTGATAATCAATATGTTTCTGATATTCTTAATTATGCTAATTCCGTTAATCCTTCAATTCAGTTTACCACACTCAGAACAAGAAAAAGATAATAAACTCCCTTTCTGAGATATTTCAATTGAGCGTTCGCCTTCTGATACTTATTCTAAATTTGTTACTTCTGTCTATAGGAAACCTACATTTTCGGGCCAATATTTAAATTTTAATTCAGCTAACCCTTCTTCACATAAATCTGCTGTTTTCCATACGTTACTTCACCGCGCAAAATTATATTGCAGTACCGATGAACTTTTCCAGTTGGAATTGAAAAGGATTTTTTCGGACTTAAAGCGTAATAATTATCCTTCTCGCTGGCTTAAAAGAAAATTAAAAGAGTATGACTTTAATAAGGATAATCATAAAACTAATTCATCTAAATCACCTAAATCGTTCGTTACTATTCCTTACTATAAAAATATTTCTGAATCTATTGCCAAAGTTTTAAGCACTGTTAATTTATCTGTTTCCTATAAACCACAATTTCTAATTCGTAATTTCCTTTCTAATTTTAAAACTGTTATCCCCCCCTTTTCCCGTACAGGTGTTATTTATAATATCCCTTGTAAATCTTGTAATTCGGTTTATATTGGTTAAAAAGGCCGTTCTCTTCATACTCGAATTAAGGAACATAAAACAAATTTCAAAAACCGTGATATACGTTCTAAAATAGTACAGCATGCCATAGAAACTGATCATTTACCTGATTTTAACAGTACTAAAATAATCATGTCTAATTGTTTAAATTATCACTCAAGAATTTTCCTGGAGGGCTGGTACACAAATCAACATTTTTCGCCACTTAATGAGGCATGCGCAGTTCCTGACGAATACGTTATACTGACTTAATGAAAGTCTGTTGTTCATCTCAACATTTATATTTGATGCTTTTTACTGATGAGGAGACTGTAAAAGGCTCGAAACGTTTAAATTTGTGTTTTGTGTTTTTAATATTTTAAAATGTATATTTTTAGTGTATAATATCTGTCTCAGTTTTTAATGTGATTAAAAATTTAATAAAAAATAATATTTATAAATGGAAAATATTCAAGCACGCGGACTCAGCTCAATGATCGATTAAGGAAAAATGGCGACATTTGTCTGATGAGATTATTTTACGGAAAAATGTACTTTTAACAGTTACTTCTTCAGAATCTTTACAAGCATCATTTTAAACATAGCAATATTTTGAAGATATATATACAATACCTTAAAAAATATGAATTATTATCATAATTTCTCTATATATTAAAAAAAAGTTTCTGTCGCTGGCGTCAATTTTTTTTGTCTGCGACAGCATCTTCTCACGGAGGGCAAAGTGCTCTGCATCATGAGAGGTATCAATGTGTTCCGACGACTTCAAGGAAGGCATTTCAGCTTCTTAGAAATTTCTATCATTTTATTTAACAAAGTAATTAACTAAAACTTCGGATTTATAAAGGTACTCTATTTGCCGCCGCACAGAAAGTTTCTCTTATGACATTGTTTTTCTGTCATGACATCATTTTCCACGGGAAAATTAAAATGTGATCCATGGTGTAAGAAATAAAAAAATCAATGTAAATGGTGCTGTTAAGAAAAATATTTCTATTATTAACAATTTCTTATGCTGTTTATCAATTTCTTATTTGTTCTTTCTCGAATAATGATCGTGATTTTCCATTATTCTTTATAGGTCAGCATTTAATTTGGTGATAATTTTGATATCTAAATCTGTATTATAACAGGTTTTTTTAAAAGTTACTGAATTTATTAGTTTTTTTTTTTTTTTTTTTTTTTTTTTAAGTCAGTTGTTTAGAGAGAGAGAAATGTTTTTGGAATTTTTGAAAAAATGTGGGGTACAAGTATGATGTTGGTCCACAACTGGATTTAGTGATTTTTCTATTGCGCCGTTTTGAACGATAACGGCATAATTAATTAAAAATAAGCTTAATTAATATTGTACATTAATAATAACGCTTTTTGCTTTTGTTTACTCTTGGAATCCATGGCAACCTATGCGAAAATGGCATTTCGCCTTAATCGCCAAAAGAAAAATCGCCAAATGCACTTGTGGACCAACACTATATTAGTTCCCGGGAAGCATATATATATATATATATATATATATATATGCATACTGGGTATAACCGTAGTATATCCCCACAGCTGAATTCGGCGATGTTTCTTTGGCGCCGTTTTAAACGATAACGATGTCGTTCTGGACTCTTTGCGATATAATATGGCAGCCTATATGTTGTTTATTTTGAATTTATGATTTTATAATTAATGATTTATGATTTAGATTATGATTTTATCATTTATAATTTATGATTTTTAGATTTATGATTTAGCCATAATCGCCAACAGAAAATCGCCAGATATCGTTGTGGGGATATACTAAAGTTGTTCCGCATACTGATGATCCTTATTATTTTTTCATGCAAAGAAAGGAAAGTTAATTTTCAATATTTATTTTATTAATGTTAAAAATAAGCTTATTTATTTATGTACATTACAAAACAGACGAATTTTAAAAAACGCATTTTCATCGCATTTCGCCGTAATTACCAAAAGAAAATCGCCAAATGGACCAACATGCAAGTTGTTCCAAATAGAGTCAAAATCAAACTCATTTATAAATCTTGTAATTTCGCACTGATAATTTTTTAACATTACAGAATTATACATTCCTGGGACACGTTTCATATTTTTAATTATGGCAAAACAAAAATTCATCACCTAAAAAGTGTAGGCAACAGAAAAAAGTATAAGTATTTGGGAAAAAGTATAGGCTTTAGATTGTAAGCACTGGATTTTTTTTTTTATTTTCTTTTTTTCTTCCTTTTTTTTAACAAGCAATTACACCAAAAATATCATCGCCAAATGCTGACAAAAATTTAAACGTTGCCAAGGGGGTCATATAGTATAATAAAGTTGTAACACAAAATGGTCTAAATATTATAAATTTCTCTCTATTCTATAAAAAATAAGTTGTATTAAATATGATTTGGTACCGATTCAGGCGTACCCAAATAAGGCTGTAGTAGAAAATTATCCCAGTTGAGGCGGTGGGTGGGAAAGCACTGGTAGCCGGCATTGAGGTTACAACAATTGGCTTAGAAGCGCCCGTCTGGCTAGAAGAGCCGTCCTATTGGCTCTTTTCCTCCACTTGGCACTATCCAATTGGCACTTTCCACAAGCCTTTGCGCATGCGCGCGAAGGAGACCTATATCTTATATTTTCTCTGTGCAATACAATATCATTTTTTGATTTGCAACCGTCTTGTTCTGACGTAGTCTGCTAGAACTCATGTAACTCGTTTTCGCAGCAATCAGTATCACGCACGTAAACTAACAGGGAGAATTTGTTCTCCGTAACTTTTTTGGGGAACTAAAATAGGCCACCTCCTCGTGGTGTTTCCTGGAAACGCCGAATGAACGCGGCTAAGAGCCTATAGACCGTGGGCCATATGCTAAAAATGTCATTTAAAAACAAGTTCGTTTCAACTTTTTGGGGCCAATCTGAAAATTTTGCTAATATATTCTTTTAAAGATAGGTAATGAAAATATCAAATGTTCTGGAAATAATCTTTGCACATAAATTTGGAAAAATGATTCCAATTTAAAGCAACTGAGTTTACATTTACGATGCTGGATTATAGCTGTGCGCAATATATTTCTGTTAATATTGTGATTCGTTGAATAAATTTTAAATTAACTTGCACACAAGTGCTAAAATCATATTCCTGAAAAAAAAGTGCTAAAAAAGTAAAAGTTTAATAACTAGTTGATCTGCAGATCAGAAGCCTCAACGTCCAATTTTCATCACTCATTATTCAATAGATCATTGATAATATTTATTTACTCCATGTTATAGATATCATTATTGTCATCAATTTCAATCTTTATCAGTCCACTGCAGGATGAAGGTCGCTTGTAGGTGATTCCAATCTGCCCTGTTTTCTGCAATTCTTCTCCATTCTGCTCTTCCAAACTTCACAATTTTATCTCTCCAACGACACACTGGTGTCTTTCTCGGTCTTTTGTTGTATCGCGGTATCCAAAATAGGACTGGTGGTCCATCTATCATCATTCCTTCTGGAAAAGTGCTCAGCCCAGCTCCATTTTAACTTACTTCTAGAAATGACATCAGTAACATTGATTTTATCCCTAATCTAATACAAGTGTTTCGCTTTCTTTCTCTTCGGCTGAGTCCTATTATGCATCTCTGTCACTTTATATATATATGACAACTCGCTACATAAACAGATGCATTTCTAATGGGAGCTACCAGCCCCTCTTCAAGATTTCGCTGTATATCTCTGTCTATATCTATCTCTCTATATACATACATACATATATATATATTCCTAATAACAGCCTTCTATTAATTCCTTATAAATAGAAGGCTATTAGATTATTTGATACATAATCTTGTACCAAACTATGATTTGGTACAAGTATTTAAATCATAAATACATGTACCAAATTTCATGCAAAAAGATTACCCTGTGTAATCCTATAAACTAATTATCAATTCTATGCCCACAATTTTCCACTGAAAAACACGCTTTTAAACATTCTAAAACCATTTTATAATATTTAATGTAACCATGTTAAAATACATTTTCAGTACACACTGTCTATAGACCATAATGGTACGATATTCTTTTGTGTGTACCTGAAAATGAGCCACCGTTATTATATACGCCATTAAAAATAGTATACCTAATTAATTATAACTCACTTATATTTTAACCTAATTTGACATCATTTGAATGATTACAGAATGTCATCGGAATTCTTTTGTATGGTCCTGTAAATAAAATTAGCTTATACATACTTTTTTTTTTTTTTTTGAGAGAGAGAGAGAGGTAAAACATGTTTTTAAGTATGTTTATAACATATGTTAATTCCACTGAATGCAGCATAAACGCGTTAAAATGCGCTTAGATAAAAATTTGCCCATAAGTTCTAATGTTACGAAATTCTTTTGCTTTTCTCTGTAAAAGAGCACCAGTAAAAACATTTCAACTTATTCTATGTTTTTCAAAAGTAATTGTTCGAAATTTGACAAAATTTGGATCATTACATGACATTGTCGGAATACTTTTGTAAGGTCCTGTACATTGATTATGAAGCCTAAGCACACATATTTAATTTCTATGGAAAAGATCAATTTAAGCAACTCAATAATGTACGCTAATTTCATTTCGTTGAATGCAGAGTAACGAAGTTAAAATTCGCTTAAACGAAATTCACCCCATAGACTGTAATGTTAAGAAAAAGATTGTTGTGTCTCTGTATACGATCCATAAATAATCCAGACATAAAAAGTTACACAGCTATTTCTATACAGAGCCTGAACATGTATACGAATTTGCAAATCAATCGGGAGATTTTTGGGGCCGCTATCGTGGTACATACAAATTCTGTCCGTAGGCCGTAATGATAAGAAAAACTTTGGTGTGTCCCTGTACACGAACTGCAAATGGAATACACACCTAAAACTATACAGCTAATTCTGTGTGGTTCATAAACATGTGTACCAAATTCCAAGTCAATAGCACTATTTTTGCGGCCGCTATCACGAAACAGACAGACACACAAACAGAACAGAAAATCTTTTTTAATCTCCACATGAAGGTCTCGACTAACGTTTCGCCAATAATTTAACTACATTTCACAGTAAAACTTACTGTATAACACTTTCTATGCCTATGGTAATCTATGCTGTTGTCTAAAGGCAGTCTGACTGAACAGTTCATTAATTGGAAGAAGACGAAAATGGGTAGATATTTTTCTTTCACGAATATTTAAAGCTTTCCATTGATCAACACACAGTCTCACTTTAGCTCAGCTTATTTGAGAAAAACACTTTACCTCTGAATGTATCTCATCACCGATGTGCGAACAAAAAGTAATTTCTTCTGATATTATATTATCTGTAATAATTCTACTTAAAAATATAGAAAAAAAAATGATAACAGAATTCGATCACAATGTTAATAATACGCAGGATAATGATGTCGAGAGAAACTTGACATCTTATTTGAGAAAAATATTACATTTTTTAATGTATCTAATCACCGATGTGCAAACACTACGCCATTTTTTCTCACATTCTGACTATACTAAATTTAAACAATACTTAATACATGAAAAGAAAATAATAGTAGAATTGTATGAAAATGTCAATGAATATTGACTCAAGATAATGTAAACATAAACAAAACATATCAAATGCAAGCGGGTCGCTAGCGCGCGTACTAACATCAGCCTTTATTGGATCGAAATGCCAGAAGAAAAAAATTACCGGTTTTGATTGGAGAATAAGCAAAGAAACGAGAAGAGAATCTTGCTATCTCTAAAAGTAGGTAAAATGGCAGGACCGCAGAAACGTCAAATTTACAGAGTTTATTTAATCAATTTTAAAATAATGTGCACATCTTCAGACCAGAACATTGCGAATTTGTAGATAATTGAATATTCTTTTAATTTTAACATTAAACTGAAATTGCCCCTCGATGATTGAAACGGACTTGAACGATATCCAGCTATGGTCCACGGCCTACTACTGCAAATTTATCTTCATGTTTGACAAGTATAGTAATAAATGCGCCAAATAGCCAAGTATAAAGATCACCGCCTCAAACGGGAATAGCCAACATCCCTTTTCACCTTCACCGCCCCAATCGGGACAATTTTCATCTACCGCCTCAACTGGGAACGCCTCAATTGGTACACTACCTTAAATATTATGTATTTCAATTTTACATTAAATATGGAAATTTCTATAACATTTTTCTGCTTTTGTCTTGTGTTATATACTCATATTCAGTGAAAAGCCTCACAGGGATATTAATAAGTGAAGCAAAGCGGGGGTTGGAGAGCGAAGCGAGCAGGGGGCAGAGCCCCCTAGTTAAATTAAATTTTTAATCACATTAAAAACTGAGACAGATAATATACACTAAAAAAATATACATTTTAAAATATTAAAAACACAAAACACAAATTTAAACGTTTCGAGCCTTTTACAGGCTCCTCATCAGTAAAAAACATCAAATGTAAATGTTGAGATGAACAACATACTTTCATTAAGTGCTATGGCTTACCAAAAATACGTAAACCTGATTCTCCTCTTCGTCCAATAATAGATTATTTTAAATCCCCTCTGTATAATTTATCTCGTTTTCTGTCTGATTATCTTAAACCTTTTACATTGAATTCCCAGTTTAGTATACTTTCTTCTTATAGCTTTCTTGATGATTTAAAAGAAAATAATGTTCCCTCTGATAGTTTAATGATTTCACTAGATGTTTCTCTGTTCACATCTATCCCTATCCCTTATGCTTGTGATATTATTCGAAAAATTTTCAATAACATTTCTTTCAACAATTATTTAGATACTGATATTTTAATTGAACTTATCTCTTTTTGTTTAACTTCCAACTGTTTTAGCTTTAATAATTCTTATTATCAACAAATTAATGGCGCTGCTATGGGCTCCCCCATTTCAGTTAGAATTGCCGAAATAGTCATGCAGTTTATTGAAAATCTAATTAATTCTGATTTAGATGAAAAAATTTATTTTTGGCGTAGATATGTGGACGATATTTTTATAATCACTGATAATCAATATGTTTCTGATATTCTTAATTATGCTAATTCCGTTAATCCTTCAATTCAGTTTACCACACTCAGAACAAGAAAAAGATAATAAACTCCCTTTCTGAGATATTTCAATTGAGCGTTCGCCTTCTGATACTTATTCTAAATTTGTTACTTCTGTCTATAGGAAACCTACATTTTCGGGCCAATATTTAAATTTTAATTCAGCTAACCCTTCTTCACATAAATCTGCTGTTTTCCATACGTTACTTCACCGCGCAAAATTATATTGCAGTACCGATGAACTTTTCCAGTTGGAATTGAAAAGGATTTTTTCGGACTTAAAGCGTAATAATTATCCTTCTCGCTGGCTTAAAAGAAAATTAAAAGAGTATGACTTTAATAAGGATAATCATAAAACTAATTCATCTAAATCACCTAAATCGTTCGTTACTATTCCTTACTATAAAAATATTTCTGAATCTATTGCCAAAGTTTTAAGCACTGTTAATTTATCTGTTTCCTATAAACCACAATTTCTAATTCGTAATTTCCTTTCTAATTTTAAAACTGTTATCCCCCCCCTTTTCCCGTACAGGTGTTATTTATAATATCCCTTGTAAATCTTGTAATTCGGTTTATATTGGTTAAAAAGGCCGTTCTCTTCATACTCGAATTAAGGAACATAAAACAAATTTCAAAAACCGTGATATACGTTCTAAAATAGTACAGCATGCCATAGAAACTGATCATTTACCTGATTTTAACAGTACTAAAATAATCATATCTAATTGTTTAAATTATCACTCAAGAATTTTCCTGGAGGGCTGGTACACAAATCAACATTTTTCGCCACTTAATGAGGCATGCGCAGTTCCTGACGAATACGTTATACTGACTTAATGAAAGTCTGTTGTTCATCTCAACATTTATATTTGATGCTTTTTACTGATGAGGAGACTGTAAAAGGCTCGAAACGTTTAAATTTGTGTTTTGTGTTTTTAATATTTTAAAATGTATATTTTTAGTGTATAATATCTGTCTCAGTTTTTAATGTGATTAAAAATTTAATAAAAAATAATATTTATAAATGGAAAATATTCAAGCACGCGGACTCAGCTCAATGATCGATTAAGGAAAAATGGCGACATTTGTCTGATGAGATTATTTTACGGAAAAATGTACTTTTAACAGTTACTTCTTCAGAATCTTTACAAGCATCATTTTAAACATAGTATATTTTGAAGATATATATACAATACCTTAAAAAATATGAATTATTATCATAATTTCTCTATATATTAAAAAAAAGTTTCTGTCGCTGGCGTCAATTTTTTTTGTCTGCGACAGCATCTTCTCACGGAGGGCAAAGTGCTCTGCATCATGAGAGGTATCAATGTGTTCCGACGACTTCAAGGAAGGCATTTCAGCTTCTTAGAAATTTCTATCATTTTAATTAACAAAGTAATTAACTAAAACTTCGGATTTATAAAGGTACTCTATTTGCCGCCGCACAGAAAGTTTCTCTTATGACATTGTTTTTCTGTCATGACATCATTTTCCACGGGAAAATTAAAATGTGATCCATGGTGTAAGAAATAATAAAATCAATGTAAATGGTGCTGTTAAGAAAAATATTTCTATTATTAACAATTTCTTATGCTGTTTATCAATTTCTTATTTGTTCTTTCTCGAATAATGATCGTGATTTTCCATTATTCTTTATAGGTCAGCATTTAATTTGGTGATAATTTTGATATCTAAATCTGTATTATAACAGGTTTTTTTAAAAGTTACTGAATTTATTAGTTTTTTTTTTTTTTTTTTTTTTTTTTTTTAAGTCAGTTGTTTAGAGAGAGAGAAATGTTTTTGGAATTTTTGAAAAAATGTGGGGTACAAGTATGATGTTGGTCCACAACTGGATTTAGTGATTTTTCTATTGCGCCGTTTTGAACGATAACGGCATAATTAATTAAAAATAAGCTTAATTAATATTGTACATTAATAATAACGCTTTTTGCTTTTGTTTACTCTTGGAATCCATGGCAACCTATGCGAAAATGGCATTTCGCCTTAATCGCCAAAAGAAAAATCGCCAAATGCACTTGTGGACCAACACTATATTAGTTCCCGGGAAGCATATATATATATATATATATATATATATATATATATATATGCATACTGGGTATAACCGTAGTATATCCCCACAGCTGAATTCGGCGATGTTTCTTTGGCGCCGTTTTAAACGATAACGATGTCGTTCTGGACTCTTTGCGATATAATATGGCAGCCTATATGTTGTTTATTTTGAATTTATGATTTTATAATTAATGATTTATGATTTAGATTATGATTTTATCATTTATAATTTATGATTTTTAGATTTATGATTTAGCCATAATCGCCAACAGAAAATCGCCAGATATCGTTGTGGGGATATACTAAAGTTGTTCCGCATACTGATGATCCTTATTATTTTTTCATGCAAAGAAAGGAAAGTTAATTTTCAATATTTATTTTATTAATGTTAAAAATAAGCTTATTTATTTATGTACATTACAAAACAGACGAATTTTAAAAAACGCATTTTCATCGCATTTCGCCGTAATTACCAAAAGAAAATCGCCAAATGGACCAACATGCAAGTTGTTCCAAATAGAGTCAAAATCAAACTCATTTATAAATCTTGTAATTTCGCACTGATAATTTTTTAACATTACAGAATTATACATTCCTGGGACACGTTTCATATTTTTAATTATGGCAAAACAAAAATTCATCACCTAAAAAGTGTAGGCAACAGAAAAAAGTATAAGTATTTGGGAAAAAGTATAGGCTTTAGATTGTAAGCACTGGATTTTTTTTTTTATTTTCTTTTTTTCTTCCTTTTTTTTAACAAGCAATTACACCAAAAATATCATCGCCAAATGCTGACAAAAATTTAAACGTTGCCAAGGGGGTCATATAGTATAATAAAGTTGTAACACAAAATGGTCTAAATATTATAAATTTCTCTCTATTCTATAAAAAATAAGTTGTATTAAATATGATTTGGTACCGATTCAGGCGTACCCAAATAAGGCTGTAGTAGAAAATTATCCCAGTTGAGGCGGTGGGTGGGAAAGCACTGGTAGCCGGCATTGAGGTTACAACAATTGGCTTAGAAGCGCCCGGCTGGCTAGAAGAGCCGTCCTATTGGCTCTTTTCCTCCACTTGGCACTATCCAATTGGCACTTTCCACAAGCCTTTGCGCATGCGCGCGAAGGAGACCTATATCTTATATTTTCTCTGTGCAATACAATATCATTTTTTGATTTGCAACCGTCTTGTTCTGACGTAGTCTGCTAGAACTCATGTAACTCGTTTTCGCAGCAATCAGTATCACGCACGTAAACTAACAGGGAGAATTTGTTCTCCGTAACTTTTTTGGGGAACTAAAATAGGCCACCTCCTCTTGGTGTTTCCTGGAAACGCCGAATGAACGCGGCTAAGAGCCTATAGACCGTGGGCCATATGCTAAAAATGTCATTTAAAAACAAGTTCGTTTCAACTTTTTGGGGCCAATCTGAAAATTTTGCTAATATATTCTTTTAAAGATAGGTAATGAAAATATCAAATGTTCTGGAAATAATCTTTGCACATAAATTTGGAAAAATGATTCCAATTTAAAGCAACTGAGTTTACATTTACGATGCTGGATTATAGCTGTGCGCAATATATTTCTGTTAATATTGTGATTCGTTGAATAAATTTTAAATTAACTTGCACACAAGTGCTAAAATCATATTCCTGAAAAAAAAAGTGCTAAAAAAGTAAAAGTTTAATAACTAGTTGATCTGCAGATCAGAAGCCTCAACGTCCAATTTTCATCACTCATTATTCAATAGATCATTGATAATATTTATTTACTCCATGTTATAGATATCATTATTGTCATCAATTTCAATCTTTATCAGTCCACTGCAGGATGAAGGTCGCTTGTAGGTGATTCCAATCTGCCCTGTTTTCTGCAATTCTTCTCCATTCTGCTCTTCCAAACTTCACAATTTTATCTCTCCAACGACACACTGGTGTCTTTCTCGGTCTTTTGTTGTATCGCGGTATCCAAAATAGGACTGGTGGTCCATCTATCATCATTCCTTCTGGAAAAGTGCTCAGCCCAGCTCCATTTTAACTTACTTCTAGAAATGACATCAGTAACATTGATTTTATCCCTAATCTAATACAAGTGTTTCGCTTTCTTTCTCTTCGGCTGAGTCCTATTATGCATCTCTGTCACTTTATATATATATGACAACTCGCTACATAAACAGATGCATTTCTAATGGGAGCTACCAGCCCCTCTTCAAGATTTCGCTGTATATCTCTGTCTATATCTATCTCTCTATATACATAGATACATATATATATATTCCTAATAACAGCCTTCTATTAATTCCTTATTAATAGAAGGCTATTAGATTATTTGATACATAATCTTGTACCAAACTATGATTTGGTACAAGTATTTAAATCATAAATACATGTACCAAATTTCATGCAAAAAGATTACCCTGTGTAATCCTATAAACTAATTATCAATTCTATGCCCACAATTTTCCACTGAAAAACACGCTTTTAAACATTCTAAAACCATTTTATAATATTTAATGTAACCATGTTAAAATACATTTTCAGTACACACTGTCTATAGACCATAATGGTACGATATTCTTTTGTGTGTACCTGAAAATGAGCCACCGTTATTATATACGCCATTAAAAATAGTATACCTAATTAATTATAACTCACTTATATTTTAACCTAATTTGACATCATTTGAATGATTACAGAATGTCATCGGAATTCTTTTGTATGGTCCTGTAAATAAAATTAGCTTATACATACTTTTTTTTTTTTTTTGAGAGAGAGAGAGAGGTAAAACATGTTTTTAAGTATGTTTATAACATATGTTAATTCCACTGAATGCAGCATAAACGCGTTAAAATGCGCTTAGATAAAAATTTGCCCATAAGTTCTAATGTTACGAAATTCTTTTGCTTTTCTCTGTAAAAGAGCACCAGTAAAAACATTTCAACTTATTCTATGTTTTTCAAAAGTAATTGTTCGAAATTTGACAAAATTTGGATCATTACATGACATTGTCGGAATACTTTTGTAAGGTCCTGTACATTGATTATGAAGCCTAAGCACACATATTTAATTTCTATGGAAAAGATCAATTTAAGCAACTCAATAATGTACGCTAATTTCATTTCGTTGAATGCAGAGTAACGAAGTTAAAATTCGCTTAAACGAAATTCACCCCATAGACTGTAATGTTAAGAAAAAGATTGTTGTGTCTCTGTATACGATCCATAAATAATCCAGACATAAAAAGTTACACAGCTATTTCTATACAGAGCCTGAACATGTATACGAATTTGCAAATCAATCGGGAGATTTTTGGGGCCGCTATCGTGGTACATACAAATTCTGTCCGTAGGCCGTAATGATAAGAAAAACTTTGGTGTGTCCCTGTACACGAACTGCAAATGGAATACACACCTAAAACTATACAGCTAATTCTGTGTGGTTCATAAACATGTGTACCAAATTCCAAGTCAATAGCACTATTTTTGCGGCCGCTATCACGAAACAGACAGACACACAAACAGAACAGAAAATCTTTTTTAATCTCCACATGAAGGTCTCGACTAACGTTTCGCCAATAATTTAACTACATTTCACAGTAAAACTTACTGTATAACACTTTCTATACCCTATGGTAATCTATGCTGTTGTCTAAAGGCAGTCTGACTGAACAGTTCATTAATTGGAAGAAGACGAAAATGGGTAGATATTTTTCTTTCACGAATATTTAAAGCTTTCCATTGATCAACACACAGTCTCACTTTAGCTCAGCTTATTTGAGAAAAACACTTTACCTCTGAATGTATCTCATCACCGATGTGCGAACAAAAAGTAATTTCTTCTGATATTATATTATCTGTAATAATTCTACTTAAAAATATAGAAAAAAAAATGATAACAGAATTCGATCACAATGTTAATAATACGCAGGATAATGATGTCGAGAGAAACTTGACATCTTATTTGAGAAAAATATTACATTTTTTAATGTATCTAATCACCGATGTGCAAACACTACGCCATTTTTTCTCACATTCTGACTATACTAAATTTAAACAATACTTAATACATGAAAAGAAAATAATAGTAGAATTGTATGAAAATGTCAATGAATATTGACTCAAGATAATGTAAACATAAACAAAACATATCAAATGCAAGCGGGTCGCTAGCGCGCGTACTAACATCAGCCTTTATTGGATCGAAATGCCAGAAGAAAAAAATTACCGGTTTTGATTGGAGAATAAGCAAAGAAACGAGAAGAGAATCTTGCTATCTCTAAAAGTAGGTAAAATGGCAGGACCGCAGAAACGTCAAATTTGTAGAGTTTATTTAATCAATTTTAAAATAATGTGCACATCTTCAGACCAGAACATTGCGAATTTGTAGATAATTGAATATTCTTTTAATTTTAACATTAAATTGAAATTGCCCCTCGATGATTGAAACGGACTTGAACGATATCCAGCTATGGCCCACGGCCTACTACTGCAAATTTATCTTCATGTTTGACAAGTATAGTAATAAATGCGCCAAATAGCCAAGTATAAAGATCACCGCCTCAAACGGGAATAGCCAACATCCCTTTTCACCTTCACCGCCCCAATCGGGACAATTTTCATCTACCGCCTCCACTGGGAACGCCTCAATTGGTACACTACCTTAAATATTATGTATTTCAATTTTACATTAAATATGGAAATTTCTATAACATTTTTCTGCTTTTGTCTTGTGTTATATACTCATATTCAGTGAAAAGCCTTACAGGGATATTAATAAGTGAAGCAAACAGGGGGTTGGAGAGCGAAGCGAGCAGGGGGCAGAGCCCCCTAGTGATTTAAAAAAAAATCATAAAAAGTACAATCAAAATAGGAATTAGTTAAAAAAAAAAAAAAAGAAGTTCCGAAATAAATAAAGGAAAAGCCATTGGCAACAGAGCGATAAAATTTAAAAGGCATCATAGGGGCCCTATACTACAACTGTACTGTCTGCGGAAGTATGAAAACTGGATCGTCAACCCCGAATTTTACTTTGAAACCTTTCTTTGAATGATTTTGCTTTTACTATTGCACAGTATTAGTTTGGTTCAAATAATAATTTGGCTTCTGGTAAATTAAAATTTTAATTAGGTTGGGAAATTGGCATAATATATATGAGTTTCAAATTTTAAAGGAAAATAAGAAAAGAAGTAAAGTTTGAAAATTTCACATGGGTTTGCTAGTTTTTGAATGTTTTCATTATTATAATATTTTTTACTTCCATTACCCGACTACTGTAGGTAATGGAAGTATTGTATTCAATCCAAAAATTCGATATCGAGATTTCACCTGATTTACATGTTTAGTCCAAAAAAGTGGTTTTTGGCAACTGGTCAGTGTGTGTGTGTGTGTATGTATGTGTGTATGTGTATGTGTGTGTGGGGGGGGTCTTTTCAATATCATACCTCCGAAACTAATAAAGATAAAGCTACGAAACTTCAGAATTAAGACAGAACTACAGATAAACTTTCCAAATTTAGGTGAAAATTGGAAAAACAGAAGTGGGACATCCGAAACCGGAAATGGGATCGTAAGTCCGTATCTCAAAAACAGCTCTAATGATTTTCTTTAAAGTTGCTATATAAACATTTTATTAGATGTCCTTTCGATTGATATAGTTGGATAGTTCAGGAAAACTGACAGACGTCCTGTATAAATAGCTGAATTTCAGGTACTACGAGTGGATTCCTTTCAAAACAACTGTATGGATTTTTTTCAAACTTGCAATATTAACCCTCTTTTAAATATCCTTTTGTATGTAATTGTTGTTTTCCTGTCAACAAGGTTTGGTAAGTTTTGGTAAAAATGGATGTCTCAAAAACGGCTCTAACGTTTTTCTTGAAAACTGTTACATAAACCCATTTTAGATATTCTTTCTCATGGTTTACGTGGATTTCACAAGAAAATTAATAGTCATCCTGATCAGATAGATTAGTTTTAGATCTCGAAACTGATGTTTCAAAAGAAAGAAAAAAAACTCTTAACTTCGCCCCCCCCCCCCTTGCTATGTAAACTCTATTTGATGTCTTTACGTTTTTATGCGTTTACCGCAAACGTGTATTAAGTATTAACTTTCTCTTACTGGAAAAATTTTAGTTGTCTATTTCATTAGCTCAATTCTATGTCTTCTGATCACATAATCTCCAAAAAGTGCATATAATATGTATAATAGTGGGTAATTGAAGTCGTGTGGTTGTTTTACCAGATTTTTTTCTTTTCTCGAGCAACTTGAGGATAATAATCTAAAACAATAAACGGGGAGAATGCAAAATTGCTGTCTGAAAGAAATAATCCTATCGTAATTAAAAAATATATATATCATGCGCTACGCATTGACTATTAACACTTTTCAACTGTACATACTTGTTGTATCGTATATCTCTCAATATTCTTTGCCTACGATGTAACAAAACGAACAGACAGAAGCTCTGAAAGTCATACAGATAGACTAACTGAATTCATAATCATTTTTAAACATTGCTGGAAAGTTTAAAAAGGCTTAACGCAAAAGAAAATGCAGCCCTGAGATTCTAATTGCAGCTCTTAATGTATCTGAATATTTTAGTGTAGCCCTGTAGTGTAGCCCCATATCATATTCTATAAAAAACATTGTTTTAGTATATTAACATTAAATATCAATTTCTTTATGAGTTTTACATAAGAAAGTTATCTAAATGTGATTTATAAAAATGCCCCCCCCCCCATAAAACGCATTGCTTTGGCATTTTTTGGGTGTCCCTGTACACAATGAAATTGTGCAGGACCTATTAATGCCATTTTAAATGGAGAACACTTAATAGTGAACTTGAATAACATATATCATTTTTTTAAAATTCTGAAAATATTTACCGATACTAAGGGCTGGCAGACGACAGATAGACAGATGGATAGTAGGAAGGACAGATGTACAAATTGAAATCATATTCACACTTAAAAATTGTTAGAAAGTGTTAAAAACGCTTAATGTAAATGAAAATGTAATTCCAGCAAATTTCCAATAAAAACCTTTAATGTAACTGAATATTTTCGTGTCTTTGTAAATCTAATGCTAATCATACTACATTCTATAGAATTTCTATATTCTATATTCTTCTTTTGTGAATATAAATAACATATTTAAGTTTTATTAAGATTTATGCAAAGTAAAGTTATTAAAATTAGATTTATAGAAATATCTCTCATAGACTGCAATGCTTTGAAATACTGTTGGGTGTCCCTGTACTCAAACCAGTGGTGGTATTTACTCCATTTCTATAGAAAACATCTAATAATGAACTTGAATAACATATTTCAGTTTCATTAAGATTTGTGTAAAGTAAATGCATTAAAATATGATTTATAGAAATACCTCTTATAGAACACAATGCTTTGGAATATTTTCGGGTGTCCCTGTACACAAACCAGTAGAGGTATTCCCTCCATTTTCAATAGGGAACATACGGTAGTGAATTTGAATAACGCGTATCAATTTCAAGCTATTCCATAAGTATTTACGGAAGTTAGAGCACAAACAGGCAGACAAACAGACAAACAGACAAACTGAAATCATTAACCTCGTTGGAAAGTGTTAAAAAAGAAAAAAAAGAACGAAAGTAAAAGAAAAAGAAGACTTAAATTCTAACAATAAATTGAGCTTTTCTTATTTGTTTCAGATAATTTCTTCGATTTGAAAATTTTCTCAGAAATAGGTGACTTTCGTCACCTTTAAGCGAGACGTAGCCGTAGCAAGCCCCTCTATATACTATGTATATTTATTTAGCGAGCTTATCCCGAAACCACCCGTCACTCTGTTCGGTGTCTTTTCCTCGGCAATTTTTTCAGCATTTTCTGACTGCAGTTAGTTGTTTTTCACACACTTTTGATTCTGCATTTTATATTATATATACTATTTTTCTACATTTTTTGACATTCCCCACCTTTTTTAGCATTTTAAAGTGCGGTAGTGGAATAAATACATACATATATATATATGTGTGTGTGTGTGTGTGTGTGTGTGTGTAACTACATTCTTTCTCATATTTATAAGGACACTTTATGTTTTGAAATAACTAGTGTAAAAATAATTGTGAACAAGATTATACTAAGAGCACTTAATATATATAGTACTCTAAAGATCAAAACTGCTATATATATATATATATATATATATATATATATTATAGGAAATAAAATTAATAAAAATTAATGCAAAATATTTTTTTCTCCACGTTTTTAGATGTTCATAATTACAAGGACAATCAAGATTTTTTCGTTTTATTTAACTTACTAGCGGATAAATTACAGTTGACATGCAAATTTGTTAACTTCTGGGCTAGATTAATTCATATATAAGCCTTCAATTTTTCTTGGATGGAAATTACTGATAATTCCTCGAAAATAAGAGCGTTCATGTAGTGAAGTATGATAAATGTGTTTTTTAAGTGGACGGATAATTTCAATCCGCCGAATTTCTAATGAAATTTTAAGATCTAAAATTGCTGAAGGAAATGTGATCAAACGTTGAACTGCTGGTTCGATAGGAGAGAGATCTGATGCAAAATCAGAGTTGTTTTACAGAGATCGAAGACTCATAATTCCTCTTACTGTCCTACTCATAATGCCTGCTGCTGAATTTGCACGTAATTTTTAACGAAAGGTTCGGGTCTACATTTATGCATGTTTAAAATAATTAATAGTATGTTAAAATGAATAAAAAACCTGTAATAATCAATAAGCATTTAACAGGGGAAAGAACGTCTGTGTTAAAGTTGAATAAAGACAATATTAAATGGTAAAATGTTGCATTTTCGGATGAAAAACATTTTATTCTTGATTAACCAAATGGTTTTAACAGTTACTGGCACGATCTGAAGATAGCGAAAAAGACAGAGCAGAATTTTTAAAGGCAAATATGAATCGGGAATTTTAAAGGTGGATCTATGGTGTTCTGGGGAACTGTTTCTACTGAAGGCAGAATGAATTTAGTAATTTTTTCTATTATTATGGACATCAAGAGAATATCCGCAAATTTTAAACCTGGAATTCTCAGATTTTTGTTAGATTTGGGGGGGGGGAGGGGGTAATAATATTTTTTTCAACAAAACTTACATTTTTGCTCTACTTCAAGAGCAATAGGAAATAGTTGGAAGAAAGAAACTTCTGTATTATTGCCTTTCCCGTGGACTAAAAGTTGAAAATCCTTAAATTATCATATTAGAAAAGTGCACGCAAGTGGGAAGCAATTTTAAATAGTTAAAATGTTAAATAGTTTAAATGTGTATTCAGAATATCATCTATGCTGTATGAAATGGTATTGAAACTGAATATTAATATATATATGTATATATATACCAGAGAGAATGTCTGACTGTTTCTGTTTCACCCTAAAAAGAGACCCCATAAAATATTAATTTAAAGAATAACTGAAAAAAAATTACTAAGATTCGAGCTGTCCTTATAATTGTGAACACCTGAAAAATCATCTTCTTGACCAAAGTTTTTTAAATAGGAAAACGACAAAACTTTTTAAATATAGTCTATTAAGGAAATTCAAATTAATAAAAATATATTTGTTTAAATAATAGTGTTCAGTGTTTAGTTATTATAGAAAAACGGGTGTCGTTATAATTATGAGAACCAGTGTATAATAACATCTATAACTATTTATTGGGTGAGTGCAAAAGTTTTTATTACCCATAACGAAGAGCAAATAAACGCAAAATAAACAGTACCTATTACTGTGCATAATCCCCATTGCTATCTATGACCTCTTGCCATCTTTCTGGTTGGAGATGAATTCCACGGCGGTAAAATTCCGGTAGTTTCGTGTCAAAAAAGTCTTGGATGGCAGCTTTCACAGCATGAAGATCATCAAAGATTTTCTGACTGAAGGAATTGTTCGACGCACGAAATAGGTGATAGTCTGTTGGTGCCAAGTCAGGAAAATAAGGAGAGTGGGTTAAAACTTCCCAACCAAAGCCCAGTAGTTTTTGGCGAGTGATGACAGCAGCATGTGGCCTGGCGTTATCGTGATGAAGGATAACACCGCGATGATTGAAGAGACCTGGCCGCTTTGCTACCAAATTTGAATTCTGTCTGTCTAACAGTAGACAGTAGAAGGCAGCGTTGATATTTTGGTTGAGTGGCAGAACTTCCCAGTGAATTATTCCCTGCACATCCCTCTGCACACTCGATAACACCTTCTTGGGATGAAGTTCAGCTTTCAGTCGATGCAGGCGAATCAGAAGGGCGACACACAGTCCTACGACGCTTTATGTTACGGTACATAACCCACTTCTCGTCTCCTGTCACAATTCGTGTCAAGAATGGGTCATTTTTGTACCGGAAAAGCAAGGAAACACAGGTGGCGATTCTATCATCCCGTTAATTAGCTCCCAGGTTATGTGGAACCCAACGATCCAACTTTCTCGTAAAACCCAACTTAAACAGCCGTCTCTCGACTGTTGTCCGATGTACGTTGAAGGTCTCCGCTAATTCTTGCATGGTTGGGTTCAGGTTGTTCCTTATGGCTTGGTCAATATCGTCGTCTACAACGTGTGATGGCCATCCACTCCTAGCCTGATCTTGGCAGCTTCTGTCTCCTTCCCTAACTTTACGAAACCGGCGACGACATGTGCTTTCGCCTATTGCACCCTCCCCGTAAACTTAACAAACATTGAGACATGCTGCGGCTGCCGTACTCTTTTTATCGAACTCGTATAACAAGCAATGTTTTATATGCTCCTTCTCGCTTTCCATGTTACAACCTCTAATATTTTATTTATTTATTTATTTATTTATTTTAGATGATTAACTTTGGGAGACACGATGCATTTATGTGTGAGGAATCCACACGTTTGATTGGTCGACGATATGCGTCATTACAATGTCATGTGTGACATAAATTCCATTACAAATTTGTATATCCAAAAACGGGTAGAATTTTCGCAAGCACCCAATATATTCGTAGTAGTTACATTGATGCACCGAAGGTAATATCGCTGAGTATTGGTGTTCGCTGTGCTTAGATAGCTATACAGTTCATGCCTATTGATTATACTGAAGAAATTGGCTTCAAGATAAATCATGTGACTCCAAACATTTGCGCTAAAATGTTGTTTAAAAAGTGCTCTTGTTGCGTTATCACTTTTTTTTTTTTTTTTTTTTTTTGGGGGGGGGGGGGAATATTTATGAATAACATTATCAGAAATATTCATAATATTATCTGTATAAAATCCTTTACATTTAATAAAATGTTTCATTGCATTTCGCAATATTCATAACACCTAGCACTTGACTAAGTCCTTTAAGTCAAAGGAAACTTTAAAGGACTATATGACTAAGGATTTATTACGAAGTAATGTTAATGGCCTACGCTGAACAATTTACTTTAGAAAACAAGAATACCCACTACTCGGTTTGTTAAGAAAAGGTATTAAATTCCGCAATGAATTTTACTTCAGGTAAATGTTTTAATTTACATAAAGAGTGGGCGAAAGTTAATTAAAGTGTCCGCGTTAGTTACCACGCAATATTTTAATATTTTTTCTCGTTCTTTTTACTTTCTTCTATATGTAATATAGAGAAAGTATTGGATTCGCGAAAATTTTCGACCTCCGTTTTTTGACGGATCTACACGTTTTGGGATGTCCTGAACACGAATTGATAGTTTTTAAAAAATGTCTGTCTGTGTGTCTGTCTGTGTGTCTGTCTGTCTGTCTGTCTGTATCATTTTTTTGTGGACGCTGTATCTCACGAACCAATGAATGAAATTTAACCAAACTTGGTATTTAGTTGCACCCTGACATGAACTGGTGCCCATTAGATTTGGGGATCAATAGCTCAACAGGTGGCGCTGTGATCGCATTTTATAGGACAAAATTCCGTATAAATGGGCATAATGAGAGTTATTTTAAACTTGTGATTGTAAAATTAATATGAATTATTGATAATAGTAGTAGTTAACTAGGAAAAAAATTTGTGCATGGGGGGGCATAGGTTCCCCCCTGGGGGGGAAGTACCCCCCGGGGGGGTTAAATTTTGAAGATGGGTATCATTCGAAAGATCTCGTCAATACCTTTAAAACGAATGGTTGAACCATAAATCTGTGATAATTTAAAACAAAGTTATCGATTTTTTTTACTTTTAACAAAAAAAAAAACTTAGAAAAAAAAATCGTTTTTTTTTTTTTTTTTTTTTTTTTTATATTGTTACTGATTGAATATGTATAGGAAAATATAGAAGAAAGTCTTGTGGTGGCCACAACATACTAGTTTTTCTTTCTTTTTTAAAGTTAAGTGTTACACAATTTCTATCTGACCTTTATGAAACTCAAAGGAAGTATGGGGAAGTTGATGATTACTCCATATTTATACCAAACAAATAAATAAATAAATAAATTTAAAACAGTACAATCTAAACACTAGTTATAATATTAGTTTAAACTGTTGATACACATTGTTTAATTTATATCAACAGCAAAGTTGTTTATCAAGAAACGCATAAACGTACACTTGTTTGCTAGTAAATCTGCACATACCTTCTATTTCACCGCCTTTGGATAGGGCAAAATTGTGAAATTATTTTCACTGCATAGTTTTTTTTTTTTTTTTTCAATCTGTTAAATTAATATTTATTTCAATTTGGTATTCAAAATGTAACTATGCATTTGATTATAATCCTAAAACAATTATTAAAGACCTTTAAAGAATGAGGGTCTATAAGGGGGGTTTTCAGCTTTGAAATTGTAGAAAATATCAGATTGATCACAGGTGTGTTTTGCATTTAATTATTTTAGAATATGTATATTTTAAGTTTCAATCAATATTATTTATATTACTTCAACAATTGTTTGCTCCCTAGGGGGCCCAAAGATTCACAGTTTTGTATTTTTGACCGAAATTCTACCATTTTTAGAGACTTTACGTACTCTTTTTATATGAGCGCAAAGGAGCAAGACTCTCTTATTGAAATATATTGGGAAGTATACTATGACGTAAATTATACATAAAGATAAAAGTGTTGCTCCTTTACGCTCACATAAAAAAAGGTAAAAATAAAAGAAAAACATAACATTGATTATAGTGAAACATTGCGTACACAACTACTTCACACTATTTTGAAAAAGATGTCATTGATGAAATAGAATCTATCTGATCAAATTCTACTTAAATTTCACTTTTGTTACACTAAATATTCTTTAAAAAATATTTAAATCTTTTTTATCCGTGCAGTTTATATCTTGAACTATATTAACATTTCCAATGCGGAAAATCGAATCTGCGTTGGTTGGTTAATCGGTTGTTGGGTTTCTTTTATACCTATTATAAAAGTGGACGGGACAATGGCAACCTTTTTCAGTGGCAAAGATAACCCATACAAAAGTCACGTGACTGTTGAACTACAGGAAGCCAAACTGGCCTATATTGAAATTTTCTCGCCATGCTCTAAACTCTGCTTTTTCTTAAGCAGACGATATTTTCCCTTTTTCTTTGAAAGTTCTTTTTAAAATTTTTATTTCACTTTAAAATTTAGATTGTTTTGAAATTAAAAAGAATTTTATAGCAAGAAATAGTAATTAGATGTACTTTAAAAGCCCTAGAAGTTATGTAAAATAAGGATTTTATTTCGCAGGTAAGATTCTTTTTAATATTTTATTATTTCGTTCTTTTTAAGTAATTACTTTTATAAAATGTTTATAATTGACTATTCTATATATATAAGAGAATTAAAACTTAATTCTCTAAGGGCCGTATTCACCAAATTTCATTGATTGAGGATTAAACTAAGAATCAGCAAATCCGAGAATCAAAGCTAACACTGGATTAAATTCCTACGGTATTCACCATCAGCCGATTAAGAGATCCATTGATTAACTGGAAGAGAAATAAAAGCTTAGTTTTGATTGGCCAAGAACGAAGATAGCTTTTATTCACCGCTCGGCTTCAATTAACTAATCAATAGGATTAGAAGATTAGAATAGGGAAAAAAAGCAAACTGGCAACACTGATACACGGTTCGCTTGTTTACTTCGTTTTTGTTTACTCACAGATTAAGAATCAATTTTACTTTAGAACATTTAAAAAAAAGAATAATGACGCAGACAACTATTTACGCTACGGTTTAAAATTTTGATTGTTATGGATAAGAGAAAAAATTTCTCCGAACTGGAGGCTGAGGCGAAGTTAATGCATTATTCTTTTCTGTGGCAGATGACAGCCTATTATCTAACATTCGCATTAGAGATTCCACGGAATCCTTATTTAATCATAGCGATATCGAAATGCCACATTATCCGAAGAATCCAAATCATTTACTCTGATTTGATGCACCGTCCTCTTCCTTTTTTTAAATGTTTCCAATAGTTCTAAGCTTTCAATATCATCTAGTGAGAATAGATCGTCAGCGTCAGCCATGTTTGTTATTTGTTTACGAAGCTGAGCTGCGGAGTGCGCATGCGTTACGAAAAGATCCGAGAATTATCTCTGTTAATTCTCCAATGGACAATATTCCTGTGACGTCACCGTAGGTAAAATCGCCGAACACGTGGCCGATATTTTGTAAACAATTTAGATTCAAGATGCCTGTGATGAAAAGCTATCACCATTCTTTCCAGCTTTCATCCAATTTTTAATGTCCTATTTTCCCTCTTAAATTAATTAATATCAGCTAATAAAAAACCCTCAATTTAAGTATTAAATAATCCGGATCTACTTTAGAACATCCATGTATTAATATTTTGTAATTTTAATTATCACGTATTTTCCGCGATCGTAATTTAATTTAAAATATTTTCACAATTTCGGCGAAATATGTCCAGAGCTGCCAACCAAATCCGGCAAATTGTTAGTACCGCCCCTTTTTCTACACCACTTAATTTTTAGAGTAATTCTCTTCAAATATATTTACGATGAATGAAGAAAACAAATACTCTAAAAATTTAGTGGTGTAGAAAAAGGGGCGTTTTTCTATGGGCGTTAACAATTTGCCGGATTAGGTTGGCAGGTCTGTATGTCCATTCCCGGCATTGTGTGTTGCATAATGTTTACTCCACCGCACTTTGGTTACATGCTCCGTTTCCGTCAATCGGCGCACGCTTTCACGGATGCGGGGTTACCGTTGATCGGTGTTCGCGTTTCGCGGCGCGGCAGTGAACATCGGGAGTTCGGCAACGGAGGACATGGAATGTGGGTCCGCGTTTTTCCCGACAGTTTTTTTCCGTTAGGATAGGCATTGGTGTGGCAGCTCGCGCATCATTCTCCTTTTTAATTATTTTACTTCTTCTATTATGCAAAATAACACAATTTGACCTTTGAAATTTTTGTTGGAAGATTTTGTAATGAATAAAGGATATTCGTTTTTAGAATAGAATTAGATCTCTTCATTAGAAAAATTGAATGTGTCAGATTCCCCTAGATCGGCGACAACAACGTACCTGGTAAGTACTTCCACTAGAATTTTGCTTAAAAAACTTATTTACGATCACGTTATATTCTTGAGATAAAAATTATCTTTCATAATACACTTTTATTTTCATAACTTTCAACAACGAATTTTTATTACACCACAGTTGGTGTCAGGACCTTCGTCGCTGGATGGCACATAGTTAGTTCCTTTCATCTAATAATAATTAAAAGTCAATATTCTTATGAAATATGCCGATGGCACAAATAAATAAAAAGAATTCTTGAGAAATTTAACAAGATTTATTTCAGAAATATAGGTATTGCAGGTCAAAGAATGGAAATAGAGAAATTAAGATACTTTCGATTTCTAGCAAAAAGAATTCTTTTGTTTATGTTCTGTTGATTATAGTCTTTACAGAATTTTAAAATTATTCTTGTTGAAAATAAGTAAAGAAATTAGTGTGGAAAATATAAAAACTCATGAGTATTTTGCTATGTTTTTCCTGTTTCTATGAGTACAATATAATATAATTGGTTTATCTATTTGTGTTTTTATGAAATATTTTGATTAAGTACATTGTAAATCTTTTTCATTAGTCTGATGAATATTGCATAGGGGTATAAAATAGAGTAAAATGGCTCATAAATTCTCATTTAACATAACCCCATTTTCGGGAGATCCTGAAAAATTTTCGTTCTTTAAAGAACAATTTACTTCTTACGTAAAATTAAATAATTTGTCTGATGCTGAAGCACTCATCATGCTGAAATCAAGACTTGATGGTGCTGCATTTACATACTACATAGAATCTCCAGAGTTTCAGAAAATCGCCAAATACTCAGAACTTTTACAAAAATTAAAGATGTTCTTTACCAACACGACTACACATAACAGCATGAATGATTTTGAATCCATTACGCTTCTGCCAGGTGAAAATATCAGATCGTTAGCACATCGAATAAGCAAACTTACCTCAATAGTGTATCCCAAAGTTTTGGATGAGGGTGCCCTGCAACAAATAAAACTTACAAAATTTTTCCAGGCTGTTCCTGCCAGTATTAAAATCAAGCTAGTTGAGCAGGCACCTAGTAATTTTGATGAAGCTGTAGAAAAAGCTGCAAACCTATATACTCAATATGCTAACCATAACATTCTAAATTTTCTAACCACAAATCATTCAACCTCTGACTCAGAGAAAAATTTAAACCCTCTAACTGCTCAGATTAATCTAGTAAAAGTCAGGAATGCAAATCCAGGTGACTCTAACAATACATATAACAAGAAAACAAGTCAGTCACATTCATCAGAAGTTTCTCATTGGAATCGAAGGTTTTCAAAATATAAATTCAACAACAAACGTAAATTCAATAATAATAGATTATACGAACACAATAGGAACCAATTCAATAGATACAGAAAAAAATGCCAATTTTGTGGCAAATTTGGCCACGAACTCAATAAGTGTCGCCAATTTGAAAATCGCTTTGGCAAGGTTTTGCAAGATACTCCCGTTCCTCATGTTAATAAAGTGAACTCTCAATCATCCACTTTTCCATCACCTCTACCATTTTCGCAATCACATTATGTAAACTCTCTGCAACCGACTGGTACTTTTCAACAAACAACTCCTTTTCCTGGTGAACAGTCGTCTGATCCACAACAAATGCAAGCACCTGCTCCACCAAATTTCAATGTTCCGCAGTCTCTGCCTTATCAGTTTCAGAACAATACTTTGCCAATTCCTGGCACTCAACAAATGCTAACAACCGACCCAAACTACAATTGAGAGGCTCTGAAGGTGCCAGGGTTTCTCATACATTCGTACCCCCTATTATGGTACCGAATATGCCACCTCCAACTTTCAGAAATAACTCTTTGCATCTTCATGCAATGAAAGATCTCAGAAATAAGTCCACTCAAACCTTTAATGATACCAATGATCACGCTGTCACACCAGATGCAGATACATTTGTCGATTATGTACATAATAATGTCTCATTTCTTGATAATAATTCTAAAGAACACTTCACTTATTCAGTGCATGATCAAAATTCTCTCGTTCCACCTCATTTGATTAATGTAACACTCGCTAAGTTAGAATTTAAATTTCTTGTTGATTCGGGATCTAGTATCTCCTTGATATCCGCCGAGTTCTTCAAAACCATAAAATCATTCATTCATTATAAATTTATATCAAGAAATGTTACCATTAAAACGATAAATTCATCAGTCAATTTTGCTGGATGTGCAGAAATAAGCTTCCATGTACACAAGCAATTTTTTCGACATCCATTTTTCCTTGTGGACTTTTCACAATCTCATTTTTCTGGCCTTTTGGGCACAGACTTTCTGCAAAAACATGCCATGACGGTGAACTTTTCAACAAAATCCGTAATTTATAAAGATCTACAATTTCCATTTGTATCAATTCTCAGTGAAAATAATAACGAGTTGGTAAATGTTCAAAATGTAAATAATGATAATGTTTCTCAAAGTGCTTCTACTATTGCTCAAATTACTTCTGGTGTTTATCCAGATACACAACAAACCACACATAGTGATATGTGTAATGATCATGTTAATAATAACGTTATTTCTCAAAATTCTACTGTGTATCGGGATGTACAACAAATGCAGTTTAACAATAATAATAAATTCCCTAATGATAATCATACAAATGCTATTGTTTCTCAAAATTCTTCTCCCTTACAAAGTAATATTTTTGAAGCTAAGCTTGTAAATAAGGTATTAATACAACCAAATGAAGAATTATTTGTTAAAGTATTCTGTAATAACATTTCTTCAAATTTAAATTTTCTATTTGAATCCATTCCGGATAACAAAAGGGACTGTCCTATGGCTATCATTTCTTTAAAGGATTTAAATTTTAACACTTCTGAAAATTCTCAACAAAATAAAATTGTATTCAATGTGTTTCTTAAAAATATTTCTGATGAAACTATTCATTTAAACAAAAATCAATGCCTAGGTCATGTCTATGAGATAGATGATATACAAGAATTGCAAAACGAAAACATCTCACAAGTAAATGCATTTGTAAATTTAATCAAAGCTTCTGAAGACACACTAACTTTAAGGAAAAAGGAATTCAATATAGATAATTTTAAAATAGATCATCTTAATTCACAACAACAATCTGAAATAAAAAAATTACTTACCCGGCATTGGTCAGTGTTCTCTTCCACTCTGAATACCATGGGACACACAGACTATGTTGTGCCACAATTAAATTTCACCTCTAACTTTCCTCGAAGATCACTTCCGTATCCAATTCCTCAAAGTCTCCAAGCTGAAGCCAAAAGGCAGTTGGAAGAAATGAAAGAGGCAGGTATTATTTCCAACACCATTTCGGATTGGGCCTGTCCTCTCCTTCTCGTAAAAAAGAAAATTGGTGCGGATGGAATTCAAAAATATCGGTTTGCTCTTGATCTTCGATTGGTAAATGCCATAATAACACAGTCTTCTTACCCTCTTCCGAAGATACAGGACATCATTTCAAACATAGCTCAATTTAAATTTTATTCAAACCTAGACCTTCACAGTGCATACAATCAAATAAATCTACCTGAAGAATATAGACAAAAACTTGCTTTTAACACACCCTTTGGAACATATCAATACAACCGACTAGTTTTTGGCTTGAAAAATTCAGCTTCAATATTTCAACATTTAATGAACAAAATTTTGGATGAGGTAAACCTTCCAGGACTCTTTGCATACCAGGACGACGTAGTCGTGGCTGCAAATTCGCTAACTGAATCTATTGAGAAACTCGAAGCTCTTTTCAAATGTCTATCTAAATATAATCTTACACTTAGTCCCACAAAGTGTAATTTTCATCAAGACAAAATAGATTATCTGGGATTTAGAATTTCAGAAAACAAAATTGAACCCATCACTAGCAATATTACAAAGATCACCGCTTTCCCCACTCCTAAAACAAAAAAACACTTAAAGAAATTTTTAGGACTTTGCTCTTTCTATCGTAACTTAGTGTCAAATTTTGCTCAGAAGACAGTGCTACTTAACCAACTTACTTCAAATAAAGCCTCATTTAAATGGAAAACCGAACATGAAAAAGCTTTCAGGGAATTGCAGGACTTTTTCTTCAAGGAACCATTTTTCAAACAACCGATGTGGGACAAAACTTTTTACCTTAATACGGATGCCTCAAATCAGGCAATTTCGGCTTGTCTGATGCAAGACTTTGATGGCAAGTTACTACCAGTCTCATATTTTAGTAAGACTTTGTCCAAATCAGAAATGAAATACCCCACTTTGAAGAAAGAGCTGATGGCCATAGTAAAAGGCGTTCAAGCTTATAAATACTATTTGTATAATAGACACTTCATAATACTATCTGATAGTCTTCCACTAAAACATTTTCGTAAGTCTTCCTCTCCAACCGATCTAACAACCAGATGGTTGCTTCAATTAGATGAATACTATTTTACTTTCTCCCACATTCCTGGCAAGCAAAATGTGCTTGCAGACTATTTTTCAAGATTGCCTGTAAGTCCAGAAAAGCAGAAAATTCAATCACATCCACAACTTATACAGACCAACGAGATCCTTCCCATTGAGGAAATTACATCAATTAAACAACCAGCTAATAATGATGAGCAGTATATAAACACAATTCATACCTCCACTCACATGCAACCACAAGATCCTCTTTTAAAAATTTCTGTCGCCACCATTTTGTCTGAACAATTAAAAGATAAAAAAATATCAAAAATCTACAATTCCATATTCCAACGCAAATTCTCATCTCTCAATAAGAAATATTCTATAAATTCCTCTAACAATCTTCTCATGTTCAATTGTGGCAATAAAAGAACAAATATTGACTTCATACCAAGGATCGTTGTTCCCGCTTCCCTAATACCAAAAGTTTTGAGAATTGCTCACCTTACTCATCTCGGTGTGCAAAAAACATACCAATTACTGAAACGTAATTACTGGTGGAAAGGAATGTTTAGTGATACCCAAGCCTACATAAACTCATGCTGTGTTTGCCTTCAAGCAAAACCACAAAAATATCCTCGTGCTCCGTACCAAGACACTATTTTGCCGTCTCATCCCTCTGAGATGATCAGTATTGATTTAGTAGGACCTTTTAAGAACAAATTTCATATACTCACTGTTGTCGATATTTTCTCAAGACACATGGAACTTTATCCCATCAAAATTATCACTGCTAGTTCTGTTGCGGAGAAAATTTTCAAATATATTTGCAGTTACGGAAGGCCAGCACAAATCCTATCAGATTTAGGAGTACAGTTCAATTCAGCCGTGTTCAATAATTTAAAAGACGTCTTACAAATAAATTTGAGGCATTGTTCTACAGGACATCCGCAGGCGAACGGAATTTCGGAAAGAATAAATTCATCAATAAAAGCCACAATTTCTGCTCTTCAACTTGAGAGAAAGAGTTTTTTCCATGCAATAGATCTTCATAAATCTCTATACAATGGCTCGAAGCATCCTTCCACAGGTTTTTCTCCGAACCAAATACATTTCGCTAGAGAACTCTCCCTCGTAACAGATATTGCTGATCCTTCACGTATGACACCAGTTCTAAATTTGTCTCATTCCTTAAATGAAATCTTTAAAGCAATCAATCATATTTATGCATTGGTTTACAATAATCTTCAATTTTCCCAACAATACAATCAACAAAAACAATCTCATTATAAAAAGCTCAGAAAATTTAAACAAGGTGACATTGTTTACATAAAACCAGTCAAAAAGTTTTCAAAGAAGTTAGATGGACCATTTGAAGTAGTAAAGATAATAAGCCCTGTAAATTGTTGTATCCGCCGAGCTGGAAATCCAGAAGGAAAAACCTCTATCTTCCATATTGATAGATTGGTCTTATCGCGTCCCAGACCTCAGCACCTGGTCACACAGGACCCGCCTGTTTCACAACATAACACACCTGCCGAAACTACAAATACTAGATGTCTAAATGTTCCTATTACTTCTCTGTCTAACTATACTGTTAATAACTCTTTTCACTCTACTCCACAGGAAGCAGTGGTATATTTTCCAGGCCCTGTATACAGTTTTAGAGAGCCCAATGAAATAGAGATACATCATTCCTCCATTGATGATGATGCTCTATCCCAACCTGATAGGAACCAGACCCTTGACATTCCGACCCAGCAACCTTGCAGTCCAAAGCAGTGCCCTGATGCTGTATCTCTAGAGATGCCTGACCTCACTCCTGAACCGGTATCTTCTGTTGCACCAGCTGATCCTGTCGTTCATCAGCATCCTCATGTGATAAGTCATAAATTTTCTTTAGCTTCATCAGATCAAGAGTTTCCTCAAACAACCGAAATGCTCAGCAATCCAGGTAATGACAGTAGTTACTCTGAATCTGGTGATGCATCTGCCTCCGCTATCCATAAAGCCAACAAAAATCAGAATATGCCTCCACAGAAAATTACAAGGTCTCAAAATAAACTTTTAAAAGCAAATTTAAGGTACAACTTGAGACCACGAACACGTTTTAAAAAACTGTGGAAGAAGTAATGACTTTTCGTACTCAGCAAAATTTTTGCATATGGCTTTATTTGCTAAATATATTTTACTTTTTCATATGTACATTTACAATATGTATAATACAATATTTGTTTACATTACTGTCATGTTTTTTTTTTACATTGATTTTTTTGTGTAAAATTTTCCTTACTAAATATATTTTACTTTTTCATATGCACATTTACAATGTGTATAATACAATATTTGTTTGCATTGATATATATATATTTTTTATTTAATCTTATTATCTAGTCGGTTTGCATTAGTCAATCTTGTGTTTATTTTCATTTTGCCTCAGGGATCTTTGGTTCATACCTGTCAAAATTTTCTACAATCTTAAGTATTTCTTATTTTGTTAACTCTGCTATATGATGCAAAGTGTCGCCAAATTTGTTCGCTGGCGAACTTGTTTGTGCGTCTCATTGTCTCTCATGTTCTCTGGTGAGTGTTGAATTTGCACTGTGGACTGCAGCCGCTGTGTAGATTTGCACTTGTCATTCATTCCATGGTTCTTTATTTCAATAGTTCACAATTTTTTTTTTTTTTTTTTTTTTTCAGTTTTGCATATGTTCCAGTTCTTTCATTTTTTAAGTTTTAAATTCTTAATTTCTGTATTCCCACATGGTATCTGAAATCATATTCACAGGTGATTAATTATGTAATATTCAAGCTGCTGACTGATATATTTTTTTTAAGTGTGATCACACGCAATATTTTTATTTTTAGTATAATTTGCATGCAATGTGTCTAACATATTACTTTATTTTATTACACAATGTATGTGTTGTATCCTTATTTTTCTTATTTTACATGTAGCACATTGTATTTATTTTGGTGTACATCTCCTTGTATCACAATTTTTTATTTAACATTCTAAAATTTTGAAAAATGGTACCTACTCATAATTCGTGGTGATACAATTTATTTACATTGCATTTATTTGGCAAAACACTTAGTCATAATGATGTACCGAATTTCAGTGCAAACTCAATATGTAATGTTTTTTTTTTTTTTTTTTTTTTTTTTCTTTACCTTTTGTGGAGATTTGATGGATGCGACTTGCCTGCACCAGTCATGCCAAAAAAAAAAAAAAAAAAAAAAAAAAATTGCTGTGAAAGGGTGGAATTGTGATGAAAAGCTATCACCATTCTTTCCAGCTTTCATCCAATTTTTAATGTCTTATTTTCCCTCTTAAATTAATTAATATCAGAAAATAAAAAACCCTCAATTTAAGTATTAAATAATCCGGATCTACTTTAGAACATCCATGTATTAATATTTTGTAATTTTAATTATCACGTATTTTCCGCGATCGTAATTTAATTTAAAATATTTTCACAATTTCGGCGAAATATGTCCATTCCCGGCATTGTGTGTTGCATAATGTTTACTCCACCGCACTTTGGTTACATGCTCCGTTTCCGTCAATCGGCGCACGCTTTCACGGATACCGTTGATCGGTGTTCGCGTTTCGCGGCGCGGCAGTGAACATCGGGAGTTCGGCAACGGAGGACATGGAATGTGGGTCCGCGTTTTTCCCGACAGTTTTTTTCCGTTAGGATAGGCATTGGTGTGGCAGCTCGCGCATCATTCTCCTTTTTAATTATTTTACTTCTTCTATTATGCAAAATAACACAATTTGACCTTTGAAATTTTTGTTGGAAGATTTTGTAATGAATAAAGGATATTAGTTTTAAGAATAGAATTAGATCTCTTCATTAGAAAAATTGAATGTGTCAGATTCCCCTAGATCGGCGACAACAACGTACCTGGTAAGTACTTCCACTAAAATTTTGCTTAAAAAACTTATTTACGATCACGTTATATTCTTGAGATAAAAATTATCTTTCATAATACACTTTTATTTTCATAACTTTCAACAACGAATTTTTATTACACCACAATGCCATTTTATTGTTACGCATAACATTTTCCTAAATATTTCTGCAGTTAAACTTAATAATAATGTTCAAACAAGAACAAAAGAGAAATGTAAACAACTGAAACGAATGATAAAGTTAAGACTATTCCATATCGTAAAATAGCAGAACATTTTATGTATACACACACACACACATATATATAATGAGTTAAAGATTAATAAGAAGATTTTATACACACACACATTTTATTGACATCAAAGCTTAAATAATTAGAATTTCAATCACTTTAATAAAGGAATTTACTAAATGGAACGTCCACTTAAATATGTTAACATCGCCACAGTTCACATGGCAACTTTTAATATTACATATGTTGATTAATATTAAAGTATATTACTATAACTGGATTAAAAACAAAACAAAGTTATCACTATATATCATTCTGACTTCTATTTCATATAATCTGTAACTCTTAGAAATACTATTGCAAGATAAAAATTTGGAAGCCACAATGCTTTGTTATGGTAGAGTTGAGGATTGTTTCCCTACCCAGCTGATATTCTTGTAGCCTCGAACCCAAAGCGGGAATATGGTACATATTCCAGGATCAAAAACGAAGCGTTAAAGTAGCCAGTGAACTGCGGATTTTTGTTGGAGAATACCGATTTTCGTATGATCGAGCGATTACCACTGATCCGAGTGTTCAGAAGTTGGTGAATATGGCCCTAAATTGAATTAGTTTATATATATTATACCCTAAATGATTTAAAAAATGCCCATGATTATTTATGACAGTTAAAACGAATATAGACAAACCGAAGTTATAAACACTTTTGAACTTTGTTGGAAAGTTTTAATAACAAGGTAAAAATAAACTTTAGCAGCTGTAGTGTTTTTCTCAAGTTTTGCTTGCTGTATCTTTTGATAATAATAATAATAATAATAATATTTAGAACAAAAAATCGCCAATAACGCGATAAATGCCAGAAAAGATAATCGTTTTTCAGCAGTCTCGTGTTTTATCTTTGCCACTTTTACTTTTATTCCCTCCATTCACTCTTATAATACATAACTCTAAAAATACATAATATATGCGATTGTTTTTCCTTTTTCTTTCTTTTCTTTTCCTTTTTCTTTCTTTTCTGTTTTTCAATATTTTATAATTTATTTATATTTTTGATGTGCTAGTTGGCTTAAAGTGGCTTTCACAAAAGTAGAGTCCTTGGCGAAAAATGTCCAATCTATTTCAGCAACAAAATTTTAAAATATTACCGGAGATTATCAGTGAATTAGCTTTCATGCCAAGCGCGATTCATCCGTGCCAAAAACTACGAAAAACATACTATTTAAACAAAACAAAAAAGAAATCAAATCAAATTGAAGTTTTTTAAAAAAGTTTATGGTTCTTTTTTTGCTCCATTTTCATAGTTTTATTTTTTCATGTGCATGAGCAAATTTAATATTTTATAAAAAAAAAAAAAGCTGGAAATTTTTTTTGGCAACTATTATAAATTTAATTCTCTAATTTTGAAAATACTACCAGGTTATTATTTTCACATTTTAATTAATTTTAAAAAAATCTAATCAAAACTTCTTTGCAAAAATGGTACCAAATGAAAGGGGCGATTTTTTTATAATCCGTTGGACTAAACAACTTATCAATCGGACAAGTAGATTTTTTTTTTTAATTAACTAAAGTATGAAAAGCAACTTGCTATCCGCGATTGTAATGAAATGCTCGCCCTCTGGTGGGCTAAGGTGAAATTATCACACCACTGCATATCATCATATTATGCAATCGATTTTCCATGATGTAATGGCGAAGAAAGAACAATAACAAATACACGTGGCTATTATATTTACTAACAACTGCAGTTCAGAGAGCGCCATCTATCGATCATTACAAACGCGGATATAGATGAGTACGAACCGGAATCGTCACCTCTCTTATAAATTATATAAATAGATGTAGGGGAAAAAATATATTTCTATAATACTGAACATTTCTGACATTGAAGAAAAATATGCAAATTTTATTTTACAATAAATAAACACGTCCTGCTGGCTCAGCCGGAAGAGTTGGTTGATTTCTTTGTTCTTTTCAAGTGGTCGCTATTTTGAATCAAGATGGCGAGTTTAGTACAAATCATGTTTATAAATATGTTTCTTATGTGAGTTTGAATTTTTCTGAATGCCTACCATTTTTAAACAATATGGAAGAACAAGCTGATAATTTGATTTATGTACATACCGACTTTCAAGCAAATCAGTTCATAAGTACTTTTTTCAAGCGAGTTTGAAGTTTCCAGATGACCACCATTTTGAAATTAGATGGCGGATCAGGCTGGCCAACGAACGCCAAGATATTCCGAGGATAAGTAGTTCTCTGTCCAATTTTGTTATCATTATCAAAATTTATGAAATAGTTTTATCCGAGTTAAGTCTTTTTAATGAAAAATAGTAACCTTTTTATACAAGGGGTATTTTTAAATTAAAAATGTCAATTTTAAATTTGAAAGAGATAATTCTGAAAATTATCACAAATTATTAAAAATTAAATATATAGAGAAAAAAATGAATGTCATAACTTCAATTGAAATCTATTTTTAAAAACTTTGTTAAAAGATTATTTTAAGTCATATTGCAAAATTTTAATTTATGAAAGACATTTCATGCTTTATTTATTTCCTTGGATGTGAGGCTACCTTAATAATAAATATCCAAATTTTCCGGAACCAACGCTGAAAATAATGTCATTGCTAAAACAACGTATTGGAATAAAGAAAGTAAAGTTTTATCCATGGTTTCCATGCGTGCATTTCAACTGAATAAAATAATGAAAAGGGATAAATTAATGAAAAAACTTATACCACAATCTCAACAATGTATTGAGATTGAGAAAATAAAATTTTATGCATGGTTTTGGAAGATTCGTTTATTGATTCAAATAATAAGTTAAACATACAAGATACATTGGTCCGTTTGGAGATATTTATTTAAAAAAATTGTTTCAGTATAGTGTGTAGTACTTGTTATCATTACAGAAAACGAGCTTGAATAACGAGATAATTTTACAGCATTTATTCGTCCATTAAAAAAAAAAAAAAAAAAAAAAACTTAAATAACACAAAACTATTTCTATTTTTAGAATAAACTCTTTTCATTGCTATGCGAAAGTTTATTACATTATTGGAAAATAATAATAATGAATATGTAGAATTCAACTGTGTCACAAAAAATTAATAATATAAATAAATAAATAAACAGTAACATTGTTATAGAATTTGAATTAAAGAATTATGAAGCCATTTTTAATTTGTTGAGTCATTTGGGCTTTAAAACATGTAAATATCACGATAGAAAAGGTACTTAAAAAAAAAAAAATAAATAAATAAATAAATAAATCATGTAAGCCAATGTTTAGTAAGTTGAATGGCAAGGAAAAATAAATTTGGAAATACATGTGGAAAAATAGAGTGCTAGGCGTGCACAGAATGACTATTTATTATAAATTTAGAAACTCATTTATCTTTTATGGGATTTTAATGGATATCCCTATGCATATTCAAGCATATCTTAAAAGTAAATTATTGACGACTTGGCAAAAATACACTTTTATATTAATCATACTTTTATCTAAGTAAAATCGATAGATTTTGTTTTTAAAGATACATATCAATTATTCTCAGTAAATGATCTCAGAATAAGAAAAAAAAAAAGAACACCAACTGACAACAACTTAAAAAAGAAAATCTTATGTATCTAATCATTGCAAGGAAAAAACTAGTATGTTGTGGCCACCACAAGACTTTCTTCTATATTTTCCTATACATATTCAATCAGTAACAATATAAAAAAAAAAAAAAAAAAAAAAAAAAAACGATTTTTTTTTCTAAGTTTTTTTTTTGTTAAAAGTAAAAAAAATCGATAACTTTGTTTTAAATTATCACAGATTTATGGTTCAACCATTCGTTTTAAAGGTATTGACGAGATCTTTCGAATGATACCCATCTTCAAAATTTAACCCCCCCCGGGGGGTACTTCCCCCCCAGGGGGGGAACCTATGCCCCCCCATGCACAAATTTTTTTCCTAGTTAACTACTACTATTATCAATAATTCATATTAATTTTACAATCACAAGTTTAAAATAACTCTCATTATGCCCATTTATACGGAATTTTGTCCTATAAAATGCGATCACAGCGCCACCTGTTGAGCTATTGATCCCCAAATCTAATGGGCACCAGTTCATGTCAGGGTGCAACTAAATACCAAGTTTGGTTAAATTTCATTCATTGGTTCGTGAGATACAGCGTCCACAAAAAAATGATACAGACAGACAGACAGACAGACACACAGACAGACACACAGACAGACATTTTTTAAAAACTATCAATTCGTGTTCAGGACATCCCAAAACGTGTAGATCCGTCAAAAAACGGAGGTCGAAAATTTTCGCGAATCCAATACTTTCTCTATATTACATATAGAAGAAAGTAAAAAAAAAGATGTTTTCAATTTCTTCTATGTTTGAAGTAGGATGGCCTCCAATTACAGATACATCATTACGTGACTAGCTTACACGATTCAGGTGGTGTAAAAAATACATATTTGTATGTCGTAAAATTCCATCGTGATTATCGCTTAAGATCCCTGATTTTTCACGGACCTTCCGTTAGCTTAGACATGCCCATTTGCCCATCTTGTAAATTTTGGAGGTTATGCCGGTCATAGTTATTAGCAGCTGCTGCTTGCATGCTAATTTTTCGAATATGAAACCCATGATGAATTCTTGTACTTGCTATGAGTGCTATGATGATTTGTGTATGGAGGGGGCGGGAAATAATAATATGGTTTGAGGGGTACTCACACTACTTCTATAACCATGCTTTTATGCTAAAGAATATTTTATTAACAGCCCTGCAATCGTATTTAATCTTTTAAGGCGACAGTGGACTTTCAGAAAGGCAAAATGGGTCTAAAAATTCAGTATTTCAATGTAGCAATGTGTAGCAAAAAGAACTTTTCAATTCCAACCACTCTATAGAGCTTAATCCAGCTTTTTAAAAATGGTACCCCATTTGTGGATTTATAAAATAATTTGTGAAAACATCAAGTAAATTTGTGAAAATTAATATGATAATGATTCATAATAATTAGTCGAAATGCGCAAAGCAGACTTTTTTTAAAAAATACATTTATAAAATTAAATAGAACAGTTAAATAAATATGTATGCGGCCGAGTTGAGTTATTTCTTTTATGTAAGATAAGGTGTTTACTTAGATATTTACCACTGACTCCAGTAAATAGAGCATTTCCTCGTGACGTCATGTGGTTGGCAAAAAAGCGCGCTCGACTTTCCCGCGCCCCGCCCACCATTGATTTTCCGTTGGTAGTAATCAAGTAATCGCCATCGCTATGCTTTTCCCAAACCTTTTTGCCAACCACTCATAAAAGTTGAGATGTTTGTTTACAAACAAGGAACTGCCCTATATACAAACTAAGGGTATTTTTATCTATACAATGCACCGAAGGTCATAAAATTTTTTAGTGTACAGCTATATAGCAGAGAATTGAATTTGTGAAGGAGCCTCTTTACTGAAAGCTGACTTTGTGAAAGCACCTCATTGCCAAAAGTTGGCTTTGTGAAAGTGCTTCAATGCGACACTATTTGTTCTGAATTAACCTCTGCTCTATGATGAGTTATAAGCGTTTCTATTTGTAAACAAATATTAAATCTGTTGCAAAGTGAAAACTTCAAACATCATTTTCACAAAACTAATTTTTACTTACAAGGAAACATTCAAAAGGTGTCGTGTTCAAAAAGTACTGAAAAAAATATATATGATTCTTCTCTTCATAAAACACCAGGAAGTGAAAAAATTATCGGCTGAAATGAATTACAGCAACCACAAAAAATTATCAAAATTAAGCATATTTGGCGATTTAGCGCTGTTAGGCGTTCAGTTCGCTAGCAGCGAGATTGCCGTATACGAACAACCGTGTTTCGTTTCTCCGCCAAGTACTCAAAATCAATCGCCTAACAATGTGAAATCGCCAAATATGCTTAATTTTGATAATTTTTTGTGATCGCTGTAATTCATTTCAGCCGATAATTTTTTCACTTTCTGGTGTTTTAGGAAGAGTAGAATCACATATATATATTTTTCAATATTTTTTGAAAACGACACCTTTTGAATGTTTACTTGTTAGCACAAACATTAATGCAATTACAGCAATTTTAGTCTTTCGACATAAAAATAAATACATTTAATTAAACGTGAACATTAAAAAAATTATAAAAAGTTAAATTATGCATCTCACAAAAATAAAGGCCACTAAATGTTGCAGTTTATGCCTTTCTGTCAACTCATGTGGAACCCCTTTTACGAAATTTATTTCTAAATACACTTCACCTTTGACCTTTTGAGAGGTTGAGGTATTTTATGGTCATCAAAGGTTTACTCATGCTCCATGTAAACTCCACATAAAAATTAGCTTCCAACTCGACCCGATGGAATATTTTACCCGATTTTCGATCGACAATAATTCATAGAATAATAATAAAGGAAGAAGGAGCATGCCAATACTCTAATGCTTACAAACCCCTTCTAGTGAAATGCCAGCGAAAGCTACTTTTGCTCCTCTCAACCTTGAAGTAGGGCACCCATCCTCAGCGCATTTATCGCTGTTTGTTGTGGGTGCTGCCTCGCAGACTGATTGAGAGAAATACGAGACGATTCAAAAATCTCGCCAACAAGTCGCCAACCAATCAGATGGAAGCACTGTTACAACCCTATACTGGATTTTACAAACCGGAACGAAAACATGTACGCTCCTTCTTCCTTTATTATTATTCTATGGAATAATTTCACCGTTGTTTCATACTATGACTTATACAGAGGCATGTACAAAAGAGAAAACTATACATACAAAAAAAAAAAAAAATACATGCTTACAAATTATATATTTTTTAAAAGATAAGTATCCGTATATGGATCTTCGTATTCATATATGTATCCGTGTATCAAATTATTTGACTATCTGGCACATCATTAATTGATACTTACTTAATTCTGAGAATTTTAACTGAAATTTTTATTACATTACATTAGGAGCACTTAATTTTAGAATATGTAGAAAAATTTTATTTATTTGCTTATTTTTTACTTGAGGATGTAAAACTGCCCAAAAATTTTCTAGAAAAATAAAACATTTAAAAAAAAACCAAATATAAAGAAACACGCAATGTACTTGAAAAAATTACCACCAACACAACCAACCGCAAGGGCAAAAGTCACATGTTTTTTAGATTAACGTATAAAAAGCTTTTTTTTTTTTTTTTTTTTAAGCTCGTTTCAGTCAATTTTGACATATACTAAAAATTAAATAGTTATTATGAATTCGTAAGTCCGAATATATTGAAATTAGGTTGAAAATTTTTGAATTTTATAGAAATTTAATACTTTGGCATTTTACAAAATAGTTTTTCTAATTGAAATTATAAATTTTGTAGGAAAATAATATTAAATTAAATTAAAGATTTAGGTTTAGGTTTCTTCTTCGTAAAATAAAAATAAAAATAAAAATAAAAATAAAATCAAATAAATGAATAAAAATGGCTTTACTTTTGTATTTTATTATTATTATTATTTTGTGAAGCACATTTTACTAAAGTAGGCCGTGGGCCATAGGTTGATACAAATTTGACATTTCTGCGGTCCTGCTATTCTACTTACACTTAGAGATAGTCAAATTCTCTACTCATTCAGTTGCTTATTCTCCAATCAAAACAGTAATTTCATTTTCGCTTTTATTTTTAGACCAATGGCAGCTGTTGTTGCGGCGCGCGCTAGCATTTGATATGTTTTGTTTACGTTTATTTATGTTTACATTATCTTGAGTATGGACAATATTCCTGTGACGTCACAGTGGGTAAAATCGCCGAACACGTGGCCGATATTTTGTAAACAAATTAGATTCAAGATGCCATTTTATTGTTACGCATAACATTTTCCTAAATATTTCTCCAGTGAAACTTAATAATCAGATGTCTGTTCAAACAAGAACAAAAGAGAAATGTAAACAACTCAATCGAATGATAAAGTTAAGACTATTCCATATCGTAAAATTGCAGAACATTTTATGTATACACACATATATATGTAATGAATAAAAGATTAATAAGAACATTTTATACACACACACATATATATAGACAACAAAGCTTAAATAATTAGAATTTCAATCACTTTAATAAAGGAATTTATTAAATGGAACATCCATTTAAATTTGTTAACATCGCCACAGTTCACATGGCAACATTTAATAATACATATGTTGATTAATATTAAAGTATATTACTAAAACTTGATTAAAAACAAAACAAAGGTATCACTATATTACTCCTACTTCAATTTCATATAATATGTAACTCTTATAAATAACATTGCAAGATAAAAATTTGTAGGCCACAATGCTTTGCTATGGTAGAGTTGAGAACTGTTTGCCAAAAACAGCTGATTTTTTATAGTCTCGAACCCAAAGGAGGAATATGGTCCACAATTCTATTATTGCTTTCTTTTCGTGTATTTTTAAGTAATCGTTACATTTCATATAATGTAAGGAAAAAATGACATATCTATACTAATATATAAATGCGAAAGTTTGGATGGATGGATGGATGTTTGTTACTCAATCACGCCACAACGGCTAAACGGATCTGGATGAAATTTGGTACAGAGATGTAGAATAGTCTGGAATAGAACATAGGCTACTATTTATACCGAAAATTTGATTAGATTTTTAAAAAATAAACCGGTAATTTTGAAAATAATAAACCGGTAATTGACTTAATATAAGCCATTTAAATTTTTAATTGTTGCCAAAATTGTTTACGAGGTATTTTTATTTATTTATTTTTCAACATTAAATGAAATATGCTTTCACGTGAAAAATAAAAAATTACTAAATGTTAAATTGGTCGATGAGAAAATGACACTTTATAATCTATACTAATATATAAATGCGAAAGTTTGGATGGATGGATGGATGTTTGTTACTCAATCACGCCACAACGGCTAAATGGATCTGGATGAAATTTGGTACAGAGATAGAGAATAGTCTGGAATAGAACATAGGCTACTATTTATACCGGAAATTTGATTAGATTTCTTAATATTAATTAAAATATGAAAATAATAAACCGGTAATTGAGCCATTTAAATTTTTAATTGTTGCCAAAAAAAATTTACGAGATATTTTTATTTATTTATTTATTGTTTTCAACATAAAAAGGAAATATGCTTTCACGCAAAAAATAAAACAAAATACTAAATGTTAAATTGGTCGATGAGAAAATGACACTTTATAATCTATAATAATAAAAGGAAAGGTTTGTCTGTCTGTCTGTCTGTCTGTCCGTCTGTCTGTCTGTTCTTTTATACGTTCAGCCCCTACTGAACGCAGAAGTACAAGAATTGACATACTGATGCACTGGAGCCTTTCCGAGTTCCTCTTCGAAACAGAATTTAAAAATTTTAATTATTTGTTTAGATATTAATTAAAATGTCCACTCATGTCTAATCTAAAAGCGATCTCAATGACTGAGAATTTACCGCCATTGCATAAAAAAAGATATTTTAACAGAGTTAAAATTAGAAAAAGTGGAAAATAAATTAGAAATGTTTGTCCGATCGTTACGATTTCGGTACCAAATGAAAGGGGATTTTTTTCTGAATTTAAGTGTGCAAGCGGCTTATCGGTGCAACAATTAGATTTTTTAAAATTAACTAAAGTATGAATTTTTTGTGGCAACATCATTTCAAATGCCAGATGTCTGCCATGAAAAAGGAAATGATAGTAACCAATCAAGATGTCATGTGTTTTGCAGTGGGGATAAAAATTGCAATTTTCAAACTTTTTCAAATTTTCATTCACGTTACATTTGAATTAATATTCGGCTTAGACAGCATATTATAAAGCTACTGTTCAATTTTCTTGAAAATATCCGGATAAACAAAAAAATTAGATTAAATTTTGTTTTATATTTTGCAGTATATATTTTAAATTGAGATATGCCGTTGAAATTTCGTAATATTTGGTTTTAACGCCCGATAATTCGATTCTGAATATTTTTGAAAGTGTAGAATTATTAGGAAGGGCTTGAGAGGGGGGGGGGGGCGAAGGGAAAAAAAAAGAGTTACAGCGTTTGAAATTGGTATTATTAGGTTCTAAGGAAAGATACATCGATTGCGAATATTTTCAACTGTAAAATTATTAGAAGGGACGGAAAGGGGGGGGGGACGGGCAAAAACGTAGAAAAGGAACGGTTGTTTCTGAGAAAACAACGGAAAACCCAGAACGCCGTTATTCTTTTATATTTTGCAGAGTTTCGAATTTTGATACTCCTTTCACAATTCATACTATTGATTTTTAACAGTATTTAGCCCGGAATTACGCAAGTTTCGGAGAAAACCACGAAAAAGTCAGACATATGTCGTTTTATAATAGTATTTATATCATTTTTGTATCTCAGCTTCTAATTAGCATAATTTCAAAAGTAATATGTCATTTTGAAACTTATTTGAATTGAATTTCAAGAGTAGACGCCACAAATTTTTGTCACCTTCCATTAACCAACTACCGTAAGCAATGAAATTCGTGATTTCACGTGATTTACACGTTTTAAGGTGTCCTGATTTTTTTTTTTTTTTTTTTTTTTTTTTTTGTATCTCAACTACTAATTAAAATAATTTTATACGTAATACATTATTTGAAAGCTTTGTTGATTTGGAATTGAACAGTAGATTACAGAATTTTCTACCGCCAGATGGCGATGTAATATTTCAAAATTTCAATATTTCGAATTCTGAGTATGATTAAATTATTTTTAATACATCATTCGAAAGATATTTTAAAAAGCTTTTATATTATCGAAAGTGGAATTCGAGATTTCACCATATTTATACGTTTTAGGGTCTCCTGATTAGGTTATCTTTTGTATCTCAGCTACTAATTAAAATAATTTCATAAGTAATACATCATTTTAAAGCTTTGTTGATTTGGAATTGAACAGTAGATTACAGAAATTTCTACAGCCAGATAGCGCTACAATATTTTAAAATTTCAATATTTTTAATTCTAAATATGATTAAATTATTTTTAATACATCATTCGAAAGTTATTTTAAAGTACTTTTATATTATCGAATAACCTACATTAAATTTATCCAATAGAGGGCGCTAATGGCAATTATTCGAGATTTCACCTGATTTATATGTTTTAAGATGTCCTCAAGGGGGCCAAAAAATTAGAAATTGAGTTAGGCCGTTCAAAATTGGTATATATAGGTTTTGGGTGCCTACGAGTCGAATGAGGATATTTTCGAAAGTGTAAAATTAAGGAGGAACAAGAAGGGTGGTGAAGGAATACGCGCGCGCAGCGAGCGTATATATGAATTCGTGAGCACTGCGCGCACACGGGTCTACGCTGACGAAGGCAGAGGGGACCCGGTGTGAGTTTTTACCCGATCAGAAATGATTTTTTTTTTTAAATTCTTTTTCTTAAGAATAGAAGTTTATGAGTAATAACATGGAATTTTGAGAATTCATAAGGGTGATGAAATATACGCGCGCAGCGCTCATATATATGCATTCGTGCGTGTGCATCGCGCACGGGTCTACGCAGCCAAAGGCAGTGGGGACCCGGTGCGACATTTTTCCCGATCAGAGTTTTTTTTTTTTTTCTTTTTTTGTTTCACATGATAAAAATTAATGCAATTTTGAGAATTCATTAATTATAATGATTCATTTAAAAATAGTGACCAGCGAAGCGGGCGTAGCCTGCTAGTTGTTTATATATCGGGAATGAGGTAAATTCAAAAATGTAGATAGTATTTTTCTCAAATAAGATGTAAAGTTTCTCTCGACATCATTATCTTGCGTATTATAAACATTTTGATCGAATTATTTTATTACTCTTTTTTTTCCTTTACTTTTTAAGTAGAATTATTACAGGTTATATAATATCAGAAGAAATTACTAATTGTTTGTACATCGGAGATGAGATACATTCAAAGGTGACGTGTTTTTCTCAAATAAGCTGGGCTGAAGTGAGATTGTTTGCTGATCAATGGAAAGTTTTAAATATTCGTGAAAGAAAAATGTCTACCGATTTGCTTCTTCTTCAAATGAAAAAACTGTCCAAACTGTCTTTAGACAACAACATTAGGTTACCATAGAAAGCGTTATCACAGTAAGTTTTACTCTGACATGTAGCTAAATTATTACCGAAGCGTCAGTGGAGGCCTCCATATCCCTTTCCGATCGAAAGCGTACATTTGTACGGGTTAGACATCCACTCACATTTTTGCATCTGGAACAGTCGTATGTAATAAAATCAGGAAAAAAAAACGATCGAGCTAATTAGCAGAAAGTGTAAAGTACAATTTTCAATCAACAAATGTTGTTATAGTCCATATTATTCTTTCAGTTTGCAAAAAAAAGGAAGAATGTAATGATTTAAAGTAAATATGTTTCCGGTCTTAAAGGGATGATATGGAGACTCAAAAAAATTTTGGTTTCTGTTTGTGTGTCTGTTTCTTGCGTGTGTACAGGGAAACACCAAAGGTTTTTTTTTTTTTTTTTTTTTTTTTTTTTATCATTACGGCCTATGGACAGAATTTGTACCGCGGTAGCGGCCGCAAAAATCCCCGATTGATTTGCAAATTTGTATAAATGTTCAGACTCTGTATAAAAATAGTTGTGTAATTTTTTTATGTTTAGATTATTCATGGATCGTGTAGAGGGATACACCAAAGATTTTCTTATCATGATGGCCTAGGGGGTGAATTTCGTTTAAGCGAATTTTATCTTCGTTAATCTGTATTCAACGAAATTAAATTAGCGTACATTATTGAGATGCTTAAATTTATTATTTCTGTAGAAAATAGGGTACTTAGGCTTCATAATTAATGTACAGGACCTTACAAAAGTATTCCGACAATGTCATGTAATCATCCAAATTTTGTTAAATTTCGAGCAATTATTTTTGAAAAACATAGAATAAGTTGAAATGTTTTTACTGAATTTCTTTTACAGAAAAACGCAAAATAATTTCATAACATTAGGATCTATAAGCAAATTTTTACCTAAGCGCATTTTAACGTGTTTATACTGCATTTAGTGGAATTAACGTATATTATAAACATATTTAAAAGCATGTTTTCTCGCTCAAAAAAAAAAGTTATGTATAAGCTAAATTTATTTACAGGACCACACAAAAGAATTCCGATGATATTCTGTAATCATTCAAATGATGTCAAATTAGGTTGAAATATTAGTGAGTTATAATTAATTAGGTGTATCATTTTTAGTGGTGTACATAATAACGGTAACTCGTTTTGAGGAACACGCAAAAGAATATTGTATCATTATGGTCTATAGATGGTATGGTATGTATTAAAAATATATTTTAACACGGTTACACTAAATATAATGAAATGTTATTAGAATGTTTCAAAGCCTGTTTTTCTATGAAAAATTTTTGCGATAGAATTGATAATTAGTTTAGAGAGTTATACAAAATAATTCCGATATGTTATGTAGTCTTTTTACAGGAAATTTGGTACGTTTTTATTATTTGCAAGGCATTAATAGAAAGCTGTTTCTAGGAAAATATATAAATATACATATGTAGAGAGATAGATACAGACAGAGATATATAGCGGAAAGTTGAAGGGGAGTGGTAACCCCCGCCAGAAATGTATCTGTTTATGTAGCGAGTCGTCATATATATGCATACATTACATATGTATAATAAAGAGAGAGAGATGCATGTTAGGATTCACTCGAAGAGACAGTAAACGAAACATTTGTATTAGATTAGGGAGCAAACCAATTTTACTGACGTTATTTCTAGAATTAAGTTAAAATGGAGCTGGACTGGGTACTTCCAGAAGAAATGATGATAGATTGACCACCACTCCTATTTGGAATACCGAGATAAAACAAAAGACCGAGAAAGAGACCAGTGTGTTGTTGAAGAGATAAAATTGTGAAGTTTGGAAGAGAGAATGGAGAAGAATTGCAGAAAACATGGCAGATTGGAATCACCTAGAAGGAGCCTTTATCCTGCAGTGGACTGATAAAGGTTGAAATTGATGATGATAATGATAGATATAAATATGAAATTAATAAAAACTATCAGTGATCTAATGAGTAATGAGTGATGAAAATAGGACGTTGAGGCTCCTGATCTGCAGATCCACTAAATATTAATATTTTCCCCTTTTTTAGTACTTTTTCTCAGGAGTATGATTTAAGCACTTGTGTGCTAAATTTTAAAATTTATTCAACGAATCACAGTATTACCAGAAATATATTACACACTGCTTTAAACCAGCATCCTAAATGTAAACTCAATTCCTTCAAATTGAAATCGATTTTCCAAATTTATGTGCAAAGTTTACTTCCAGAACATTTGATATTTTCATTACCTATGTTAAAAAGAATATATTAGCAACATTTTCAGGTTGCCCCCGAAAAGTTGAAACGAACTTGTTTTTCAATGACATTTTTAGCTTATGGCCCACGGTCTAAAGCTTTTGGATTGACTATTTAATACTCACGGAATGATATTTTTGGGCCGCGATAAAATTTATACCATTTAAAAAACAAAACAAAATAAAATGAGGGACTGACTTAGTGTAACTGGGGCTTGGTACAAATAGGGTGCCTAGAATGGTGCCTAGAATCCAGACACTCTAGGTATAAACATATCTTTAAAGCCCCTTTACTCTTAATCATTCAAAATTACAGAACAAAAAAAAAAAAAAAAAATTGACACTAGATATGGAGCTCCACTTAAGTGTGGGGGGTCCGAATAGCTGCCCTGCATGCCTTTGCTTTAGTCAGGCCCTGAATAAGATCGACTATCAATCACTTTTCATTTTCATCCATGGTTATCATTTCTAGTTCATGCTACGAATTATGTATATCGTTAGCTTAGCTCTAATCCGATCGGCGATCTCTCCCAGTGGAAGATTTCTCTCACAGAATTTCGAGATATGTTCCATTTTTAAAAGATATTTAGTGCCATGGATTTTACAATTACTATATGAAAATTCCATGGCAGGGTAAAAGTATCTTTGTCATATAGGTAACGTAAAATACGATTAACGAAAGGGATGAAAGTATAATAATAATAATTATTTATTTATTTTATTCTTTAGAGACAGATTAAAAATTAAAGCAATATTTGACAGATCTTAGTAAATATCTTTTTAGTTGCCGAAACGTCTCTGAGGACATAGTGTTGAGATTTTAAAAAATTAGCGTCTGCAACACATGTCTGTATGTTCTGCGATAGCGGTTACAAAAATTGCGACTTGAAATACGGTACAAATATTTATGAGTTGCATGGGATGAACTCTGTATCAGTCTCTAATTTTTTCTCGACTTGATATTTATTTTAAACAATCGAGTTTGTAGGCATGGCAAACTCTTACGTACAATGCGCGGCAACACTGACAGACACTTCAGAATATTGTTGGTGCACAATTTTAAGTTAAGAATACAACAATAATTTGCTTCTGAATTTTCGTGAAACTTCGAAGATTAACTATGCTTTGTTTGCATGCCAGTGATGACAGAACACGTAAAAAATACAAGATGCGAAATTTTTCGAATGAAAATTTATGAATTATTTGTCCTGTTACTTTTGAAAAAACATGCGTATGCGTGCATACCTAAATAAAATAAAATGAACGACATTATGTTCTACGCACATTTTTTTTTTTAAGGAAAGGGGAAGGGTTTCTTCAGTAGACGATAGAATAGAATACAATAAAAGAAAGAATATGAGGAAGATAATTTATTTTCCAATTTACAATGCTTTATTATTCTTTTCATTCATACAAAGTAAAATAATTTTAAAGCAATCAAGCCTTCTAAATTTTTTTTTTTTTTTTTTTTTTTTCAGCATGCTTAGTTTCAAGGATTTTTAATCGATCTAGAATGGGTTGAAATTTAAATCAAATATATATTATTCTGAGAAATGTTCATCAGTTTTACTATTATTGATAATCAGATGATTATGAAAATTCGTTTATTAAATTTGATTAAAAAAATATATTAATAGTTATAGTTATTTAATAATTATTTATACTTTTGTGGATTATGGTGGCAATTTGTCATCTGTTTAGCTTTTGTATTCTACTTCTTTTATTACTTTATGTATATATAAATATACATAACATTATGTCTATATGTATAATGTGTAGTGTTATGCATATTATTTAAATATGCATAGAATTATACATTACGTTTTTATAAATATACATAACTAAATGTTTAACCTTAATTCCTCGATTAATTTAAAAAAAAAAAAAAAAATCAACTTTTTTTTTTTTTTTTTTGGCACAGTTTTTAATATATACCTAACTGCTCTTATTTTGCCTTATTGTCAGTTTTCTTGATGTTGTGAAAACCTTATATTCCAGATTTAAATCCAAGATATAATGCTCCTTTATTTAAATTGCGCATGCAATTTGAGTTTAACACAATCATACTAAATTTAGAGTTATAAATGCGTTAGATATTTATGTAAGAGTAGCATTATGTAAACATCCAAGAGCTATAAATATCATTTTTTGTGCAAAGGGAAAATTATAAGCGAAAATATTTGAAGCATTTAAAATGCTCAAAAACGTATATTATAAAGTATTTAAGATGAAAAATAAAATATAATAAAATAAAATATGAAAGCTTCAATAAAAAAAAAGTTGTTTTCCATTTTTAGAGATTTAATATAAATGAAAGCTTCGTACATACGAATTAATTTCATCAATAAATTTGCACGTTATTATGCACTTAAAAGCTGCGCTTTTTATGGTACTCCCTATATTAGTGTTGCCAAATTGGGGATTATTTTTATTCAATATCCACCACTAAATTTTAATTGTAACGGTTGCTCAATCACTTCGAAGATTAATCATCTATTATGTATATCAAATATCACTTCTCAAAATTATTGGTGCTAGTTGAATTAAAAAAACTCCCCAATATGGCAACACTGCCCTATCTATATAATATTTCTCTAACGTGGACCAGTTGCGATTATATTTTGTAGAAACGATAAGATAGTGACAATAAAATAAGCGAGGGTTAAATAAATAAATAAATACGTAAGCAATATTTAAACACGCGGACTCAGTTCAGTGATCTAATAATAATAATAATAATAGTAAAATATATGACGGCATTTGTCTGATGAGATAATTTTATAGAAAAATTTATTTTTTAAATTTGCATCTTTACAATCTTTGCAAGCGTCATTTTAAACCATAATAGCAATACTTTAAAGATATAAACAAAATAAAATTATACTTTTAAAAAACTAAAGAACACGCTTTTATTGAAATGCAAACTAAAAAAAGCTTTAGAAAACAAGTACATACTTTTAAATTTTTAATAAAAAAAATTAATTGTTGCCACTCGACGTTATACAAAAACGACCAAATCCTGTGTCACATATGATAGAGTTTTATATATGTATAGATTTTTTTGTTTGCCCCTAGAACCTGCCCCTGATGGGATAGGCGCCTGGAAACATTTGTATTGTCATTGATTAGGAAGTCGTGTGCAAAATTTCAGGTCCATCGGACGACCAGAAGCGGCCGAAAATTGAATTGCAAGAAACCTTTATATACATTAATAGTTGCATCATATCAAGTTAATAAAAGCATGTTAACAAAATTTCAGGTCCATCAGACGACCAGAAATGGCCGAAAATCGAATTGCAAGAATCCGTTACATACATTAATAGTTACATTATATCAAGTTAATAAAAACATGTTAACAAAATTTCAGGTCCATCGGACGACCAGAAGTGGCCGAAAATTGAATTGCAAGAATCCGTTACATACATTAATTGTTGCATCATGTGAAGTTAATAAAAGCATGTTAATATGAACTTTTGTGTCATAAGTTGACTGACAAATGCAACAGTACGAAATATAATCAAAATAGGTTCTACGTGTTTTTTTTTTTTTTTTAACAAAAAATTATGCCAAAATGAATAAATTAAAAAATAAAATAAAAGGAATCACCAACACGGCGACAAAAATTTAAAAGTTGCCATCTATACTAAAGCTGTACTGCCTGGGGAAGTATGAAAACTGGGTCGTCAAACATGAATTTTATTTTGAAAATTTTCTTTGAAGGATTTTGGGTTAACTATCATTAGCGCCCCCCCCCCTCTAAAAAAAAAAAAAAAAAACTAATAATAATTTGACTTTTGATGAATTAAAATTTATATTTGGTTGTGAAATTGGTATAAGACTTCAAGGCATAAGACTTAAGTTTCCAATTTTAAAGGTAAATAAAAAAAAAAAATAAAAAAAAAAGAAAGAAACTGCGAAAATTTCACAAGGGTTTGCTGTATATAATATTAATTTAAAGCTAGAACGCTATAGCTACCGCAAGACTGTGTTAGGGCTATACTTGGAAATTGCTGGAAGTGTATTTCATTCTGTGTTATGTGTTTTTAATATAATATTGAAGTTAAGTGCACAATGGGATGTGTATAGAGTTTATAGACAATATATAGGGGTACTGAAAAATAAAATAAGCGTTTTTTTTTTTTTTTTTTCCATTGAATGTTATTGATAGAAATGCTTTGCTATGTTTTACTATGTCGACGAAAATTACTCAGGAAGGAAAATCAATTTCTCATATCCATACTGCAAAGAAAATATTTTTGGAAGTTAAATTTTCCGCTCTGGTTTTTTGTATGATAACACGTTTTGAGGTCCCCTGAATACGAAAATCAAAGTTTTAGTGGTTGATCTTTTCGTATATTTGTTATCAACATAACATAAAACAAATAACTGCAGGAAATTCAAATTTCGTATTTTGAAGCTAATATGTGTTTGCCACTTGAAAAGTTGTCCAAGATTAGCAAGTTTCAACACAAATTAATATCAGCCTTGAATTTTGTTTTATTTTCTTTATTTATTTAAAAAATAAAATAGATGTAGACATTATAATTGAACGGAGGTTGAAGGGAGCTATCGCCTGCTCAAATAGGCCTGCTCACTATGTAAAATAAAATTGCTCCCGAACCTATTTAAAATTATTTTTAAAACTAGATTAAACTTTATTAACTTACTTTGATCTTACGTTTTAATCTGCAATCTGTCTGCATAGCATTGAAATGCGGGGTAAGAGAAAGTCGTGTGAGTGACACACCAAATTATTTTTTGTTAAAAATGAAAAAAAAAAATCGATAATTTTGCTTTAAATTATCACAGATCTATGGTTCAACCATTCGTTTTAAAGGTATGGATGAGATCTTCTGAAAGATCTCATCATTCACTTCCCCACAAGGGGGGTAGCGCAGCTTCTACATAAAAAAAAAAAAAAAAAAAAACTGGTTAACGATTACTATTATAAATATATATATACAGCGTAATCCCGATCTATCGTTTCCGCGTGGCATCGTTTTCCCGCATTGGTCGTTTTATTTCTGTGGTCCCTGCATAAATTGTATTAAAATAATGTTAACGAAACCCGCATGTATCGTTCTTAAAAAAATCGTTTTCGCGCATTCATCGTTGTAAGATTTTTTTCGCCTGGTTTAGTAAAAAATTTTTCCTGGTGATGATGCTAATAATGTAGATGAATAGTAGTTGCCTGTAGCAGATCGTGTGTCTGCTACAGAATGTAGTGATAATATTTGCATTGATTAAGACGTTGCGACATGCAGTATCCTAAAGCATAGAAGAAATGAAAATAATGGCGAAGAAACAGAGAATAATTTTCACGCCGATCAGGCTGAGCCCACGCCAGTGCCAAGTGTGTTTGACATAATTACGGCGTTTAAAAATGCACAAACTTCTATATACGCATATAAAATTACAAAAGAAGACCAGAAAAATGTTGTAAATCTGCAAAATTTCCTGTTTCATTTATACAATGAACGAAAAATCCAACATAAAATTACTGATTTTTAAAAATAAATATCACTTAATGTTCTGCAACTTTAATTTATTTCTTTGACAGTTTGGAAAGTAAAAAATTAGTTTTTATTGGTATCGTAAAGTAATTGATAAACATTGCTTTCTTTGTGTTTTGATGTTATACCCCATTCATCGTTTTCCCACTTTTATCATTTTTTTTATCTCGCACCCCATGAAAAACGATGGATCGAGGTTCTACTATATATATATTTAATTTCACTTTGAAAAATTAAAAATAATTCTCATTATGTAACATTTACACTAAAATTTATTCTATACCGCCATATTAAAATTTATTAAAAAAAAAAAAAAAAAAAAAAAAAAAAAATGGGATAGAAGCGTGTGAGTTGATTGATCTCCAAATGCAGTCAGTCCCAGTTTAAGTTAAAGTCTAATTAAATACTATGTTCGATTAAATTTAGTTTAATAGTTTCTAAGATAGAACGTCCACAAAATTTTTGATACCCTACACGCACAGGCAGACATTTTCTGGAAATGATCAACTTGTGTTCGGGAATTTCAAAACGGGCAAATCCACCGAAAACCCGAGATCGAAAAATTTTACGAATTCAATACTTTATATACAGAATTCTTATATATACAGAAGAAAGTAAAAGTAATTTAAAAGTAAATTTATTATTCCTGAAAACATATTAAAATGAATCCGATGGTTAATTTTTAATTGAAAATAAATAAATAAATAATCTATTTAAAAGAAACTTTTAAAACCCAAACTCTTAATGTATCGTATCACATAAATCTTTTCGAAGTTAGAATAAAATTTAATTTGCAAAAAAAATGTGTAACTTTTTTGTTTATTAACCAAAATTGATGAAATTTGAGCTGCAAGTTGGTCTTTTTTTGTACAGGCTGTATATTAATTTTTGTGTTCGTGAGAGAAAATTTGAAAGAATTTGAAAACTTGCAATTTTAATCCCACTTCAAAAACATGTGACTTAACGAGTAGCAGATGTTTGCTTTTCTCTCCAAACGGTTTCCATACAATCTTTTGCTGTTGCCACCTAATTTTAATACTTTAGTTAATTTTAAGAAATCTAATTGTCCGATCGATAAGTTGTTTAATCCGTTGGATTCAGAAAAATGGGCCCTTTCACTTGGTACTTTATTTGTAACAATACAACTGATATTTCTAATTTATTTTCTAAATTTCTAATTTATTTTCACCTTTTTTCTAGCGTGACATTCACAAACAAACTTACCTACCTGCCGTTCCAGATGAGAGCAAGTACATAAGAATTTGAGGATAAATTAGCACATGAAGAATAATTATAAAATTAATAAATTACCCAAGAAAATACAGTGAAATAAATCTAATATAATTATTTTAAAACATTTAAAATATATTTGAGAGAAAATATTTCCATGATAAAATATTTTAAGTAGGTGGATAGGGCATGACTGTGATGCAATTTAAGAATAATTCTAAAATAGTAAAAGTAACATTATTTGTTTTCTTAAAGAGCTGTTCGAAAATAAACCACTTGTATTTCATAAATTTATTCGCTGCGTAACAAAAGTCACAAGAAAATATGTTAAATTATTTTTACTCTCTATCATTTTACATCTTAACATTGTTTGGCGTCTTCTTGAGTTACAAACGAATATATAAAGCGAATTACTAAACACGTGGAAAATAAATTATAGCTTTTTCTATTCATATTCAAATTTGTTTTTATGGAAGTTCTTAGGCGTACTTGCAACTAAATCCGTGAACACCCTGTGCATTTTTTTTTTTTTTTTTTTTCCTAATTACGACGCTTAGATTTTTCTTTTCTTACTTAAAATTTATTTGCGTAATTTTGTCTGTGTAATGATTTATTTTAACACAGTATCTTTTTACTTTCTTCTATATATATAAGAAGAAACTACCGGATTCATGAAATTTTTCTACATCTTGTTTTCAATGGATTTACACGTTTTGAGATGTTCAGAACACGATTCGACCATTTTTAGAAAAAGTCTGTCTGTATCGTAATGTACCTATGCCCACTGTATCTCACGAACCAATGAACGGAATTTAACCAAACTTAGTATTTAGTTAGACTTTGACTTAAATTGGTGCTGATTACATTTTGGGATCAATTGCTCAACAAGTGGCTCTCTCATCGTGTTTTTTCATATTTTTTAGAATGGCAGTATAGGACTAAATTTCGTATAAATATACACAATAAGAATTATTTTTAAAGAATGATTGTAAAATTAATAGGAAAATTTATATGAATAGCTGTAGTAAACTAGGAAAAAAAAGTTGTGATCATTTAGAAGCGCGTTGCTTCCCCTTCCCCGAGGATGTAAATTTTCAATATGAGTATTAAAGAAAAAAAAAAAAAAAAAAAAAAAAAAAAATGAGTTAAAAAAAAAAAAAACCTTTAAAACGAATGGGTGTATGGTCTAAATGGCGAACATTTAGAAGCATTGCTTTCCCCTCTTCGGGGATGTTAATTTTCAATGTGAGTATCCTTGGTAAAAAAAAAAAGAAAGAAAGAAAAAATGAGTTTAAAAAAAAAACAACCTTTAAAACGAATGGGTGTATGGTCTAAATAGCGAACATTTAGAAGCATTGCTTTCCCCTCTTCGGGGATGTTAATTTTCAATGTTGAGTATCCTTGGGGGAAAAAATGAAAGAAAGAAAAAATGAGTTTAAAAAAAAAAAAACCTTTAAAACGAATGGGTGTATGGTCTAAATGGCGAACATTTAGAAACATTGCTTTCCCCTCTTCGGGGATGTTAATTTTCAATGTGAGTATCCTTGGTAAAAAAAAAAAAGAAAGAAAGAAAAAATGAGTTTTAAAAAAAACAACCTTTAAAACGAATGGGTGTATGGTCTAAATGGCGAACATTTAGAAGCATTGCTTTCCCCTCTTCGGGGATGTTAATTTTCAATGTGAGTATCCTTGGGAAAAAAAAAAAAAAAAAAAAAAAGAAAAAATAAGTTAAAAAAAAAAAAAAAAAAAAAAACATTAAAACGAATGGGTGTATGGTCTAAATGGCGAACATTTAGAAGCATTGCTTTCCCCTCTTTTTCCGAGATGTTAATTTTCAATGTGAGTATCCTTGGAAAAAAAAAAAAAAAAAGAAAAGAAAAAATGAGTTTAAAAAAAAAAAAAAAAAAACATTAAAACGAATGGGTGTATGGTCTAAATGGCGAACATTTAGAAGCATTGCTTTCCCCTCTTCGGGGATGTTAAATTTCAATGTCGGTATCCTTGGGAAAAAAAAAGAAAAAAAAAAAAAAATCCTCAATACTTTTAAAACGAATGGTTGAACCCTAGATCTGTGATAATTTAAAACAAATTTATCGATTTCTTTTCATTTTTAACGAAATAAAGTTAAAAAAAAAAAAAAAAAAAAAAAAAAAAAGCATTTCTTATGATGTCGGCACAAAATTGATTTTCTTTCAGCATTTAGTGTTATACTGCTCTGAAATAAATATCGTCTGCATTTATCATGGAAAATTATTTTAATATATAATAATTTAATAAATAATTTGTGTACTGTGTGAATTTGTATAAGATATTATAAGAGAAAGTCTTGAGGGAGTTACAACATACTGGTTTCTTTTTACTAATGATCCGATAATAATAATAATAATAATAATAAGTTTCTAAATTTCCTTTTTGCAAAGAAGTAATACAGTGCGATAATTTTAGAATACCAGTATAATGTAAATTTATTTATTAATTATTTATTTACCAAAGAGCTCGAAAATTAAAATTTTTAAACACATAACAAATACAGGTTAAAAAGCTTTGGCATGCATTTATCTTAAACGGAATATTGAAAATATATCTAAAATAATAACTTAATTGAAGATAAAACCCAATTTAATGTAATACTTATTGCAAAAACATACTTTATTTTAAACATTTTTCAAGTTTAAAACGATAACATTTTCTATATTTTGACAATTTATATTAAAATATCTGTCAAAATGGACTTTCAAAATGGCAAAATTGGAGTAAAAATTCAATATTTCAAATTACACAATATGAAAACATATTTTTTTTTTCCTTTGCTACGAATTTCAATAAATTAAATAAATAAATAAATACAAAAAGAAAAGTATGCAGAATTTGTTCTTTATTTATTTTGTTTATTTATATATTTATTTCAATACTAGCTGACTTTGCCCGCTTCGCCTATCAATATACTTAAATAAATCATTTGTATAAGAATAAATCTCAACTTTTTAATATCTTTATTTATTAATAAGCCTGGAAAATATGAGCAGTTATCGTTTACTACAAATTGAAAGGAACTGGAATTATTTAAAAAATAGTTCATTTAAGAAACATAACCCTGGAATGGAAACACTCTTAAAATAGAAAAATTGATGTTCTAAGAAAAGAGCTTGTTTTTTCTATGCAGGCGAATAAAAGATTTATCTGTAACGCCCAAAAATCTTATAATGTTATATTATAATTTAGAGTTCAGATTACTATTTCTTACTACTTATTCTATCGTGAGCAAATAAAAGTTTTGAAAAAACTTCGAAGGTTTTTTATGAATATAGGAGGTTTTTGGCACTAAAATTTGTGAAAGGCAGACTTATAAAGAAGAAGGGACTATTTCTTTCAGAAACACACCATTTTTCTATAGGCCACCTGGAATAAAGTAGAATGCCACAAATGAGGCCCTTCATCTAAAATTAAATTCTATTTAGGACGAAATTTTAATTCATGAATTCGGCGAGAGGAGAAAATTGCAAATGATTTGATGCTCAGTCATCATTATCGTTGGATCGCATCGTGTAACAAATTCCCAAACCGCGTCAAATAGCATGAAGGTCCTCAAACGGAAAAGTACCTTCTTTAATTTTATTTATTTATTTTTTCATTTGTAATGATAAATTTTTGCTATTGACGACTTATTATTATTATTTTTCAAAACTGCGTTGACGTTAATTTGAGTACTAAAAATTTTTCTCGTTTTATTCTGATGATAAATTTCTGCTCTTAAACATTTACTAGACCTCTCTCTCTCTCCCTCTCTCTCTCTCTCTCTCTCTCTCTTTTTTTTTTATTTATTTTTTTTTTTTTTAACCTTACACTAATGCAATAATATGTATTTTTACTTCTATTACCCGACTACCGTAGGTCATGAAAGTATTGTATTTGGTCAAAAAAATTGGTATCGAGATTTCACCTGATTTACATATTTTAAGGCCTCCTGAGTCCAAAAAAGTGGTTTTTGGCCCTTGGTCAGTGTGTGTGTGTTTATGTATGTGGGGAATCTTCTGACTATTATAACTCCGAAACTAATAAAGATAGAACTACGCAATTTCATAATTGAGACAGGTCTGGTGTACAGATGAATTTTCCAAATTTTGATGAAAATTGGAAAACCGGAAGTGGGGCCGTAAGTCCATATCTCAAAAACAGCTCTAACGATTTCCTTCAAAGTTGCTATATAAACACTATATTAGACGTCTTTTTTCCTATAAATTAGTGGTTAGTTCAGAAAAATTGATAGGCGTCCTGTAAAAATAGCTGAATTTCATGTCTCGCAAGCGCGTTTTTTCAAAAACGGTTGTACAATTTTTTTTTTCTTTTAACACACCATGTTAACCCCCTTTTAGATATCCTTCTGTATGAAATTGTTGTTTTCCAGTTAGCAACTGAGTATGTCAGGTTTTGGTAAAAGTCGCTCTCTCAAAAACAGCTATAACGATTTTCTTGAAAATTGTTATATAAACCAATTTTACAAATCCTTTCTCGTGTATTATGTGGTAATTAAAAGAAAATTAACAATCATTCTGATTAGGTAGGTCAGTTTTAGATCTCGGAAATTGGTCTTTAAAAAAATGACCTTACTGATTTTATTTATTATTATTATTATTATTATTATTTTAACTTCATATGTAAGTTCTGTTTTATATGTCCTTACACGTGTATCAGCTTTCTCTTACCGGTAAATTTTTAGGTGTCCTTGTTAGGTCAATTCTAATCACATTAGCTTCTAAAAGTTCATATAATACGCATAATAGTGGGTAATGGAAGTCGTGTGGTTCTTTTACACCAGATTTTTTATTTGTTTGTTTCTTTTTTCAAAAGAAAAATCCAAGTATTTCTTAACAACTTATTTTTCCTCCAACATTTTTAATGTATGCTCTCAAGGATTCTTCTGCTGTATTAACTTAATTAATTAAAAAGAAACAGAATAAATTTTATTTAAATCAATAAATATATAATCCTTTGATCATGTGGCAGAACACTTTCTTGTTTTGTTTTTAATCCCAGCAATCGGAATTTTAAGCATCGGCTCAGCGGTAGCATCAACCATGCGGATATAAGTTACTACCTACAAGAAAGCGTTGACATTTAACTTGATGTTGTTATCAAATGAAGCGTCCGACGTTTCCAGAGGAAAAAACGAAAATATATGGTAGCTGCCTTCAGACAACCGCAAAAAAATCCGCGAAGTTCGTTTCAGCTGTCCGTTGGAGCATCTCGTTTAATTCATTGTAAAAACTGTCATGGATATCAAGGATAACAAAGATGCATATTTAACTTTTTTTTTCCTTTTCGAAAAATAACAACAAAACGTAACAACATATTCGTTCGGAAGAATTTTGTTAACAAGAGTTTGTTAAGAGTTTTGCTTTTTTGGGTTTAATGATGTGTATCAGATATTGTTATGATATGGCTACCGAATTAAAATTTCATAAAACAACTTCATGTTTCTCAATAGAAATAAATTTTAAAATACAATGAAACCTTCCTAAAAAAGGCCACTCACTTTGCCATTGAAAATTAGCCTTTTAGAGAACTTGCATTTTAATAAAGGTAAAGCCGTAGCTAAGAGGACGTTTGGGGGTTTAAACCCACCCCAAAATTTTGCATATTTGTTCAAATCTTTTAATTTATGCACCATTTTTAACACTGAAGCCTATGTATTAATACTTAAATCCCTTTCGATTTTTTTTATTTTTATTTTTTCTGGCTAACACCTTGTATAGAAGTCGTTCAGAAAATTATAATCCAGTCAACAAATAACATAAATTAAGTAGTCTTAATTTATGTTATTTGTTTGTAATACATTGTTTGGTAATAATTAATGATATTACTATATTTGAACTTTGAAAAGTTTTCTGCAATAACATTGTTTTCCAAGAATTTGTTTCATATACCGGAAAAAAAATTTGAACTTCACATAATTTTTGAGGGGGAAATAGGTCTATTAATCTATAAAAATTCACAAAACTTTTCTGACGGGAAGTACTAATTTTAGCATATTATTTCTTATTTTAGATAGGCTTAATACTTTTATTTTGTCATTTAATGTCAATATCATCCATTTAAATGTATTAGCTAAATTGCAGTATGATACAAAATTTCCTTTTCCTAGTTTGAACTTTACATTTCTATAGTATCCACATTCAAAAATATGAAATCTTATCACTTACTTCATTTCTCTACACACAGCACAGATTACTATTACACTTATGGCGATTAACCTTAGTTATGTAGTAGGCAGTTGTGGTCAGTTCAAGTCAAAAGGAAAATAGAATTACTACTCTTACAAAATGTGACTCTTAAGAGGAGTACAAAAATGTACACGGGCCTTTAATGTGATAAATTAATTAGCATTAAATTTTATGGGAGGAATTTTGAACAAGAAATAATTGGCATTAAAAAGAGGTGGCCCTTAAATAGAGGTATACTTTTTAGAGATTTCGCTGTACTTAAAGCAATTTTTATGAAAGGCTTTTATGTACAAAATTATTAAAAGGAAAGCTTGTACTTTTATGTATGTGTGAGAGAGATAACAAACTATACTTTCTAATCTGCTTTTTCTCACAAGTAAAAAAAAAAAAAAACCTCAGGATTTTGTGTTCAAAGCAGAGAAAATGTCAAACACAAAAATTTGCTATTTTACTATCTTTCTCTCCCTATTTTTCTAAATCATTTAACAAACAATTATAATAGCAGAAATAACAATAATAATATATTTTTCTTTTAACACCTTTTTAGCGATTTCTCTTATAACTATTTATGATCAACTTAATGAAATGTATAGATTCTCGCATAAAAATAAAATAAAATATGTATAAAAATACATAAAAATTAAAATAACATTTTTCTTTGATAAATTTTAATTTATCCCCCTTCTCCTCTGGGACACCTGTTTAATACAACATACCAACATTATTTTTTTCTTTTTTATTCATTTTTTTTTTTTAATGATTTTTATGAGTGTTAACCATTAATGTGGAAACGTTAATGGTTAATGATCTAGCCTTCAGTTGTGAGGTGCCATGTTCGAATCCCCGTTTAGGCAGGGATGTTAGTAGTGGTTTAGAATTAACTTTAAGTCGTAGGCTCTGTCATAATAAGTCTTAATGTGCAAAAAATAGTTGTAGAGCGAGATCCCCAATTTAAAAAAAAAAAATCCATATTAAATTGAAAATATTCTCGATAGCGCCATTTAATACCTATAAGTCTGTAGATATTGTCCTATAAGTCTGTAGATATTTAAAAAAATTCATAACTATTGAATGATTTGTAGAATTGAACATGGTTTGCGAAAAAATCATTCTCGTGAAGGGGGATTTTTTTTTTTTTTTTTTTTTTTTTTTTTTTTTTTTGTAAAAGAAAATACTTAAGCTATTTGTCGATAGAGGGCGCTGTGCGTTACCAGATCACAGATTTTCATGAAAAACTGTACTTATTCGCATGCAAATGTTTACAGGCATATAAATCCTATTCTGTGTGTCCGTCGTCACCACAAATTACAGTTTGAAAAAGAGTTATAACACTGCTAAGTGCAGCTCCAGTCGGCGGTTCCTAACCCGAGGGAAAACATCTTCACCAATGCCGCTTTATCCACCAAGTCAGCATCGCAATTAAAACTTCATGTATGCACAAGTAGGAGGCAAAATAAGAAACGAACTGTTCTAATCGGAAAATTGTGCAATTTATAGGACTTTCATTTGCATATTTTTCTTTCACACAAAAATTTAACTATTTGTGTAACTATCGTCGACAAAAAATTTAACTATATTTTTTTTCTTTGCCAAAAAAAAAAAAAAAAAAAAAAAAAAAAAAAACCTTCACGAGAATGTTTATTTTGCAAACCGCGTTCAATTCTATCAATTCATTCAATAGTTATAAATTTTTAAAATGTCTACAGACTTATGGGACGTATTAATTACTAGTGTGAAACGATTAAATCCATTTACTTTGTGTACTATTTTCTCTCCAGACGAAGGTAAGGTTACCAACGAGAAGGAATTATCCGGGAAATTTATAACTTGTCAAACGAATTTAACTGGTAAAATACAGAATTGCTCCAGGCCTTATCAAAATTGGAAAGCGATAGTTGTTATTGGACGATTCTGGAATGAAAATTCAATATTTTTTGTAAAGTCACAAAACATTTTGCTTAAGAGGGCACTTCAATCATTGCAATCTAACAAATCCCATGTTATTCTACGGGGAAATTTGTTATTCAAATTAATCATTACTTAATCCATTTTTTTTTTTTTCAATATTTCACCTGGCAGTTGCAGTGCGACATTAATCAACCAAACCCATTTTCTTATAGAGAAAATTTACAACCGTTAAATGATTCTTGTATTTGAAAAATTGAGTTTTTAAATTTTTAATATTTCGTTTTGAATCGATGAAGTGTATAAAAGGAAATTGGTTCATTTTCCCCATAAAATAACATGGGATTTGACTGCCGACAGTAATAAGTGAAGAGCCCCGTTAATTTAAGTCGAAGATCCTGAATCCATTCAAAGTCAAACAGTTCACAAATATGAAAGCAGCACTTGCTGACCGTTAATTACATTGGTACTGTCGTGGTGTTCAAATTTTCTTATTATGCTAACTATTCTTAACTGCAGCTGTGATAAAATACTACGATAAAGAAAACGTAATATTTCACATTTTGATTCAACAGATTTTTCTCTCCAAAGTCTGAAAATTTTCTATCTCTTCAACCAATGCATTTTCTTCCCAAAAAAGATATATGATTTATAAATAAGCTGTAATTATAATTCAAATTTTATTTGCGTTTTCTCTTCGAATAATACTTGTTTTCTAAACCCATTTACGCCGTATTTTAGACTCGTAACAAAAATAAACGCATAATGTAGAAACTAAAATTTAGATATTTACAGCATTTTTTCATAGCATTCATTATTCAGAAAGCAAGAAAACAATTCATGCTATTTTTTAAGGTAATATATATATTCTTTTTTCAAATAAAAATACAAATTCATCGTCTACAATGAAAATATCCCCTCTAATAACACAGGCCTACAAAAATGAAGTTGACAAAATTTGATTTAATGATTTCAGCTGATTTTTATATTTTTTTGATATGCTGAAACCGAAAATGCAGCCCATTTTTCTCTATCACGTATAGATTTTTGTCAATACAGGGTGTTTACCGACACGATTTCTTACATATACCATCATAACAATCGGTTGGTTGGTTGATATGGTTTTAAGTCGCACTAGTGCTTCACAATTACAACAATAGGCATCTATGATTAATTAATCATGGAAATATACTATAAAACTTAATATATAATTATATTGGTGGAAAAGTAATGGAAGAAATTGTATGGGCAGGCACCCTGTATTGACAAAAATCTATACGTGATAGAGAAAAACTGGCTTCATTTTCGGACACTAAAAAATACAAAGATCAGCCAAAATTATAAAATAAAAATTTTACATGTCGGCCTGTGTAATTTTTAACTACCGTGAGTTCAAGACATATCCCTTCGTAAGTTCAAAATGGTAAACACCCTGTAACAACCCTCTTTTTCCCTTTATTCTTTTAACTCTCACAAATAAATTTTCTCAAACACCCATAATGAACTAAAACATAGTACTAAAACAATGAAATGCTTATAAGTGTTCCCTCCTTTACATATACAAGATCCGGTCAATAATTAACATCGAAGAGCATTGAGCCCAGTTTAAACGACTAAGACACGGAGGACTAACTTCGTAACTTGTAATTTTTTTCTTTAGCAGTCTTTTTGTTTTATTTTATTTTATGCTTCTTGGGTAAAACCTCTTTGACGACAGAATTTAGATGCAAAGAAGACGTTAAGTTCAAACGAAAAAAAAAAAAAAAAAAATTAGAAATTAAAATGATGTACTTATCAATATAGTTTTTTGCTGGTAAATTTGCACTTCCTTTTGAGTTTTATAATTAAAAAAAAAAAAAAAAAAAACAATAACGAAAAATTATGCGGTACGCATTGATTAACACTTTACAATTTTTCCTTCTTAAAGATTGTAAAAAAAGTAATAATAATATACTAAAATATTTTATTTTTATTATTATTATTATTGTTATTATTTTGTGTTTTATCTTTGTTCTTTGAATAAAAATTCATCCATCATTTTTGGTAAATCTAAATTTTTGTAGATTTTTGTCTAATCATTACTTTAAAGCAAGTAAATTCATCTTTTCAAATTTAAAACATTTCTAATAACACTATAAGTTTAACAGAAATTATAGAGAATTATTATTATTATATTTTTTTTTTTTTTTTTTTTTTTGAAACGGTGACGTTCTTCCTATGTTTCTAGTTCAATTTATACAATTAATATTATTGTCGAAATAGAACATATTTAATAAAGCATGACACTTTATTAATCAGTACAAAGTTTTATTATTATTATTGTTAAACTAGACACAACTTACCATTTATGCCAAATCAAAACTCATAAAATACATTTTCCACGCAAAATTTTCTTTTTCATATCAAAGATTCAGTCAAAGAATATCATACTGGTATCAACTATTATAATCTCTCTTTCTCTCTCTTTCTTTCTTTCTTTTCTTTTTTTTTTTTTTTCATAGACCCCCAATTAAAAGAAATTAAATATTGAAAACATTTACTAAGGACTTCCTTGCACCTCCCTAATTTATTTATTTTGTTTTTTCAATATACAATGGTGGACATAATTATAAGACACCTATCTAATTTGACAAATAGTGAAAGAAAAGATTCAGAGCTTAAAAATATTTTATCAAATACGTCAAAAACACAAATTTATTCTGTTATCATATATAATTATTTTATAATAATGATATTTTCATACAATTTAATGAAAAAACTTAAAAACATAATAGACAAAATTATAAGACACCAACCAATTTTTCCAAATACAGTGGTCAACATAATTAGCAGACACTAATGGTCTAAAAGAAAATCCTCTAACATGGTTATTCAATATTTGGTGGAGCCGCCATTGTTTTTATAACATGAAAGATGCGATTCGGCATCGAATCTATCAATTCTAACAAAATATCGCAACACAGCTCTTCCCAAGCACATTTTATAGCATTCTTTAGGTCTTCGACACATATAAAGTATAAACCCATTTCGGTAAACCGCACAAGCTAAGATCCCCCACAAGTTTTCGATGGGATTTAAGTCTGGGGAGCGAGAAGGCCACGGGCGAACATTGATACTTTGCTCTGAAAGCCATTTTTTTGTTTCGTGTGATGCTTGAATCGCGTTATCGTGCTGGAAAGTGTAGTTTTCGCCACAAAAAAGTTCACCGTATATGCTAGTTGATCTTTAAGAAGATTCTTATACTTTTCAGAATTGATTCTTGAATGCACTAAAACAATATCCGTTTTCCCTTGAGCCGAAAAACCAGCCCAAGCCATTACTGAGCATCCACCCATTTGGCAGCTCATTAGTACATGAGGAGACTTCTGTAAATCATGCCAATAATATTGAAACCCGTCAGGACCATCCAGGTTAAACTTTCCTCAGAAAATAACACAGAGTACCATTTGGAGGTCCAGGCCATAGTTTGTTTAGCGAAGTTTAGACGCTCGGTTTTGTGCCGGCTTAGAAGTAGCGGTTATTTCTTCAATTTTTTATATTTCACATAGGAAGCATTATGCAACACCTTGCGAATGGTTCTCCTTGAACAATTCAGTTTCAAAGCATTTTTAATGCTATAGGGGTCATCTTATTCTGTGTAGGGAGCGAAAGCACATGACGTCTGTCTCTCGAGGACAAGCAAGGAGTACGTCCAGATCTTTTAATCACCGATCCATTAATTCCTCTTTTCAAAACATTTCTAATTGCACATCTAGAGCGTTTAATAACTTTTGAAATATTGAAGCACCAGCTCCATTTAATCTCCAAATTTCGCGGATTTCCCTTTCTTTTAATTCTGTACCTCGTGGCATGTTTGTAAATGCGTGAAGTCGGTTATCGTCTGCTTTAGTTAACTGCTGACGTTATAACAGCGTTCAGAAAATTTGCATATTGCACATTATTTTCGAAAAAAAAAAAAAAGCAGGTGTTTTAATTAAAATGTTAGGGTGTCTTATAATTTTTGTCCATGGTATTTTTAATTTATTTATTTATTTATTTTTTTATTTTTTTTATTAAACTGTATAAAAATATCATTTCTGTAAAACAATTACTTGTGATAACAGAATAAATTTATGTTTTTGGCGTATTTGATAAAACATTTTTAAGTTCTGAATCTTTTCTTTCACTATTTGTCAAATTAGATAGGTGTCTAATAATTATGTCCACCACTGTATATAATTGAAAAATTTTAATATTGTATGATCCAGATTTAAAATTTTTGAGATTACGTGAACCTAGTAAATTAAATAGTTGCAATAATAGTAATAATAATAATTTTTCAAAAATTATTGTATTTAATCTCCATTCCACAATATAAATTATACGACGTAATCATGCATCTCATAAACGTCATCGGCAAACAAGCGAAGCAACCATCCCGGACTCTCCTTTTTTCCTGCCATCGAAGTGTATCCAAATACTTCCAAGACTCTTTCATCTTTTAATTTTATTACTCATGGGTATATTGTAATTACGGTTTCCCCAATCCAAATTTATGTTGACAAAACAAAAGAGAAATTGGTATAGGAATTACTTAATTATTATGGCACAAATTGATGCGGCTTATTATGAGCTCTTTTCTCGTAGGTCTTCAAGGTGAGTGGGTTGGGCAAAAGAAACAAGTGTCATAAGAAAGGCTCTGTGGACAGATAACAGCTGGAGGTTGAAGAGGAATGATGCAAAACCGTATCACGAGAGAAAAATATTTGGGTTTTCAGTGAGTATTAAACTGATTTTAATTTAACAATTTGTATGCTGTTTTATTTATAACTAAATATATTTAAACGTTTTAGCATGTAATATATAATTTTTATTTATTTATTTATTTCAATTTTATTTTATTCAAGTTAGGAGAAAATAAATTTTTAGTCAAAATTTCATAGTTATGTACGCATAAATGAAGTTGATCTAAATATGATGAAATTATTTCTGACATGTTATGAGTTGATGTGAAATTTCTTTAATTTTTTTATGTCATGCTTTATTTAAATTTTATTTCCTATGATTTTATACTATTTGCTGTAAAATATGTCACGATAATTTTATTTACCTTAATTACAGTTTTCTTACAAACCTGTTTAATTTAAATGCATTTGGAGATGATTAGATTATATTTTCTCTACTTGAATAAATATAGGATATACGTGTATTTTTAAATAGAGAAAAATATTTAAATTTTCAACGAGTATTTAATTTATTTTAATTGAATAGTTACACGCAATTTTAATTATAACCAAATATATTAGAGTTCGGCATGTAATATATAAAAATAAATAAATAAATAATGGAAAAAGAACACCGTTAGTGTTAGCGTTTCCGTTTAATTTTTACTTTATCAATTTTACTTGTTTTCAACTTGAAAAATCATTTCCTATGATTTTATACTATTTGCTGTAAAATATCCCACGAGGACTTGATTTACCTTAATTTCAGTTTTTCTTACAAACCTGTTTAATTTAAATGCATTTGGAGATGATTAGATTATATTTTCTCTACTTGAATAAATATAGGATATACGTGTATTTTTAAATAGAGAAAAATATTTAAATTTTCAACGAGTATTTAATTTATTTTAATTGAATAGTTACACGCGATTTTAATTATAATCAAATATATTAGAGTTCGGCATGTAATATATAAAAATAAATAAATAAATAATGGAAAAAGAACACCGTTAGTGTTAGCGTTTCCGTTTAATTTTTACTTTATCAATTTTACTTGTTTTCAACTTATAATTTTTTAGTTATTTATTTTTATTTACTTTTATTTATTTATTTATTTTTTTGGCCAATACATGAATGCAGTTTATCTAAATAATCATAAAAGTATTTCACTTATATCACAAGTTAATTCCAAATTTGTGCTAAATTTTCACATCATAAATTTTTAAAAGATTTATTTTCTGGAAATTTATGATAAAAACTGGGGGGGGGGGGGGGGGATAGCTCATTTATCTTAATTTCTTGTACTTACGATCACATTCCAATCAAATTATAAAAGTTTTGCATGTACAATACAATAAAGAAAGTATAGTACACATGAAGCTGACAATGACACAGATTTATTTTACATTTATTTTTTTTACTGTGTATGATTTAATAGGTATTAATATTTTGTGTGTTTGTTATTATTATTATTTATTTATTTTAAGTATTTTACAGCTTTCAGTATATATTTGCGTTTTATGGCCGTCCAGAGATACTTAATTATTTTATTAGTCGTTTTATTTACACACTGGGTATATATCTACTCCACTCTTAATTTTACAATTGTTTTATTTATTTATTTATTTGTTTGTTTATTATCAAAGATAATTTGATGTTTTATTAATTAAACTATAACGAGCAAATATCTCTAAATTATCCTTACTTATTGTTATTATTATTATTGTTATTATTATTATTATTATTCAGTCGAAAATAAAAGCTATAAATATTTGTAATATGTGTTGCTAAATCAAGGTTATCGGATCATCTTCGGAGCTTTTAACTGTTCCCATTTGTAGTTAATGTAAATATCGATTGATTGTGTCTTTAGTTATAGAGATTCAGTTCTTGTTCTTATTGTTTTTTAAATTATTTTGTTTTTAAAATATTTTGTTTTAATTTATTTAAATATTTATTTTATTTATTTATTTATTTATTGTTAAAAGTTTTGTTCTAAATCCTTCCTTAAGAAGGATCTAAAAATAAAACTTTTTGGAAAGGAAAAAAAAAAAAAAGTTATTTTAACGTACATTTTCAAAAAAAAAAATATATATATATATATATATATATATATAATATATTTCCAAAAATATATATATACAATTTTTATTAAAACGCAACTTTTTAAGAATAATTGTAAAATAAATGCATCAGAGAATGAAAGCTATAAAATACCTTGTTCATACAAACCTATGATATAACATGTTTTGAACGTCTTTTTTATATAAAAAGTAAAAATATTTTTAAAAATCCAAATTGATAATTTCTGTTTCTTTTAAAAGAAGAGAATCTACAAAAAATCGTGCTAAATTCAATATAAGTTTATATTGAATAAATAAACTATAACTATAAACTAAATTCAATATAAGTTTTCACTATAAACAGCTTATTCTCTGAGAAACTTTGAATGCATCTAAGTACTTATCTTCAGTACTTGAAATTTGTAAGAGAAATAACTTATATTACTTTAAAAATCAGAGGGTTTTTTTTTTTTTTTTTTTTTTTTTTTTAAAGGGGGGGGTGTGTGAAAAATGGCAATTTTAACAAATTTTCAATGAAATTGCCACTATTAGACATTGCCACAAAGGGTAATATTTAACGATTCAGGTCATCTAATGGCTGAATGGTTACCGCTGTTGATTTTAATTAATAGTTGCCTGGTTTGGGTCGTAGTTTTAACATATTCGTAATGGTTCAGAATACAATTCAAGAAGTAAATTTTAGTTTAATAAAAGCCCTATCATAACCGAGAAGTTCTTTCCTTCAAAGCTGGTAGACAGAAGATTCCAGGTTCAAATCCAGGTCACGCTCATCATCCTAGTCAATTTGAGTTTTTAAGCACCAGAAACATCAGCGGTCTAATTAGACATAATGTGCAAAAAAATGAATATAGAGTGCCAAAGAAAACCAAACCCAAGATTCTTAAATCAATAAATAACGCTTTTAGAAAAAGAAAAGAAAAGAAAACTGGAAAATACCAGTGGATTTTTAATATTTTCAACACTTACGGCGGCAAATTTTGTAAATTTCTGTCAAATCTTGCTCGGTAAATCTTTAAGAAATGTTCGCATTGTGGAATGAGATAGGTTGTTACATAACAGAACATAGTTTAAAATTACAAATCATTTGGAAACATAAAGTTTATATTAGCATAAATTCATTTTAACAATAGCAGTATATGACCGGGCGAAGAATCGTGTTTGGGATTTTAGACATGATGCTCTGCTAAACAAACTACCCGGTCGGTATAAAAAACTGATAATTATTTTCCTATCTATTTCATAGAGGAAAAAAAAAACTTCTGTTTTTATTATTGGATTTTCGTTTTTTTCAATTGCTTTTACATATTACTACAAAATACGCATGCCGTATAAATATGCTTTAAAATATTTTATAATAGTCCCTCAATTAAATTTCATTATTGCTGCGATAAAAATGGTAAAAATGACAAAAAATGTTCTTAAAAATAGTAAGATTATTTTTATTTCATCTTATTTCTTATTTTATTTTATTTTACTATTTTGGGGGGGATGGGAATAAAAAACTCAGGTAAGCAGAGAGAAAAGCTCTCGATCGCCTTTCTACAAATATAAACAAATTGTTATCACTCGCTGATACAGAGAAAATACAAATTTGATTACAATTTAATATTTGCCATTCTCTAAAGATAAAAAATAAAATAATAATAATAGTTTTTTCCCTTCCTATTTCCTCTTTTACTGTGACTCCCTCAACTCGCGCATTTAAAAATTGGAATTTTCCTTTTTTTTTTTTTTCTTCGTCTCTTTTATGAATAAAAGCCTTATGAACAAATTTATACACATTTTTTAAACTCCATAATTGCTGGATGGCAATGAATTATTACGATAATAACCTCGATTATTTATATTTTTGATGAAAAGGACAAATTAATTTTTACAAGATGTGGAACAGTTATTGACATTCAAAAATGATAGAAGAATTCAGAAAGATATTGTCGATAGACTAAGTTTAATTTCAAGTACTCAAAAAAAAAAAAAAAAAAAAACTTTTAAAGGGGACTAATGTGCAAGTTGTACCTGACGGGACTAAAGTGAAAGTTGTATACCTCAAGGGACTAATGTGAAAGTTGTACCTCACGGGACTAATGTGCAAGTTGCACCGAACGAACAAACTATTTCTTTCAACGAAAATGCCTACTAACCCTGGACGATAGGTCTAATATATCGTATCATATTATATATTGTATTTATCGTAATATAACTCAATACTTATTTCGCTTCCTTCTTCGACTCGTTTTAATACGCATTTTTTATATGCATGAGCAGCCCCCGAAAAACAAAAACATTAAATCATTAAATTCATTTTTTTTACTTATTTTTATTTCATATTATTTCACGCGCACTTTTTATTTCCTAATTCAAAATTATTTAAAAAAAACTTTTTCGATATCGCTTATAACGATACTGATTATTATTAATTTTCTTTTCTTTTTCTTTCAATAATAATTAAAAAAAAAAAAAAAAAAAAAAAAAAAAAAGATTTTGATGAAATTCAAAAAAGCAGAATTTAGTTTAGGACGGAGGACTATCAGTTTTTTTCTTTTTTCAAATTATAACATCGCTTTCAAATTATTCAATTATATTTTCGGTAAATTTTAGATTTCGACAAATGTCCAACTATCGAAATCGACAACGCAAAAATCCCAGATTGAGACTAATAGGCCCTCAGTCCTAAAAAGAAGCTAATATGTGACAGATTTTATCCATTTTTTTGTTTTAAACATATACTGTATTACCCTATTAACTGATTCAAAATAAAAATTTTGATAAAGCCTCTTTTACATTTGCCTCTTCTTGAAGAGTACTTCAAAATGAACTCCTTCTATCAATGATATCTTTCTAAATTTTTGCGATTCTTTATTATTATTATTATTATTATTATTATTATTATTATTATTATATATATATATATATATATATATATATATATATTTAAGTAGTAATATACATTTGGCTAATAAATTTTGCAGAAGAAATTTTGTCCGCGCATGTTTAACGTTGTGTAGTTAAACCATTTAATAAAAATACTCCCATTTCATCAGATATCTATTACTTTTATTATTATTTTTATATTCTGATTATTGATTTACACTGCTCTGCATGAAAATTGCCCCCAACACCATTTATGCAAATTCTTATGCAAAATGGTCTTCTGAATCCGAATATGACGCCCATTTTGCCTTATCGGCCCCCTATTTTTATCACTTTTCGGTAATTTTATGTCTATAAATTTGGTTTTTAGGGTTGGGAAGGCTTATTTTAACTGTTAAATATCTTCTGAGGGGTTATAGAGTTGCAAAATTCTAAAACATGAACATTTGCGTCAAGAGGAAAATTTAGAAGGTAGGGGAGGGGGGGAGGACTTGCCACTGAAATTATGTATTACACATTTCTTATATATTTTTAATCTATTATTAATGTTATTTATTAAACATTGTGTTTTTTTTTTTTTTTTTTTAATGCTAAATTAATTTTTTATCATTCTCCAAATCAAATTCCCATGGCCATAAAATTCCGAACAGTGATAAAAATTGGGGGAGGGGGTGATGTTCCGACAAAACGGTGGGTGACTGGAAAAAACGAGGGTCATATTCGGATACAGGGGGTCATTTTACATAAAAATCAGCAAAAATGGTATCAGGGCTCGGATTTTTTTTTTTTTTTTTCTTTTTTTTTTTTCATCGCAGTGTTATTGTTGCATGTTGTATGCCAAGTTTTCTAAAAATAATTTACCATTGCTTTGAAAATCCTGCCTATTATAAACAAAAAACATACGAAAAAAATTCGGTGTTTTCAAATAATACGTACGAAATTTTTCTATTTAACACAGATTTTGTTTAACCTTGACATGTAAGATTTGAAACCAGGTAGTTCTGAAGCATTTGGAACACAAAAAACAAAAAATAAATTAAAAATAAATAAAGCATTACAGCGTGATCTGCCAGTGAAAAGTAATTTTGTATTCTGCACGAGCCATCTTACAACATTCCCGTTTTGAAGGAACTATAACGGAATTTCTGCAGACAGACTCCATTGTTTTGCGCACAATAAATAGTCTTGAAGGAAATGTCGCAAAGTGTTATTTACGACTATAAAGAGTCGAGACAACTCAGAAAGTTATACAATACTGAATGCTGAAGTATATGTTATACATATACATTCACTTTAGATATAGAAAATAAATGAATCTATAATTATATTCTTGATTAAATGTAAGTATAAAATAATTATTTAAAGCAAGATATATTTTAGTTTCAAATAACTGCTGTTTATTAACATTACTCTATTTATTCTTGTATTAAGATTATAATTTTTTAATACAGCTTACTTAAATAAGAAAGTGTTCTCTATTTCGCTCATTTCCGTTCCTTTTTCTTTCATTATACTTTATTTTTACATTTATAGTAAATATTTTTTACTGTGCATGCGCAAGAGATTGAAAAAATGTATTACGTAGGTTTAAAGCTAGATATATTGAGAAACTTTTGTCAAAAGTTCACTTGAACAGAGTAAAAATTAAATTAGTTGTCGGCAAAAGAACGAGCTAGATTTTAAGTATTTTCCAGAGTTGAAATTTCATAAGGGATTTTTCACATGTTGCGTATTTAATTTGAAGATCCAATAATTTCAACCATGTTGCAAAATTTCTTTTTGTAAAAAATACATTATGAACTCACAAATTTTAATAAATAAATAAAAATATGTTAGAATTGCTAGCCTATAAAGGGCTATTGAAAATCAACATTGGAAATTAGAATTGATATTAATATTTTGTCAACAGCATGTGGTACGAGAAAGTAGTTATCGTTCTTTAGTAGTTTTCCAGGACAAAATTTATTAAAGCACTTCCAACAATTACATTCAATAGAGAACAATGTATTCGTTAAATTTTGTGCATATCAATGTATATTATCATTTAATTATATACACATCATATATTGTATTTAAATTTAGCGTGATATGATAAACACATATAACTTGAAATGAACTTTCAGCAGTTTCCAAATAAATGTTTTTCTTGGAAATTGCCAGAAGGGCATTAAACACTGAGTGGGGGGGGGGGGGGGGGAAGACGCCACCGCACTACAGAAAAACTTACTTATAACTTTCTTATGTGTAATAACTTCAAAAGTAATCATTGAAACAAATAAAACCGTCATGCTTGCGTAATACCAAAGAGATTAAATTATGTATCTATATGTACGCTTGAAGTTTAGTAATTCTCTTTATTGCTCTCTATGAAGTACTTAGTAAAGCTCTACATAAAACTTTTTTTTTTTAATATGATATGTAATAAACATAAACCTTGTATTCTATTACAGTTTATTATATAAAATAAATACGTTATATCTTAATATATGAAATAAAACATATCGTGGTAAAGAAGAAATTCTAAGACTATCTTTATAGGATTTAATCTAATGATTACTTGCAGATTTCTAGGTACTCATGGCGATGGATATATAATTTTAATAATTTGAAAAATATAAATTTGCCACAGACGTCGTGTGGCAAAATGAATTATCATCTTAAAATATTTGTTGAGGAAAAGTCTGAGATTACGTGCAAATATTACAAAAACTTAAATTCGAAAATTTGACCAAAAAGCGATATTTGTTTTACTATTAGATGAGTAAAAGAAAGGGGGGGGGGTAAAGAGGGAAACCTAAGAACAAATGCTTATTGACACTTTTTTTTTTTTTTTTTTTTGGCATAATAATCTTATACTTTTTTAAGCACTATTAAGTAAAAAAAAATAATAATAATAATTAAATGGGTCACAACAAAAAACAAAGTAGTTTTAAAAACATACTTGTATATTATAATTTACATAAGATTATTAAAAATAAATTAATTAATAAATAAGTAAATAAACTGCAACAATTCATTTATTTTGTTACTCTTAAATAGTTCCAGCATCAAATACCAAAATGACACCGTTTTATCCACACACATGCGGGCGTGATTATATCGTAACTAACTAAGAGGTCAATGAGAATCAGTATTTGCAAACAGAGTGACCTTCCCGCGAATATGCGTAGGTAAGAACATGTTATGAAAAATTGTTCTACACAATACTCTGGTAATTGTTGAAAATTCGTGGAAAATTTTTCATTGAAAACTTTCAATATGTTTAAAGAAAGAAATTTTTTCTTTTTAAAAGTTTGCAGCGTAATGAATAAAAACGTTATAAGCAAACACCGATTTGAAAAGTTCCGACAACTGTTTCGGGTCGAAATAACTGAACCTTACCCTTTATTGGATTTAAAACTAGTATGATGTGGCCACAACATGACTTTCCTCTATATACTTTTACACGAAATTTATTCAATACAAATTGTTTATGAAATTATGAAATTATTTTTCATTATAAATGCAGACGATTTTTATCTGACAGAATTATATCACTAAATGCCGAAAGAAACTCGTTTTTTTTATTATTATTATTATCAGAAGAAATGCAAAAAAAAAAATTTTCTAAGTTTTTTTTTTTTTTTTTGTTAAAAGCAAAATAAAAAAAATAAAAAATAAATCGATAACTTTGTTTTAAATTATCACATTTTTATAGTTCAATCATTCGTTTGAAAGGTATTGACGAGATCTTTCGAAAGATACCCATATTGAAAATTTACTCTCCCTGGGGAGGGGGGGGGGTACTTCTCTCCCTCCCAGGGGGAAAGCGATGCCCCCACATGCAAAAAAAAATTTTTTTTAGTTAACTACTACTATTATGAATAATTCATATTAATTTTACAATCACACTATTAAAATAACTCTCATTGTGTACATTTATACGAAATTTTGTCCTATACTGCCATATTTATTGAAATTTTATTTTTCCGACTGAGTGAAAATAATGCCTGGACCGGGAGTCGAACCCCGGATCTTTGACTTACAAGGTCAAGGCTCTACCAATTGAGCTATCCAGGCCGACAGCCGGTCGACATTACTCACTCTGACAACCTTTAGGCAGAAAACATCTGGTCTATCATTTAGATAGCTCAACAGAAATAAGCCGAAGGTAAGGGAAAACACCATTAAACAATGGGAGAAAGAAATACAATTTTTATTAAAATCACACAATCAACTGTGGAAGAAAATCATATTTATTGAAATTTAATTTTTCCGACTGAGTGAAAATAATGCCTGGGACGGGAGTCGAACCCCGAATCTTTGACTTAGAAGGTCAAGGCTCTACCAATTGAGCTATCCAGGCCGACAGCCGGACGACATTACTCACTCAGACAACCTTTAGGTAGAAAACATCTGGTCTATCATTTAGATAGCTGAACAGAAATAAGCCGCAGGTAATGGAAAACACCATTAAACAATGGGAGAAAGAAATACAATTTTTATTAAAATCACACAATCAACTGTGGAAGAAAATCATTAAATTTTGTTTCTGCCTAAATGTTGTCTGAGTGAGTAATGCTGACCGGGGTGTCGGCCTGGATAGCTCAATTGGTAGAGCCTTGACCTTGTAAGTCAAAGATCCGGGGTTCCACTCCCGGCCCAGGCATTATTTTCACTCAGTTGGAAAAATAAAATTTCAATAAATATGATTTTCTTCCACAGTTGATTGTGTGATTTTAATAAAAATTCTATACTGCCATGTTAAAAATTTAGAAAAAATGCGATCACAGCGCCACCTGTTGAGCGAATGATCCCCAAATCTAATCAGCACCAGTTTATGTCAGGGTCCAACTAAATACCAAGTTTGGTTAAATTTCATTCGTTGTTTCGTGAGATACCTCGTCCACAAAATTCGTGATACACACACACACACAGACAGACTGACAGACAGACGGACATTTTCTAAAAACAGTCGAATCGTGTTCAGGAAATCCCAAAACATGCAAATCCATCGAAGTCTTGTAGAAAAAAATATTATTACCCCCCCAAAATCTAACAAAAATCTGATAATTTCACTTTTAAAATTTGCGGATATTCTCTTGATGTTCATAATAATAGAAAAAATTACTAAATTCCTTCTGCCTTCAGTAGAAGCAGCTCCCCAGAGCACCGTAGATCCACCTTTAAAATGCCCGATTCATATCTGCCTTTAAAAAAATCTGCTCTGTTTTTCGCTATCTTCAGATCGTGCCAGTAACGGTTAAACCATTTGGTTAATCAAGAATAAAATGTTTTTCATCCGAAAATGCAACATTTTACCATTTAATATTGTCTTTATTCAACGTTAACAGAGACGTTCTTTCCCCCATTAAATGCTGATTGATTATTACAGGTTTTTTATTCATTTTAACAAATTATTAATTATTTTAAAAATGCATAAATGTGGACCCTAACCTTTCGTTACAAATTACGAGCAAATTCAGCAGCAGTCATTATAAGTAGAGCAGTAAGAGGAATTATGAGTCTTCGATCTCTGTAAAACAACTCTGATTTTGCATCAGATCTCTCTCCTATCGAACCAGCACTTCAAAGTTTGATCACATTTCCTTCAGAAATTTTAGACCTTCGAATTTCATTAGAAATTCGGCGGATTGAAATTATCCTTCCACTTAAAAAACACATTTTTCATACTTCACTACTTGAACGTTCTTTTTTTCGAGGAATTATCAGTAATGTCCTTCCAAGAAAATTTGAAGGCTTATATATGAATTAATCTAGCCCAGTAGTTAACAAATTCGCATGTCAACTGTAATTTATCCTCTAGTAAGTTAAATAAAACGAAAAAATCTGGATCGTCCCTATAGTTATGAACATCTAAAAACGTGGAGAAAAACACATTTTGCATTATTTTTTATTAATTTTGTTTCATATTAAAAAAATTATAGCAATCTTGGTTTTTAGAATACTAGATATATTAAGTGCACTTAGTACAAACTTGTTCACAATTATTTTTACATTAGTTATTTCAGAATATAAAGTGTCCTTATAAATATGAGAAGGAGTGTATAAAGAAAACTCATGTTCGAAAATTTGACCCTAAAACAATACTGTCTCGACCATATGGGTAAGAGAAAGTAAAAAATTGATGAAATTTGAAATGCAAGTTGGTCTTATGGGTCTTATTTTTATGTTCGTGACAGAAAATTTAAAAAATGTTGAAAACTGCAATTTTTAATCCCACTTTAAAAACATGTGACTTAATGTGAAGCAGATTTTTTTTCCCCTAACGGTTTCCATACAATCTCCTTCTGTTGCCACCTAAAAATCATACTTTAGTTAATTTAAAAAAATCTAATCCATCGGATTCATAAAAATTTTCCCTTTCATTTGGTACCTTATTTGTAACGATACGACTGATATTTCTAATTTATTTTCCTCATTTTAAATAAATGTACGTTTTTTTTTTTTTTTTTTTTTTTTTTTAATTCTGTAGGGGGGAAAAAAGTGGCAACAATTAAATTATGTTGAGATTCACAAACATACCGTATTGAATGACAGTAAGTACATAAGAATTTGGGAATAAGCATATTACCAGAATATAAATTTGTAAAACAAAAATAAATAAATAATAAGAAAATGAAGTATGTCATCACATATTTAAAAGAAAATCATCAAATCCATCAAATGATGCCCTCTTTTCAGATTGCGCCCATCTGCAAGGTGAAAGAAACTTGCACAAAACATACACTCCATCTCATATTTATAAGGACACTTTATATTTTGGAATAACTAATGTAAAAATAATTGTGAACAAGATTATACTAAGTGCACTTAATATATCTAGTATTCTAAAAACCAACTGCTATAATTTTTTTAATATGAAACAAAATTAATAAAAAATAATGCAAAATATATTTTTCTCCACGTTTTTAGATGTTCATAATTATAGGGACAATCCAGATTTTTTCGTTTTATTTAACTTACTAGCGGATAAATTACAGTTGACATGCGAATTTGTTAACTACTGGGCTAGATTAATTTTTATATAAGTCTTCAATTTTTCTTGGACGGACATTACTGATAATTCCTCGAAAAAAAGAACGTTCAAGTAGTGAAGTATGATAAATGTGTTTTTTAAGTGGAAGGATAATTTCAATCCGCCGAATTTCTAATGAAATTCGAAGGTTTAAAATTGCAGAAGGAAATGTGATCAAACGTTGAACTGCTGGTTCGATAGGAGAGAGATCTGATGCAAAATCAGAGTTGTTTTATAGAGATCGAAGACTCTTAATTCCTCTTACTGTTCTACTCACAATGACTGCTGCTGAATTTGCTCGTAATTTTTAACGAAAGGTTAGGGTCCACATTTATGCATGTTTAAAATAATTAATAATATGTTAAAATGAATAAAAAACCTGTAATAATCAGTCAGCATTTAATGGGGGAAAGAACGTCTGTGTTAAAGTTGAATAAAGACAATATTAAACGGTAAAATGTTGCATTCTTGGAAGAAAAACATTTTATTCTTGATTGACCAAATGGTTTTAACAGTTACTGGCACTATCTGAAGATAGCGAAAGACAGAGCAGATTTTTTTAAAGGCAGATATGAATCGGGCATTTTAAAGGTGCTCTGGGGAGCTGCTTCTACTGAAGGCAGAATGAATTTAGTAATTTTTTCAATTATTATGAACATCAAGAGAATATCCGCAAATTTTAAACGTGGAATTATAAGATTTTTGTTAGATTTTGGGGGGTAATAATATTTTTTTCAACAAGACTTACATTTTTGCTCTACTTTTAGAGCAATAGGAAATAGTTTGAAGAAAGAAACTTCTGTATTATTGCCTTTCCCATGGCCTAAAAGTTGAAAAAACCTTAACTTATGATATTAGAAAAGTGCATGCAAGTGGAAAGCAATTTTAAATAGTTTAAATGTATTAAGAATATCATATATGCTATATGAAATGTGTTGAAACTGAATATTAAAAAAAAGTGTATATATATATACCATAGAGAATGTCTGACTTTTTAACCCTAAAAAGAGACCCCATAAAATATTAATTTAAAGAATAACTGAAAAAAATTACTAAAATTCGAGCTGTCCTTATAATTGTGAACACCTGAAAAATCATCTTTTAACCATATTTAAAGTTTTTTAAGATAGAAAAACGATAAAACGTTTTAAATATAGTCTATTAATGAAATTCAAATTAATAAAAAATATATTTGTTTAAATAATAGTGTTCAGTGTTTAGTTAATATAGAAAAACAGGGTGTCCTTATAATTATGAGAAGGAGTGTAGATATAGTATTATAGTAAATCGATCATTGGGGAGAAAAAAGTGATTCCTTTTCACTTGGGAAAAGACGGCGATTTTATCAAAATATGGCCGTCTTTTCCCAAGTGAATACACACGGGAATACACACGAATATTTTAGCAAATAAAATTTATGAATGATTTATTTACTAAAGGCGAATGAAAAACTCCAGATACAGTTTCAAATTCATTTTTCTTTCTTTTCTTTTCAATACCTTTTAATGGCTGATTCCGAAGCTTTTTTTTTTTTTTTTTTTCGGCCTCAAAAATCTTTGCACGATAACATGGGGATAATAGATCTATATATATTACTATATCTATGGCACAAAAATACAGTGCGGCCCTGCTGAAAGCAAATCATTAAAAAACATAATGAATTATTTTTTTGAGTAAGAGATTCTTTAAAATTTTTTTTCAAGAAGGCTTAGTTGTTGGCGCCGCCAACAACGAAGCCTTACCGGTATAAAGATATTCCTTATACAAAGTAATAAGGAAGTATTATTGTAATCTCAATTGATTTTGTATCTCGCATAGCTCAGATACGAATATTCGTAGAATGATGTAAATTTATATTTGTAAATGTCATGATCTCTAGTTGCATACCTTCAACCAGTGGCGGCTCGTGCCAACTTTCCCAGGTGGGGCCCGGTCCATTGCACGACAAGTGAAATATATTCATAATTCAAACGCAAAAAGAATAAGTTATTTAATGGGAGAGAGGGGAAAATTATCTTTTTTTTTTTTTTAATTTAATATTCGGGGTGTTTTATGTATATTATTATTATTATTATAATTAAGCGTGAATATTATAAAATTTTACTATGTTACAATGCCAAAATTTTTAAACTGAAATTCTTCTGCATGCATTTTTTTTTTTTTTTTTTTTTTTTTTTTTTTTACTTTTGTGCATAACAACTCTAAATCTTTTAAGTAAACGAAAACATACATTTAATATATATGTTTCTTGTACGTTTGTTTTTAAAAGCACAGCCAAATATAAGAAATTAAATTAAAATTAGAAATTTCATAAACGGTATGTATTTTTAAAACGTATACACATTTTTAAAATGTCGAATTTTTAAATTACAGTGTTTGTGATTTTACTTTTTTGCATATAAAATTTAAAATCTTTAGGTGATTTTGTAATGTATATCAAAATAAAAAATTAAGCCTGTACAGAAAATTTAGTTTAAAATTTTTATATTCCTTCAACAATACAAAATTTTATAACTGTCGCAATAAAAAATAATTTGGTGTGTCACTCACAGGACTTTCTCTTACCCTGAAATTTAATACTATAAATACAGGTCGCAGATTAAGAGGTAAGATAACGAGTACTGTTATGTAAACCTGTGTTAAACAATTCAAATTAGGCTTCGGAAGAGTTTTATATGATAATTAGTTATGTGTGAGGGGGGGGGATACCGCCCCCCCCTCAACACCCGTTTCATTAATAATGCACCTACAGTTATATAGAATTTAATTCGGTTATTAAAAAATAATTCTGTTTTAAAAAAATAATTTATTAAAATAATTTAAAAATTTATCTTTTATGATGATACAGACGATTTCCATATTAGAGAAGTAGTATAATACTAAATATAAAAAAAAAAAAAAAAAAGTTGAATTTATTCTCAATATTACATTATTATTACTATTATTATTATTGTTAAAAATGAAGAATATTGATAACTTTATTTTAAATTATCGCAAATCGATGGTTCAACCATTCGTTTTAAAGGTATTGGCGAGCTCTTTTGAAAAATACCCATCATGAAAATTTACTCCCCTCGAGTCCCGCCGAGGGGGGACTTCCTCCCAGGGCGGGGCTCCAACATACACAAAAAATTTTTCCCAGTTGACTATTACAAAAAATATATATTCGTTTAATTTGGCTTGATGCAGTCTATAGATGTTAAACTCGACTTACCTGCAATTTCCCCCATAGACGTAATGTATTTGAATACTTTTGAGTGTCCCTGTACACGAACCATTTGCTTCATCTCAACGAAAAGCTTACTGTAGCATCCCTATATGATACACATTTAGCATACCGGTTTGGAATTTCTGTTACTATTCGTTCTTGTGATATGCTGATAACAGACACACAGATATCCATCCACACAGACCATTCGCTAAAAACATGATTTTCGTATTCAGGGGACCTCAGAACATGTAAATATAACAAAAACTCACGTTCGAAAATTTGACCCTAAAACAACACTTTCTCAAACTTATGGGTAAGAGAAAGTAATTAATGTCTGACATTTTATTTCTTTGCAGTTTTTTGCATAATGTCGAGTTAAAAATACGCAAATAAAGATACTTTAAAAATCCATCGCTTATACTTAAAAAAAAAATGTGTGTATGTATATATATTTAAAAAGGATTGATTTATCCCTTAATAATAATAATTATTTAGAAATATATTTTTTAAATAATCAATATTAATTTATGTAAATGCGATTAATATTATTAAAAATACTTTAATCAAATAGTATTTGACTGAAAAAACAATAATTATAAAAAATATTACACTAAATCGCATGAATTTTTTTTTATGTATATAATAAAAGGTTTACAGATTTAGGCAGTCAAAACTGTTCAAGTATTTAAATCTGATTATTATTTTTACAAAAATAAATATTCTGCTCACCGAGTTTTTTGTCGGGCAAACTTTCCAATTACTTTCTCATTAAATTCTGGAATTGTGAAAATAAAGTCTGTGGATTGCGAGAACCGGAAATGCAATTAAACATTTCTGTCCCATAGAATTTCTCAAAAATGTTTTAATACTTTTGTCAATAAATTTTCATCAGTATTCCTTTCTATCACTGTTAATTTTTAAACAATCATAGATTTATTTGGAAAGAAAAAAACATCGCAAATGTCTCCTCTTTTTCACTATCAGTAGAAAATTAAATAAATAATAAAAAGTACTGTGAAAATCGCCAAATTCTTTCCACGATCCCTATGGTTAATGCATTTTAAAGGAGGCAGTCATTTTTCAATAAACTGCGTTACATGGGCCAATTCGCCAAGTGCCCCTAACACTTTAAAAGTATGGGAATATTAACATTGATAAAGCGCTACTTCGCCAAACGTGTTAACCCGCTGTTCCATGCGCAAAGCAATAAATACTATACTAATTAATGCGCGAGATCGGGCACAAATCAAAGTGCCCATACGACTGAACTCCGGACTAGCTGTAATTCGGTAAAAGACAAGCAAACTTTATGTCCGATAAGAATAAGGGGACATTGGATGCGCGTTTTTAACTTGATAGATACATTTTTACAAGCGTTAGAATTAAAAAATTAAAAAGAAAGAAAGATATATTACTTGATTTTTAACAGAGAGAAAAATTCAAGTGGGGCCAGGCCCAGTTGCCCTCAATGACGAACCGCCACTGCCTTCAACTTTGGTTTTGACACGAGCTCTTGTTTTAAAGATGTCCGTGGTTTTACACGATTTTTCGTAACGTCTAGTATGTACGTATGTGTGTGTGTGTGTAGTACGTATGTATCTCGCATAACTGAAAAACGGTTGGACGAAGGTCATTGAAAATTGGTATATAGGTTTGTTATTACATCTTGTACACCTCCGTTTTTGGTCTTTCTGTGACTTTCTGTTTTGGAGATATTTACGAAAATTATATTCAAATGACCAAAAATACGAAGGTTTTGCCCATTATATATGGCCAGTGCCTGATTTTAAGGAGGGCATTAGGGGCACGTGCCCTGGGCCCTCACAGTGAAGGGGCCCGCAAGAAATTCCATCATACATTTTAAAAAATAGTTAAAATGAAAAATTTCCAAATTTTACTATAATGATTGTTGTTTTTTGTTTTTCGTCAATGGATGAAGGAATTACTGTACTGTTTTATTAATCGGCGTGATGATCTTTAAATAAAACTATCAACTCATTAGAAGAATTGCAATATTTTCGCTAAACACAAATACAACGGCATACAACTGATACTTGCATTCCAAACTTTTACTTTAGTGCAATGTAAAACCCAATCAACCAAACTTTTACTAAGGTTAACTAAATCCGAGGCTCGCACCGCAATGCAGATAATACACAAGGCGACATACGTTGATCCGATAGACAAGTGACAAATTTTGTTTAGTCTTACTTTAACCAACAAAATGAAATGTGAAGTGAATTTTTAGTGTTTTGTTTGTTGTAATATTAAAATACGAAGAAAAAGGGGCCCATTGAACACGAGTGCCCTGGGCCTCCAAGTGAGTAAATCGGTCCCTGTATATGGCCTACCATCATAGAGATTTCAAAAGAAGCTTATAATAGAGCCCGTAATGATATTGTTATTAAAGTTGTCGACAATTTTGCATGTAGAAAATAATTTGTAAAGGCATACGCCGTTTCTAGTCGAAAAATGCATTTTATTTAATGAATATTCAGCCCGTAAATAGAGCGCATAATGATATTTTTATGAAAGTTGTCTACATTGTTTCATATAGAAAATAATTCTTGAAGATAAAAACAGGTTCTAATAACCGAATGCACTTTATTTAATGGATATTTAGCCCGTAGATAGAGCACGTAGTGAGAATGTTATGAAAGTCGACATTTTTGAGTGTAGAAAGTAATTCTTAAACACATAAGCAAGTTATAGTCGACAAAATGCACTTTATTTAATGAATATTCAGCGCGTAGATAGAGCCCGTAATGATACTGTTATCAAAGTTGTCGACATTTTTGCATATAGAAAGTAATTCTTAAAAATATAAACAGGTTTTAGTCGACAATTGCACTTTATTTAATGAATATTCAGCCTGTAGATATAGTGCATAATATTTTTTATAAAAGTTGTCGACATTTTTGCATGTAGAAAGTAATTCTTTAAGAGATAAGCAGGTTTTAATTGATGAATGGATTACTGCATTTTATATATGAATATTCAAGAAACAGATAAATAAAACATTTTGTGTGCCACAAAAATCAATAAGCAATGAATATTCTCGAAGCAATCTGATGAAATAGTTATTCTTATTTCAGAAATCGAATAAACGTTGTTAAATACACTACAGAGAAGAAATTTCGCTAATGTAAACGCAACCGAAAATTTTGAAAGTCTGAATGGAGTTTGAATTCATCAAGAGTATTGTCAGTGGTTTATAGAATTTTAAATTGTTTTGCGCTAGAAACCAAGGAATCATAACAAAAAATTCCAGAAATTGACTCCTATTGAAGTTAGAATTTCCATACTTTGGGAATCCTGAACTACCACTACTTTTCGCTAATCTGAATGCCTGAATGAATTTGAGCCTAAGTCGTCATCCAGCTTCATGGAAATGAAAAACACTTCCGTCTGTTTCTAGGTCATTCTACACAAAACGTAGGTTTTCAAAATTTGAATTAAAAAAAAAAATCTTTAAATTTTTTTTTAATTAATTTATATTGCTCGTTTTATACTTATTTCTACCCCCATATAGTTGGTCACATTCTTTTTGATTCTTTTTTAACTTTTTTTTTTTGCAATTGAAATTTTGAACAGGAACGGAGAATACACCCTTATGATGTATTTCTACAATTTAAACATTTTATGAATGTGTACATATTGCTTTTGTATATTAAATTAATTACACTGATTGCTCATGTAAAATGCTTTATTATAAAACATATTAAAGAAACAGTTTCTGCAATTATTAATTTGAACACTTTTCATTTTAAGTTATATGTGCCAAATTTTCACTAAAGACATATTGTTCTCTTTTATTCATAGTAGGTTGCTTCAGGACTTCAACATCACTTAAATATACTTCTGATATATCATCCTTTTCGGGGAAAATAAAAGTGTCATTAGAGCATTTCCGCATGAATTTTACATTAAATTCATTATAAGACTCTTATGATATAATTAAAGCTACATAAAATTTGAAGCTTTTCTTGCCAGCTAATTTGATTATCACATAGTTATTTGGTCCTATCTTTGCACTGCTTAGGCCACTTCTCATTACTTCTTCATTAATATCTGAAAAAAATAATAAGAAGAACTTAAATGTTACAACCTTAATAATAAAGTAATTTGTTAAATTTATTTATTTTTTAATGATATTCAGGAACTTTTTATTAAAAAAAAAAAACTATGTTGCATTAAGAACATAATTTAGACTAATTAAAAATTATATATTAGTTTTAAAATTGATTTTCTAAAAAAGCTGTATTCTCCATTACACATTGTGTATCCTCCATTACATTTATATTGTAACGGAGGATACATATACGGAGGATACAAATTGCTATGTTTTGTTTTGTACATCCTGTTGATTTAGGGTTAACACATCATGCTGATAAAGTTTACTTAAAAAAGTTATGAACTATTAACTGAGAAAATAATTTTAATAAATAAACAATTCTTATCTTTTAAAATCAAGAACGGAGGATACACAATGTAAAAGACCTATTTGACTTCAGAGATAATAATACATAAATTCTTACCTACTAAGATGTTTAGCTCCACTGTGAAGAACAGATATTGAAAATGGCTGTCTGTGATTCTAAATCTCTGTAATGAGTTGACAATATTGCCATCTATCGGAAATTCTTGTATTTAATTTCATTCTGAACGGAGGATACAAGAAAAACTGTGACAGTAATTCAAAGGATAATTAATGCAATACTTTTTTTTCTTTTGCAGCAAAATTCACTTAAACTGTAAAAAACCATCTAATGACTCAAACTGCTCTATATTAAATATTATATTTTTTTGGTTTCAACAAATAAGTGAAAGAGTAAATGGAGGAACATATGTTGTGACATGTAACGGAGGTATACAAGTATCCCTCCATTCTTTGAAAATAAAAAAAATAATAAAATAAAAAAAATAAAAACATCACCAGTTTTTATTCATTATTTTTAAAAAATGTTATAATATTTAAAATCTCTTAAGAGAATATTTTAAAATAATTATTTTTGAAACTATCTACCCCAAACCAGAAATATTACGTTTTTTGTAGAATGACCTTCTACTTTTACTGTAATACCGTATAGAAAGTAACTACGTAAAATACAGGCAAGTTCTATTCTACAACTGTCAATAATCACTCTTCATTTTTTTTAGTCTTGGGTAGTCATTTATAGAATTTTCGAAGAATTTAGTTCTGCGCTATAAACCAATAAATCTTTCTGGAAAATACCACACAACTTTGTTCTAATTTAAATTAGAGCTTCAAAACTTTGGCAACCTTAAACTACAAATTTAATTTTCACAAAACTCCGTCGCCAAGTCGCCAAAATCGATGCCAAGACCAAAATCTGCATTGGCTACAAACTTGTGTCTTTGCGAGATTAGCGATTAATTTTGGCGGTAAATATTGTTTCAGGATAGCCAGAATTAGTAAACCCTTTCTCAATTTTGACTGAGTTAATTGTTTTGGTAAAACGTATAGTTTCTCGCCACTAATTTTCGCCAAAGAGAACAAAAGTGCGCCATCGATATTCGAATGATTTTCATTGAACTCCAAGCTGTGCATTTACCAATGAGAGATTCTGTAATAAGAAGTGGAGTATTATTTCTGAAAAAACTACTATATTTATCTCGGTGGTATATAGTATAATCCTATAACCGTGACTTTTGTGGTTGGAGTAACATTTTTTTTCCCCCGTGAATGTTCGTGGACTGGAACCTACCTGTTTATTTATGAATCAGTTACCTCACACGAAAATGTCAATATTTTCATGACAATATGTATATTCCAATGGGTGTATAAGGAAGTCATGTGGTGTCCACATCAGATTTTTTCCTAGAACCTTCTTTTTTTCTCCACGCAAAAATGTATTTCAAATTAAACTGCTTTAAAAAATATTTTTGACTGTTACATATGTATGAAACGTTTTAAAGCTATATTTTCCATCTTTTTTGGCCATAGTAATGTAGGATTAGAGAAAATAATGTGAAGGGCACACCATATTTATTTTTTAATGCTTTTCAGAACAAAATTGATATTTTGATATGCAGCAGAATAAATATATGCCACTTCGCAACCTAAGGCCAATCCATGATTGATTTCTCACCAGGTAATATAAATTCAAATCATGTTGCTTGCATCCCCTAATAATGATGTTTTTTAATACTTTCAAAAATGTTCAGTAATCATTCAGCAAATGATTGATAGCAACTATTCAGTTTAACAGAATGACAATGTTGTTGATTAATCGTGAATTAATTTTTAGTTTCAGAACGAAGTTTGATTTCTCTGTGAATCGGTTATAAAACATGAATCTAAGGGCAAAATCATTTGCTTTATCATAAAGTTAGTTACGGCAAAAAGTTTGATGCCTGCGTCCTAATTATGACGAGTCTGGAGTCTATTTTTATTTCCACTTTGAGGGTAAATAAAATTCTTTTAATAACTAAAATAGTAATTGCCTGAATTTTTCTTATTACTTTTAAATCTCAAAACGATAAAACGTCTTACTTTATTATGTTGTAGAATCGGATCCAATAAAATAATGGGATGTTTTCCTCATAAATTACTGTTATCTTTCTGAAACGTTCCCTTTTTCTGATGTTCTGTCTATTAGTAGTCAGAGTCTCTCTTTCTCCCTCCCATACAATCCAATGGGATTTTTGTTGCTTTGTATTATAAGGATATGTCGTGCAAAAGTAAAAAAAAAAGAAAAATAGTTTATTTTTTAAAATTCTACTCTTTGAACATTTCGCCTTTTAGCTTAGAGAACATTAAAATAAATAAATAATAATAATAATAATAAATAAATATTTTATTTCATTAAGCAAACTCAGTGCTCTAATTTTCAATAAAAAGAACTAAACTTATTTTTTTATTATTATTATTATTATTCTCTGAGCTAAAAGATGACATGTTCAAGGAGGAGAATTTAAAAAAAAAAAAAGAAAAAAGAAAAAACAGAATTCGAAAAACTTTGAGTATGATCTTTGAATGAGATAGTTTTATAATATGAAGCAACAAAATAATCCTATTGGATTATATGGGAAGGGAGAAATTGAATCTGACTACCTAATTCTTGATTTTCTAGAACATTTTGTGCTATTAGGGAAATTCCGTGGCATTTTATAAATTGCTTTCCAACATAATAAGAAATATTTTTCGAAGTCTTCTCCAACATCAACTTCTGTACCAACTAATACATTGATAGACATGTATAATGTTTAAAATAATCTGTGTTAATAAAATGTTGAAATACAAACGAAAATTATAAATAAACATCTTCTTCTTTTTTTTTTTTTTTGGCAAAAATTTTCTGAAAAACTTTTTAAAGCTGCAAGAACGCTGACATTACACTTCAAGAAAAAGTCAGTAATTTAAAGTTCGGCTTCACTAAACTATATTTTCTTATAATTTATTTTTGGATCTTTTCATTTTTGTATTCATTCACTTATGATTTCAAACGACTCAATAAACCGCGCAATGCTCTTAAAGTCAGAGCATTCACCTTTATGCTATACTTATATAGCTAAAATACACGCAAACACTAAATTCTTTGAAGCAGAGAAATGAATGGTATTACGGTAGTAATCTTTCATCCACGGAGTAATATTAATAGGAGTTGAAGGTCCAATGGGAGAAAGCTACGAAACTGTGATCTAAATTTTTGGTAAATATTGAGGGCGCCACTTGTCATTCCTCCCTACCTCGGCGCGGATATACTGTTGTTTTCAATAGAATTTTGCTGGAGTGCATTTAAATTTTTTTATTTTAAGCAATTTAATTTCTTTGTAAGTTCTTAAAACTGCATAATTCAGATGTTTCAAAAAAATATTTCGTTCCTAGTTGTAAAACAGGCTATGATAGTGATAAGAAAAACAAAAAAAAAGCCCTAGGAGAAAAATAAAGTACGGGTTCGTATTTTCTGCACCTAAAGTAAGTTTCTTTTTTTTCTTTACAAAATTTCATCCATTCTCCTTCCTCCCAATTATCTGTTTTAGCTAGCTTCGGTTCATAAGAATCGTCATTTTTTAAAAGCTTTCTTTCAAAGTAAAATTAGTATAAAATGGCTCTTAAAAAAAAACATGTTGGTTAGAATACTCTATTTAATGAAATTTGCTTTCAATCGAAATTTTTTCAGCTTGATATTATTTTTAAAAAAATAATTAAAACGAGACATTTCCCCATTGAATAACATTGCGGAAGCTGGAGAGAAGGAAGGATTGCACGCTGGCGCCATCTGTAAACATTAGAAAACAACATCACAAAATTTCAGCGTTACCTTCTTCTCCTGTCTTTTTACTCCGTGCTTTCATCTATTTTTGGTTTTTACAATCGAAAGGTTTATAAATATTTCATATGAAACATTTCAAATTACAAGAACAATTTAGTTAAAAAGGAAAAGAAAAAAAAAAAAAAAGATAGAAAGAAAATAAAAGAAAAACTTAAGCTATATTCATTTTTTTTTTTTTTTTTTATTATTATTATTTCTTTGGTATAGCTTTAGCATAGGATCCCCTTGGCGGCTTTTAAATTTTTGTTGTCATTTTGGCGATGAATTAAAATGGCTATCGCCATTGTGTAAGAAAAGATCTTGGCGGGAAACGTCCTTGCTACTTCGGTGCCAAATTTCAAATTTCGTCAAGGGGTTCTATACTGAAGTTGTTGCATTTCTTTAGAACGATTTTCTCAATTTTATTTGAATTATTAAAAAAAAAAAAAAAAAAAAAAACTTTGCACGTTCATTTTAGTTTTCGACATAAAAAGGAATATGTTTACTTATTTATTTTTGGCATCAATTTGTTTGTGTTTTCCGTTTAACGCTTTTAAAGTTAATAAAAAGTTTTTTATTTAATATCTTTTTTGAATCAATTATCCGACTAACTGAAAAATACGTTGTTCTCTAGATTATGTCCTGATTAATAAGTGTACCAATCTTTGGTAAAATCTAATAATCCCGTCTAAAAATCCGGACGGATACAATAACAAATTTCCAGCTTTATATATTCTAAATAAAAAGTGTACTGATTTTAAAAAGTTTAAAAGTTTTTAAAATAATATGGTATGTCACTCACACGACTTCCTGTTACCCTGAAATTTAATACTATAAATACAGGTTGGAGATTAAGAGGTAAGATAACGAGTACTGTTATGTAAACCTATGTTAAACAATTCAAATTAGGCTTCGGAAGAGATTTATATGATAATCAGTTCTGTGTGAGGGGCGCTACCACCCCCTTCAACCCCCCGTTTCATTAATGCACCTACATTTATATAGAATTTAATTCTGTTCTTAAAATTAAAAGTTTACTTAAAATTATACAGACAATTTTTACACGAAACATTCATTGAAACTTATCAATCTTGATCAAACTTTTCCAGCAATAAACTTATATTAACTTCAAAATACAACATTTGGATCTCCTAAAATTATTCCTTTTTAAGTTACTCTAAGAGACACAGACAAACATCAAACGTTAAAAAACTTGACTACGGTAATCAGGAAGCCTCAAAACGTGTAAATATACAAAAACAAGCGATGAATATTTAGCTTAAAACATACATTATTTACCATATCTCTATTAGGAATTTATTTCAATTTCCGAACAGCTTTCCTGGAAATGGTAAAATATTATTAGTCAAGCACATCCACTAACAACAAATAACTAGTGTGTTGTGGCCACCACACGACTTTCTTCTACATTTTCCTATACAAATTCACTCAGTAAAAATAAATTATTTAAATTATTATTTAAAAAAAAATTATCTTCCATGATAATGCAGATGATTTCCATATTAGAGAAGTAGTATAGCACTAAATATCCAAAGAAAGTTGAATTTATTCTCAATATTACATTAAAAAAAAAAAAAAAAAAAAAAAAATTTTTTTTTTTTTTTTTTTTTTTTTTTTTTTGGGGGGGGGGGGGGGTTAAAAATGAAAAAAATCGATAACTTTATTTTAAATTATCGCAAATTGATGGTTTAACCATTCGTTTTAAAGGTATTGGCGAGCTCTTTTGAAAGATACCCATCATGAAAATTTACTCCCTTCGAGGGGGGGGGGGGCAGGCGAGGCTCCTACATACACAAAAAAATTTTCCCAGTTGACTATCTCTATTACAAAAAATATATATTCGTTTAATTTTGTTTAGTGCAGTCTATAGATGTTAAACTCTACTTACCTGCAATTTCCCCCATAGACGTAATGTATTTGAATACTTTTGAGTGTCCCTGTGCACGAACAATTTGCTTCATCTCAACGAAAAGTTTAGTGTAGCATCCCTATATGATACACATTTAGCATACCGAGTTTGGAATTTCTGCTACTATTTGTTCTTGAGATATGCTGATAACACATACTCAGACAGACACACAGACCATTCACTAAAAACATGATTTTCGTATTCAGGGGACCTTAGATCATGTAAATATAACAAAACTCACGTTCGAAAATTTGACCCTAAAACAATACTTTCTCGACCCTATGGGTGAGAGAAAGTAAAAATGTTTAAAATTTAAAAAAGTGTACCAATTTTATATAAAATCTAATAATCCGGACTAAAAATCTGGACAGATGCAATGACAAACTTTCACGTGCATATATTTTAAATAAAAACAAAAATGTTTGCACGTTCATTCAAAGTGAGAGATAAAAATTGATAATAACGAAACATCGCTGCCCGAAAGAAATAGTACGACCTGTCGTACTAATAAAGCTATCAATAACTTACACGAAATCCTTTATTGGCAGATTTTATGTAAGTACCAAAGGAACAAAGGTTTTAATTTTTAAATCAAAGAACCTGTCATTGATTTAAGCAGTGAACCTGCTTGATGACAAGTTCATTGATTGATGACTTCTTAAATTGATGACAGAATCTGCTAATAAGCATGTCAATCAAATCGTCAGTCAACTGGCTCTTGCATACGTGTAGACATACATAAATTCATTAATGAAAATTTACTATATACACATGTATATATCTTAAGAGATATATCTTTAAAAAATGATAATTGAATTAAAGACACCGCAATGATTTGCCTTACTCTACCACAGACAAAAATATTTTTTGTAAACATAATAGTAAAATATTTGGAAAAATATAAATAAATAACAATTTGTAAAAAAAAAAAAAAAAAAAAAAAAAAAGAAATAAAAAGAAATAAAAAGAAATAAAATAAAATAAAATTCTATAAAGAAGATTCACATTAAACTAGCGAACTTACGGCTACAGACTCATTAAAATAATGCAGCATTAACTACCTGTACCTTTTTTTATTTAGAACACATAGTAGACGTTGTACTTTTAAAATTTACCCGAATCACACTGAGAAAAAATTTTGTAACTGACATCTAGAATCTAAATTGTGGCTCTAGAAAAAATAGTTCCATGTCATCCTTATAAATTTTAGTCCCCTTGGAAAGCGAGTTCTAGAAGCCCATATTAAAATTCTAGAGCGTTTGTCTATATTCTCGAGGGCAAAGTTATTTAAAAATCTCTGCAAATAAATAAGACTGCAAGAGGCGGATTTCTGCAACTATGATCTTGGTTTATTACCAAATTCTAGAAAATCAAGCGAGAATTTCTCGCAATATAAATTATTCAGAATATTTAGAGTATTCAGAATATTGTTTCACCATCTAGAAATGTGCGCACTAGAAATTCTCGATAATTACGTCTATTCAGTTTATTGGCCTGCCTTATGCGCATAGCTCGGAAATCTATATTTCTAGTTGGAATTTAGAAAATGGCCACTTATTCATTCTAGAGAAAGGCGGTATATATTTTTTTCTCAGTGCATTATTATTTTTTCCTTGTTTAAACTTCGGTTTACATAAACTAACTAAACAGGGAAAAAGCTAAATATTTTAATGCTTATCAGATGAAGTGAGATGGATTATCGATCTAAGAAATTCGTAAAAATTCGAAAAAAGCAATATACGTCTCGCTACTGATGTACTTCTCCTAGGAGTGCTCTGGGGTCCCCCTGCATCGCCTGCGTATAAGAGAACTACGTGACATTGCATCTTAACTAAAGTGGCAAGTTACCCCCATCTTATCCTACCAATTTTAAGACCTGGACAGCTTTTACTTCACATTAATGTTACACTAAATTTTTCATTTGTTGAATAATATTTTTAGAACTTTTTAAATGTGTTTGATATATATATATATATATATATATTACTATGCAGAATTTTTTTTTTTTTTTTTCAAAGACCAATATATTTAATATTTATTAAGTGTAACATATTAATTAATTCATAAGGTTCTTTTTCGGGTTGCGTAAATAATTATAATAATAATAATTTTGAAACGGTATTTATATAAAAATGACGAATCTATGAATAATTCCAGAATCATTAGAAATCAATAATATAAATTTTTATTTTAATACTTCTTTAAAACGAAGTAAACATCCAAACATGGAAATTTGAAAACTTTGTAGTTTATTCTGTAAGAATATATAAATGGCAAATTTTCTTTTCCAAAATATATTAGCTATTGCAAACAAGCATTTATAATTGACGATTTGAAATAAATGATGGATTATACGCAAAGTAGCTTATTTAATACTGGAAGGATTTTCATTATCAGCTTGCTTCATAAAATGTCACCGCATAATCTTCATTTTAAATGCGAGTCGCCAAACCTCGGGAAATCCTACATGTAGGTGACAGTAAGCAGTTGCAGTCACGCATATTAATAGGCCTAGAATCTGTCTGAGATTCCTGTTATTTCCTTTTAAATGATCTGGAAAATATTTTTATCCTGTTTTACGTTATCTTTTAACATGATTTTAAAGAAAATGAATGACAACATACATGCATCTCATTTTCAGCAATGTGATTTAACGCAAAGGTAATTTATGTATTATTAATCTATTGGTAATTTATGTTACATGGCTTAGATCATTCACACCAATGAAGAAAAATAATTCAGCTGGTTAAAGGTATACTCATACTGTGGGATGAGTACGACGACGTTGTGTAATTTGCTATGGGAGCATGAAAGGGAAAAGATTTTGGTACTCCGAAATTAATTTAAATTCAGTTACACTTCTGCTCAAAAGTTTAGCAAGGTTTGCGAACGAACAGTGTTTTTCAATTTAAAAACTTATCTTTTGATGAAATGATTTCAAACATTGGGTATTTAAAGAACTGGGTCTTTCTCATATTTTTCGGTGAAGTTTGGTTTAAGGCAACATTTAGGGGGTCGGTAACAAATTGAGCAAAATTAATAATGTTTGTGATCACCTTGTATCGCTAAATGAACGGAATGATCTGTAACTTTAGGATATGTTAATATAGACCCATTACAATTTGTGGATGAATTTGTATGGCGATAGCATGTTAAATAACGGAGATATACGCATTTATTTTAAAACTAAAAGAAAAAAAAATCAACATGTTTTTTATTTATAATATACAGAGTTTTAAACGAAAATCATTCCTACTTGCAGATAAATTGAAAAAACACTTTTGAAACAATATACTGCAATCGAAATACAAATATCTTAAATATTTCATATATGAGCATTTTTATGAAAACCGTTTTCACTGCGCATGTGCGAAAAATAGAATAAAAAAATTATTACACAGGTTAAAAGCTAGATATATTGATCAACTTTTGTCAAAAGTTCATTTGAATGGAGTAAAAATTAAGCAAATTGTCGGGAAAAGAACGAACTAGATTTTAGACATTTTCTAAGAGTTGAAATTTCATAAGGGGTTTTTCACATGCCGCGTAATTAATTTGAAGATCCAATTGTTTCAACCACTTTGCAAAAGTTCTTTTTTGTGAAAAAAACCCTTATAATCTCACAAATCTTAGTAAATAAACAAAAATATGTTAGAGTTACAAGCTTATAAGGTTCTTTTTTTTTTTTTTTTTTTTTTTTTTTTTTTACAAAAAGTACTTTTGGAGCGTGTTTGAAATAATTAGATCCTCAAATTAATTACGCGGCATGTGAAAAATCTCTTATGAAATTTCAACTCTTGGAAAATACCTAAAATATAGCTCGTTCTTTTGCCGACAATTTCTTAATTTTTACTTTATTTAAATGAACTTTTGACAAAAGTTGCCCAATATCTCTAGCATTCAACCTCTGTAATACAAATGTTTCTAACTTTTACATATGTGCAGTGAAAATGTTTTTCATAAAAATGCTCATATTTCATGAGATATTTAAGTTATTTGCAATCTGATTGCAGTATATTGTTTCAAAAGTGTCTTTTCAAATTATCTGAAAGTGGGAATAATTTTTGTTTGAAACTCTGTATATTATAAATAAAATATATGCTGATTTTTTTTTTCTTTAGTTTTTAAATAATTATCACACAATTTCATCTACAAATTGTACTATAGGTCCATGCTAACATATCCTAAAGTTGCAGATTATTTTGTTCACTTAACGTTACAGGGTGATCACAAACATTATTGATTTTGTTCAATTTGTTACCGGTCCCCCTAAATGTTGTCTTAAACCAATCTTCAATGTAAAACATGAGGAAGACCCAGTTCTTTAAATACTCAGTCTTTGAGAACATTTCATCGGTAGATAAGTTTTAAAAAAAAAAACTGATCGTTTGCAAATCTTGCTAAACTTTTGAGCAGGAGTGTACATTTAAGATATTTATAAAATATATAAGTAGAAAAATATGAAAATTAACAATCAGTTAATTCAAAACTGTCTAGTTTCTTTATTTAAAAAGGCATTCAATACTAACAATATTTCATGAAAATAATGTCAAAAAACAGATCAATTACAAAGGAATAAAGCCTGTATTAAACTATTTTAGACCAGGGAAAAAAAAAAAAATCTTTCATTTAATTAACCATTTCCAACTAAGTTGGAAGGTATTCATGATATCGGATCGTCTGTGCGTCTGTGCGTCATCTCATTTACGTAAATACTTTTAGAATGCCTTGAAACTGATATATGGTATTCAGTTTCATTATGACACATTCCATGAAGAAACTGGTATACAGGTCTACACAAAAAACACATATTTTATTTATTATCTTTAAAATAAAATAGTAAAGTTTTTTTTTTTTTTTTTTTTTTTTTTTATATATATATATATATATATCTTAAATCATAAAATATTATTATTTTATGGTTACATCACAGCGGTTAAGTACTTTGAAGTTTTATAATCTACGCGAACCGCATGAATTTTCCTTCTTGACGCTATTGAAATAAAAGTAATTAAATTTTAAATATTATCCTGTAGTGGGACTTCCTACATTCTGCTAAATCTATGAAGGGGCCTGGTTCTATCTCTTGTAAGTTAATACACCGACTTATAGTCGGCAGCAAAATTATTGAAGCGCTAGTAATAATTCCTATTTAAATGTTGTGCACCTAATGCTGTTTTGTTAAGAAAGTCATGATAGTCTTATGCTGTTTATAGAAAAATAAGTTGATGATAACAAGTAATATAAAAGAAAAAATTTTAAAGTCAATTCCTACTTACAAACACTATCGAAAATTTTTTTTTTTTTTTAAATAATTTTGAATTAGGAAATAAAAAGCGCGCGTGCAAAATGAAAGAAAAATAATTATAAGGTAAAAAAAAAATATATATATATATATACCATGTTTTAAACTTTCTGATGAATCATAGAGCTCTTATCAATGTGCATAAAATTTTTAAAATGACAATGATGTCAATTTTTGTGAGATGCATAATTTAACCTTTTATATATATTTTTTAATATTCACGCTTAATGGACTCTTCCCACCTGACGTCAGAGGTCACATGATAGAGGAAAAACAAATAGCAGACGAAGTCTTGTTTATCTAGAGCGATTGCTGAAATAACATATTTTCTATTCTTATTTTTGATCAATCGTATTTAATCTGTGTTATTTTTTATACATCATCATTTTTAATCCATTTATATCATTATTCATCATCTTTTGTTTGCTGTATACATTTACAATCATCATTTAGTTTATACCTGTTATTGATGTTCATGAAGACCATGTTTAAATACTCTGATTTTTCGTACTTAAATCAGTGACAGTGCAATATCGTACTGCGTAAATCCATTTAGACCAGTAACTAAGTTAATTAACTTGTTGTAACACCTTTATGCAATTAAAATAAATGAAAACATTTTAAAATTTCAATTTATAATCCGTAAACATTCCACAAGAGTTTATTATTTATTGTTAGATCAGTTAATGTTACAGTTACACTACAATATACAAAAATCGATTCTTATAGGTAAAAATAAATAAACACATAAAATGTTTTTTAAAAATTATTAAATTTACAAATACAATTATTCTAATGTTTACAAATGCACAATATTACTTTTATTTTATTTTATATTAAATATTAAAATTTTTGTTCTTAAGAACAATATTTAATTGAACTCGATTCTCAGAATTCTACTATTCGTTTTCCTCTATCACGTGATTGAGCAGACGACGCTGGGAAGAGCCCATTAAATGCATTTATTTTTATTTCGAAAGAAAATGAACTCGTAAATTATTTTGGCAACAATTAAATTATAGCTAATATTTTAATGGCTATAATAACGCTATTAGTATGTTATTTTTTTTTTTTTTCATATTTATTTTAATTAATTATAAGAAAATTAATAAAAAAAAATTCGAAAATCGGACTTCGAGGTATTATGTTGTCATCGTGTTCTGAGCAATCCTGGAAGTTTCAAATTTCTAGCTAGTCGGGAAGTTAGTTAAAAATCGATTGCAAGATTTGTACAAGATGTATATAGGGAGAGTGTGAACTAATAGTAGGAATTGAAAAATCAACGATCAAACTAAAAAAAAATATACGTGAAAAATGCGGGCTTTAATAATTTTGCCGCCGACAGTACTTCTTGTTCAACGTTTTGAAGTGAGGTGTTGATATAGTTTAACAGTGAGAAAAGATGCTTGGTTATCTTCTCTGTGTTGTTTAATTTTTGCATTAATCTTGGCAAAATATTAAATAAGATAATGCATAGCATTTTTATTTTAGTTTTCACAATGCCAATGATATGTTTTAAAATAAATATAGCATAATATTTCATAAAAATTTGTATTTTACATTATACTAGGCGAGTCGTATTAATCCTGGACGATAGGACCCATGCCCCAGCCCACCCGGTTCCCGCTGTTCAATGTATTTTTCTAGTCAACTTTGTCCCCTTATTACTTCCGGTGTGAATTTTTTTTTTTTTTTTTTTTTTTTTTTTTTTTTTTAACACACTTGACATTGTGAGTTTTTTTGCTTTTCTTCCCATGCTATTCCTATGGGGTTTTTAGCTTTTTTCCCCCTCTTTTTCTACATTCTAAAGTGGCGGTGGTTCCCGTCCACCCACCCCCACCACCGCCAAGAGTAATACTAGGCGAGTCGTATTAATCCTGGACGATAGGACCCATGCCCCATCCCACCCGGTTCCCGCTGTTCAATGTATTTTTCTAGTCAACTTTGTCCCCTTATTACTTCCGGTGTGAAATTTTTTTTTTTTTTTTTTTTTTTAACACACTTGACATTGTGAGTTTTTTTGCTTTTCTTCCCATGCTATTCCTATGGGGTTTTTAGCCTTTTTTCTCTTTTTAGCCTTTTTTTTCTTTTTTAATTACTAGTAATACCTAGTAATTTTTGCATTAATCTTGGCAAAATATTAAATAAGATAATGCATAGCATTTTTATTTTAGTTTTCACAATGCCAATGATATGTTTTAAAATAAATATAGCATAATATTTCATAAAAATTTGTATTTTACATTGAAATCCCGTAAGCCATCTAACAGGCATCTTACAGACATCTTCGGCATCTTACTAAATACAAGATTGGTGTAAGATGCTGGAACGAGAGTGTTAAAGAAAACTTTTATTTTAAAGTTTTTATAATATTTTTTTATGCTTAAATATATATTTTGGTGAAAATATATTTTAATGTGTACTCAAAAGTATAATTTTTTATAAGAGAGATAAATAAATAACTAATGTAACTCATAGGGGATTTTATAGAAATATTAACCAAAAACTATTCAGCGTCTTTCCCCAGTCTGCATTTTTAAAAAATCTTTCTTTTATAACAGAAATTCTTTGAGTTATAAAGCGCATTAAGCTTTATTTATTTATTTATTTACTTACTAGAAAACCCATGCGAAATTTTCGCAGTTTCTTTCTTTCTTTTTAATTTACCTTTAAATTTTGAAACTTTTTCATAAGTCTTATACCAATTTCACCACCTAATATAAATTTTAATTCATCAAAAGCCAAATTATTATTAGGTTTTTTTTTTTTTTTTTTTTTTTTTTTGAGGGGGGGGGGGATGAAACGCTAATGATAGTTAACCCAAAGAAAATTTTCAAATAAAATTCATGTTTAACGATCCAATTTTCATGCTTCCTCAGACCCCAGGCATGGCAGTTTTAGTATAGTACACCTATGACAACTTTTAAAAATTTTCCCGCCTTTTAATTTTTTTTTTTTTTTTTTCTCGTTTATTGGCTTTTTTTTTTTTTTTTTTTTTTTTTTAATAAAATTTAGTACGTATTTTGATCATAATTCTTATTTTTGAAATTTTAATCAATTTATGACACAAAAGTTCATATTTTGTCTATATCTTTAAAGTATTGCTAGGTTTAAAACGACGCTTGCAAAGATTTTAAAAATGCAAATTTTAAAAATAAATTTTTCTATAAAATTATCTCATCAGACAAATGTCGTCATGCCCACGTGCTTAAATATTGCTCAAGGTTTTTTTTTTTTTTTTTTTTTTTTTTTTTTAAATCCTCGCATATTTTATTGTCACTATTGTATCGTTTCTACAAAATATAATCGTAATTGACCACGTTAGATAAATATTATATAGATTATTATTATTATTATTATTATTATTATTTTATACATATTTTATTTCAGCTTAAAAAAAAAAAAAAAAAAAAAAAAAAAAGTTTTGCCTTATTTAATATTTTAGTATTAAAACTGAAATTCAAAATATTATGTTTCGATTTTATTTACTTATGTAATGTTAATAAACAATCAAAACTTTTATTCGAATACCTTTATGGTTTTAATTTACATAGATTGATTTAAAAAGTATTAATTATAAGATAAAAAACTTTTTACATGCCATGATTTTAAATTTTCTGTTGAATAGCATTAGCACTTTATCAATGTGTATAAAAATTTTAAAGTGATAATGAAGTCAATTTTTGTAAGATGCATAATTTAACTTTTTACAATTTTTTAACGTTCACGTTTAATTAAATGTATTTATTTTTATGTCGAAAAAAAAATGAACTCGTAATTTTTTTTTTTTTTTTTTTTTTTTTTTTTTTCTTGTCAACAATTAAATTATAGCTAATATTTTAATGGATATTATTAAAGCTATTAGGAGGTTATTATTTTCATATTTTAATTAATTAAAAGAAAACTAATAAAAAATTCGAAAATCGGGCTTCGAAGTATTCATCGGGTTCGAAGTATTCACCGAAGTGTTTTCATCGGGTTCTGAGCTATTCTGGAAGTTTCAAATGTCTAGCTAGTAAGGAAGTTAGTTAAAAGTCGATTGCAAGATTTGTACCGGACAAACAAGAATCGTACTTAATAAAAACATGGTAATTAACGAAATCGTTGAGAAATATTTGTCTCCATTTAGAGTATAATCCCCATTTCTCACACCACAAATGTGCTCCAACTTTAATAACGTGTAAGTTTAGAAATTTTGACCATACCAACGTTCTTTTCCCCCCTTTAGTTTTACATGCCAGGGATGAAAGTTTTCCGATTTTAGTCGGAACTCTTCCACCAGAAATTTTTTACAATAATCTGTATCCTATTTAATCAAAGGATATTATAGTAAAAATACGCTCATTTATTCTAAATAAAAAATAGTGGTGCCGATAACGATAACCACTTTCATCCCTGACATGATAATATGCGACGAACTGTTGCTAAATGTAACTTACAAGTGAAGATACATAATTCTAAAGGACTGTACAAAAATATCGTAATTTTTAAAGAAATCAGCATTTCTGGATTTGAACTGTGTTTGTAAATTTTAATTTTAATCTTAAAAAATATATATATATATATATATAATCAGAACTATAATTTATAATAAAGGATTGAGAGAAAATACGCAAGCAAAGTGATGACGTCACTGACCGTCATGGAGCCAGGTAAAAGATTTCCTATGTTTCCTCCATTGGATTTTTTGTAAAAAATTATTAAAAATTATGAGAAATCATCTCCCGATTTTAATCCCCATATTTGGGTATAGTTTTATATAAGTTACTGTCTACATGTGTTTGATTGCGTTATTTTTGCTGTAAAATTGATAAAATTTTAATTTTCAAAACCCTAGAAAAAAAAAAGGGCTAACTTCCATATTCGATTGAAAACATAAACATTTAATTTCAAAGGGTGATATTTATACAATAAATATCCAACTAATATACTAATTAACCCTCTAACGTGCAGAAAAATAAATTCACTGAATTTTGAAAAATAAATTTAATAAATAAGATGTATAGCACCCAAGAATACGCAAAATGCTTTTAAAAAAAATTACAGTACCTTTCCCCCCTAAGGGGGGGGGGGGTCACAGAAGTACCACCTCGCAATTACGACATATTTCTTGGATGAACAATGTATAGTTAGAATTAATTTTGTAACATTATTCTTCATTATTTTTTTAATTGAATTATTAAAACATGCAATTTTACCAATAAGAATCATTAAAATGTATATATATATTAGAAAATATAAAGATAAGAAAAAAAAAATTCAATAATCAGTAAATGGATAAATTATTCTACATTTTTTTTTTTTTTTTTTTTTTATTGAATTACTTAAACATGCAATATAACTAATAAGAATTAAATTCAAAAAATTAAATGCAACAAAAATAAATGGTAAGACACACACACACACACACAAAAAAAAAAACAATAATCAGTGAAAGGATACAAAGTACGAATATTTACAAAAATAAATTTTATGTTCTGGGTAAAATATAAAGTTTTGGTGGTTTCAAACTGAAACCACCCAAAAGAAATGTAAATATGAAGCAGTATTTTTTATAATTTATCTTATTAAAAAATTGTTATGTTATGAACAACATATGCTGCAAAAATGTATATCACTTATTTGGAATATTTATATATTTTTATTTGCTAAAAAAGTTTTTTTTGAAAGACTTTAAAAAAGGCATCTAAAATGATGCCTTTTTCTCCCAGTAAGACGGATATTCAGTGTAGTGCTGACATCTAGTGGCATTATGGAAAGATAAAATAGTCCTTTGGAGCTATTGCTTTTATTCAATAACCACTGCGCATTTAGCGATAGTTTTAAGAAAATGGTGGTTTCACGTGTATATCACCGCGCGTTAAAGGGTTAAAAAGAAAATGATAGATATTCTATCATAATTTGAAGTCGAATTTCTTTTCAAATGTCTAAATACAGTATCTGATATAAGATACTAGTATGCTGCAACGGAATAGATTTGATATATGTCATCCTTGGCAGAAAAAATAAAGATCGCCAAATTATCTGGCGAACATATTTAATTCCTTTCAAAAATCATGGTTATTTTAACAACGTATATTAAGAGAGCATATTAATAATATGAAACGATATTTTCTACAATACATATTACGAAAATATACATCTGGCATGTATATTTTGGTATTACGTTTTTGATCGCCAAATACAAAAAACGCCAAGGACGACAGAGTTTTGAAATTTAAAATTAAAATTTTGTTAATCTGACAACAAGATAACTTAATCTAGCATATGTGCACGATAACTAATTTATAATTATATTCAAATATGGGGGTTAAAATCAGGAAATAATTTTCCTTAATTTTTAATACTTTTTACAAAAAAATCGAATGGATATTAAATATAGAAAATCTTTTCCTTGGCCCCAGCGACGATTAGTGACGTCACACTTCGCTTGCGTATAGCAACCGATGTCACCTTGTATATGTTTAAAATATTAAGCCCATTAAATAAAATACTAATAAATAATTCATCTAAATACATTTTAGAAGTGCCTTGTGAGTTAAGTTTAAGACTGAATATTTCTTTGCAGTATAGGTATGTTGCTCTTATCTGCTTCAGATGGTCAAGCATTACAATAAATAATAAAATGGTATTAATGCAATATTTCAGTAATGTTCGTCAAACACATAAATAATATATGTTATAATTCGGAGATTTTTGTTAAAATTAAAAATTTGATGTAACATGCTAACATTAAAATATAACCTCCTAATTTTTAAATTAAACGATTAAGAGCTGTTAATGAAAAAAAAAAAATAAAAAAATAAATAAATAAATAAAATAATTTAATCTAAGATATATTTAATTATAGTATTAAACGATTAATAAATTTTTTAAAACGATAATAAATTTTTTTAAACTAAGATATAAGATATTAATAGGTATCTCTTTCCAATACTGATTTGTTGATTTATGATTGAATATTTCTTAACTCAATATGATGTTTCAATTTACTTCAAATTATGAAACATTACTAAAATAAGTTGGTATTAATATAATTTTTCAATAATAATCTATAAAATGTCAAATATACAGTATGAGAATTTTGCTAAAATAAAAAAAATTATGTATGGTAAGTTAACAATAAATTATAATCAGTAAGTATTTTAAAATATAATTTAATTATTTAATTAAGTGACTAAAAGCTGTTAATGAAATATTATTTGTCTTAAAAAAAAAAAAAAAAAAAAAAAAAACTACAGATCCATGTTTCGTCACTGACAGCTCTAAAATCGAATTATAGTATCAATGTATTTCGCTTTCAAATACTGATTAGTATTGATAGCCAACAAACATGGAAAAAACATTTAAATTTCATAAAAAAAAAAAAAAAATGAGCAATTTTTTAAACAATTAATTCATATATTTTTTATAGCCTTTGTTGATTACATATATATCTGTACTGAAAAGTATAAAGGATTTAAGTCCAAAAATGTCGATTTTGAGTTAAGTACATAGTCAGACTCAGAAAAAAAAATTCTCTATCGATTGGTATAAAGGGTCCATGTCATTTAGTCTTTGAGAAAATCCATTGGTAAAAAAGATTCAAGTCAGAAATTTAGCATTCATGTTTGGTATAAATGATTAAGTCCTGCAGGTGTTTTTTAAAAACAATATAAATCTGTTAAAAATAAACAAACTTCAAAATTAAATGCATGTAGTTTTATTCACAAAATTGTATATTTTGGTAAATATCCTGGTTAAAACTGTATTGAACGGATAAGTTTTTATACAGCATTTTTTGAATTTTATTTTTCGTCTCCTGAAAAATCAAGTATATGGACTTAAATCCTTTATACTTATCAGTACAGATATATATATATATATATACATATATAATGATAATATTATTATTATTTGTATTAATAGAACTTATTATACATGAAAATTTTGATGGTTTCTTAAAAAAAAATATTTCTAAAAGTCATATATATATATATTTTTTTTTATTACAGCTATTCTGTTAACAGGAGGATTCGATGAGCTGTTTTAGATCTCTATGGTAATATTCAGTGCTGTACGATTAAAAAGACTGTTGTACTTCATCGTTTTCTCACTGTGCACTGTTGTTTTTGTTCTCGTTAAGACTAAACATAATAACAATAATACAAAAGAAGACATCTTACCTTCCCTTGGCCTCACACCTCCAAGTTTAGATAATTTTGACTACTTACCTGGTACTACAAAACCATGTATGTTAAATGGACCAAATGTTTTAGCATTTGTTCACTCTGCCCCAACAAATATTCCCCACAGAGATGCTATTAGAAAAACTTGGGGATCGCCGTCAGAAAAAAACATTAGAACAGTTTTTGTTGTTGGACTGTCGAAGAACGAGAAGGTATGGAAAAGAGTTCAAAAAGAAGCTGAAGAATTTGGCGATTTAATTCTACTTTCTTTGGTAGACTCTTACAAGAATTTAACTTTAAAACATCTGTTAGGGTTGAAATGGATCATAAAGCACTGTCCTCGTTCTCTCTACATTTTAAAGGCAGATGATGATACGTTTGTGGATACCAAAAGACTTTTATCAATAGCTAATCAGTTTCTGGGAGAAAATTCTGGTTCCAAAGATTCTCTAGTCTGTCATGTCATCCCTGATGGAACACCACCAAAAAGATCTGGAAAGTGGAGTGTAACACGGGAAGAGTATCCTTATGATGAATTCCCAGAGTACTGTAGCGGACTTGCTTATTTTACCCGATTGTCTACACTAAAGCGTATTTATGATGTGGCTACATCAGGAGGTGTACCTTATCTTAGTATAGATGATGTTTTCGTAACAGGAATTTCTGCAGATTTAGCAAATGTAAACAGACAAGATTTAGGTGTAAGATTTGCAAATACAGAAGAACCTGTCATTGAATGGTTAAATAGAAAATCTGTCCGCCCTTGTCCTTGGATGGTGGCAGAAATTTCACCTTATCACTGGCCAAAAGAGGCTTATAATCTATGGAACAAAACTGTGATTGCTTGGAGAGGGAATGTAAAGAAAAATATCAATCATCATACATGATGAGAAAGCATTTAAAAATTTTCAATTGCTTTTGAACATCTTTTTAAATAATAAATGTTCTTATGTATTTGCAATTAAATAGTCTAATGTTTTACATAATTGAACAAGCTGCAACGAGAATATTTGTAAAGATATATTTTTTTTAAACATCGAAATAAAATGCTATCGTATTATCAAGCGAACACGTGATAGCTTAAGAGGCTGCCGAAAACAACTTTACGCCCAGGCAATAAGTACTTGTCTAGTCCATAATAGAAACCAATAAGAATATAAAGTGTAACTGTATAAAAAAATCTACATCGTATTGTCATTCAGAATATGAGCCAAATAAATAAAATTCTTCAAACAGTTTTTGATGTTAGTGAATAAAATTTAATTTATTTTTCATAAACTCCACTAAACTGATAATGTTGATGGATGTAAATAAACTGGCTTCTTTGTTGTTGTTTTTTCTGTTTTTACGAGACGAAATTTGATTTATATTAATTTATTTTAAAATAAGTAAGATTACATTGGATGGGAAAAAATCTTGTTGGTATTACAGGAAATATCTGGTAGCAAAATTACCAGAAAATACACTTATAACGTGGACCTTAACAGAAATTTTTCATAACGGAATACAGTCGGCAGCAAAATTATTGAAGCTTTAGCAATAAATAGTATGTAAAATAAGTGCACTTAATACTGTTTTGTTAAGTAAATATTTGTCGAGTTGTGATTTTAGTCTTATATGCTGTTTATAAAAAAGTATGTTGATGATAAAAATTAACGAGCAAATTAAGAAAAAAACACATATATATATATATATATATATATATATATATATAAAAGATGTGGATGTTGATGTGGTTGTGGTTGTGTGTTTCAAAAATTTTGCTGCCGAATGTAATGCAGAAAACATTCGCACTCAAGACATTTTCTTCCGAGTGGGTACAGTCAGAGCACGAAGTCTCCACCCTTTTTTCAGGACACTTTCAGGGATAAGAAATTTCTTCTTTCTTCTATACCACTTTTTTCACACAGAAATATTTACTGTTTTTTTTTGTTTTTTTTTTTTCCTTTTAGTACTCTGCCATGATTAAATGGAAAAGTTGTTAATCTATAAAAATAGTGGTAGCAAAAAAGGCGGAAATTTCTCATTCTTGAAAGTGTTCTGAAAAAAAGGCGGAGACTTCGAGCTCTGGGTACAGTGTAAAAAAAAAATCTTGCATTAAATAAAATACTCCAGTTTGACAAGTCAGGATCGAACCAGGGTTCATCGTATAGTAGGCTCTCAGTCGTGGAACCACATTTTTGGTGGTTGCTTAGCACTTCCCTATCATTAATGAAAAAGGTACACACCAAATAAAATCTATATCGATGTCTGCAATTTTTTATTATTATTATTTATTTACTTAAAAAATAATAATAAAATAAAAAATAAGTCTAGAGAGACACTTTTAAGAGACTGACATATAATTTTACTGTAAATTTCTATAATTTTAGAAAACAAAAATTTTATGAGGAAGTTTTCAATTTTTTAACAGTTTTCTTTTCTTTTCTTTCTTTTTCACTTTTTTTTTTTTTTTTTTTTTTTTTTCCAGTGTGTTTTCACTCAGACCTTAAATAAGAAATCGACATTAAAGATTACATTTTTGTGCGAACGAAGTTTAAGGTGTTATAATTTGTTGTCGGTTTGTTTTCAGAAAAATTCCTTACTAAAGATATTCGTAATCATGTGTCAAAAAAGATAAAAGAAAAAGTTCATTTGCATCTTTTCTTAATGTACATCCTTCCACTAATATATTTTATCTCAATACCTTAAATTACATACCCTTCCATTAATATATTTAATGTTAGTATCTTAAATTACACGCCCTTCCACAAATACATTTGATATCAGTACTTTAAATTTTACACCATGCTTACATAGGTGCCAAGTCTCCCGTTTTTCAAGGGAGACTTGAAAAAGCGGGAAATTTTCCGGTTATTCAAACCGGAAAAATTTTATAGCTGTTTTCGGTAGTATTAATCGTCGAAAATATGTATAACATATTACATTTAAAAATACTGGTGTCATTCTGATTTAAAAGTTAAAATGTTGGCATTGAACACATCATGGATAGCGTATCATTAGCATGACGTAAAACCCATACAACCTCATTATGAACCGTTAATAATCAAAAATAATGCAGGGAAAATACAAAAACAAGGAGGATTTAGGTTTTTACGACGCATTGGAGCTACTCAATCAGTAAATGGCAACTGTCTGGGATTTACTGTCAGGGATGCTTCAGAGACATTCCGTCATAATCCTGATCCTCCGTGGAGGACAAAAATTAGGAATTTTACTTGAAGTAACTTTATAGCAAATTTTAATTCGATAGTATTCTATGAAATACTTAATTAATATTAATTATATTAAAAATTAACTGTAACTCAGCCAGAAAATGTACATTTCCTGCACTGCAATAAACTTCGTTAATATTTATTAGCTTAAGGTCATTATTTACAATCTTAAAAATTAAAGAAACTAGTATGCTGTGACTATCACAATACGTTTATAGCGCAGCCTACTGGTTAACATAAAATAATAATAATAATAATAATCAGCATAGCTTCTTTTATAAAGATTATGCATAAAGATTTTTTCATAAAGATTATGCATATTTTACTTGGGGCAATTTTAACCAATAGATGTTGAAATATGGTCATCTGAAAAATTGCATAAACTCAATAAAGACATATATAAACTTAAACCATATTCATACACCATAAAATTAATCAGAGCACAGCTGGTTTCGAAAGCACGTGGCCTTTCTTCTTCAGGTGCAAAACACGTGCTACTACCTAGGAGGCAAAAGCAAGACTGAAAGCAGGACAAAACCCAAAAGGATTTGTCCCATCGAAATCACAGGTTTCAATTAAAACAGTGTCGTCCGATATGCATCTGAATTCAGTCGTCAGTTTTTCATAACACCTTTCTCACATACCAAGTTTTGTGTTTTTATACATCATAGAAGCTGAGATAATAATTTCCTGTAAACGAGGTTAAAGTGTAGCATAACAGCGCCTGCTAGCGACCAGTATGCGCCCAAATTCAATCAGTATTGTTACTCTCTTTTATTTATATTAGTGATAGTCAACCAGGAAAAAAATTTTGTAACTGTAGGAGCATCGCTTTTATCTATATAAGTTTTTAAGGAAAGTTTCGAAAATGTAGAAGAAAGTTTCATGACGGCCACAGCATGCTAGATTTCTGTTATAATCCTCGAACAAATCCAGTTTTGTGCACTTATATACTACAGAAGTAGAGATACAGCCTTCCTTTAAACGGGGAAAATTGCAGCATAGCTAGGCCACCTGATGGGCAATATCCCAAAATCTAATCAGGATCAATTCAAATCAAAGCTAAATTAAATATAAAGTTTTGTTGAATTCCATTCATTCGTTCGTGAGAACAGCATCCAACCCGTTAAGCTTGGCCGAGCCAGGGGCTGTCCAAAGGTTTCTGAGATACAGCGTCCACAAAATTTCACTTCATACACACACAAATAAACAAGCAGACATTCTCTAGAAATGGATGAATATCGTGTTCAAGATATCTCAAAAAGTGTAAATTCATAGAAAAAGGAAATCGAAAAATTTTATTATAAAATATTTTCTTCCTGTGTATATAGAAGAAGTAAAAAGACGTGGAATGTTTGTAACTGTACTTTAAATCTTTAACGAGATCATAAATAATAACAAGTAATTTCCCTTAAAAACTAAATATCATTCCTTCTACTGTAAACTGTACTCAATTCTAACACTTTCGCTTAAACTTAGAGTCATTAAATTCAGGGTTGAAAGTGTTCCGTCTTTTGACGGAACTCTTCCTCCGGTAATTTTTAACAATAATCTGTATCCTGTTTAATCGAAGGATGTTAGTGGAAAAATACACTCAGTTTTTCTAAATAAAAATAGTGGTGCCGATGACGATAATCACTTGCTTATAACATCGACAAATATATTCTTACAAACTTGAAATATTTTTCACACTTAACTTACACTGTTAAAGATTTCAACTGAACACTCTGTGTAATGTATTATCTTAAGCCTTACGTAAAATTTCAGAGAAAATAAACGGAAATGTTAAAAAACTTATTTTATATATTCACTTTAATAACTAATATTAATTTAATTAATTATTGTTGAGAATATATTTCGGGCTTAGAATGCTTTTTCTAAAGTAGAAACAGTCATTTTTAATTTCAATTAAATAATTAAATAATAAAATTAGGTAAAAATACAGAATAAAGATTGAGAATCTCGATTATTCACTTTTAACTAAGAATAACTGTAAATTTACAGAGACTCTGAATAAATATTTACAATAAATTTACAGAAATTTTTAACAGAGTACAATAGTCTATCTGCAAGCAGAAACTCTTATGACTTTTTGTGGACAAATATAAATTCATGTTTCTTTCAAACTATATCATGATTTCTTTAGCAGTGAAAGTTCTCTTGTGTAACGTTCCTTTTCAAATGAATACAATTCTTTAAATTAAAAATAAATATATGGAGTGAATCCAAACGACTTTCCGAACATTAAGTAATTAAGGATTGTATAAATAAATTAAAGTAAGAAAAGTCGTAAAATAAACAAAAGTGAAAATTGTAATAGGGTGTTTGGATATTTTTCTCCATTGTTTAATTTTACGCTATTCCACTTCAAATAATTTGAGCCGATAGATCATACTGATAAAGAATTTTTCGTTGTGTCCCTGTAAAAATCTATAAAGGCTAGATTCACCAAAATTTATACAATTCGTACGACGATGACTTATAGTATGTGTATCAATTTGTATAGCTCAATCGAATAAGGCGTTTAGACATTATCGCAGTTAAAAAAATTTGGGCCAATAAACCATAATGATAAAGAATACTTTTTTTGTGTTTTTGTAAAAAAAAACTATAAGCTCTAGATTCACCAAAATCTATAAAGTTTGTACGACGGTGACCTATATTATGTGTATAAATTTTCAGCTCAATGGAATAAGGCGTTATCGCACTTTAAAGTATTTGAGCCCATAGACCATAATGATAAAGAATTTTTCTTTGTGTCCCTGTAAAAGAACTATAAAATCTAGATTCACCAAAATTTATAGTTTGTGTAATGGTGACTTATAAAATGTGTATAAATTTACAGTTCAGGCGAATAAGGCATTTAGACGCTTTGGGCTCCTAACCATAATGATAAGGAATTTTTCTTTGTGTCCCTGTAAAAAAAAAAAAAAAAAAAAAAAAAACTATATGTCCTAGATTCTCCAAAATCAATACGGTTTGTGCTATGGTGACTATAACACACGTATAAAATTTCAACTCATTCTTACAAAGCGTTTACACGCTATCGTGTTCACTCACACACATACATGCACGCATACATACATCATCCTAAAAATAGCAAAAAATGAACTCGGGGGACTTCAAAACGTATAGAAACATCAAAACCTCAAAATCAGATTTTTGACATGAACACAATACTTTTCTTGCTTATGTATGTTCGCAAAGGAAAAGAGAAAAAAAATAGACTGATTATATAGAGGTGCCCAAAAATGAGGGGGAAAAAAAGATTTAGCCAGCTTGAAGAAAGAAAATAAAATTTGAAAAGCATCCAAACTTGAGCTGCTGGGCACCTCTGTAAAAGAATTTTTTTTTTTTTTTTTAAATCTTTTTTTTTTCATATTTTATTTTTAGCTATGTAGATGTAGAAAACGGATTTACATAACTAAAAGGTAAACTAGTATATTGTGGCCACCACAAGACTTTCTTCTATATTTTCCTATACAAATTCACTCAGTAACAATAAAAAAAAAAAAAAAAATACGATTTTTTTTTGTTAAAAGTAAAAACAATCGATAACTTTGTTTTAAATTATCACAATTTTATAGTTCAACCATTCGTTTTAAAGGTATTGACGAGACCTTTCGTAAGATACCCATCTTGAAAATTTACCCCCCCCCCCCCCCCCCAGCGGGGAATCGATGCCCCCACATGCACAGAATTTTTTTCCTAGTTAACTACTACTATTATCAATAATTCATATTAATTTTACAATCACAAGTTAAAAATAACTCTCATTATATGTACATTTATACGAAATTTTTTTTTCCTATACTGCCATTTTAAAAATTTAGAAAAAAGGCGATCACAGCGCCACCTGTTGAGCGATTGATCCCCAAATCTAATCAGCACCAGTTTATGTCAGAGTCCAACTAAATACCAAGTTTGGTTAAATTTCATTCATTTTTTCATGAGATACAGTGTCCACAAAAATCGTGATACACACAGAGACAGACACGCAGACAGACACACAGACAGACAGACATTTTCTAAAAACTATCAATTCGTGTTCAGGACATCCCAAAACGTGTAAATCCATCAAAAAACGGAGGTCGAAAATTTTCATGAATCCAATACTTTCTCTATATTACATATAGAAGAAAGTAAAAAGTGATCCACGAAATTTCCATATGTTTCCATGAAATTTCTAGAAGATTTCATTAAGTTTCTAGAAGATTCCATGAAATTTTTGCACATTTCCAGAAGTTTTCATGAAGATTCGACACTAAATTCATGTTAAAGAAAACTGCTGACAGACAAACCGATTTAACTTTAAAACATACTGAAAACAGATATTGCATTATATTCTATTGCTCTCCTATTGAAATTGAGAAGCTGAATTTAGTCTAATAATATACATTAAGAAAATTTCTTTTGTTTTCAACGGTACTTTCTAATCTCAAATTGAGGGTCTGAGGATAGGAAGTCCACTTACTCTCCGCTCCTCTTTGCCATGATAATAACAGTTCTTCAATGTATAGAAATTTCCTTACTGGTTTAGGCATGTTCAAATATCTTTCTTTTTTTAATTTATCCGTTATTTATTTATTTATTTTTTTATTTATCCGTCCATTACTCTCAGTAGTCCTTATTAACTTACATTTAAAGCATTTATTACATTTAGCAGAATTTACTCGAAGTTTGATGCGTTAACTTACTTTCGAAGATTAAAACGATAATCTCTACCATTTTTTAGCGTGTTGATTTAGTCTTTTTATAACACAATAATGCGATCTTGACTATGGTCTTCAGAAAATTTTTCTCTGTCTATCTTCTTCCACTTCTTTCAGGGCTAAAACGACACAATTTCTCTTACAAGTAACCTTCTTAATATTGAAAGCCAAAATTTCTGGAAACTAATGCTCGAAACTGATGTCGCATTGCTGTTAGAGCAAAATACTGAAATAAAGAAAATAAAATATTATCCATGTTTTCAAAAATTTTTTCTTTTTTACTTCCTTATACAAAGCATAAACTAGTATGTTGTGGCCACCACAAGACTTTCTTCTATATTTTCCTATACATATTCAATCAGTAACAATATTTAAAAAAAAAAAATGATTTTTTTTTTCCTTTCTTTTTTTTTTTTTTGTGAAAATTAATACATATTCAATCACTAACAATATTAAAAAAAAAAAAAAAAATAGAATTTTTTTCTAATTTTTTTTTTTTTTTTTTTTTTTTTTTTTTGGTTAAAAGTAAAAAAAATCGATAACTTTGTTTTAAATTATCACAGATTTATAGTTCAACCATTCGTTTTAAAGGTATTGACGAGACCTTTCGAATGATACCCATCTTCAAAATTTACCCCCCCGGGGGGGTACTTCCCCCCCAGGGGTGGAAGCGATGCCCCCCCATGCACAAAATTTTTTTCCTAGTTACGTACTACTATTATCAATAATTCATATTAATTTTACAAACACAAGTGTAAAATAACTCTTATTATGCACATTTATACGAAATTTTGTCCTATGCTGCCATGTTAAAAATTTAGATAAAATGCTATCACAGCGCCACCTGTTGAGCTATTGATCCCCAAATATAATCAGCAACAGTTTATGTCGGGGACCAACTAAATACCAAGTTTGGTAAAATTTCGTTTAAAAAAAAAAAAAAAAAAAAACGATTATTTTTCTAAGTTTTTTTTTTTTGTTAAAAGTAAAAAAAATCGATAACTTTGTTTTAAATTATCACAGATTTATGGTTCAACCATTCGTTTTAAAGGTATTGACGAGATCTTTCGAATGATACCCATCTTCAAAATTTAACCCCCCCGGGGGGCTACTTCCCCCCCAGGGCGGGAACCGATGCCCCCCCATGCACAATTTTTTTTTCCTAGTTAACTACTACTATCATCAATAATTCAAATTAATTTTACACTCACAAGTTTAAAATAACTCTCATTATGCCCATTTATACGGAATTTTGTCCTATGCTGCCATGTTAAAAATTTGCATAAAATGCGATTACAGCGCCACCTGTTGAGCTATTGATCCCCAAATCTAATGGGCACCAGTTCATGTCAGGGTGCAACTAAATACCAAGTTTGGTTAAATTTCATTCATATGTTCGTGAGATACAGCGTCCACAAAAAAATGATACAGACAGACACACAGACAGACAGACACACAGACAGACAGACATTTTCTAAAAACTATCAATTCGTGTTCAGGACATCCCAAAACGTGTAGATCCGTCAAAAAACGGATGTCGAAAATTTTCGCGAATCCAATACTTTCTCTATATTACATATAGAAGAAAGTAAAAAGTATAGTAATCCCGATTTGGGAAGTAGATTTTATATCTCGCATAGCTCAAAATCGAATCATCGTAGAATGTTGCAAATTTATATGTGTGACTGTCATGATATCCAGTTGTACACCTGCAAGTTTTGTTTTAATACGAGCTCTCTCTTTAGAGTTGTCAGCGACTATACACGATTTTTCGTGACGTCTGTATGTGTGTATCTGTGTATGTATCTCGCATAACTCAAAAACGATTGGACATAGAATGTTGCAAATTGGTATATAGGTTCGTTATAACATCGAGTGGTGCACCTCCCTTTTTGGTCTTTCGGTGTCTTTCCGTTTTGAAGATATTTAAGAAAATTATATTCATAATGGCCAAATATACAAAGATTTTGGCCATTATATTTGACCTACCATCATAGAGATTTCAAAATAAGCTAATGATACAACCCGTAATGATATTATTATGAAAGTTGTCGACATTTTTGTGTGTAGAAAGTTATTTGTAAAGACATAGGCTGGTTCTAGTCGACGAATGCATTTTATTTAATGAATATTCAGCCCGTAAATAGAGCCCGTAATTATATTTTTATGAAAGTTGCCGACATTTTTGCGTGTAAAAAGTAATTCTTAAAGACGTAGAAAGGTTCTAGTCGACGTATGCACTTTTATGAATATTCAGCACGTGGATATAGCACGCAATGATATGATATTGTTATGAAAGTTGCCAACATTTTCGAGTGTAGAAAGTAATTCTTAATATATAAACAGGTTCTAGTTAAAGAATGCACTTAATTTTCTTTTAGTTTTGTTTGCCATTTAAAGAATTTTCGAAGAATTTAGTTCAGGACTATAAACAAATGAACCTTTCCGAAAATTTTCGGAATTCTTTTCTTATTGAAGTTAGAACTTCCAAACTTTGACAACCCTAAACTACAAATTTTCGCCAAATTCGGTCGCCAAGTCGTCAAAATCATCAAACTCTATGCCAAGACCGAAATTAGCATTGGCTACAAACTTGGCGACTTGTCAAGATAAGCGATCAAATTTGGCAGCAAATATTGTTTCAAGACAGCCAGAATTAGTAAATCCTTTCTCAATTTTAAATGAATTAATTGTTTCGGTAAAATGTATCATTTTTCACCTCTAATTTTCGGCAAAGAGAACAGAAGTAGGCCATCCATACTGGAATGATTTTCCTTAAACTCTAAGCTATGAATTTGCTAATGAGAGATTCTGTACTAAGTCATTCCCGAAAAAACTATTATATTTGTTTTGCGGTATGTATAATCCTATTATCATGACTTTTGTGGTTAAGTAGCAGTTTTTAATTTTTTTTTTCTTTGTTTGTTTGTTTTTGGTTGGATCCTTCTTGTTTATTTACGAATTAGTTACCTCACACAAAAATGTCAATGTTTTCATAACAATATATATATTCCAATGGGTCACGGAGTAAAAAGACAGGAGAAGAAGGTAACGCTGAAATTTTGTGATGTTGTTTTCTAATGTTTACAGATGGCGCCAGCGTGCAATCCTTCCTTCTCTCCAGCTTCCGCAATGTTATTCAATGGGGAAATGTCTCGTTTTAATTATTTTTTTTAAATAATATCCAGCTGAAAAAATTTCGATTGAAAGCAAATTTCATTAAATAGAGTATTCTAACCAACATGTTTTTTTTAAGAGCCATTTTATACTAATTTTACTTTGAAAGAAAGCTTTTAAAAAATGACGATTCTTATGAACCGAAGCTAGCTAAAACAGACAATTGGGAGGAAGGCGAATGGATGAAATTTTGTAAAGAAAAAAAATAAACTTACTTTAGGTGCAGAAAACACGAACTCGGACTTTATTTTTCTCCTAGGGCTTTTTTTTTTGTTTTTCTTATCACTATCATAGCCTGTTTTACAACTAGGAACGAAGCATTTATTTGAAACATCTGAATTATGCAGTTTTAAGAACTTACAAACAAATTAAATTGCTTAAAATAAAAAATTTTAAATGTACTTCAGCAAAATTCTATTGAAAACAACAGTATATCCGCGCCGAAGTAGGGAGGAATGACAAGTGGCGCCCTCAATATTTACCAAAAATTTAGATCACAGTTTCCTAGCTTTCTCCCATTGGACCTTCAACTCCTATTAATATTACTCCGTGCAATGGGTGTATAAGGAAGTCATGTAGTATTACTTCAGATTTTTTAAAGTTTTATTTGACAGAAAAACTGACGTTACAACTGCAAAACTTATACTGAAAATAAATTTATAAATACAATTTATCTGAGATTTTAAATCTATACATATAATAAAATAAGATATATGTGTGTGTGTCCGGCACTTTTCAGAAAAACGGCTAATTGCAGAGCTATACACAAACGAGCATGTATTATCCTCTCCTGATGCACCTCGAAGCTCAATTTTTAATTTTTTTTTTTTAATCAATTAAAATAATAACCTCATGATAGCTTTAAAATTAGCCATTTAAATATTAACTTTAAATTTAATTGTTGCAAAATATATATATATATATATATGTATAATTATTAATATATATATACATGCATAATTTCGCGCGAATAATAAAAAATTATCAAAAATTAAATTTGCTTTGCTTATCCATATGACAAAATGATGTCATTATAATTTTAAAATTAAATAATAATAATAGAGTTCTAACAGATGACGTCACGAGCATGTTTGGTGAGGGACAGTTGACCCCACTGACCCATTTTATCATTGCGGAATAGTGTTACAAATTTATTGTAACACAGTGTTGTAAATGTATTTGTAAAAGCATAAAAAAATTCGACTACTACTCTTCCAAAGTTATGGAAAAATTAGTATTGTCCTTCAGCAAAGTACGGTTGCTAAGAAGAAAGTCACGTGGTTGTTAGAGCTCTATTGAATAATATTAAAATAAAACAATATTAAAAACAATAATAAAAACTCAGCGTATTTCTTCGAATTTAGTTTCATAACCTATTTTAATATACCTCAATTTTAGAATTTTTAAAAATAGTATACGCAAGAGAAGTGTAACATCACTGACCGTCTGTGGATGCAAGAAAAAGATTTCCCATATGTTAATCGCCCATTGGGTTTTTTGTAAAAAATTATTAAAAATCATTTCCTGATTTTAATCTCCATATTTGGGTATAGATATGTATTAGTTATCGTATGCATGTGTTACATTGAGCTATTTTGCTGTCAAATTGACAAAATTTTAAATTTAAATTTCAAGACTGTCATCCGTGGTGTTTTTTGCATTTGGCGATCAAAAACGTAATACAAAAATATACATGACAGATGTATATTTTCGTAATATGTATTGTACGAAATATTGTTTCATATTATTCATTAATATCTTAATATATGTTGTTAAAATAACTGTGATTTTTGAAAGGAATTAAATGTGTTCGCCAGATAATTTGGCGATTATTATTTATTTCCTGTCAAGGATGACAGATATGAAATCTATTCCGCTGCAACAAGACTGCAACATATGAGTATCTTACATGAGATACTTTACTTAGACGTTTGAAAACAAATTTGACTTCAAATTATGAAAGAATATTTATCATTTTCCTTTTAATTAGTATATTAGTTGGATATTTATTGTGTAAATATCATCCTTTGGGATGAAATGTTTATGTTTTCATTCGAATATGGAAGTTTGCCATTTTTTTTTTCTAGAGTTTTGAAATTTAAAATTCTAATTTTATCAATTTTACAGCACAGCACGGAGTAATATTAATAGGAGTTGAAGGTCCAATGGGAGAAAGCTACGAAACTGTGATCTAAATTTTTGTAAATATTGAGGGCGCCACTTGTCATTCCTCCCTACCTCGGCGCGGATATACTGTTGTTTTCAATAGAATTTTGCTGGAGTACATTTAAAATTTTTTATTTTAAGCAATTTAATTTCTTTGTAAGTTCTTAAAACTGCATAATTCAGATGTTTCAGATAAATGCTTCGTTCCTAGTTGTAAAACAGGCTATGATAGTGATAAGAAAAGAAAAAAAAAGCCCTAGGAGAAAAATAGAGTCCGAGTTCGTGTTTTCTGCTCCTAAAGTAAGTTTATTTTTCCTCTTTACAAAATTTCATCCATTCTCCTTCCTCCCAATTGTCTGTTTTAGCCAGCTTCGGTTCATAAGAATCGTCATTTTTTAAAAGCTTTCTTTCAAAGTAAAATTAGTTTAAAATGGCTCTTAAAAAAAACATGTTGGTTAGAATACTGTGTTTAATGAAATTTGCTTTCAATCGAAATTTTTTCAGCTTGATATTATTTTTAAAAAAATAATTAAAACGAGACATTTCCCCATTGAATAACATTGCGGAAGCTGGAGAAAAGGAAGGATTGCACGCTGGCGCCATCTGTAAACATTAGAAAACAACATCACAAAATTTCAGCGTTACCTTCTTCTCCTGTCTTATTACTCCGTGCAGCACAGCTTAATCTAACTCATGCACACGATAACTAATGCATATCTATACATAAACATGGGGATTGAAATAAGGAAATAATTTCCCTTGATTTTTAATAATTTTTTTCAAAAAATCCAATGGGCGATTAACATAGGAAGTATCTTTCTTGCATCCACGGACGGTCAGTGACGTCACACTTCGCTTGCGTATTAACTAAACGCATTTAGTTTCAACTTGCAAAAATGACGTCAAATAATCTTTTTGCCAAACTTTTACAAACTGTTTGGATTAAGATATTCATTCTTGCGTTTGAAATTAATTATTTCTTAATATTGGTATGGCCGTTTTTAATTTCCTATTTTAATAAATTTCTATATTTAGAATGTTCCTCGGTTTTTGATTCTTCCACTTGCTTTCTCTTTTTAATTTGGATTATTTGTGACCATATCAGAAGAAGCTGCTCAACTCATCTTAATAACAACAAAAACAAATGTATTTTCATTCGATATAAAATAAAATAGTCAGTTGAAAATGGTAGAAATTTTTAGTATTCCACCGGACCATTCTTTGCCTGCTTTAACTAAGGAAGAAAGTCATGAAATGTATTCCAGTTTAATATTTACTGGAGATCCTATAAAGAAGCTCAGTTGCGAATCTTATCAAAAACAATTTTCTTCTGAAAATGGTCTTAATCTACCCGTTTCTTCTTCTGTTTCTCAAGTGCGCCCAACATTTGATGAAGACTTTTCCAACTGTAAAGATTTTACAGATCAAATCGCACAAAGAAATGAGACTTACGTTTGTTTATCATGCAATTTAACTTTCGATGATAAAATATGTTTTGATGATCATCAAGATTCCCATAATCTGTCTCTTAATAACAATTACTGTCACATATGCAATGAATCTTTGGACAGTGAACAAAAATTACGAAGTCATTACAAGTTTCACAATAAGACATTTAACTGTAAAGTATGTGATAAATCTTATAGATTGAAAAGTAGCCTGAAAAGACATATGCTTATCCATAATGAAACTAAGCCTTTTTATTGTGAAGTCTGCAATACCAGTTTCACTCAAAAAAGTAGTCTTAAGAAACACAGCCTTATACATGAAAATATCAAACCCTATGTTTGTTCGTTATGCGGTAATGCATTTTCATGTAAATCCAGTTTAAATACTCATATTCTTAAGCATTCTGGTGAAAGACCTTATTCTTGCTTAATTTGTGATCGCAGTTTTGATAACAAAAGAAGCCTTAAACGACATGGGTTAGAACATATGCCAGGAGAACGTAGCGTTTGTGATGTATGTGGAAAAGTATTTCCTACTAAAAGCAAGTTTAGGTTGCATATTTTGGTTCATAGTAATGAAAGACCATACAAATGTAATATTTGTGATAGAGGTTTTACATATAGCAGTCATTTAAGACGTCACATTTTTTGGCATAAAGGCGAAAAACCTTATGCTTGTAAAGTATGTGGAGTTGCGTATATATCTAGATATAGATTACGAGAGCATTTTGAACGTCATGTAAAAAAACTTTAATCATCTGTATTTATAAATGACATGTATTTATAAATTTTTCTTGGTAATTTTCTTTTATAAATAAATGTTTTAAAACTGAATTATATTTTTTTTTCCCCCAGAGACGAAGGAGTTAGTAAAAAAACTGTATTCCAGCAATGACAATTCTCATAACGATTTCTATCCGCAAAACTTTCGTAATCCTTAGCTTTCTTCGAAATATTTAAAGCCATTTATTTTGTGTAGTGTGTTTGCCCCAACAAACAGCGGGTCATATACGCGTAATAAATTTTCTGGAACTGTAATCTGTCTAGTTTGCAAAAAAAATTTCAACCTGAATTACTACCAAAATAGATACATTTGTAAACTTTCTCTAATTTTCTTTTTCGGTTCTTCCTTATTATAATGACCTCCGCGATAAACCACCAATTTATGTTAATATTTCTCAAAATTAGTAGAAACCCTAAAAAATAATTAAAATTATTATAATGAATTTGAATGAAAAATAATTTAGTGACAAATAAAAGAATAAATTACTTACATTTCGGTAAAACAAACCATAATAATAATTATTTTGACGATTATAGGGGCCATTTGATGAGGAGGTAATTATTTTTCGATTGATTGAAATGCTTTTTCTTTTTCTTTCTTTTTTTTTTCCTTAATCAATATTTTTTGTAAAAATGCTCCACACATTGTTTTTTTTTTTTTTTTTTTTTTTTTTTTTCATATGCATTTCTCTGTAATGCGGGTGCAACAATGGGGACAATTACGTACAAACTGGCGATTTTCGAAAACAAGCCAAGGAATGGAATAAATGTTTAATCATTTTTCTTTTGGGAGAAGGGCAGGATACCAATGATAACTAATTTTCTGGAGATTACAATCTGTCAGATCGATTTCTATACATAAAAACTTTAAATCCTCAATGTTCCCTGAAATACTCTAATAAAACCATATGCTAAACAAATTACTGGTTTACAAAATGGCAACAACACTGACTGACTGAAATAAGCTTGCCATTTAGAACATCTTAGCTAATGTTTGTTACCAAATAGTTACTTAAACAGGAAATCTAAAAAAAAAAAAAAAAAAAAAAATCTGGTGTGAAACAACCACACGACTTCCATTACCCACTATTATACGTGTTTTTTTTTTTTTTTTTTTTTCATTTTTTGGAGATATAATCTGCTTTTTTTTTTTAGAATTTTCCAGTAAGAGAGAAATGTTAAAGGCATATTAAACAGAGTTTACATAGCAAGTTAAATAATAATAATAAAAAAATCCGTACTACCGTTTTTAAAGGAACGCCTTTGCGAGGCCTGAAATTGAGTTATTTATACAGGACGCCTATCAATTTTCCTGAACTAACCAACTATATCATTCGAAAGGACATCTAATAGAGTGTTTATATAGCAAGTTTGAAGAAAATCATTAGAGCCGTTTTTGAGATACGGACTTACGGTCCCACTTCCGGTTTCCGATGTCCCACTTCCAGTTAAACTAAATTATTGACAGGAAAACAATAATTACACACAAAAGCATATTTAAACGTGAGTTAAATTGGCGAGTTTGAAAAAAATCCGTACAGCTGTTTTTAAAGGAACGTCCTTGGGAAACCTGAAATTGAGCTATTTATACAGGACGCCTATCAATTTTCCAGAACTAACCAACTATATCATTCGAAAGGACATCTAATAGAGAGTTTATATAGCAAGTTTGAAGAAAATCGTTAGAGCCGTTTTTGAGATACGGACTTACGGTCCCACTTCCGGTTCCGGTTTTTCAATTTTCACCAAAATTTGGAAATTTCATCTGTACACTAGACGTATTTCAATTCTAAAGTTTCGTAGCTCTATCTTTATTAGTTTATGAGCTATAATAGCCAGAAGATTCTCCACACACACACACACACACACACACACACACACACACACATACATACACACTGACCAATTGCAAAAAACCACTTTTTTGGACTCAGGGGACCTTAAAACGTGTAAATCAGGTGAAAACCCGATATCGAATTTTCAGACCGAATACAATACTTCCATTACCTACGGTAGTAGGGTAATGGAAGTAATAATAATAATAATAAAAATTATACAGACACGACATTATTTCATTATTTAAAACATGAAAATCTGACATTGACAGATTTTAATTTAGTGCCAGAGGCCTACTGCTAAACTTGTTAATATCGACAAATTCTTCTTTAGTTAATTCGTGACGATCTAAATTCCATGATAAAGTTTTCATTAAATCAAACCAATGTGTTTCAGCTGCAGATACTGTAACAAATAACGTTGGAAGTCCAAACTGTCTTATAGCCGCAAAACAACGTTTTTTCTCTTTTTCCCAATGAGGGGGAGGTGTGCCTTGGGGGGGACTCATGTCAAAGGTGTGCCTTGGGGGGGGGTCTCATGTCAAAGTTGGGCCTTGGGGGGACTCATGTCAAAGTTGGGCCTGGGGGGGACTCGTGTCAAAGTTGGGCCTTAGGGGGACTCATGTCAAAGTTGGGCTTGGGGGGGGGACTCATGTCAAAGTTGTGCCTTGGGGGGACTTCATTCAATAAATCCCCATTCAATAAACCGACTGAAATAGGCCCTTAGCACTATTAAGAGTGACGTATAAAAATTCGACAACGCTGTACCGACTGAAATAGGCCTCTAGCACTACCTTGGGGGGGACTCATGTCAAAGTTGTGCCTGGGGGGGGGACTCATGTCAAAGTTGTGCCTTGGGGGGACTTCATTCAATAAATCCCCATTCAATAAACCGACTGAAATAGGCCCTTAGCACTATTAAGAGTGACGTATAAAAATTCGACAACGCTGTACCGACTGAAATAGGCCTCTAGCACTAATAAAAAATAAAAAATGTTAAGCTTGTGTAACACAGATTAATTACTCTTTACTAGTAGGCTTTTTTCGCTTCCCTGGTCACAAAAAAAAAAAAAAAAAAAAGAAAGAAAGGAAAAAAGAAAAGAAAAGAAAAGAAAGAAAAAAGCTTGCCACTTGCTTTCTCTTTTTAATTTGGATTATTTGTGACCATATCAGAAGAAGCTGCTCAACTCATCTTAATAACAACAAAAACAAATGTATTTTCATTCGATATAAAATAAAATAGTCAGTTGAAAATGGTAGAAATTTTTAGTATTCCACCGGACCATTCTTTGCCTGCTTTAACTAAGGAAGAAAGTCATGAAATGTATTCCAGTTTAAATTTTACTGGAGATCCTATAAAGAAGCTCAGTTGCGAATCTTATCAAAAACAATTTTCTTCTGAAAATGGTCTTAATCTACCCGTTTCTTCTTCTGTTTCTCAAGTGCGCCCAACATTTGATGAAGACTTTTCCAACTGTAAAGATTTTACAGATCAAATCGCACAAAGAAATGAGACTTACGTTTGTTTATCATGCAATTTAACTTTCGATGATAAAATATGTTTTGATGATCATCAAGATTCCCATAATCTGTCTCTTAATAACAATTACTGTCACATATGCAATGAATCTTTGGACAGTGAACAAAAATTACGAAGTCATTACAAGTTTCACAATAAGACATTTAACTGTAAAGTATGTGATAAATCTTATAGATTGAAAAGTAGCCTGAAAAGACATATGCTTATCCATAATGAAACTAAGCCTTTTTATTGTGAAGTCTGCAATACCAGTTTCACTCAAAAAAGTAGTCTTAAGAAACACAGCCTTATACATGAAAATATCAAACCCTATGTTTGTTCGTTATGCGGTAATGCATTTTCATGTAAATCCAGTTTAAATACTCATATTCTTAAGCATTCTGGTGAAAGACCTTATTCTTGCTTAATTTGTGATCGCAGTTTTGATAACAAAAGAAGCCTTAAACGACATGGGTTAGAACATATGCCAGGAGAACGTAGCGTTTGTGATGTATGTGGAAAAGTATTTCCTACTAAAAGCAAGTTTAGGTTGCATATTTTGGTTCATAGTAATGAAAGACCATACAAATGTAATATTTGTGATAGAGGTTTTACATATAGCAGTCATTTAAGACGTCACATTTTTTGGCATAAAGGCGAAAAACCTTATGCTTGTAAAGTATGTGGAGTTGCGTATATATCTAGATATAGATTACGAGAGCATTTTGAACGTCATGTAAAAAAACTTTAATCATCTGTATTTATAAATGACATGTATTTATAAATTTTTCTTGGTAATTTTCTTTTATAAATAAATGTTTTAAAACTGAATTATATTTTTTTTCCCCCAGAGACGAAGGAGTTAGTAAAAAAACTGTATTCCAGCAATGACAATTCTCATAACGATTTCTATCCGCAAAACTTTCGTAATCCTTAGCTTTCTTCGAAATATTTAAAGCCATTTATTTTGTGTAGTGTGTTTGCCCCAACAAACAGCGGGTCATATACGCGTAATAAATTTTCTGGAACTGTAATCTGTCTAGTTTGCAAAAAAAATTTCAACCTGAATTACTACCAAAATAGATACATTTGTAAACTTTCTCTAATTTTCTTTTTCGGTTCTTCCTTATTATAATGACCTCCGCGATAAACCACCAATTTATGTTAATATTTCTCAAAATTAGTAGAAACCCTAAAAAATAATTAAAATTATTATAATGAATTTGAATGATAAATAATTTAGTGACAAATAAAAGAATAAATTACTTACATTTCGGTAAAACAAACCATAATAATAATTATTTTGACGATTATAGGGGCCATTTGATGAGGAGGTAATTATTTTTCGATTGATTGAAATGCTTTTTCTTTTTCTTTCTTTTTTTTTTCCTTAATCAATATTTTTTGTAAAAATGCTCCACACATTGTTTTTTTTTTTTTTTTTTTTTTTTTTTTTCATATGCATTTCTCTGTAATGCGGGTGCAACAATGGGGACAATTACGTACAAACTGGCGATTTTCGAAAACAAGCCAAGGAATGGAATAAATGTTTAATCATTTTTCTTTTGGGAGAAGGGCAGGATACCAATGATAACTAATTTTCTGGAGATTACAATCTGTCAGATCGATTTCTATACATAAAAACTTTAAATCCTCAATGTTCCCTGAAATACTCTAATAAAACCATATGCTAAACAAATTACTGGTTTACAAAATGGCAACAACACTGACTGACTGAAATAAGCTTGCCATTTAGAACATCTTAGCTAATGTTTGTTACCAAATAGTTACTTAAACAGGAAATCTAAAAAAAAAAAAAAAAAAAAATCTGGTGTGAAACAACCACACGACTTCCATTACCCACTATTATACGTGTTTTTTTTTTTTTTTTTTTTCATTTTTTGGAGATATAATCTGCTTTTTTTTTTTAGAATTTTCCAGTAAGAGAGAAATGTTAAAGGCATATTAAACAGAGTTTACATAGCAAGTTAAATAATAATAATAAAAAAATCCGTACTACCGTTTTTAAAGGAACGCCTTTGCGAGGCCTGAAATTGAGTTATTTATACAGGACGCCTATCAATTTTCCTGAACTAACCAACTATATCATTCGAAAGGACATCTAATAGAGTGTTTATATAGCAAGTTTGAAGAAAATCATTAGAGCCGTTTTTGAGATACGGACTTACGGTCCCACTTCCGGTTTCCGATGTCCCACTTCCAGTTAAACTAAATTATTGACAGGAAAACAATAATTACACACAAAAGCATATTTAAACGTGAGTTAAATTGGCGAGTTTGAAAAAAATCCGTACAGCTGTTTTTAAAGGAACGTCCTTGGGAAACCTGAAATTGAGCTATTTATACAGGACGCCTATCAATTTTCCAGAACTAACCAACTATATCATTCGAAAGGACATCTAATAGAGAGTTTATATAGCAAGTTTGAAGAAAATCGTTAGAGCCGTTTTTGAGATACGGACTTACGGTCCCACTTCCGGTTCCGGTTTTTCAATTTTCACCAAAATTTGGAAATTTCATCTGTACACTAGACGTATTTCAATTCTAAAGTTTCGTAGCTCTATCTTTATTAGTTTATGAGCTATAATAGCCAGAAGATTCTCCACACACACACACACACACACACACACACACACACATACATACACACTGACCAATTGCCAAAAACCACTTTTTTGGACTCAGGGGACCTTAAAACGTGTAAATCAGGTGAAAACCCGATATCGAATTTTCAGACCGAATACAATACTTCCATTACCTACGGTAGTAGGGTAATGGAAGTAATAATAATAATAATAAAAATTATACAGACACGACATTATTTCATTATTTAAAACATGAAAATCTGACATTGACAGATTTTAATTTAGTGCCAGAGGCCTACTGCTAAACTTGTTAATATCGACAAATTCTTCTTTAGTTAATTCGTGACGATCTAAATTCCATGATAAAGTTTTCATTAAATCAAACCAATGTGTTTCAGCTGCAGATACTGTAACAAATAACGTTGGAAGTCCAAACTGTCTTATAGCCGCAAAACAACGTTTTTTCTCTTTTTCCCAATGAGGGGGAGGTGTGCCTTGGGGGGGACTCATGTCAAAGGTGTGCCTTGGGGGGGGGGTCTCATGTCAAAGTTGGGCCTTGGGGGGACTCATGTCAAAGTTGGGCCTGGGGGGGACTCGTGTCAAAGTTGGGCCTTAGGGGGACTCATGTCAAAGTTGGGCTTGGGGGGGGGACTCATGTCAAAGTTGTGCCTTGGGGGGACTTCATTCAATAAATCCCCATTCAATAAACCGACTGAAATAGGCCCTTAGCACTATTAAGAGTGACGTATAAAAATTCGACAACGCTGTACCGACTGAAATAGGCCTCTAGCACTACCTTGGGGGGGACTCATGTCAAAGTTGTGCCTGGGGGGGGGACTCATGTCAAAGTTGTGCCTTGGGGGGACTTCATTCAATAAATCCCCATTCAATAAACCGACTGAAATAGGCCCTTAGCACTATTAAGAGTGACGTATAAAAATTCGACAACGCTGTACCGACTGAAATAGGCCTCTAGCACTAATAAAAAATAAAAAATGTTAAGCTTGTGTAACACAGATTAATTACTCTTTACTAGTAGGCTTTTTTCGCTTCCCTGGTCACAAAAAAAAAAAAAAAAAAAGAAAGAAAGGAAAAAAGAAAAGAAAAGAAAAGAAAGAAAAAAGCTTGCCACTTGCTTTCTCTTTTTAATTTGGATTATTTGTGACCATATCAGAAGAAGCTGCTCAACTCATCTTAATAACAACAAAAACAAATGTATTTTCATTCGATATAAAATAAAATAGTCAGTTGAAAATGGTAGAAATTTTTAGTATTCCACCGGACCATTCTTTGCCTGCTTTAACTAAGGAAGAAAGTCATGAAATGTATTCCAGTTTAAATTTTACTGGAGATCCTATAAAGAAGCTCAGTTGCGAATCTTATCAAAAACAATTTTCTTCTGAAAATGGTCTTAATCTACCCGTTTCTTCTTCTGTTTCTCAAGTGCGCCCAACATTTGATGAAGACTTTTCCAACTGTAAAGATTTTACAGATCAAATCGCACAAAGAAATGAGACTTACGTTTGTTTATCATGCAATTTAACTTTCGATGATAAAATATGTTTTGATGATCATCAAGATTCCCATAATCTGTCTCTTAATAACAATTACTGTCACATATGCAATGAATCTTTGGACAGTGAACAAAAATTACGAAGTCATTACAAGTTTCACAATAAGACATTTAACTGTAAAGTATGTGATAAATCTTATAGATTGAAAAGTAGCCTGAAAAGACATATGCTTATCCATAATGAAACTAAGCCTTTTTATTGTGAAGTCTGCAATACCAGTTTCACTCAAAAAAGTAGTCTTAAGAAACACAGCCTTATACATGAAAATATCAAACCCTATGTTTGTTCGTTATGCGGTAATGCATTTTCATGTAAATCCAGTTTAAATACTCATATTCTTAAGCATTCTTGTGAAAGACCTTATTCTTGCTTAATTTGTGATCGCAGTTTTGATAACAAAAGAAGCCTTAAACGACATGGGTTAGAACATATGCCAGGAGAACGTAGCGTTTGTGATGTATGTGGAAAAGTATTTCCTACTAAAAGCAAGTTTAGGTTGCATATTTTGGTTCATAGTAATGAAAGACCATACAAATGTAATATTTGTGATAGAGGTTTTACATATAGCAGTCATTTAAGACGTCACATTTTTTGGCATAAAGGCGAAAAACCTTATGCTTGTAAAGTATGTGGAGTTGCGTATATATCTAGATATAGATTACGAGAGCATTTTGAACGTCATGTAAAAAAACTTTAATCATCTGTATTTGTAAATGACATGTATTTATAAATTTTTCTTGGTAATTTTCTTTTATAAATAAATGTTTTAAAACTGAATTATATTTTTTTTTTCCCCAGAGACGAAGGAGTTAGTAAAAAAACTGTATTCCAGCAATGACAATTCTCATAACGATTTCTATCCGCAAAACTTTCGTAATCCTTAGCTTTCTTCGAAATATTTAAAGCCATTTATTTTGTGTAGTGTGTTTGCCCCAACAAACAGCGGGTCATATACGCGTAATAAATTTTCTGGAACTGTAATCTGTCTAGTTTGCAAAAAAAATTTCAACCTGAATTACTACCAAAATAGATACATTTGTAAACTTTCTCTAATTTTCTTTTTCGGTTCTTCCTTATTATAATGACCTCCGCGATAAACCACCAATTTATGTTAATATTTCTCAAAATTAGTAGAAACCCTAAAAAATAATTAAAATTATTATAATGAATTTGAATGATAAATAATTTAGTGACAATTAAAAGAATAAATTACTTACATTTCGGTAAAACAAACCATAATAATAATTATTTTGACGATTATAGGGGCCATTTGATGAGGAGGTAATTATTTTTCGATTGATTGAAATGCTTTTTCTTTTTCTTTCTTTTTTTTTTCCTTAATCAATATTTTTTGTAAAAATGCTCCACACATTGTTTTTTTTTTTTTTTTTTTTTTCATATGCATTTCTCTGTAATGCGGGTGCAACAATGGGGACTATTACGTAAAAACTGGCGATTTTCGAAAACAAGCCAAGGAATGGAATAAATGTTTAATTATTTTTCTTTTGGGAGAAGGGCAGGATACCAATGATAACTAATTTTCTGGAGATTACAATCTGTCAGATCGATTTCTATACATAAAAACTTTAAATCCTCAATGTTCCCTGAAATACTCTAATAAAACCATATGCTAAACAAATTACTGGTTTACAAAATGGCAACAACACTGACTGACTGAAATAAGCTTGCCATTTAGAACATCTTAGCTAATGTTTGTTACCAAATAGTTACTTAAACAGGAAATCTAAAAAAAAAAAAAAAAAAAAAATCTGGTGTGAAACAACCACACGACTTCCATTACCCACTATTACACGTGTTTTTTTTTTTTTTTTTTTTTTTTCATTTTTTGGAGATATAATCTGCTTTTTTTTTTTTAGAATTTTCCAGTAAGAGAGAAATGTTAAAGGCATATTAAACAGAGTTTACATAGCAAGTTAAATAATAATATTAAAAAAATCCGTACAACCGTTTTTAAAGGAACGCCTTTGCGAGGCCTGAAATTGAGTTATTTATACAGGACGCCTATCAATTTTCCTGAACTAACCAACTATATCATTCGAAAGGACATCTAATAGAGTGTTTATATAGCAAGTTTGAAGAAAATCATTAGAGCCGTTTTTGAGATACGGACTTACGGTCCCACTTCCGGTGTCCGATGTCCCACTTCCAGTTAAACTCAATTATTGACAGGAAAACAATAATTACACACAAAAGCATATTTAAACGTGAGTTAAATTGGCGAGTTTGAAAAAAATCCGTACAGCTGTTTTTAAAGGAACGTCCTTGGGAAACCTGAAATTGAGCTATTTATACAGGACGCCTATCAATTTTCCAGAACTAACCAACTATATCATTCGAAAGGACATCTAATAGAGAGTTTATATAGCAAGTTTGAAGAAAATCATTAGAGCCGTTTTTGAGATACGGACTTACGGTCCCACTTCCGGTTTCCGATGTCCCACTTCCAGTTAAACTAAATTATTGACAGGAAAACAATAATTACACACAAAAGCATATTTAAACGTGAGTTAAATTGGCGAGTTTGAAAAAAATCCGTACAGCTGTTTTTAAAGGAACGTCCTTGGGAAACCTGAAATTGAGCTATTTATACAGGACGCCTATCAATTTTCCAGAACTAACCAACTATATCATTCGAAAGGACATCTAATAGAGAGTTTATATAGCAAGTTTGAAGAAAATCGTTAGAGCCGTTTTTGAGATACGGACTTACGGTCCCACTTCCGGTTCCGGTTTTTCAATTTTCACCAAAATTTGGAAATTTCATCTGTACACTAGACGTATTTCAATTCTAAAGTTTCGTAGCTCTATCTTTATTAGTTTATGAGCTATAATAGCCAGAAGATTCTCCACACACACACACACACACACACACACACACACACATACATACACACTGACCAATTGCCAAAAACCACTTTTTTGGACTCAGGGGACCTTAAAACGTGTAAATCAGGTGAAAACCCGATATCGAATTTTCAGACCGAATACAATACTTCCATTACCTACGGTAGTAGGGTAATGGAAGTAATAATAATAATAATAAAAATTATACAGACACGACATTATTTCATTATTTAAAACATGAAAATCTGACATTGACAGATTTTAATTTAGTGCCAGAGGCCTACTGCTAAACTTTTTAATATCGACAAATTCTTCTTTAGTTAATTCGTGACGATCTAAATTCCATGATAAAGTTTTCATTAAATCAAACCAATGTGTTTCAGCTGCAGATACTGTAACAAATAACGTTGGAAGTCCAAACTGTCTTATAGCCGCAAAACAACGTTTTTTCTCTTTTTCCCAATGAGGGGGAGGTGTGCCTTGGGGGGGACTCATGTCAAAGGTGTGCCTTGGGGGGGGGTCTCATGTCAAAGTTGGGCCTTGGGGGGACTCATGTCAAAGTTGGGCCTGGGGGGGACTCGTGTCAAAGTTGGGCCTTAGGGGGACTCATGTCAAAGTTGGGCTTGGGGGGGGGACTCATGTCAAAGTTGTGCCTTGGGGGGACTTCATTCAATAAATCCCCATTCAATAAACCGACTGAAATAGGCCCTTAGCACTATTAAGAGTGACGTATAAAAATTCGACAACGCTGTACCGACTGAAATAGGCCTCTAGCACTACCTTGGGGGGGACTCATGTCAAAGTTGTGCCTGGGGGGGGGGACTCATGTCAAAGTTGTGCCTTGGGGGGACTTCATTCAATAAATCCCCATTCAATAAACCGACTGAAATAGGCCCTTAGCACTATTAAGAGTGACGTATAAAAATTCGACAACGCTGTACCGACTGAAATAGGCCTCTAGCACTAATAAAAAATTAAAAATGTTAAGCTTGTGTAACACAGATTAATTACTCTTTACTAGTAGGCTTTTTTCGCTTCCCTGGTCACAAAAAAAAAAAAAAAAAAAAGAAAGAAAGGAAAAAAGAAAAGAAAAGAAAAGAAAGAAAAAAGCTTGCCACTTGCTTTCTCTTTTTAATTTGGATTATTTGTGACCATATCAGAAGAAGCTGCTCAACTCATCTTAATAACAACAAAAACAAATGTATTTTCATTCGATATAAAATAAAATAGTCAGTTGAAAATGGTAGAAATTTTTAGTATTCCACCGGACCATTCTTTGCCTGCTTTAACTAAGGAAGAAAGTCATGAAATGTATTCCAGTTTAAATTTTACTGGAGATCCTATAAAGAAGCTCAGTTGCGAATCTTATCAAAAACAATTTTCTTCTGAAAATGGTCTTAATCTACCCGTTTCTTCTTCTGTTTCTCAAGTGCGCCCAACATTTGATGAAGACTTTTCCAACTGTAAAGATTTTACAGATCAAATCGCACAAAGAAATGAGACTTACGTTTGTTTATCATGCAATTTAACTTTCGATGATAAAATATGTTTTGATGATCATCAAGATTCCCATAATCTGTCTCTTAATAACAATTACTGTCACATATGCAATGAATCTTTGGACAGTGAACAAAAATTACGAAGTCATTACAAGTTTCACAATAAGACATTTAACTGTAAAGTATGTGATAAATCTTATAGATTGAAAAGTAGCCTGAAAAGACATATGCTTATCCATAATGAAACTAAGCCTTTTTATTGTGAAGTCTGCAATACCAGTTTCACTCAAAAAAGTAGTCTTAAGAAACACAGCCTTATACATGAAAATATCAAACCCTATGTTTGTTCGTTATGCGGTAATGCATTTTCATGTAAATCCAGTTTAAATACTCATATTCTTAAGCATTCTGGTGAAAGACCTTATTCTTGCTTAATTTGTGATCGCAGTTTTGATAACAAAAGAAGCCTTAAACGACATGGGTTAGAACATATGCCAGGAGAACGTAGCGTTTGTGATGTATGTGGAAAAGTATTTCCTACTAAAAGCAAGTTTAGGTTGCATATTTTGGTTCATAGTAATGAAAGACCATACAAATGTAATATTTGTGATAGAGGTTTTACATATAGCAGTCATTTAAGACGTCACATTTTTTGGCATAAAGGCGAAAAACCTTATGCTTGTAAAGTATGTGGAGTTGCGTATATATCTAGATATAGATTACGAGAGCATTTTGAACGTCATGTAAAAAAACTTTAATCATCTGTATTTGTAAATGACATGTATTTATAAATTTTTCTTGGTAATTTTCTTTTATAAATAAATGTTTTAAAACTGAATTATATTTTTTTTTTCCCCAGAGACGAAGGAGTTAGTAAAAAAACTGTATTCCAGCAATGACAATTCTCATAACGATTTCTATCCGCAAAACTTTCGTAATCCTTAGCTTTCTTCGAAATATTTAAAGCCATTTATTTTGTGTAGTGTGTTTGCCCCAACAAACAGCGGGTCATATACGCGTAATAAATTTTCTGGAACTGTAATCTGTCTAGTTTGCAAAAAAAATTTCAACCTGAATTACTACCAAAATAGATACATTTGTAAACTTTCTCTAATTTTCTTTTTCGGTTCTTCCTTATTATAATGACCTCCGCGATAAACCACCAATTTATGTTAATATTTCTCAAAATTAGTAGAAACCCTAAAAAATAATTAAAATTATTATAATGAATTTGAATGATAAATAATTTAGTGACAATTAAAAGAATAAATTACTTACATTTCGGTAAAACAAACCATAATAATAATTATTTTGACGATTATAGGGGCCATTTGATGAGGAGGTAATTATTTTTCGATTGATTGAAATGCTTTTTCTTTTTCTTTCTTTTTTTTTTCCTTAATCAATATTTTTTGTAAAAATGCTCCACACATTGTTTTTTTTTTTTTTTTTTTTTTCATATGCATTTCTCTGTAATGCGGGTGCAACAATGGGGACTATTACGTACAAACTGGCGATTTTCGAAAACAAGCCAAGGAATGGAATAAATGTTTAATTATTTTTCTTTTGGGAGAAGGGCAGGATACCAATGATAACTAATTTTCTGGAGATTACAATCTGTCAGATCGATTTCTATACATAAAAACTTTAAATCCTCAATGTTCCCTGAAATACTCTAATAAAACCATATGCTAAACAAATTACTGGTTTACAAAATGGCAACAACACTGACTGACTGAAATAAGCTTGCCATTTAGAACATCTTAGCTAATGTTTGTTACCAAATAGTTACTTAAACAGGAAATCTAAAAAAAAAAAAAAAAAAAAAATCTGGTGTGAAACAACCACACGACTTCCATTACCCACTATTACACGTGTTTTTTTTTTTTTTTTTTTTTTTTTTCATTTTTTGGAGATATAATCTGCTTTTTTTTTTTAGAATTTTCCAGTAAGAGAGAAATGTTAAAGGCATATTAAACAGAGTTTACATAGCAAGTTAAATAATAATAATAAAAAAATCCGTACAACCGTTTTTAAAGGAACGCCTTTGCGAGGCCTGAAATTGAGTTATTTATACAGGACGCTTATCAATTTTCCTGAACTAACCAACTATATCATTCGAAAGGACATCTAATAGAGTGTTTATATAGCAAGTTTGAAGAAAATCATTAGAGCCGTTTTTGAGATACGGACTTACGGTCCCACTTCCGGTTTCCGATGTCCCACTTCCAGTTAAACTCAATTATTGACAGGAAAACAATAATTACACACAAAAGCATATTTAAACGTGAGTTAAATTGGCGAGTTTGAAAAAAATCCGTACAGCTGTTTTTAAAGGAACGTCCTTGGGAAACCTGAAATTGAGCTATTTATACAGGACGCCTATCAATTTTCCAGAACTAACCAACTATATCATTCGAAAGGACATCTAATAGAGAGTTTATATAGCAAGTTTGAAGAAAATCGTTAGAGCCGTTTTTGAGATACGGACTTACGGTCCCACTTCCGGTTTCCGATGTCCCACTTCCGGTTTTTCAATTTTCACCAAAATTTGGAAATTTCATCTGTACACTAGACGTATTTCAATTCTAAAGTTTCGTAGCTCTATCTTTATTAGTTTATGAGCTATAATAGCCAGAAGATTCTCCACATACACACACACACACACACACACACACACACACACACACACACACACACACACACACACACATACATACACACTGACCAATTGCCAAAAACCACTTTTTTGGACTCAGGGGACCTTAAAACGTGTAAATCAGGTGAAAACCCGATATCGAATTTTCAGACCGAATACAATACTTCCATTACCTACGGTAGTAGGGTAATGGAAGTAATAATAATAATAATAAAAATTATACAGACACGACATTATTTCATTATTTAAAACATGAAAATCTGACATTGACAGATTTTAATTTAGTGCCAGAGGCCTACTGCTAAACTTGTTAATATCGACAAATTCTTCTTTAGTTAATTCGTGACGATCTAAATTCCATGATAAAGTTTTCATTAAATCAAACCAATGTGTTTCAGCTGCAGATACTGTAACAAATAACGTTGGAAGTCCAAACTGTCTTATAGCCGCAAAACAACGTTTTTTCTCTTTTTCCCAATGAGGGGGAGGTGTGCCTTGGGGGGGACTCATGTCAAAGGTGTGCCTTGGGGGGGGGTCTCATGTCAAAGTTGGGCCTTGGGGGGACTCATGTCAAAGTTGGGCCTGGGGGGGACTCGTGTCAAAGTTGGGCCTTAGGGGGACTCATGTCAAAGTTGTACCTTGGGGGGGGGGGGGGACTCAAGTCAAAGTTGGGCTTGGGGGGGGGACTCATGTCAAAGTTGTGCCTTGGGGGGACTTCATTCAATAAATCCCCATTCAATAAACCGACTGAAATAGGCCCTTAGCACTATTAAGAGTGACGTATAAAAATTCGACAACGCTGTACCGACTGAAATAGGCCTCTAGCACTACCTTGGGGGGGACTCATGTCAAAGTTGTGCCTGGGGGGGGACTCATGTCAAAGTTGTGCCTTGGGGGGACTTCATTCAATAAATCCCCATTCAATAAACCGACTGAAATAGGCCCTTAGCACTATTAAGAGTGACGTATAAAAATTCGACAACGCTGTACCGACTGAAATAGGCCTCTAGCACTAATAAAAAATAAAAAATGTTAAGCTTGTGTAACACAGATTAATTACTCTTTACTAGTAGGCTTTTTTCGCTTCCCTGGTCACAAAAAAAAAAAAAAAAAAAAAAAAAAAAGAAGAAAGAAAGAAAGAAAAGAAAAAAGAAAAGAAAAGAAAAGAAAGAAAAAAGAAAATACGTTGAAATTGTTCAAAAGCTCGCTTCGGGATAGATAATTTATGCAATTATTGTTTCTGTTTTGTTTTGTTTTTCCAATATTAGGGGCCTCTGCCCCCTGCTCGTTCAACTCAACAGCCCCCAACTCGCTTCACTTATTAACCCCTGCGAGGCTCTGCCTGCCTATTCGCTGCTTTACCTTTCACTGAGTAGCAATATTAACAGTGCATAGCACAAAACGAATGCAGAAAAATGTTATAGAAATCCCCCTATTCAATGTCAAATTTAAATACGTAATATACAATACAACATTATTATTATTATTAATATTATTATTTATGAAATATATGCAAAAAATCAGTATATTTTTTTTAATTTATTTTACTTTATTTTTATTTTATTTTATTATTATTATTTTAAGAATAGAAAGAAATTTGTAATATCTAGACCATTTTGTGTTACAGCTTTATTATATGACCCTTTTGGCGTCTTCTAAATTTTTTATGCTATTTGGCGATGAATTTTTTGGTATAATTGTTTGTTTAAAAAACGAAAAAAAATCTAGTACCTACTTTTTCTAATGCCTATACTTTTTACTATTGATTTTTTTTTTTTTTTTTTTAAGTTAATAAAGAGCAATGTCTAATACTCCATTTATATTTCAAATGTGCAACTAAATAATAATCTTACACATTCGAAAATATTTGAAAAGATAAAAGTTTATTATTATTATTATTTGAAAAATAACCTACAGCTTCAATTTTTAAATTCGTTCCTACCTACTTCTTAAAATAACGAAGGATAAAATATACTCGATTCTTTATAAGAGTTTTAGGGATGAATTTTTTTCTTGCCATAAATAGAAATATGAAATGTTTCATAGAAATGTCTAATTCTGTAACTTAGGGATGAATTTTTTTCTTGCCATAAACAGAAATATGAAATGTTTCATAGAAATGTCTAATTTTGTAACGTTAAAAAATTATTAGTGCGAAATTAGAAGATGAGTCTATATATGAGTTATATGAGTATATATGAGATATATGAGTCATTTATAAATGAGATTGAATTTGACTCAATTTTTTTATGCCAAAATATATTCGAAGTATTTTAAAATATGCTTTTTACATTAAAAAAAAAAAAAAAAAAAAAAAAACAGATAAGTATACTTTAAAGTCAAAACGAAATGCAGACAATTATATATAAACATGGCATAATTTCATTATTCAAAAAAAAAAAAAAAAGGAATAAAAAAAGAAAGAAAGAAAGAATTTATAAGAAAATTGCCAACAAGAAATTAATTTTCTAAAAGACGAAAAAAAAAAAAGGATATTTTCAGACGACAAATTGCAATCCTAAATTCATTTTTTCATTGAAAATATCTAAGATAACGATTTTTATTTATTTGAAAACGAAAAATTTCTTTGTTACTAATAGTAACATTGACATTTATTTTATTTCTTTATTATACAATGGATCACATTTTAATTTTCCCGCGGAAAACGACATCATGACAGAAAAACAATGACATAAGAGAAATTTTTTTCAAGGTGACAAATGGAGTACTGTTATTAACCCGACATTTTTAATTAATAACTTCTTTGATCAAAATTATAGAAATTTCTGAGCAACTGAAATGTCTTTCTTGGAGTAGTCAACACACATTGATACCTCTCATGACGCGAAGGACACTGCCCTTCCATAAGGAGATGTGGTCGGAGAAAAAAAAAAAAAAAAAAAAAAAAAAAAAGACGCCAGCGACAGTAATTTTTTTTTTTTTTTTTTAATATATAGAATTTTTATTATTTACCTATGTTTTTGATGCGCTACTTGGCTTAAAATGACTGTTGCAAAAGTGGAGTCCTTGGCGAAAAACGTCCGGTCTACTTCAGCGTCAAAATTTAAATTGCCCGAATTATCTTAAGCAGGGGTAGAAATTAAGAAAATTAAGTCACTGGTTCACAGGACTAGTGATTTTAATATTTCACTAGTCCATACAATACTTTCACTGGTCCATTAACCAGTCGCTCTATTATATTTTTGAAAATATTTAAAAATTTGCAAAATAAAATAATTTACATGACAAATATGAGAATTGTACAGAGTGAGTATAATTAAAGTTACGATTTCAAAACACTATAATTTTAAAACTACCCATCAGAGCTGTTTGTTATTTTACCAGAGCAATCGTGAGGCAGTGAAATTTTGTTTGGCAAAAGAAAAAAAAAATGTTCCAAAATGTGCTGTTAATTATCCGTAAAGTATTTTTTTCATAAAGCTCTCCTTTTTCTCTTTTCACTATGACTGTTTCCGCTGCAAACAAGTATTTTTGCCTTTTTGCTAAAAAAAATTGCAGTAAACCCTTGAAGTCTATTGTTTCCTGCTATTCCATTGCGTTGCTAACAACATTCCTGTGTTTAATGAGTCCATTTAGGTGTTTCCCCTGACAGCGCCATCTATAGGAACATGTTGGAACTATTTTTTTCCTTCCCAAACTAAATTTAATTGCTTCACGATTGCTCTGGTAAAACATGAAATCGCTCTGATGGGTAGTTTTAAAATTGCAGCGTTTTGAAATTGTAACATGCATTATAATCACCCTGTTTGTAAATTATTTAAAATTACAAATGAAATCTTATACAATAAAAAAAGAAATTATGCTTTAATAACCAAAACTAAATGTCACAGATTTACGATTAAGTATAAAAAGAAATATATATATATATATATATGTATATATATATATATATATATATATTAAAGTAAAATTAAAAATTGGTTGATTGGATGGTTGGATTTAACGTCGTAAATGGATAACTGGCGCAATGGGTAATTGGCGACGGTCTGGGACGCACCCCTATGAATGGTCCTTAGACATACCATCACAATTTTAATCCTCCATGGAAGGGATGGCTCTCCCGCTTCGGTGAAATTAAAGGAAAATCTTTTGAGAATAGGTGATATTGACGATTATAATGAAGTACGCTTACTATTGTTACAACAGTTATAACATACAATGTACAACATGCGAGAGATTTTGATAGGCAATTTTAGAGAAAGTAAAAAAAAAAAAAAAAAAAAATTCCAAAAGTTTCACTGGTCTAGTGGACTACTAGAATTTATATTTTGCTAGTCCGTTGAATATTTTTGTGGTTCCAGATTAACAGACCACTGTGAATTTCGAGCCCTGTCTCTAAGTATATTATTATTATTTAATTTTTACTGTTATAATGACGTCATTTTGTCGTGTGCGTAAGCAAATTTAATTTTTGATATTTTTTTATTTGCATGAGAATATATTTCCTTTTTCTGTCGGGGAAAAAAAATAAATAAACTCTAAACTTTTTTGGCAACAGTTAAATTTGAAGCTAATATTTAAATGGCTAATTTTAAAGCTAATATAAAGTTTTTATTTTCACATTTTAGTTAATTAAAATAAAATAAAATAAAATAAAAAATTAATCGAAAAATCGGAAATCGAGTTTCAAGGCGTATCAGGAGAGGTCAATGCAAATTTTGTTGCTCTGTAATCAGCCGTTTTCCTAAAAAGCGCCGGACACACACACACACACACATCTTATGTTATTTCATAGATATATAGATAGATTGATAACTTCTAAAATTAAACAAAATTATGCATATCCTATTTTAAGAAGTGTAGAATCGCAATAACAAAAGTAAATATGAGATTGAAAATAAAAAATTATCAGAGATTTTATCAACATTATTTAAAAAATCTTATAGGTAGACTGGAAATCAATTACAAGCCGGCCTTATTTGAAAGCCTGGTGACACGAGCACAAAGTAGAGCACTTGAGTGAAAAGCTCAGAATAACATGGATGACAACATCTGTGGCACACATTACGTCCTTTTGGAGCAAAATTTGTGAATTTCCATCTAAACCATCTAAGTCACATATTAAACGAAACGTAGCAAACTCTCGATAGCTTCAGGGCCTCGAGCCCAATTCCTTTCCGAGCTTCGACTACTTTTTCTAATCAATTTTGACCTTTTATTCCTTCCGGTGTTGGCCCTTTTTTTTTATTTTTTATTTTTTATTTTTTTTTTAACACACTTGGGATTGTTAGTTTTTCTTTTTCATCCCATGCTTTTTTCAATGGATTTTTATCATCCCTCCCCCCCCCCCCCCATTTTCTACATTTTAAAGTGTGGTGGACACAAGCGTCTGCTAATCTTTCAGAGTTGGGGTGCCTAACTGATGAATTGATGACTACTTTCATGTCAATCCACATACAATAATTATTTTTGAATTCAAAACTACATTCTTGACAGTATTATTTACATTTTATAACATATCCTTCTCGGAAAAATTTATCATTCTAGCCCTCAGCTGCCAAGAGCTGGGTTCAAATCCGAGTTCAGGCGTGGATATTTCTTGTGATTCGGATACCACTTTAATTCGTTTTCCTGAGACGGCTACAAAAGTACGGACATATTGCATATATATATACATATGCACGGACATACTGCCTATACACACACACACACACACATATATATGTGTGTGTGTGTGTGTTGCCGGTATCTTTTGGAAAATAAGAATGTACATTTTCTGTATGCAATTTATTGTAAATATAAGTTATGATCAAATGCCAAATTTATTCATAAGATTTAAGGTATAAAATATCTAGGAATAGTTAAAAGAAATATGAATTAAATCACGATATTCAAACTTTAATGAAGAGGAATACCCGTCAAATCCAAATGCCAGTAATGTAACAGGATTAAAAATATCATATTGACAACAGAAAAGAAAGAGGTAAGGGTGGTGAATGACAGTAGATGTCTAGTTATAAAACATTCGGTATGCATTTTTGTACTTATTTATTCTTATTTTGTGAGTTTCTTTAATGAGATCAAAAAAATTAATTTTACTACACAATATAAAAAATTTTCAATAATTTCAATTTTCCTGAATTTTAACCCTTTATCTTACTGGCGGTAATGTATAAAATTGTATTTAGGGAATAAATGTCAAAAGTAATATATCAAATTTATAAGAATAGAATGTTTATATATCTCACTTTAACATCATACCCACCGTTTTGTAGATACACCACCCTCTCCCCAAATATATTTTCCGGCCTCTATGTACCAGCGGCACACTAAAGAATGACCCCATAAAATCATCATTAATTATTAAGATGAGGTGATGAGCAAAGTTTTTATTGCAGATATCTTTGAGAAATGCTCATACTCATAATTAATTAAAGAAATATATTTCAAGTACAGTTTTTTTTTTTTTTTTTTTTTTTTTTTGTCTGTTTCATAATGTCGTAGATAAAGGGTTAAAATATTAAATAATTTTTGAAGTTTACAAAAATCACTGCTCTGCAAAAAAAAAAAAAAAATTTCGAGATCTGATACCATTCTTGCTGATTCTTATGTAAAATGACCTCTTGAATCCGAATATGACTCCCATTTTGTCCAGTCACCCACCGTTTTCTAGATACACCCCCCCCCCCCTCAATTTCTTTCCCTGTTCGATAATTTTATGACCATGAATTTAATTTGAAGAATGAAAAGTAATTAACACCTAAAAACAAAAAATATATAAAGTTTAAAAAATAACGTTAATAACAGATTAAAAAAATATGAGGTATGCAATGCATAATTTCAGTGGCAAATCCCTCCCAAAATTTTTCCCTTGTCGCATATGTGCATAATCACCGAAAAATGATAAAAATAGGGGGCTATTCCTAAAAAACGGTGGGTGATAGGGTAAAATGGGCGTCATATTTGGATTCAGGCGGACATTTTACATAAGAAAATGCTTAAATGGTGTCAGAGGCAATTTTCATGCAGAGCAGTGTATTTAATAAATAGGAAATTTAGATTCTAAAGCATGTTTCAAATTTTTTCAAGGGAAAAGTAAATTATTTTTTATAAATTTTAATCATATACACTTTTTTTTTTAAATATAAATGCTCAAATTTTTTTTTTTTAAGTTAATATTTTATTATAGCAATTCTGAAAAAAAAAAAAAAATAAATAATAATAATAATAATATGAAAATGAACAAATCTTTTTAATTAATTTGGAAATTGGAAAAATCTTCCTTGAGATCAAAATACCTTATACTTCTTTGAGTGATCACTTTTTTTATGATCGTTCACTTTTGAACATCATATGACTTATCAATATGCTTTCACATCCAAAAATTTATTAAAAAGCGTCTCAAGAAGTAAAGTCAAAATAAAGGAAAAAGTTACTTCCAGTCTTTCACTATAAAACTCTTGTCTCTGTGTTTATCTTTATTAAATATATATATATAACATTTAAAAAAAAAAAAGTTTCTTCGTTCACTTTAGTATTTTCCCTCAACATGAACTCACTGTAATCGCGTCCTACAATATATCACTGGGAGAAACTACACAGGGGTTGTATCGTTAGAGTTGTCAAAATCTTTAGTTGCATCTTCATATAAAGAAAATCGTTTGTCTTCATCGATTTGTGGATCTTTTCCCTGAGAAATGACAGCAATTTTATCTATCATTTGGGCATAATCTACATCAGTCATTGCTTTTTGCAACTTCGATAGAAAAAACCAGTCACTATATGACAATCGATGACATACCGATTTAAGAATCGATCTCTCTGCTAATGGCGACGATATTTTGGACGTAAATGCCCGCACTCTTGGAATTAAAAGAAATATTCTGTAAACAAGAACTGCGCCTGTTAACACTGTCAGTAGAATGTACCAAGCATGGAGAAACAAAAACATCTTCATGTACAAAGCATTTAAAGGTAGTTGGCACAAAGCTTGGTAGCGATCTACACCACCTGAACGCGTAATGTTTTTTATCTCGCAAATGCCTTCTGATGGAAAATAGAAATTCTTGAAATCCGACCATGTATTGAGAACGCGAGGTATGAAGTCGGGCACTCCGGTCACATTGAAGAAATGCACCAACCAAAACGTGTGAGATAGACAAACTAGGTAATTGAGAATTTCAAAGAAAATGTACAACGAAATGTACAATTTATGCTTTCCTTGAGTGACGAGAACATATTTTGCAAGGTAACACAGCTCCAAACCACGTTTCTCTTCTTTATCTAAATATTTCTGAACTCCAGCCGTTAGCCTGTACATATATCCACGTTCATAACATTTCCACAAAAGATGTGGGAGATAAAAATTAAATGCATGAACAAGGAATAGTAAATTTACCCAGGGATAATAGTCCTGATATCGCCTGTAATCTTCAAATATAGGATCTGTCGACAGAGATTCATATTTCCTTATCACTAATTTGGTTGGCGATGTATAAACCGTATCATCGTAGCATTTTACATTCACGTAGTTATTGTCACCAGTAGTAGAAGTGCAAGAAAACGAGTTACCAAGACACAGCCTGCAAGTTACTACAAAACTGAATACAACGAGTGCAAGTACTGTCCATCTGTAACACAATTTAAAAATAAAATTATCAGTGGGTGGAGAACCGTACAAGTATCTCAATCGTTTCATTGCAGATAAAACCATTTTGTGCAAGAGTTTTTCAAGACTGAATAAAGATGAGTCTTCAAATAACAGAATAAATAAATAAACTATTTCCAATTCCGGCTTTATCTGTAAAACAAGGAAACAGAAGTTGAATTCAGTTTGAAAGATGCACTGGTACGTTTTAGTAAAGAATTCCAAAGGAAACCGGAAATTTTAATGATAAAAGTTGTAGCACGTATTTGTCATCTTCTATGAATAGAAAATTTAACGTAAATATTTATATACTATTAAAATTGTGATTTTAGCCCACCATATAGTAATATTTAATATATTTCACATTTTACCCCATTTGTGGAGAAAGATATTAATTCATCGGGAAAAAAAAAGTAATATGTTAGTGAGGTCTGACTTACTATTATAGACAATTGTTTTCGCTTACGTATCAAGTATCGAAAAGCAATTAAAAAAAGGAAAAAAAAGTCATATTTTAGTGAGGTCTGACTTACTATTATAGACAATTGTTTTCACTTACGTATCCAAGTATCGAAAAGCAATTAAAAATAATAATTAATATACATATATAATTCTATTTTTCGGCTCACCCTGATAGGCAGTCTTTGATATCTTGTGTAAAGATATCGTAAAAATATTCTCCGCATGTCACTTGATATCTATTCTTGATGGATTTTTAGCTTTCTTTTTTAGAATAGAAATAGAAATAAATAAATAAAAAAATCGACAAGCATCACACCTTTATCATAATTCACATCGGAAGTACTACGATAGAAAATTATCGTTCGCATATCATGGATACATATGTTCTTCTCTCAAGAAAATAGCAGACAAAAAAGAACAAAACGGCTCAGATAGCTTTTATTTTTATTTTTTATCAATGATTAGAGGAGTTTTTTTTTTTTTTTTTAATATGTACAAGTTCTCACAAAGATGGAAACGTCGTTAATAAACACGTATTTATGAATCTGTGAGCTTCATATTAAACCTTAATTAATAATTAAATATAATAGAATTAAATTATTTAAACTAAATTCTAAAAATATCTGTATATTACTTTGTGGATTCATTGACAAATTAATTTTTCAAACTATTTTTATGTTTGAATTCTAAAAGTTTGCATTAAATTTCAGTTTTCAAACACACACACACATATATATATATTAAAAATTAATTAATTAATAATTCAAAATGTAATACTGAAATATCCTTAAAATATATTATTAAGCTGTAATAATGTAAATTCGAGGCAGAAAAAAAAATTAAATGAGTGAGCAAGGAACATTTTAAAATTAAAATAATAATAATAATAATATTTATTTGTTTGTCTTTTAATGTATTGAAACAGTTAAAAAAAATATTATGCTTAATACTATTGCATTTTAATTGATAAATATGCAAATTTTTATAACTGAGACAATAACTTACAAAAAATATTCATAATTTGCTCCATTCTCTTAAAACTTATTTCATATCTTTATACTGCACACTACATACAATATGACGAAAATAATATGCATTATTTAGCTGCGCAAAACCAAGTTTTGCTGAACTCAATGATTAGCATTATATTTGGTTACATTAGCATTGGTTTGCATGGTACTACAAAGTTGTTTAGGCACATTATGGGATATGAATGGAAATTGCTCAGTTTAAATTTACAATATTATGAGGATTAATATATATATATATATATATATATATATATATATATATTAAACAGGGCGCGAAATTTCCGCTCGCCAGCTCGCCATTGGCGAGTGGAATTTTTACTGTGGCGAGTAAAAATTTCGTCTAGTTATAGATAGAATTCTTACACGATATGGTGACAGAAAACATTCTTTTTATAGATTTAAATGTGGCAAAATCTTGCCATCTTATAACCTCATGTTTAATCCCATCATGGGAAAGGAAAAATGCTTAGTATTCACGCATGAAAATGAACCCGAGCCTTTTTAAAGATACAACCTATGTGAAAGATAATTTTAGAGAAATTTTTTTTTGTTCCATTGCTAAGAACTAAATTTATATTTGTATAGCGCTGGAATTTATAGGTAATATTCAGGGTTACACAAAAGGTTTTTTTTTTTTTTTTAATAAATCTATAAAGATGCCTTTCCCAAGATTTCTTTTTTTATAATTGAAATCAAAATATACATTAATATGTCGCTACGGAGATAAAACACACTAAAAATTAAATGATGTATGAGGCATGGACTGTTGGAAAGTGTTTTATAATCTCGTCTGATTTTTTTTATTGTTTAAATTAAAGTTTAGTCATGCGTAATACTTTGTAAGATAATCTAACTTTTAAATAAGTATTTTAATAGCTATCAATGAAGACATTATCTTTATTTTTTCTTCTTTTTTTCGCTATCATATCTTTTATTCCGCTCAGCTGAATTTCAGAGACTCTCTCGTAAATTAGATAACGCTGCAAACTGAAACAGCCAAAGATTTGTTAAAGCAAAAAAATAAAATGTCTACTTCCTATTTTCAAAATATGAATATTCATTTAATAATATCTTGCTTAAGTGTCATGCTGGTGTCCTATTTGTGCAGTAAGTATATTCGATTGTTTCCTTTTTGTTTGACTGCCCCACCAGCGAAGGTTCATCTCTCAAAACTGTTAGACGGGAGATGCCGAGTTTGATTCCAAGTCACGCTTGTTGACCTAGTTGTTCGGAGTTTTGCGCAGTTATCTTCAAAATAGGCGTGAATACGAGTTGGCTAGGACACCTTAGAAAAATCTCCAAGGAGAAGGCGATACGCACCTTGATCTCTCGTATAGAGAATTGACATTAGCCCCTGATACCACCATAGCTTTTGTTTGACTCATTTATTTGTTATCAGTTAAGTATTCTATTGCAATTGTAAATAAATTTGATATTGCATGTATAAGAGTGTGGGTGATCGCAGTGCGGGATAAAATTATTGGAATTTATTTATTTATTTATATTTATATTTGTATTTATTTTTTATTTTTATTTTATTTAATTAATTAATTAATTTTTTTGTTTATTTGTATTTATTAATTTATTTTTGACATTTTTCGATTTTTATAAAAAATAAAATAAATAGTAAAATAAATATTTTAAAAATAATCTGGTATGTTACTCACGCGACTTTCTCTTACCCTGAAATTTAATACTATAAATACAGGGTGGATATTAAGAGGTAAGATAACGAGTACTGTTATGTAAACCTATGTTAAACAATTCAAATTAGGCTTCGGAAGAGTTTAATATGACAATTAGTTCTGTGTGAGGGGGGCTACCGCACCCCTCAACCCCCCGTTTCATTAATGCACCTACATTTATATAGAATTTAATTCTGTTATTAAAATTAAAAGTTTACTTAAAATTATACAGACAACTTTCACACGCAACATTCATTGAAGCTTATCAATCTTGATCAAACTTTTCCGGCAACAAACTTATATTAACTTCAAAATACAACATTTGGATCTTCTAAAATTATTCGTTTTTAAGTTATTCTAAGAGTAGTATAACACAAAATATCCAAAAAAAAAGTTGAATTTGTTCTCAATATTACATTTAAAAAAAAAAAAAAAAAAATGTGTGTGTGTGTGTATGTTAAAAATGAAAAAAAATCGGTAACTTTATTTTAAATTATCGCAGATCGATGGTTCAATCGTTCGTTTTAAAGGTATTGGCGAGCTCTTTTGAAAGATACCCATCATGAAAATTTACTCCCCTCGAGGGGGACTTCCTCTCCAGGGGGGAGGCGCGGCCCCTACATACACAAAAAAAATTTTCCTAGTTGACTATCTCTACTACAAAAAATATGTATTCGTTTCATTTGGTTTAGTGCAGTCTACAGATGCTAAACTCTACTTACCTGCAATTTCACCCATAGACGTAATGTATTTGAATACTTTTGAGTGTCCCTATACACGAACCATTTGCTTCATCTCAACGAAAAGCTCAGTGTAGCATTCCTATATGATACACATTTAGAATACCGAGTTTGGAATTTCTGCTACTATTTGTTCTTGAGATATGCTGATAACAGACAGACAGACAGACACTCACAGACCATTCTCTAAAAACACGATTTTCGTATTCAGGGAGCCTCAGAACATCTAAATATAACAAAAACTCACTTTCGATAATTTGACCTTAAAACAATGCTTTTTCTACCATAAGGGTAAGAGAAAGTAAAAATGCTGGACGAAATTGCCTAAAACTTCAGATATGCAAAGAACATTAAAAAACTCACATTTTTCACTATCGGTTTAGCGTAATTAGGGGACCAAGCACAAATTGACGAAAAGAGCAAATACTCTGGATCACCCTGTATCACAAGGAGCTACAAATGACTTTTAACTTTAACAATTTGTTGCATATACTATGCACAATATTTCTATGTTTTGTTTCGAGAATTGCACAATTATTTAGGCAGATATAAAAAAAATTCCGAAATTATTAATTTTTTTCGCAAGTTTTTTTGCTTATAACTAGGACGGATTTCCATAAAATTTTTAAAAACTTCCAGAAAAATTTACAAAACGTTAGAGAAACATTATTCTGAAACAAAGTTTGCACGTGTATTATTCGCTGAGATATGAGCATTTACTGTAAATATTTTTTTTTACTGCGCATGCACGAAAGATAGAAAAAAAATTATTACAAAGGTTGAAAAAGCTAGATATAGAAATATAGAAAATTTTTTATTACAAAGGTTGAAAAACTAGATATATTGGGCCACTTTTGCCAAAAGTTCGTTTGAATAGAGTAATAATTAAGCAAATTGTCGCCAAAATAACGAGCTAGATTTTAGGCATTTTCCAGAGTTGAAATTTTATGAGGGATTTTTCCAATCCCGCATAATTAATTTGACGATCCAATTATTTCAATCACGTTCCAGAAGTTCTTTTTTGTGAAAAACCCCTTGTAAACTACCAAATCTGAGTAAAACTCTTCATAAGATTATAGAAACATGGGTAAAGTAATATGATTGGTTTCACTTCTCAAAGGGAAGTACTGCCAGAGAAACTGTAACTAAAGAAGAAAAGCTGGGTGAAGTGGCTTGCACTTCAACAAAAAGACAAGTTTCGGACACAAACTAACAACGAAGAACGTGCGGGTGCTTGGAAAAAAAAAAACTGAGAGAACTGAGAAATGACAGGAAGGTTGCCAAGTCAAAGAAATAAACAAGGGTGCATTAAGCACAACAAAACCCAACATGAAAACAAACAACAACAATCACAGAAAAAACTTTTTTTTTTTTTTTTTTTTTTTTTTGGAAAGGGGGGGGGGGTAAAATTAGACTCAAAATTTTATAAAAACATATTTACTGGCGGTGACGACTTTTTTAATCGAAATAGATTGAAGATAATTTACGGTGGTATAACTGCGATGATGTTAGATTGTCACGCAAACTTTTAACAAGCATAAAGCCAATCTGCGGGGAAACGCTTTGCTGCGCATAGATAGAATGTAAAATATAGATAGGTTGTGTTTGTCCCACGTATGCCATCACTTCATAGCGACCTTACATAAATTCCAGCTTTAAAATTTGCAGGACAAGTTCACTATTTCTACTCGCGATCACCATTAAATGTAGTATTTTTAGAGGAAAGTAGTAACCAATTTCTTTTGAATAATCCATACGTCATCAGCGAAAATAATGTTCGTATTCAAGGTAGCTTAACCCATATGTGCTTAAGGGGTCTAGGAAGTTTTAATCTAAAGAAAAAAAAAATCGACTTTTAAAAAACGTATATGTTGAAATAGGAAAAATTCTGAATATTTTGATGCTTTATTTAGGATTTTCTATAGTTTGGTTAAAAAGTTATGAGTAAAATTGTAACTAATGTTAAGATTGAACTTCCTTACACTTCTATACTTTAACGCTTCTTTTCTCAAAAGAGCCTTTTTGCCACCATCCGAAAGATTTTGAAAAAAGTTTTTCATCTACTACTATAAAGTTTTGCACACACACTTATATAAAAGATATCTACAAAATGAATTAATATTTAGTAAAACTAACTTTATTTAGTCAAACTTTTTTTTTTTTCCCAAAAACTTTAAAACTTTTAGAAATTTTTCAATTTTTTATGTTTTACATGATTTTAAAAATAGTAAATTTTGAAATATTTGAATATCCTTAATTTTATTAAACAGATTTGTACACACATTTTAAGATAAAAAAAAAAAAAAAAAAAAAGTCAGTAGGTTAATATCTATGTAAGACATCTTGGTGGCAAAAAAAGCCCCTTTAAGAAAAGAAGCGTTAAAATTCAGAAACATAAAGTCCAATATTGACAACAGTTACAATTTTGCTCATAACTTATGAACCAAAATATACAGAATCAAAAAGGAAGCATCAAAATGTTCAGCATTTTTCATATTTCAGCATATATAATTTTTAAAAATCAATCTTTTTTTTTTTTTTTTTTTTAACCGACTTCAAAAAAAGAAGGAAGGTTCTCAATTCAAACCGTATGTTTTTTTTATGTTTGTTAGCTCATAACTTCTGAACGGATGCTCCGATTTTGATACTTTTTGTTTTGTTAAAAAGGTCTTGGTCTGCAATAGGTCCCATTGTAATATCTTTACGATCTAAAGAAAATACAGGGTGCCCCAAAAAATCAGTCCCAACTCTTTTAACTGCTAAACGGCTGCAGCTATAGGGATAAAAATGGTATGTAAGTATAGTAAAGTGGCCCTGCAGTACAAGGTTAAACTGCTTGCTGCGCCACCTGGTGGAAAATAGTGGAGTTAGTGTTCCTATCTCGAAAACGGTTCTAGAGAAAAAAAGTTAATTAGAAAGTTGAAGATTATCATCGATTAGTACAAAAAGACAGTTTAGACATTCATGCTAGCGTTTCTATCCCGGAAACGGTTCAAGACAGGGGAAAAAAGTTAATTATAAAATTGCAGAGCATCATCGATTTAGTACGAAAAGATAGTTTTGACATTGATGCTAAAAGCACAAGGCTAAAAACGTGACTTTTTTTGTTCGCAATTTCTTACACTTTACACACTTGAGCTACATTGCTCACGTAGTAGTGTAGCTGGTGAGACATACGCTATATAGTTCAAAATACGGTTACTTGATACTTTTTGCTTTGTTGTAGAGATCTTGGTCAGAAGTAGGTCCCATTATAACATCTTTACAATATAAAGAAAAGAAAGTGCCATCTGGGGAAAAACAGCGGCATTAGCGCTCCTATCTCAAAAACGGTTCAAGATGGGAGAAAAGTTAATTACGAAGTTGTAGCGTATCATCGATTTACTACAAAAAGACAGTTTTTAAACACTATTGCTAAAAATAGAACGCTTAAAACGTGCAATTGTTTTTTCGCAATTTCCTACACTGTGCACACTTGAACTACGTTGCACGCTTTACAGCGTAGCGGATGACACGTATACTCTGTGGTTCAAAGTACTGTTACTGTAAGCGGTCACATCGATTAGCGCAAAGTCGTTTTCAACCAACTTCAGAAAGGAGGGTGTTCTTAATTCTTGCTATGTGTTGTTGTTGGTGTTTGTAAGCTTATAACTTCGTAAGAAATGCTCTAATTAACCGACTTCAAAAAGGAGGAGGTTCTCAATTCAAAGCGTATGTTTTTTTCTTTTTGTTTTTGTTTGTTAGCTCATAACTTCTGAACGGATTATCCGATTTTGATAATTTTTGTTTTATTGTAAAGGTCTTTGTCTGAAATAGGTCCCATTGCAAGATCTTTACGATCAAAAGAAAATACAGGATGCCCAAAAAAGTCAGTCCCGACTCTTTTAACTGCTGAACAGCTGCACCTAGAGTCATAAAAGTGGTATGTAGGTACAGTAAAGTGGACATGTGCTATGCGATTCAACCGCCTAAAGCGCCACCTGGTTGAAAAGAGTGGAGTTAGCGATCCTATCTCTGAAACGTTTCAAAACAGGGGAAAAAAGTGAATTATAACATTGCAGAGCATCATCGATGTAGTACGCAAAGATAGTTCAGACATTAATTCTAAAACAGAACGCTTAAAACGTGCATTTGTTTGTTCACAATTTCCTATTTTGTGCACACTTGAAAAACTTGCATATGTTGTAGCGTAGCGGATGACATTTATGCTATGTAGAATTCAAAGTATGGTTATTGTATGAGGTCACATTGATTAACGCATAGGCGTTTTAAGCCGACTTTATAAAGGAAGAGGTTCTCAATACAAACCATGTTTCTCGTTGTTGTTGTTGAAATTTGTTAGCTTATAACTTCGTAAGAGATGATTTAATTTTAATACTTTCTTTGTTGTCGTAATGATCTTCGCCTGAAATAAGTTTCATTAGAATTTCATTAAGATATAAACAAATTACAGGATACTCACAAAAGTCTGTTCTCACTCTAACTGCTCAACGCAAGCAGTTACACTGGTGAAAGCAGTATGTAAGTATCAATGTTGAAATTTCTGTCCGTCAGCTGCAATGCATATTTTGCTCTTTGTTTGAACTTTACGCTGCGCAATTTCCAGCGCAACGGGTGCACGTATTCACTGCAAAGTTCAATGTATATGCCTAACAGAATTTTTGGTTACGAATACAGCGTATCCGTTCTTTACATTCCTAAAGACTTTTTAACTTAACGTATGTTCATTCAACAGATAGTTTTTTGCTCATATCCGATAAAGGCAACAAAAGTGACCCAACTTAAAAATGTAACATTTCAGAAAAATCAACTTAAAAATAATTTGACTAGAATAAAACTCGCACAACTGTCTCTCGAGTGGATAACTTTCTAGATGGAGATGTAACTTCTTTGTTCGCATTGGATGCATTTCATGTATTTTTCAGTGACATAAACCATTTTTTGAGCTATGTCACTTTTCTTGGAAGTTGTGATTTGTGAAGCTGCCGTCGAACGTCTTTTGATGTTCTGCTATATGAATAAGTTTTCACTGAAAATAAAAAAATAAAATCTTTTTGTAAAAAAATAGAACCGACTCCAAAAAGCGACTAGTATTCAAACAACAACAACAAAAAAAAAAAAAAAAAAAAAAAAAAAAAAAGGTTTTGAAATGAAACTGTAAATTGCGCCTAAAAGTATAAAATAATTTCCTTCGCCAAACAACCTATAACACTACAATTAATCATAACTTTTGAAGTCGGCGCAAAATTAAATAAGAATTGATAACTTTATTCAATACAAAAATCAAATCCTATTCAATATACACATCTCACATTGTCACCTGCAAAACGCAGCCGAAAACTGCTTTGATTCAAAAAAAGAAATGAGATTTCGTAAGCAGCAAAAGTTGGCGAAGATGCTGGTATCTGACGCCCTTGGTGAAAGAAAAATCGCAAAATTATCTGGCAAACATATTTAATTTCTTTTGGATATCATGATTATTTTGATAAGGTATATCAAGAGAGTAATCAAGAATATGAAACAACGCATCGTACAATATATATTATGAAAATATACATCTTGCGTGTATATTTTTGCCTTACGTTTTTATCGCCAAATTCAAAAGCCATCAAGGATGATCTAACTTCGTAGAAACATAAATACCGCATTGTGAAGAATGTTCACTGTTCTATGTAGATGCTACTAATGGACCAATTGTATACAGCGATGAAATAATAAAGGAAACATGAAAATGGATCATTCGAGACAACAGCATTTATTGCTACCGATCTAAAGACAAACCTTTAAAAACTAATTAAATTTTATTTAATTTTGCGCCGACTTCAAAAGTTATGATTAATTGTAGTGTTATAGGTTGTTTGGCGAAGGAAATTATTTTATACTTTTAGGCGCAATTTACAGTTTCATTTCAAAACCTTTTTTTTTTTTTTTTTTTTTTTTTTTTGTTGTTGTTGTTTGAATACTAGTCGCTTTTTGGAGTCGGTTCTATTTTTTTACAAAAAGATTTTATTTTTTTTAAGGTTAAAACTCCTTAGACCCTTTAATATCTAGGCTATGTTCCCGGATGCCTTCTTCAGATATTCAACGTCATTTGTGAAATTTCTGCGTTATTTTACAATACAGTTCAATCTACGTAAGTCTCCTTTTCTCTTCTGTTTTAAGAGAGTTAGCTTCTATTGCGTATGACTAAACCAAACTGGATCTATATATGTCAGATGGCTATTATGAAAAACTATCATTTTTTAATTTAGGTGCATATACGCGGGCAGATGGCGTTGCTGTGCTGCAATTTTTGTCGCTGAATGAAAGGCTATATCTCATTTTTTATAGCGTATGAGTGTTTCAAACTTAATGTGTGAAATGGGTATTATTTAAAAAAAAAAAAGTGCTGATTTAACTTAAGCGGATTTCAGCCAACAACTGGGATTGTACTGTTAAAAATTTCAGCAGAAAGCTACTGGAAATTATTTATCTTAAGTTTTATATAAAATTATGGAGAAAAATAAATGGAGATTTTAAAATATTTATGTTACATGTATGCATTTTAATTGCTAATATTATTTTAATTATCGACAAGGATATATTTGAGAGAATGCTTTTTCTAAAGTAGAAATATTCATTTTTTAATTTTTATTTATGAATTAAATAAATAAAAAATTATAGAATAAGGATTGAGAATCTCGATTATTTACTTTTAACTAAGAATTATTGTAAATTTACAGAGACTCCGAATAAACATTTCAATAAATTTACAGAATTTTTTTACAGCATGCTATTACTCACTTTCAGTCCTTTTCCAAATGACTGAAAGTGACATACACTGTGACGACATACACTGAGAAAAAAAAATATGCCGCCTCCATCTAGAACGAATAAGTAGTCATTTTCTGAAACCCTAAAATCGAAATATAGATTTACGAGCTATGCAAATAAGGTAAACAAATAACTTGTATAGACGAAATGATCGAGAATTTCTAGTCTATACTTTTTTAGATGGTGAAGCAATATTATGAATATTATAGAGAATACGAATCCTTTGTATTGCAAGAAATTCTCGCATGATTTTCTAGAATTGGGTCGTAAATCAAGATTATAGTTACTAAAACTCGCCTCTTGAGTTCGCATTTATTTGGAGAGATTTTTCTATAAGTTTGACCCCATGCATGGTAATATAGGAAAACGATCTAGAATTCTTATAGGGGTTTTCAGAACGCGCTAGCAAAGGAAACTAGAATTTATAAGGTTGACATGGATCTATATTTACATAGAGACACAATTCAGTTTCTAGATGCCAGTCAGAGTCACAGAATTTTTTCTCAGTGTACCAGTTTTTCTTAACCTATGGAAACGCATGTTAGACTTTATTTGCTTCATAACAGGTATTCGTTTAGATTAAATACCTCATTTCTGTTGAAATATTTCATTAATATTTTTTTTTTTTTTTTCTTTTTCATATATATAATTGTTTTAGAATGCGTTATATTATTATTTTTATTTTTATTATTTAAGAGTGCGGCACTTGCTACTTGATCTGAATTATAACTTAAAAATCAATAGCAACAACACCTTTGGAAGAACGACTAATTTATTTATTTATTTATTTATTAGTATATTTGATTCATTAAGTGGATTTAGAGCTAATGATGTAAATTCAACAAGAAAGTGAGAAATTGAATTTGAAAGTAAAAAGGTATTTACTTTTGTATTTTTAGATGCGGAATTGAAAGCTGAACCAGTTTTCGATTGTGACTTTGAAAAAAATACATGTGGACTCACAAATGATGTTGGTCATGAAGCCCGATGGGAGAGAAAATACATGAATCTTGGAGGAAGATCAAGTAAATTTAAAATATTATGTTTATGCTGAGACATTTTTATAAATCATATTTTAATGACTTTATACTGCTCAAATCATAATGAAATTGCCATTTGCTATTCATTTGCACAAAATAAGTTTTCTATAGAATAATACACTGCAAAAAATTAAACCCGTAAAAGTACGAAAGAAAACTGGCAACTGGGATGCCAGTATTTTTACGTCAAATGTACTGGACAAAACTGTACTTTTAACAAAAAACCTGTTTGGTTTGCAGGATTTCCCCGTAAAATGTATGTCAGTGATACAGTTTTACGATTTTAAACTGTTCTTTTGATTTACAGTTTTTTCCCGTTGAAATTTACAGGATTTTCCATAAAATCTACGGGGATTTTTTACAGTGCAGAATAAAGTATGATTAGCATTAAGACTTATAGGGCCACACAAAAATATTCAAATAGATAAAAGTATATGATTGGTAAATGCTGATACTGCATTTCCATTTGTGTTAAGCGTTTTTGAAACTTTTTTATGATGTTTAAAATCAATTAGTCTATGTGTCTGTATTTCTTTCCATTTGCCTGTCAGCACTCTAATTTCCGTTAATATTTATAGAATGTATTGAAATTAATTGATATTATTCAAGTTTGGTAAGATATATTCTCTGTTGAAAATAGCGCAACTAGTTTGTGCACAAAGATCCGTAAAATATTTTCGATGCATGAGTGGTATATTTTTAAAGCATATCTTATTCTCTTTATACTACATATAGAATATAACGATATTAATATATATTTCTAAGACACGCAAAAAACATTTTCTCTATAAAATAGTGTGTGATTAACATAATTGGTTTGTTTATAGTGCCCACAAACTTATTCTAGTTCTTTATGAGATAGAAGGGAAAATTATTAAATGTAAATTTTTAACGTTATGAGGACTCACCTTATGAGGATCATAAGGTGAGTATGCAAAATATAGAGAATATGCAGGACTGCATAAAAACGTTTTTAATGCTTTTTATTTATAAGTAAAACTCCAAAGACAACTTTTGTGACACTTTTTATCTGCATAGCTGAAAACAAAACATACTTTTGTTGGCTTGATGTTTTTGTAACAATATACTGAAAAGGCAATCCCTATGTTAGGGCTACTATATTGTTTTTCTTTAAAATAAAGAAGAGGGTGTATAAATAGTTTTCAGAAGTTTTCTTCTTTCCTTCTTAATAACAAAAACAAAACGTTTTTGAAACTGTTCTCGCGGAGAAAAAATACAATGAAGGTTAAACGATGAATCGGGTACGTACAGTTGGAAGGTGTTTACAATCTATGCGAAACGCATGATTTTTCGTTCTTGTTTTTTTCTTTCTTTTTTTAATGTACGTGAAACTACTGAAGATTACAAACAAACTAATGAGTATTTTACATTACGTTTTTAATATTATTTTACCCACAATAGTTTTCCGTATTCAATAAAAGGTATTCTATATTATCCTTTTTTCTTTTCGTTTAAGTCAGTACTATTTACGGAACAGAAACGCGAACTCCGATGTTTACCACATGTTGCACTAAATCCATCTCACAATCTTACATGTAGCTGTATTACCAAACCAAGACTCCATGTTTAACAAAACTCATGTTAATGTCTCTCAAATTAACTAGAGGACTTTGGTGGAGACTGGAGGCCCTGTACATTCCCCGCCATTAAAAAGCTTCATCAGATTCATTCAAACTACATAAATGTTGGTAAATAGTACAATGTGTTTATTTCTTTGGAGAAGGAGGGCTAATACTCCTCGGACAGCCTCTTTCTTCTGGCTTTTAATATATTTTGCTATTTATTTGAGAGAATTTTTTCTTTTCAGGCACCATGATGGTTGTAAACATTGGTGGCAAGAAGAAACAAATAGCTCGATTGTTGTCACCAATTTTAGATGGATATTGGAATGGGAAGGAAGGATGCTTATCCTTGGATCTTTATGCAACTGGAGATGGTATTACTGCATTTCGAGTGAAGAAACAAGATGATTCTGGGGTCTTTCCTTTGATTGGCGTTCATACTCTTGTTTCGAAGTGGCGAAAATATAATTTGCATGTTGATATTGACGACTATATAAGGGTAACTAACGAAAATTTTTAAACAATCAAATTTTACCGATTTATACAGCGTTAAATATTTAACCTTAAGTCTCATTTCTATGTATAAATAACTTCTTTTCAGATAACCTTTAAAGTTTCATATAGTATTTAAACAGAATCATTCCCATTACCAGCATAAAAGCTGATATTAATAGGTTCCGCACCCACACAGTAGGTGTGGTAAGCTTCTTGAAAATTTTCTAACTTGTTTCTTTTTCTTTTCCTTCTTTTTCTTTTCTTTACCTTTTCTTTTTTTTTTTTTTCTTTTTTTTGGTACGACAGGTCGTATTATTATTACTTACAAACTTTGAATAAACACCATAAAATGCAATAAAATCGCGTTGCCGCTTTGACTGTAGCACTCGTGCTTACTTTATTCGCCTGATGAAGGGTCGTGTGTTTTTTCGACCCGAAACAATTGTTGCGAGTTTATTGCATTTTATGGTGTTTATTCAAAGTTTGTAAGTAATAATTTTTACAACGCCAGTTTTGTGGTGCTTTTTTATTAAAAAGGTCGTATTATTACTTTCAGACAACGTCGTTATAAATTTTTATCTATCACCTTGAATAAACGGGTAAATATTTTCGTTTTTATCTAAATATATAAAACTGAAAATTTGTCATTCTGAAAACAAATTCTGTGACTGACATCTAGAAACTCAATTGTGTCTCTAGTAAAAATAGTTCCATGTCATCCTCATAAATTCTAGTTTCCTTTGCCTAACGAGAGTTCTAAAAAGTCCTATTAGAATTCCAGGTCGTTTTCCTATAGAGGAGAGGAGGGTATTATGGAATAGTCGGGAAATATGAAATACCGAGGTTTCGGCTCTGACTGGTGCTACTATCTCTTCAAAATACTATGAATTACTCAAGAAGGATTCCCATGAAGCAATACTGTAAGAAGCAACCGCTTGTTGCTGTTGTACCATTCTCTATGGAACAAAGTATGTTGATGAAATGTTTGTGATTTTTAAAAATTTTTGAGGGTAAGTTTTCAAACCTTTAAACTTACTAGTACACATGTGATTTGAACATTGATGTTAAGCATAATGTATGCTCAAAGAATTGTATTTTGTTATACGTTGGTCGTTTTTTAGCTGAAAATATTTTGTCCATCAATTTAAAAGTTTATTTTTAAATATGGAGTGTCGGGTATTATGGAATACTAGGTATTTCATAGTATCATCTGAAATTGACTTCATATATTCAACTAAAGAAACAGAAAATAAAGATGCCGAATGTATCTTCTGTCACAGAAAATTCTCCAAAGATGATTTTATGAAGTCTAATTAGTTTTTCTACGGTTTAAACAGTTTAAACCGCCTATTCCATATTACCCGACTATGTCATATTAACCTCCATTTGTAACTTTTTTTTAAAGTAAGCTTTTTATAATAAAAAAAAAGGGGGGGGGGAGTTCATTGACAATTCATTGCAAATAATTACACTATGTACTTATCATTATTTTTGGGGGGTTTTATTAAAAACAAGTAAAGCTATTTTAAGAAATGTAAATGGTATTCCATAATACCCTCCTCTCATCTATTATCTTCGGGTCAAATTTATTTGAAAATCTCTGCAAATAAATACAAACACAAGAAGCGAGTTTTAATAACTATAATCTTGGTATAGAGCCCAAATCTAGAAAATCAAGCGAGAATTTCTTGCAATCCAAAAGATTCATAAAATTCATAATATTGTTTTACTATTTAGAAAAAGTATAGACTGGAAATTCCCGATCATTTCGTCTATCCAGGTTATTTCTTTACCTTATACGCAAAGCTCATAAACCTAAATTTCTAGTTAAGGGATTTAGAAAAGGACTATCTATTCGTTCTAGATGGAGGCTGTACATTTTTTTTATCTGTCATAGTTTTTTAGTCCGGATTATTAGATTTTATTAAAATTTGATACACTTATTAGTACTGGACAAAATCTAGTCAAAGCCTTTTTTTTTTTTTTTTTTTTTTGGGGGGGGGGGGGGGGGTCAATCGGATAATTGGTTCAAAAGATATTAAATAAAAACCTCATTTTAACTCTAAAATTATTAAAAAAAAAAAAAAAAAAAAAAAAGTTATGCCAAAAGTGAATAAATAATTAAGTAAATATATTTCTTTTTAAAACCAATGTAACATTTAAAATGAGATATTGAATAGAAAAATTTTAAAACTTTAAAAATACATTTTAATTAAAAACATTAAAATACACGACAGACGTTTCGGCTAGAACACTAGCCCTCCTCAGTGGCAAACATACAAGCACAACATTTACAAAAAAAAAAATCATAACATGTTGTAAATGTTGTGCTTGTATGTTTGACACTGAGGAGGGAGTTAAAAGGAGTTATGAATAATCCATTTTATCAGATTTATACAGCAAAAAATGTGGGAAAACAATGTATAAAGTAAATGAGTTCAATAATATAATAAATAAAATTACAGCAAAAATTCGGTGTAGAAAATAAATAAGTTGTATTACGAATATGTAAAATGAATGACAAAGCAAATGAACATTATTAATCTCATTATTTCAACTTGCTGTTCACAAAATCATTAAATGTATCGAACCTTAACCGCTTTTGATGTACACTTAGTCGCTCTGTTTCAAAAGCTGTTCTATTAACACCTCTTCACAGAATTACACCTTATTAGCAACTCGACGTAAGCATAACTTGTTTAGATATTATCGAAAGTCGTTTTTAATATACTTACTCGTGTAAGCTGAATGTTACCATTTAATAACCAATACCCTTATTTCCAATAAAACTTATTGAACGTGGGTAGGTTTTTTTTTTTTTTTTTTTTTTTTCAACATCCAGTTAAAAAAAAAACACTAAAAATAAAACTTAGAGTAAATTGAGAATGAAATTTTAAGAAATTAGTATAGTAATTACAGGTTGATTCAAAATTGATGTGATCAATTTTAAAAGCATGTAACTATTTGTGGTAAATTTTAATCGCTTTACCACCAGTTTTATTTAAAAAGTGAGACATTTAAATTACCAGTCTAGCTATTTTTATTAGTGGGAGTAAATTAGGGCTCCGAAATTAGATTCTCAAACCCGAAACGGAATTTTAAAGCTTTTGAAGGATGTTTGCTCAAATTCTGTTATAAATAAAGTATTTAAAAATCAGAAAAAACATTTTTCCAATTGATTACTATCTAAAGTTCGAAAAGAAATAAAATTTGGCTGGCAATCAAAATCTCCAGGGGAAAAATGTGGACAGAAGGAAGTCCTTGGTGAAAAAGAAAAACAGAAGCTGAAAAGACTTATCGCTGTAGAAAATCCTCTACCTCAAAGAACTTTAGCAAAGAAACTACAGGTATCACAATCGACAATTTGTCGTCAGATAAAGAAAATTAGCTGTAAAAAAATGAATAAACCAGTCTGTCATCAAATGTCTGTAAAGACCATAGAAAAACTATGAAAACGTTCTTGGCCTCTGTATTTAATGTCACGCAAAGGTAGATACAAAACATGGATAGCATCGGATGAAGCACTGTTTTATCTGTCATCCACAAATGGCAAAACGAAGATACAATATATTTCACCCGAAAAGCGTCGCAAAGACGCAACTGTTTTGCAAAAGGCAAGTTGGCCATCAGGTGTTATGGCATAGATGGGAATGTCCTCTCCAGGCTCAACAAAACCCTTTTTTGTAGAACCAAAGGCTAAAATTGATGCTGAATACTATCAGAATAAAGTTTTGAAGCACACGATCAAAGAAAGTAAACGTCTTTACCCTCAAATAAACTTTGTCTTTCACCAAGATTCTGCACCAAGTCATAATGCAAAATCTACTATAAAATGGCTGAAAGATAAAAAATAAATAAATTTTCTTCCTCCTGAGAAATGGCTATCATCATCCCCTGACAATGTTCCTTGCGAATATTTTTTATGGGGATTTTTAAAAAATCAAGTAGATGTAAAGTAAGAACACTTCAAGGGCTTCAAAAAGCAATCAAAAAAGAAGTTGGAAAAGCACTTTTTAAAAAAAAATGGTTGAAAAAGCTCTTTTGGCTTGGACTAAAGTTTTACGGAAAGTGTACTATGCTAAAGAAAACTGCATTGAAAATTTCATGTAAATAACTTTAATTCAATAGAATTTATGACGCTCTGAAATTGGTCACACTAATTTTGAATCAACCTGTATTTCTAAGGAACACAATTTCATGATTTTCAAAATAAAAAAACAGCTTTTTTTTTTTTTTTTTTTTTTTTTTAGGTCTGAGGGCCTATTAGTCTCAATCTGGGATTTTTGCGTTGTCGTTTTCGATAGTTGGACATTTGTCGAAATCATTTTTCGATAGTTGGACATTTATCGAAATCTAAAATTTATCGAAAATATAATTGAATAATTTGAAAGCGATGTTATAATTGGGAAGAAAAAAAACTAATAGTCCTCCGTCCTAAACTAAATTCTGCTTTTGCCAGAATTTCATCAAAATCATTTTTTTTTTTTTTTTTTTTTTTTTTTAAAGAAAAAGAAAAGAAAATTTATACAGTATCGTTACAAACGATATCGAAAAAGTTTTTTTTTTCCTGGGGGGGGAAGGGGGGGGGTAATTCTTTAATACTTTTTGTATATATTTAAATCAAACTATAAGTTTTACATTAAATTTTGTAGAATAGTTACCTTAAATGGGTAAAAATTAACATGACACAATCTTAGAGGAACTTAATCATTGGATAAATATCAATTTTGTAACCATATGGAACCAATTTAAATATATGTCAACATAAGTTTTTGAGTTTTACTTTTCTTCTATATAAATAAGAAGAAAGTATTGAATTAGTGAAAATTTTTGAACTCCAGTTTTCGGATGGATTTACAGGTTTTGGGATATCCTGAACATGATATGACTGTTTTTAGAAAAGGAGTGTGTCTGTGTGTGTATCACAAATTTTGTGGACGCTGTATCTCACGAACCGATAGACGAAATTCAACCAAACTTCGTATTAGTTGGATCCTGACCTAAACTGGTGCTGATTACATTTAGGGATCAATCGTTCAACAAGTAGCGCTGTAATCCCTTTTTTTTTTTTTTTTTTTTTTAACATGGCCGTATAGGACAAAATTTCGTATAAATGTACATAATGAGGCTTATTTTTAACTCATGATTGTAAAATTAATATAAATTATTGCTAATAGTCGTAATAAACTACGAAAAAAACTCAGTGCATGTAGGAGCATCGCTGCCCCCCCCCCCCGGAGTGTGTAAAATTCCAATATAGGTATATTTCGAAATAACTCGTCAACACCTTTAAAACGAATGGTGGAATCATGGATTTGTGATAATTTATAAGAAAGTTATCGACTTTTTTCATTTTTAACAAGAAAAAAATAAATAAACAAATAAATAAATAAATAATAATCGCATTTCTCCTGACGCACGTTGGCATACAATTGATTTTCTTTCGGCATTTAGGGATATGCTTCTGTGAGATAAAAATCATCTGCATTCGTTACGGGAAATAGATTTAATAAATAATTTGTACTACTTGAATTTATATAAGAATATATAGAAGAAAGTCTTGTGGTGGCCACAACATACTTGTTTTATGTGGTTTTAGAAAAATCTTGAAACATTTTCATGAATATAGGAGGCTTTCGACCCTAAATTAAAATCTGTAAAAGACATAATTATTAGTACGGTGAAACTGTTTCATTAACGCAGCAAAAGAAAAGAAAAAAAAAAAGCGTCGTCTATGCTTTGCAGTGGACCACTTTGAATAAAGTAGGAAGTCTCGCAATATATAGTTAAAAAAAAAAAGGGGGGGGGAGGGCTCTCGTCATAAATTAAATTTTGTTTAGGATATTTTTTATTTTTATTTTTTATTATTTAATGCAATTGTTTGCATTATGTGTTTTGGACTATAGTAGCATTAAAAAGTGTTATTTTAGAAAAAATGCAATTTACATGTGTTTAATAATAATATTTAAAAAAATGTATGTCGGGATATGGACCTGTTGTACTCCGGAGAAGGAGTACAGTGGTACATTTTTAAATTTTCTGTTTTAAAATTTATTCAATTTTATTTTATTGTTATTATTATTATTTTTTTTACATTTTCCACGCACTGTTTTGAAATTTATTCAATTTTATTTTATTTTGTATTTTATTGTTCTATTTTTCATACACAGGCAAAATTGTATGTTTTTTCTTTGCCTTTTTCTTCAAAAGTATTCAGGTTAATAAGAAAATAGTTATGTGATCCTCTTTTGGATAATCTGAATAAAAATTCTCTTTTTCAGAAATTTATTCTGTCTTTACAAATCATTTTATTATTTTTTTTCTTCTTAACAGTTCATATTTGAAGCTCATGTTAATCCTGAACTTGGTGGAACTTTAGTAGCAATAGACAACATATCTTTCAAGCTAGAAGATTGCAAGGATTGAAAAAAAAAATTATTAGCTCGCCAAAAAGTTACTTCGCTTAATGGTCAATTTTTGAGAAAAAAAAAAAAAAAAAAAAAAAAGGAGAAGAAGAATTCACAAGATTTGTAATAGCTATGAAATTAATAAAATATTGTACAGTATGAAATTTTCGTGTCGTTCTGATTTTGCTTTAATAAATAGCTCCCTGTTAAATAAACTAATCCGAACACTAAAAATTTATCAAGATCTATTCTGAAATGATGGGGGGGAAATAATCTCATGTGTCCAGGGGGGGTGCCCACCCCCACTGTTAGAACCATAGACCTTATATAGAAAGACTAGCCCTCCCCCCTCATTATCTGTCCGAAACATGAACGACCTTCCCCAGCAAAATTGCCACGTGATAAGGACCTAAAGAAAGAGCGAAGAATGTTCACTGTGTTATTTTTCCGTGAACAAATTTTTAGGTTTTTAATATTTTTATTGTAAGTGTACTTTTTACTTTAGCATTTAGATTTACACATGGTTGGAAAGCTAAAATCTCATAGATTAGTTATATATTAAAAATTTATGATAAATCACTTTGCAAGCGAAAAAATTGCGTTTGAATTCTTACTTCAGCCAGAGAAGTACGTGATTATATTTTCAGAGGAATCGCCCTAGGTCCAGTTCACGTGACTTCCGAAGCTCTAAACAAAGGGTGAAAGTATCAGATTACACCCTCATGTTGAAGACTTTCGCTAAAATGGTCAGTCCTATTGGTGGGCCAGTCTAGTATATAAGGTCTATGGTTAGAACATGCTGGTTGACAAGGGGTGAGTCCAGCCTCTGGAACACTTCGACCAATCCAACTGGGCCCTGAGACATTTGATCCACGACCGGTCGAAAGCATAGGCTGAACAACTCCGATCCCTCTATTGGATCAAAATCAGTGTTGCCATCTGTAGGCTTAGTTTGAAATTAGCTCTAAAATATTACAGAAATAAATTAGTGAAAGAAAATTTAATTCATTAATTAAAAATGTAATTTAACTATGAATAAAAAAAGGATAGATGCATATCTATTTTTTTCTATCCGCGATTGTAATGAAATGCTCGCCCTCTGGTGGGCTAAGGGGAAATTACAATAAACATGCTTTAATTCGAATTTCATCAAGCCGCCATTGCTAGCCGATGTTTAGTTTCACATATATTTATTGAATGAAAATGAATAAATCCGGTAAAAAAGATAACACATACTGTTGTGTGCTCCAGTGTAACTCCAAAGGACCAAGAAATCCAGAATTAAGCTTCCATTTATTTCCAAATGACAAATTTAAAATTTCAGTTGCTTCGGCAAATGGAAGTAAAGAAGTAATCAGATGATTTGAAACTAATATTTGTTCAGCTTCAGTTAAATATCTACTTTCGATCGAACTTTGAATAAACTGAAATATTTCTTTCCAAAAGCAATCAATTTTCCATGATGTAATGGCGGAGAAATTATATTACGAATATTAAGTAGAATAACAAAAAGAACCAAAATAGATACACGTGGCTGTAATATTTACTAACAACAAGAGCTTAAAAAGCGCCATCTATCGATCATTACAAACGCGGATTCTGCATAGTCGAGTACATATGCACTGAGATACAATAATAATTATATAATTCTTTTTCGAAAATTCTTTTAAAGAAATAATACAATAAAATTTTAATTTTAGAAAATTTTCCAGCAATTTTTTTTTTTTATTATTATTATTATTTCCCTCAATAATGCATTATTGTATTTTAACGATATATTGTAAACAATTTTAAGTAATATTTTATGGATTTATTATCAAGCTAATTTTTGTTAAATATTTTTAAGTTGGAATGCTGAAATTTAAAGCAAATATTTAGCATTCAAATATTTGATGTAAATAAGAAGTAGGTTCAAGTTTTATTATTATGATCTAAGGTAAGAAGTATGAAACTATTACACATTGCCAAAAAATTATAAAATTTTAATTTTAATTTAAATCAATGATTACAATATATATATATATATATATATGATGTCGTAGACTCCTGATTTCGTGTTTGCAGTCGTGAATCCATAAGAAAATAATCAAGGCAGGTTAACTGGAAACTTAATTATTTAAAGTCCATTTCAGGGCTGGGGATTTGAGTCATATTAGGCAATTTAGTCTGCTGGGATCTTGTAATCAGTCCCGCGACGTGACCAGAATTTTCCGGTGACCCGACCTCACACGTAACGTTCAAATTCGGCGGCGCAGACTTATTAACTTTTTACTGGCAAGAGCTAATCACGAAAGATTAAGAAAGATTACTAAATTTTGGTGTGTTCCATCTTTTAAACCCTAATTTTTGGTGTAAATTGGCGTATTTCTAAACCCATCCCATTTTATTTTAATTGGTTACTTTATTCAAAACCAACACCTCTTCCTGCCTTTTCATTGTTTTCTATTGGTTATAATTTCGTATTTCGCAGACATCGCGATGCTAGTCGGCGCTTTATTTTGCCAACTCGCCAAGTCATTAAAAAAATTATTTATTGCTTTGTATTTGACATCAAATAATCATATTGTAATTTAGACTCATAAATCTTTTATTCTTTAATTAAATCTTTCCGGCGCCTATTGTTTATTAAATTTATTTCTAGGGTAATTTCTAGGATAATTTATAAGCTATTTCCAAATATCAAAATACTTAAATGATTCATTTGTTTATTTATTTCAAATGATGATGATCGCGGTTGTAATTTCCATTCACTATTGTTTATACTTTTAGAATAACTTATAATTTAATGTGAAATTTCTTTTAATGCTTTCTGCTATCTAAAAAGAATACCGTAGAATGTAAACACAATAATTTAAAATATAAAAATATTAATTTATTTCTTACCTCTTTTTATCCATTATTTTTTATATCTTTCATATATATATATATATATATATATATATATATATATATATATATATATATATATATACAGGGCGCGAAATTTCCGCTCGCCAGCTCGCCATTGGCGAGTGGAATTTTTACTGTGGCGAGTAAAAATTTGGTCTAGATATAGATAGAATTCTTACACGATACGGTGACAGAAAACGTTCTTTTCGTAGATTTAAATATGGCAAAATCTTGCCATCGTATAACCTCATATTTAACCTTTCCTTTATAGATTCTCACAGAACCAAGTCTGTGTGTGCGCGGCCCGAGATCGCCCCAGCCTGGGAAAGGAAAAATGCTTAGTGCATACATAAAAGTTTTGATCTCTTCGGCAGTTTCGTTTCTCCTACTTTTATTTCTCCAAGCAGAGTGAGAATAGACGAGCACAATACATTATAATGATTTTTAATTATAGATGATTATGAGACATGATGATATACGCACACTTTTAATATATATAATTTTAAGCATATTTGTAAAAGCCTTCCAAATAGTTAGGGGGGGGGGGAATGCATTAAAAAAAAAAAAAAAAAAAAAAAAAGACAACCCTATTTTGTGGCGAGTGAAACTTTTTTTTTTCGGCGAATGTAATCTGAGTTGAAATTTCGGGCCCTGATATATATATATATATATATGTTACAGTTTTTTAAATTATCACTTTATTGATTGGTTTGTAAATTCAATTAATCATGATTTCAATCAATATTATTTTAAATGTTTAATATATTTATGATTTTTTTTTTATTTAAATACAAATTAAATATTGATTTTTAAATATTGTTAATTACTTTTATGTTTGAATGCTAAAATTTAATGCGAATATTTAGTATTCAAACATAAAAAGGTTTTATAAAAATTAACTCATCGATAAATTAACAAAGCAGTACAAAACATATTTAAAATGTTTTATTAAACTCAAAATTAAAAAACTTTTAGCAGGGAGCATTTTACAATTTTATTTTATTAAATTTTAATAATATTCGATGAATTTTAATTTGCATTATTGTATTATATTTCAATCCATTGCATGAATATCTATATATTAATAGGCAAGCATAAAATTTGTTGTCCCTTTTTAACATATTAATTATGGGAGTAGAGGGTTGAAAATGGTATCATTCGAAAGGTATGGTTAACCGGAAGGTGCGAATACAAATATTATTTTCTTACGATGTCAAGAAGGTATTTAAAAATACATTTATTTTTTATGCATTTTCCCCCATTTTTCCCTTTTATACACGTATTCCTTTACATTAAAAAATACCTAAAAGTAGAAAATTGTTAAATCTGGCAATTTCATAAAGCTCAAATAAAACCATAGACACAGTAATTTGTATAATGTAGCATCACTATACGCAAGCGAAGTAATTACGTCACTGTCTGTCCATGGAGCCATCAAAAAGATTTTCTACGTTAATTGTCCATTGGATTTTTTGTAAAAAATTATTAAAAAATAACGGAAATTATCTGCCGATTTTAATTCCGATATTTGGGTATAGTTATATATAAGTTACTGTCTACTTGTGTTTGATTGAGTTATTTTTTCTGTAAAATTGATAAAATTTAATTTAAAATTACAAAACTCCAGAAAAAAAAAAAAAAAAAATGGCAAACTTCCAGTTTCGAATGTAAACATAAACATTTCATTTCAAAGGGTGATATTTAAACAATAAATATTCAACTAATATACTAATTAAAAGGAAAATGGATTTGTTACTAACTGCTGCTTGTATAAGTAGACGATACGGAAAAAATTCCGATTTCCGTTTTTTGCTGAATTTACATGTTTTGCGCTTTCTTTACGTTTCAATTAACTGAAATTGGCTACTTATTTTTTAAAAAAGTGTCTTTATTACTAGCTTTTGTGGGTAGAAGAAGCAAGTAGAAGATACATAAAAACTTTTGATTTCTGGTTTTCGATGAATTTACACGTTTTGAGATTTCCTTGCATTTTAATTAAGTGAAATTAGTGAAATTCACTACTTATTTTTATTTTTTAAAAAGTGGATTTATTTTTCTTTCCTCTGCATATATAAGTAGAAAATATAAGATTCAGAAAAGTTTTAGATTTTCGGTTTTCGATAAAGTTACACGTTTTGAAATTTCCCGAACTCAATTCGACCATTATTGAAAAATATCTTTTTTTTTTTGTTGTTGTTGTTCAAACACTGTACTTTATGAACCAATCGAATTAATTTAACAGAATTTGATACTTGGTTGGGCCTTGGTTTGACATGGTACCTATTAGCTTCTGGGCTGTATCACACAACAAGGGGCATTTTCACGTTGCGATTTTCTCTCATTTCAGGAAAGGCTAACATCTACATAGAGAAATAGTTATATTAAGTAAAACTCTGCTGATTCAGTTAAGTGAATATCAGCAAACAATTGCCGCAGCTGTGTTGCAATTGCCTTCCGTTTAGGACAAGGCAATAACTTTGCTTTGCCTCGCTTTGCAAAAAAAATGGTCGAGTTTCGACCACTGGGCGATACTAGTATTTATAATTCTAAAACAATTATACAGTTATTTACGAAAAAAAAATGCTTGTATGCATATTTGCGTTTGTAAGGACAGATAGATGGCGGAACTAGAACAATAACCAACGGCCAATCACAGCAATGTATCAGTAAATGGATCAAATGACTCTGAAAAAATTCTTGAGCGATTTGATCCACGACCGGTCCATGGAACACATTACACTGGAAGACTTTGATCTAGACCGGTCCATGAGACTGAACACATTGTTGGATCGGTCGAGAGCAAGAACCCGCCCTTGGCAAAACTGCAAAATTCTTAAGCTCTAATTAGCAAAATTCTTATTTTTTTTTTTTTTAAACAAAATCTATACTGCATTTTCAAATCCTAATACATGACAACATTAAATTTTCTCCTTATTACTTTCTTCTATATCCAATAGAAGAAAGTGATAAGGAAAAAAAATATATATATATTCAATATTCAATCCACGTTTGTAATGATCGACAGATGGCGCTTTTTCAGCTCTTGTTGTTAGTAAATATTACAGCCACGTGTATCTATTTTTGTTCTTTTTGTTATTCTACTTAATATTCGTACTATAATTTCTCCGCCATTACATCATGGAAAATTGATTGCTTTTGGAAAAAAATATTTCAGTTTATTCAAAGTTCGATCGGAAGTAGATTTTTAACTGAAGCTGAACAAATATTAGTTTCAAATGATCTGATTAATACTTTACTTCCATTAGCCGAAGCAACTAAAATTTTGAATTTGTCATTTGGAAATAAATGGAAGCTTAGTTCTGGATTTCTTGATCCTTTGGAGTTACACTGTAGCACACAACAGTATGTGTTATCTTTTTTACCGGATATACAGCCTTATTCACCAAATTTTAACTCTGATGTTAACCCGGGAATATGCTAGGTTATCTCAAAATCGGTATTCACCACGCAAAATCGACGATTTAACACTCGAGTTAACCCTCTTTTTTTTAATCCTCCTAAATTGGGGGTTAACTCTGGTGTTAAATGAGCATGTTACAGTTACAGCGAAAACACTCTTGTTTACTTTTTTAATGCATTGCGTTTTTATTGACCAATCAGCGAGACTCTTACAGATAACTCTGGGGTCAACTAATCCACGGATGGTGAATACGAAAACTTTCTAACCCAGGGTTAAGGGAGTGTTAACTCTAACACAAGTGTTACGTGAACCATGGGTTAACACTGATTTGGTGAATAAGGCTGTTATTCACTTTTATTCAATAAATATATGTGAAACTAAACATCGGCCAGCAATGGCGGCTTAATGAAAGCCGAATTAAAGCATGTTTATTGTAATTTCACCTTAGCCCACCAGAGGGAGAGCATTTTATTACAATCGCGGATAGAAGAAAGTTTTGGATTCGTAAAAATTTTCGACTTCTATTTTTCGATGGATTTACACGTTTTGAGAGACCAAGAATTAAACATGTGAGCGGGTGAAAAACCCGGGTTTAAACCAGGGAATAAACCCGTTTTTTTGGGAAGGGAATTTTGAAAGTTTTCACAAGTTGCGAATTTATCTTTTTTTTTTTCTTTCTTAGATTAGAGATGTTCTAAGCCATTTCAAAATGTTATCTCACATTCAGATGTTTTTTATGATCTTTCAATTTTAAATAGTGCTTTTAACGTCTGTAAATTTAAAAAGTACAAATTTCAAATTTCATTAATTGACAGACTTATTCTCTGTTATTGCTGTATGTTTATATTTTAGTTCTGACTGTATACACACTAAGTTCAATATAACACTTTTTTTTTTTTATCGCAATCGCATGTTTCAGTTGTATATCTTTAACATTTTATTTCAAAAATAAAACAAAATTGCTTCAAAATATTCTGCATTTACTAAAACAATCAATAATATTGCACTGAGAAATATTATTTCAATTAAAATTTCAACAATATTAATATGCAAAAAATAAATGAAGAAAGAAATAACAGACAAATTATTAATTATTAGCTATTGAATATTTTATGTATTGATTTAATGCATAAAAAAATTATTGCTTGTATTCTTAATAACTGATGAACTCATGTTCGATTTTGTTCGATGAATTATAATAAAATTTAGTAATTTTAAAGTATTCTTACCATAATTTAATTTCATTGTATTATTTTTTATAACATATTTTAGTATGGTATTCATTAAAAAGAAAAAAAAGTAACGTTATTTAAATAGACAGACCAAATTTCATAATTTTTTATTGTCAATAACGTAAACGTTTATTTTTTTCTTACGATTTTCTGTAAAATAATCACATAATTGTTGATATCACTTTTATTTAAGCAAATAGAATAAACATGATATTGAAACAAGTTGTTTGGTACGCCTAAAAGAAGTGAAATTAAATCTAAGCATTGAATATTAGTTTCTTCCCATCGAAGTTTCCAAATCTCCGAAATTCCCGGTTTAAACCCGAAAATTCCCATGTTTATTCCTCAGAAGCAAAATTCTCGGGTTTTTTACATCTCTACCAAGGACACGATTTGACCATTTTTAGAAAATGTCTGTCTGTGTGAGTGTGTGTGAGAGAGAGACAAAAATTTTGTGGCGACTGTATCTCAGGAACTACTGCAGAGAATTGCATATAAATTTATATGCAGATGCACCTTCACCAAAATTAGTGCCTATCAACTTTTAGTTAGGGTGACCAGATTTTTTTGTTCCAAAATGAGGACAAATTATGCGATGTCCTCATTTCCGTGAGAAAAATGAGGACAGTTTTCTTCTAAAATGAGGACATTTCTGAGGACACAAAATTTCATAAAATATAGCATAAAATTAATTTATATTAACCCCACTTGCAGCCATTAATCGTCACTATGATAAATTTATACTACTTATGAACTTATATGATAAACATTATTTACATAAGCATTATTAAATTTACAATAAACATCATAAACTTGTACACATCATACTTCTCCTCGGATAATATAATGGCCATGCTGTGTATACAAAAGTATTAATTTCTAATATGCAGTTGATACGAAAGTACCAAACTATTTTATATGTACTTCTATTAATACTTTTATAAACTGTTTTAATACAATTGTCACTGTTGTGCAGACCAAGTTTTTATTGTAAACGAAATCATAACTACTTCATATGCAAATGATCCAATAAATAACATTTTAAAAAGAAAAGACAATCTGAACAAGTTCAAAAACAGGCTAGGAATAGGAATTGACCTGACGGCATAAAGCATTAATGTTCTACAAACTGAGCTATTATGTTGACCTTAGAACAGCACTATTTACTCACTAGAGAGCAAAAAATCGTGAGATGTCAACAAGGTACTTTCGGCAGCAAAAGTATCCGAGCACTAGCAATAATCCCTGTCTAAAAAATGTACACTTAATACTGCTTTGTTAAATAAATCTTTGTCAAGTCATGTTCTTAGTCAGTCTAAGAACATGATTCGGCAAGGATTTATTTAATAAAACAGTTTTAAGTGTACTTTTTTTATATCGGAGTAATTGGCAAGCCTCGGGTACTTTTGCTTGCTCTGCGTTCAACTCCTGACATAGTCAGTTTTCAATGCTGCTAAAAAATGTTTTCCCATTGCTGGACCATATTCCCACTTTGAGTTCGAGGCTACAAGAATATCAGCTGGTTAGGCCACTGAGCTAAAGAACAGCTGGAGGAAATGCTAGACCGGTTTTCGCGTGCCATTTTTAAGAGATTCGCCTTTCTCCCATAGTTTCGTTTTCTGAGCGGTGCATGGCAAAAAGGATTTGATACCTTTATATTTCAATGTAAAATTGCGCAAAGGAATGTATTCTTATCGGCTTTATATGAAATATAGTTATGAATTTTTTGGTGGAACATGAAAGACAAAGAAATAATTTATTGATTTCCAAAGCTACATTACTTTAAAAATTAATTTTATTACAAAAAATTATATCGTCTTTTGAGTAGTAAGCAGTCAGAATTCCATGTTGCTGATCCTTTTTTTTTCCCTCTCTATTTTTATTATTTTTTTTTTTTTTTTTTGCGATAAAACAGGTTTCATGAAACTGTTTAACAATTCGCAATTAATGCCTGATTATAAATATCCCCCCCCTAATTAATTAAATATGCAAAAATTTCTGTGATAAATTGATAGAATTAGCAGTTTATTAACTTCATCCTATATTCAATAGAAGAAAGTATTGGATGCGTAAAAATTTTCGACTTTGGATTTTCGATAGATTTATACATTTTCTGATTTATTTAACACTTTAAATGCCGTTATATGAATCCCACTGAAAATATTTGAATTTTCGTATGTGTTGTGTTTCAATGTGCATTTCTAATTATATGTAGTTTAACTAATAAAAAAAGGTTTATTTTGTTAGAAGATATAATATATGGTTCCAAAATAGGAGACGTGGCACCTAATGAGCGTAAAATAGATATTGATAAACTGAAAAACCCTTTTAAATTAGTTATATTGATCCCAGTTTGATATAATTTTTTAAAAAAAGGAACTGTTTTATTTTATATCCATTGTTTTAAACCCCTGCACTCAAATGACTTATTTTCAGGTGTTTTTTTTTTTTTTTTTTTTTTCTTTTTCAGTTAAAACAGATATTTTGTTTGAATAACTAAAAAAAAAAAAAAAATCAGAATTTACATTACAAACGTAAAATAAATAAATAAATAAATAAATAAATTAGGCACTTCAGTATTCAATGTAAATATATATATATAATATATATATATATATATATATATATATATATATATATATATATATTTATCTTAATTACGTGTAGACAAATAAAAATCAATGAAATGTTCACGCAGCACGAACTTTGGCACCTAATGGGTCATTTTTAGAAAATCTGTGGATGTGTGTGACAAAAATTTTGTTGCAGCTCTCGATCAAGAACCAACGAACAAAATTTCATAAAAAGTTATATTTAAATGCAACTTGAAATAAATTGATATCTATGAGCTTTTTGTGCATATTGCTCAACAGATAATCCTGCTGTCTTTCAGTTTTTATAGTTATCTTTAGTGTGATAGTATGAAACAAAATTTAGTATGAATGCACAAAATGAGACAAATTAAAAAATATATATACACATATATATAAATGAAAAAAAGAAGACCTCTCTCCTGCACCCCTTACCAATGACCGAGCAGTTCTACTCTCAAAGCTGGTAGACGGGAAGTGCCGGATGTCGAGCCCAGGTCATGTTCTAGACATATCTGATCGAAGTTCGATTTTGGAGTTTCGATGGTTTTCTTCGAAACTTGCGTACATATGGGCAAAGATTCCTTAGAAAGACCACTGCGGAGGGCATATCACCTAGGTCTAGGACACTTGTGTAGACAAACGGCCTTAATTTACACCAATATCAGCCCCTCTCTTTTCTTCAAGGAGTAAATTTTTATTGTGAATATTTTTAAAAATAACTCGTGTATATATCTTTAAAAAAAAAACTGGTTGAACCATGCATCAGTGTAGATTTAAAACTAAGTTATCTTTTATTTATTTTTTTTTAAGCAAAAAATCAAACGTATGATTTTTTCACCATTTTTTTCTTTCTTGAAGATGGGGACAGATGGGTTCGATCCTAGATCGCGTTCGTCAGTTTCGCTTTTTGGAGTTTTTCGTGGTTTTCTCGAAAACTCGAATGAATACGGGATAGGAACACTTAAAAAGCCCCCGTGTAGGGCACACCACCTATGCCTAGAACTCCTGTGTAGTCATTTGGTGTTCACCCTTACATCAGAACCTTCAAATCTACCAGATTTGATTTAAGTTTAATATATTCAATATATCATTAATACTTATTATCATTATTATTACGATTACATAATTAAGTTTAATATATTCAATATGAAATCAGGGCCTCATTATCCAAAAGGCTCAGGAAGCACAAGCTTCCCCTCTAAAATTTAAGAGGGGCCCCACAAGGATTAAAAACATGGTCTTGAATTTTTTGTTTCCTATTTTCACACTGAGATTGAATTTTTTCTGAGAAAGGTTACCTAAAACAATCCAAAACACTCACTATTTCGGGAAAAATCTACTATTTAACCTCAAAAATCTGAATGTTCTTAGTTAAAAAGTTGTGTGATTTTAATGTTCTGTGTAGAAACCACCCTGATATAGGAAAAAATAAATAAAAATAATAAACACACACTATTTTTTGTTCTATAGCATTTTTATATTACAATATGTAACAGGAAAAAAGATTTTCCGAAATGAAAGGGGCCCCCGAAATGATGCTGAGCTTCCCCTAGCTTCAAAGCTTAATCGGGCCCTGTATGAAATATATAATTTGATTAAGTTTAATATATATATATATATATATTGTATTTTTCTGGATTCATCTTACTCAATGTTTCTTGGTTTCATCTCTATTCAGTGTTTGAAAAGGTTTTCAATATATACATATGTCTTATTTTATTTTTATATAGATTTATTTTTTGTTATTTTTAGATAAATGAAAAACATGCTTTTACATAAATAAATAAAAAAAAACTGCATCATTTGTACTTTGGAGAACGTATCGCATAATTACAGATTAGATAAACAATGTAATAGTGACACATAGATACATTATATAGCAAGATTTGAACTTGTAGTTAAAATGCAAATGTAAAGTACTGAAATCTTTACAATGAATCTACTAATATAAAGTATTCACATGATAATCAAACAATTTGTATGCATTTACTATTTGAGCATATAATGGATAACCATGTATCATTTCTAACATTGTATTCTAAATGGCCTTTCTTTGACATTTACATTTATTTTATTTACTTTCATAATCTATTATGTATAATGTTCATTTATTCATTGTATTTTTATCAAGTTAACGAAAAAAAGAAAGAAAGAAATGGATACAAATGTCTGCAAAATGTTACGATAGTTACATAATCTGACAGTTAAATTAAAATTTACGTGTGAAATGCTATCTTTTTCTTTTCTGAAGAGTTATTCTTGATTAGTCTGTTCGTACAATTATATGCAGAACATGATATAACCATTGTTAATTTTAATTCATTAAGAGCACAATATAAACGGACGACGCACTACATAAACGCTTCTTGCCATGCCAGGTTTGACTGTGGCTCTGACGCTAGCAGACGAATTCTTCAAAAACTGGCACGCACGAATACAATGTAAAGGTATTAGAACCATTTGCTCCAGTTGTTCTTTAGCTCAGTGGGTTAGGAAAACAATCCTCAACTCTACCATAGCAAACAGGGCCCGCTTTACCATTAGGCGAACCTAAGCGGTCGCCTAGGGCCGCCAAAAAATTGAAACACCGCCCAAAATTTAAGGAACGGAAAAAAAAAAAAAAATCGGTGAAAAAAAAAGCGAAAATCATAAATCAATTTTTCATTTTTTTTTTTTTTTTTTTTTTTTTTTCTTTCTCTTTTAAGGAATATGTATTATTCAATTGTAAATTAAAAGTAACCTTCTTTAAGGATTTTAACTTTGTATTAAAACACCTTAACACTTTCAGGGGCAAGGAAATTTCTCACATTTAAAATAAACTATCACCCGAATTTGCAAACAAGTTTAAAATAGGGGAAATAAATGAAGAATTTTCTTTACGTTATTAAAGTAAAACTTTGTAAAAATTTCTAAGATGAATTTTTGCAGTTGGTAATAAAAATTAGATGCTCTGGTTAAGGTACTAAAATGTTGATTCTTAATAAATATATTCTTTGATTTGTATTGTGATAATGAATGAAAGCTAGATCTTTACAAATTAGATGGAAAAAATGATGATGAGAAGCTGAATGGTTTGCAATTTCAACCCGAACAATTTCGTTTTAGACCTAAACATTCCACCACCTATCAGAATAACAGAATTTATTGACGATAGTTTTATTAAATCTCAAAAATTCGAAGCCCTTTTACTTGACATCACTAACGCGTTTGATACTTTCGCATGGCGGCCTCATTTCTAAGCTCACTCAGTTGAAAATTCCAATTCCTTATATCAAATCCATCCATAATCAACTAAATAATACAACTAAGAATAAATAAAAAAAAAAAAAAAAAAAAAAAAAAAAAAAAAAAAAACAATTAAATTTATAAGTATCTAAATAAATGAAAGTTTTATACATTTGCGAAAAAATAACTTCGTAAACAATTCAGAAAATAGTTCAGATTTCAGAAGGATCATAAGAATAGATTTAAAGTACGTAAAATATATAAATTAAAATTAAAAAATAAATAAGAGTAAATTTAAATTACATAAGGGTGATCTTTTCTCGTCTGTGGTGTCTAGAAAACAATGTTGCCAGATTTGGCAGATTTTTTATTCAATAGTCGCCAATAATTGTTTATTTTAATGTTTACCTAATCTCTTCGAAGATTGATAGTCTATTATGTATATCAAATATTACTTCTCAAAATTATTTTGATCATTGAATAAAAAATCATCCCGATTTGGCAACACTGCTAGAAAATCTGTTTCATGCGTTGACTTTAGATAGTCTTTTCACCTTCATACAGAAAAATTAAACTCTACTTTGGTTTGCATCACAGGCCCACCAGTGATCGAGCGGTTCTGCGCTCAAAGCTGGTAGATGGGAAATGTTCGATACGGATCGATCGGTCGTGGAACAATTGGTCGTGGAACAATGCGTCCAGACTCATCGACCGGTCTGGATCAAAGTCGTCCAGTGTAATGTGTTCCATGGACCGGTCGTGGATCAAATCGCCCAAGAAAATTTTCCGAGTCATTTGATCCATTTACAAATCCATTGCTATGATTGGACGTTGGTTATTGCTCTGGTTACGCCATCTATCGGTCCTTACAAACGCTAATATGCATACAAGCATTTTATTTGGTAAATAACTGTATAATTGTTTTAGAATTAAAAATATATACATGCAATGGATTGAAATATACAATAAAGCAAATTAAAATTCATCGAATATTATTTAAATTAAATTAAATTTTAAAATGCTCCCTGCTAACAATTTATCGATCAGTTAATTTTTATGAAACATTTTTATGTTTGAATACTAAATATTTTGCATTAAATTTCAACATTCAAACATAAAAATAATTAACAATATTTAAAAACAACATTTAATTTGTATTTAAATAATAGTAATATTAATAAAAAATCATAAATATATTAAACATTTAAAATATTATTGATTCAAGTCAGAATTAATTGAATTTAACAAACCAATTTAATGAAGATTTGAAACAAATGAATGATAATTTAAAAAACTTATAAAAATCTTTTTTTTTTTTTTTTTTTTTTTTTTTGGTAATCATTGATTTAAATTTAAATTTTATAATTTTTTGCAATGTGTAATAGTTGTATATTTCTTACCTTAGATCATAATAAAATTTGAACCTACTTCTTATTTACATCGAATATTTGAATGCTAAATATTTGTTTTAAATTTCAGCATTCCAACTTAAAAATATTTAACAAAAATTAGCTTGATAATAAATCCATATAATAAAACTTATAATTGTTTACAGTAGATCATTAAAATACAATAATACATAATTGAGGGAAGTAATTAAAAAAAAAATTTTGCTGAAGAAATTTCTAAAATTAAAATTTTATTGTTATTATTTTTTTATTTAAATAATTTTCAAAAAAGAATTATATAATTAATATTATTGTATTTCAGTGTATATGTACCCAACTATGCAGAATTAAAAAAAAAAAAAAAATTATGCATCTATCTTTTTTTTATTATTCATAGTTAAATTACATTTTTAAACAATGAATTAAATTTTTCTTTAATTAATTTAACTTTATAATCCCCCACATTCAGATGTCCGCTGTTAAGGATCCTTAACTAAAGATCTTTAAAAAGATGCATTTTCATTGGTCAATCAAAATGTAAACAATCTTTATTTCCGACTTTCCTTAAAATAGAAATTCAGATGTCCGTTTAAAGATCTTTAACTTTAAGGATCCTTAAATTCTTAAGGATAGCTCTACACCTCTCCTTAAACTTAAAGATCGGCAGCCATCTTGTTTTTCTGTGTGTGATGATGTGGTGATGATTTTGCATTATTTTTATCATTTTTTTTTTTTCGAATAAAGTAAGTAATAAAGTATTTTTCTCAAGTCCTTACTTATATTGTCCTTCTGTATGAGATATAGATGCATTTGTACTGCCTTATTAATAAAACAATTTTGATTTTTTTCGTATGCACTGCGAACGCGAACAAGGCTTATCTCGCATGGCTTATCTATAGTTAAAAGTAAATAGTTGTCATTCCGTGCAAAAACGATTTCATTTTTCATTTCTTTCAATGGGCTACCGGTACCGTATAACAGGATGAAACCGTATGGTTATTTAAATAGTAAATTTCATAATAACAGGCTCATTTATAAGATATCGCTTCAGTTAAGATACTGATGCAATAACATTATTGTTTACGTTTAATCGGTTTCATGAAAGTTTGAAATATAGAAAGTATTCATTTGACTGTAGGTACCGTTTACTTATTATTATTAAGGAGCATTGTTATTTAAATAGTCATTTCCATAATAACATGCTCATTATTATAAGATATTGCTTCAGTTAAGATCCTGATGCAAAAAGATTATTATAGTTTACGTTTAATCTGTTTCATGGAAGTATGAAATATAGAAAGTATTCATTTGACTGTAGCTACTGTTTACTTATTATTAAATAGCGTGGTTATTTAAATAGTCAATTTCATAATATGCTCATTATTATAAGGTATTGCTTCAGTTAAGATCCTATGATACAATAATATTATTACTGTTTACGTTTAATCTTCCATCTTTTGTAATGTATAAATTTAATGTGTGACTGATTTTATTGAGTGATATTTCTGCAGTGAATAACCACATGAACAGGTTTTTTTTTTTTTTTTTTTTTTTGAGAAAAGATAAAAAGACCTGAAAACATTTCAATTTTTAACTATCATGATAATGGTAGTAAGTTTATATTTGTTAAAAGAAGTATACTTTCCCACACCATGCAGATTTCCACTTAAAATTTTTGAATTTATATATACAATTATTCAAAATTTTGTTATGTTCATATTGAACAAGAATGTAAATAAATGCTATTTTCATCTGTTTGATATGTTTCTGATTCCAAAATAAGTGAAGTGCGGGTTATTAAATTACAGATACGAAAATTTTATATCTTTTATGAAAACACTTATTCATAAGATTTATTATAAATTTGTAAGATATACGTGAATATATTTTTATGTAGTTATCTATGATAAATATTTTTATTACCTATACTATGAATTTCATGACTGTAAAAATTTTTAAGCATAATTTCATTTGTATAGTTAATAATAAAAATTTATACTAACACTCATTTAAGACATTCTCAGAAGAAATAAATAGAATTTCTAAAAATAATATTCATATCACATATGACGGTATGGAAAAGAAACTGATTATTAGAATAGAAGAAGATGCTACCTGAGCCAGAGGAAGTCGAGAATATCATCAGTCACGCTAGCTGGTAGAATTTTGCAATGTATTAAATTTTATTACTTTATGCCTTGCAAGATGACTACTTGCTGGCTTTAAAATGAAGAATGTGCTGTCCTTAAAACAGAGATGGTAATCAAGAGCTAATTAAGGTATGTACTCCATTCGGCATTTTTAAAATATGTAATTAATTATATAAGTTTCATCACATAAGTTGTGCTTTTTATTTTTAGTTATTCATAGATTTATTTAGGGACCTGTGTGCATACTTAAAGTCTCTTTATTACCTAGTATACTTTCTATTTTAAATTTTGTAATTACTGTATGTATGAATATCTGAATAACTTTCATACGTGGAGGAAGCGAAATTCACCTTGGACATTCATGCTAGCTAGTATAAATTTGGAAGGCATGTAATGTTTTACTACCATGCCATCCAAGATGACTACTTGCTGGCATTTAAAAGAAGAATGTTGAGAATTCGATGTTGATGAAAATCAAAATAAATAAAGGTATGTATTCTGCATTTTTATAAAATTATGTAATTATAAAAGCTGGCTCACATGTTCTGAATTATTCTTTTTATTTTTGCTTTGCATATTTAAAATATAACTTACTTTGTGTATTAGTTATTTCAATTTAAAATTCATGTGTGTATATATACTATATATATTTAACAGGTGTGTTATGTATTGCAATAACATAAGAATATAATTGTCAAAGGAAAAAAAATATATATATATTTATTCATGGTTTTCTTTTGTTGTCGATTGTGAAGAATTTCTTCTCAGTACAAACCTAATGCTACATCCAAACAAAAATACTAAATAAAAGATAAAGATTTTAAAATATTCGGTAAAACCTTTAATAAAGAAAAAAAAATATATATACGCATATGTATGTACTACATTATTATTATTATTTCTAAAGCTATTTTTCATAAAAGGTTAAAAGTGAGTATTTTAACATATTTTTATTTTCTCTTACCCATAGGGTCGAGAAAGTATTGTTTTAGGGTCAAATTTTCAAACGTGAGTTTTTGTTATACTTACATGTTCTCAGGTGTCCTGAATACGAAAATCATGTTTTTAGCGAATGGTTTGTGTGTCTGTTATCAGCATATCTCAAGAACAAATAGTAGCAGAAATTCCAAACTCGGTATTCTAAATGTGCATCATATAGGGATGCTGCAGTAAGCTTTTTGTTGAGATGAAGCAAATGGTTCATGTACAGGGACACTCAAAAGTATTGAAATACATTATGTCTATGGGGGAAATTGCAGGTAAGTAGAGTTTAACATCTATAGACTGCACTAAACCAAATGAAACAAATATATATATATATTTTTTGTTATTAAGATATTCAACTGGGAAAATTTTTTTGTGTATGTAGGAGCGGGGAGAAGCCCCCTCCCCTTGAGGGGAGTAAATTTTCATGATGGGTATCTTTCAAAAGAGCTCGCCAATACCTTTAAAACGAATGGTTGAACCATCGATCTGCGATAATCTATAATAATAAAAGGAAAGGTTTGTCTGTCTGTCTGTTCTTCTATACGTTCAGCCCCTATTGAACGCATAAGTACAAGAATTGACATACGGATGCTGTGGAGCCTTTCAAAGGTCCTCCTGAAAACAGAATTTAAAAACTTTAATTGGTTGTGGAGATATTAATTAAAATGTTGACTCATGTCTAATCAAAAGAAAAAGTGGGAAATAAATTAGAAATATTAGTCTGATCGTTAAAAATTTAGTATCAAATGAAAGGGGCAATTTTTCTGAATCTTAGAGTGCAAGCGGCTTATCGGTACAACAATTAGATTTTTTAAAATTAACTAAAGTATGAATTTTTTGTGGCAACATCATTTCAAATGTCAGACTACTGTCTGAGATGAAAAAGGAAATGATTGTAACCGATTAAGATGTCATGTGTTATAGTGGGGGGGGGGGGGAAGTGCAATTTTCAAATTTTTATTCACGTTACATTTGAAATAATATTCGACCTAGACAGCGTATTATAAAGCTACTGTTCAGTTTTCTTGAAAATGTGTGAATAAACAAAAAAATTACATTTTTATTGGGAATTATATTTATCACGACTCATGTGACCAAAACACAATGTAAGATTAAGTTTTGTTTTAAATTTTCAGTATTTTAAATTGAGATATACCGTTGAAATTTCATAATATTTGATTTTAACGCCCAATAATTCAATTGTGAATATTTTTGGAAGTGTAGAATTATTAGGAAGGGCTTGAGGAGGGGAAGGGGGCAAAAAAAGAAAAATGAGTTACAGCGTTTGAAATTGGTATTATTAGGTTTAAAGGCAAGATAAATCGATTGCGGATATTTTCAAGTGTAAAATTATTAGAAGGGGGGGAGGCAAAAATGTATAAACATGAGTTTAACTCGCTCTGATCCGGAACAAAATTCGAGTATCTGTTGTTTGGCTGGTGCTGCCATCTTTCACCAGCTTATGGAGCTAGAAGTCGTACTTCCTCCCTATGAGGCGCTCCTAATAACGGAAGACGAAACCCTCATGCCTTAAAATAAGTCCGGTAGTTCCACTACCGGTGCTCGGAATTTCCGAGTGGCACACGACAACAACAGGAACGGTTGTTTCAGAGAAAATGACGGAAAATCCAGAATGCTTTTATTCTTTTATATTTTGCAGAGTTTCGAATTCTGATACTCCGTTCACATTTCATACTACGGATTTTTAACAGTATTTAGCCCAGAATTACGTAAGTTTTGGAGAAAACCACAAAAAAGCCAGACATAAATCGTTTTATCATTTTTGTATCTCAGCTTCTAATTCGCATAATTTCAAAAATAATATGTCATTTTAAAACTTATTTGAATTGAATTTCAAGAGTAGATGCCACAAATCTCTGTCGCCTTAAATTAATCGACTACCATATGTAATGGAATTTGAGATTTCACATGATTTACATGTTTTAAGGAGTCCTGATTAGGTTTTCTTTTGTATCTCAGCTACTAATTAAAATAATTTCATAAGTAATACATCATTTGAAAGCTTTGTTTATTTGGAATCGAACAGTAGATTACAGAAATTTCTACCGCCAGATGGCGCTGTAATATTTTAAAATTTCAATATTTCAGATTCTAATTATGATTACATTTTTTTTAATACATCATTCAAAAGATATTTTAAAGTACATTTATATTATAGAAAGTGGAATTCGAGATTTCACCCCATTTACACGTTTTGAGGTTTCCTGATTAGGTTTTATTTTGCATCTCAGCTAATTGAGTTACACCGTTCAAAATTGGTATATGTATGTTAATTAGGAGGGGCTGAAAGTGTGGGGAAGAAATAGGCATGCACCATGCGCGTATCTCCTAACTTGTGCGCGCTCAGCACGCATGGGTCTGCGCTGCCAAAGGCAGTGGGGAACCCGGTGTGAGGTTTTTTTTTTTTTTTTTTTTTTTTTTAGGGGAACGAAGGGTCAGGGAAGGAATACACGCAAGCAGCACGTGTATTCCTTAACTTGTGCACGGGACTGTGCTGCCGAAGGCAGTGGGGACCGGGAGCGACTTTTTACCCAATCAGAAATGATTTTTTTTTTTTATTTCTTTTCTTAACACTAAAAGTTACTGTTAGTGATTCATTTGAAAATACTGACCCGCTAGTACACAATAATAACCAATAAATGCACCTAAATCATGGTTCATGATTTAAAAAATCTTACATATAATACGAAGTGCAGAAAATGCATGAAAAATCTATACTGTAGCAATGACTATCATGTCTCCCTTTCCCGTCTTTTTTTTCTTTTTAATACAATTAAAAAACATAAAATACACTGAAAAAATAAAGTTCCTTAAAAAAACATTTAAAACACTAAAATCTTATTTACAGATACTATGATGATGGTTTCAAAAAAGAAACAGAAGCGAAAATAAAAGCCACCTAAAACAATTAATTATCCTCAGCCAAATGGCAGATTTTTGATTAATTTAATTAAAAATTGCCTCTGTTACGAAAGCAAAACCAATAAGCTCCCGCTAAGCGGCTAAACTAATGAGATGGAAGTGCCGATAGGGTTACACAAGGAGAAGGAAGGAGAACAAATTCTCGCGACCGCCCGATGGGTTTGCCAGGTACAGTGCGTTACCGCCAGTTTGGGGGCTCTGGATTCTGGGATGAAACAAAAAAGACATTATTGATGATTTTGCTTGTTTTCAACATATTTAGTTAATTTTTTTGGTTTGCCAAAAAAGGATAATATCTTATATATGCAGTAAAAGAGACTCCAGATATAACACAGAATTTTGCCATTGTGGCGAGTTTTTGAAAATATGAACAAAACAACAATGAACTAAATTTTTTCCAGAGCTTTTAAAATGTTTAATAACAGGTATTTGTGTAGTATTTACATCCAATGCTTAAAATATTTTTGTTAATATCTATGGAATTTCATGATTTTTGAAAAAAACTATTTTTAAAAATTGTCTTTTGTGTTGAATTTGTCCTTTAAGCAAACAGGAAAAGTCCTATCCCACACCATGTTAAATTCATTAACTTTATATACCTTTCTCTAAGAATTAGTGAAAAATAGTCATAAATTTTTCATGGCAGTCAGAATAGCATGTTTTAGATACTTTAATAATAGACCATTCTTTTTCTTGTGAAACTAAAAAATTATTAATAATTACTTATTGAAAATCACTTCTGAATTAACATTTTTGGTAAAATTTCACTGCCTAAAATAAATAATTCTTAAGAAATCATCAAACCCCTGGTTAAGATACAATATAACCTAATGTAAGTGTCAGTAAAAATCTGTTCTAAAGTTTCATAGATATTTAAAAAATAGGAACATGAAGCTGAAAAATCCTGTGTTTGATAAAAACTCATTTAATGATTTAATTGACAATAGTAAGTTTTGAAGTGTACTTAGAAAAAAAAAAAAAAAAAAAAAAATTAACATTCATTTTATATACATAAACATGTGTGATACATCATTGGAAAGATAATAAGTTTAAACTATTAAATGATATAAAAACAAATATATATATCTCTTCCCCTTTGAATTGTTTTGGGTACGGGTTTGTTTTGTTTGTTGGAAAAGATAAAACCATGTTTTAGAAACATTTTTTTTGTTTTAAGAAGAAAAACGCAGACGCATATAAACAATTTGCATAATAAACTATCATACAACACTTCTCGCTACTAAGTATATTTTTAGAGTCTTTTCTTCAATAAATTTTCAATAATATGCAAATGCATATTTTATCCCCAAAATATCCTACATTTATAATTAAAACAAAACATATATAAAATAATTTATTAAAGTATTATTTAACGAAGTTGTTTTAAAATCAAGGTAATCTGAATATATTATAAATTATCTATAATTTCAGATAAATAGATGTTTGTAACAAAATGTATCAACAGAAAAAATATTAAAATTTTTCTTCTGAAATCTAAATTTACGATCTGTAAATTGTAAATAATAACAACAAACTTATTCAAATTCGAGATTTATTCGTATTATTCGATATGTGTATGATGCGATTCTGTATTCTGATTGGCTTATCAGTCGTATAATCGATATTAGAGCCCGAAGATTGCCGAAGATTAAAATCGGAAGTAAAGAAAGCCGAGATAGCCCGAAATCGTGACGTAGCCGTTAAGGATCTTTATTCTCGACCGGTCTGAATTGCATTTTAAGGAAAAATCTTTAACTTTGAGTTAAAGATCTTTAGTTAAGGATCCTTAACAGCGGACATCTGAATATGGGGGAATATTCTATAGCTAATTTCAAACTAAGCCTACAGATGGCAGCACTGATTTTGATCAAATAAAAGGATCGGAATCGTCCAGCCTCTGCTTTCGACCGGTCGTGGATCAAATGACTCAGGGCCCAGTTGGATCGGTCGAAGTGTTCCAGACAAGCTTTGATGTCTATATATATGTGTGTGTGTATAAAATGTTCTTATTAATTTTTTATTAATTATATATATATGTGTGTGTGTGTATACATGAAATGTTCTGCAATTTTACGATATAGAATAGTCTTAACTTTATCATTCGATTCAGTTGTTTATATTTCTCTTTTGTTCTTGTTTGAACAGATATCTGATTATTAAGTTTCACTGGAGAAATATTTAGGAAAATGTTATGCTTAACAATAAAATGGCATCTTGAATCTAATTTGTTTACAAAATATCGGCCACGTGTTCGGCGATTTTACCTACTGTGACGTCACAGGAATATTGTCCAACAGAAGAAATTATTGAAAAATGAGGACAAATGAGAAAAAAACGTCCAAAAATGAGGGCAAATGAGGGTATGAGAACTTTTGAAAGCAACTGAGGACAACATTTGAAAAATGAAATGGGGACTGTCCTCAGAAAATGAGGACGCTTGGTCACCCTACTTTTAGTGTCAATCGCTCGACAAGTGGCGCTGCTATACAGCGAGAGCATTTATATTCCTTGGTTTTTCGCGAAAACGACATCACCCCGGTCCAGATTATTTCTTTACCTCCGTGAACTGTTTATTTACTTTCTGCACAGATATTTACTTTCTGGCAATTGGCAACAGTAGAAATTGCGGCAGTAAAGAGAAGGACCACCAAAAGGAAAATAAGAAAACAAATTGCATGCTTGTTGTATATAATTAAGTTGTTAATTTTATTACATTTTTATTGCAATTTATTTGATAATGTCTAACGGAATTATGACTGGTCGAATGAGAAAAAAATTTTGGGGTATACATTTTTAATACAACTTATTGCTAGCTTTGATTAAAATGTTGCTTTTTTACTTTCTGTAAAATGTCTTTAGTTAGTTTTCATTCTAATTTAACATGTGCAGAAATTTATTCTTAAAAGTAAAATTAGTGTTTCGTGTGTGTTATTTAAATAATAACTTCAAATATATTGAATAAAAGTTTTAAAAAGGCAAACGATCATCACATTTAGACGAAAAACTCTCTTTCATAATATGTGTATTTTTTCTAATCTGAGTGGGAAGAATAATAAGGAAGAGAGATTATTAATCTAAAATTGCAATATCCTCTGCCATACTTGCCCACCTCCGTATCTTCATACATTTATCTCTTTTCTCTGACCATTCTAAAGTTTTACATATAATTTATTAAAAACTTCAATAAATTTATTTTTTTAAGTAAGATTTTTGCTTTTGCTGAAAAAAATTCACTTGTGTCCCAATAAAAAAACTTTTTAATTAATTATTACAAGATTTTTCATATTAATTAATATTCACTTATGTATGTAGATCTTTGATAATTTAAGTCATGGATTAAATTTAAAACTGGCCTAGGCCTAAAAATGTTGCTTATAGAATCTCCCTTATTTTGATTCATCAATTTTGGCAGGTACGTTTTGTTCCACAACCGAAGGAAGTATAAGATAAGCGGCACAATGTAATGCTAAAAATGTTTGCCTGCAGCAGCTGGGTGGCAGAAAGCAACCAGTGGCACTGGCAAAAGATTACAAATAAACAATATTACAAAGCATATAGTCAAATTCAACATTTACTTTTACACTGCAGGATCAGTAAGGGAAACCTTAAAATCCATAATTGCATATAATCGCTTCATCAAGCAATCTACCAGTATTATTCCCCACAAGTTAACTAAGGCGTTCTTTCGAGATAGTAAAGTAAGGTTTTTCATATTTTAATAGCAAATAAAATTTTTCAGAAATGTTTCATGAAAGAAACATATGTCCTTTTACAATTTCAAAACTCAAAATATTTATTGTAATTACTTCAGAATTAGAAATATTTTGGAACAATCTGCCATTGTATTCTGTGTCAAATTGATTTTTTTTTTTTTTTTCTTTTTGAAAGTTTGAGAATATGAATAAAATTGTTCGGAAATATTGTATGAACAAATGTATTCTTTTACAGTTTCAAAAATCAAAATATTTATTGTTCTTATTTCAGAATTAGAAATCTTTTAGAGCATTGTGCTATTCTATTCCATGTCAAGTTGAAATATTTTCTTTTTGAAAGTTTGAGGACATAAATAAAATTATTCAGAAATGTTTTATGAAAGAAACATATTATTTTGCAATTTTTTTCAAAAATCAAAATATTTTATTGTACTTACTTCAGAATCAGAAATCTTTTGCTAAAATCAAATAACTAAAAAAAAAAAAAAAGTTTACATTGTCTATCTTTTAGGGGTAAAATTAATCTCGAATCAAAATTATATTCATTGTGTTTACTTCATACTTTCTGTTATTTTATCAGTTATAATTAAGAAAGTTCATGTTCCATGATCATACATTTAAAATACAAATAGCTTAATATTGCTGATTAACATAATTTTAATAATAAAATTAGACTAATTTTAATTATTAAAATCATTATTAGAGAAATATTAATTAGTAATTTAATGCCTGCATAATATACGAGGGGTGATCCAAAAAAAAGTTTACAAGGCAAATGAAAAAGTATTTATTAACAATAGAAACAAGATACAAATGGGAATCAAGAGACACATCTGGCCTTCACTTTTCCACATAGTCGCGAAACATGTTTAGGCATTTGTCAGAACAATCGACCAACTTGTTTATCCCGTCTTGGTAGTAATCAGGGCCCTGCTCATTGAGCCATATTTCTCGGCAGCTTTTTTCACTGCATCGTCTGAGATGAACCGTGTACCGGATAAGTTTCGCTTCAACGTCGGAATAAAGAAATAGTCACTTGGAGCCAAATCGGGGCTGTATGGGGGGTGATTCCAGACCTCCCACTTGAACCTTTGCAGCAATTCCTGAGTCTGGCGAGCTGTATGGGGCCTGGCATTGTCATGCAGAAGCTCATTGCTTTGTTCCCGTATACCTCAACGATTTGTGTGTGAATTTCGGATGCGGCCACATTCTTGGCCCATAAGAATCGAATTACGGCTCGCACCTCTATGCGAGACCACTTTTCTAGACGTCGTGCCATTACTGTCGCTCTTAAGTGTCTGCGTACTGACGCTACTTACTCATAGAACCGCTGTAGGACAACTAGCGCCATCTGTCAACCACCCTGGGTGGAAATATTCGCTCCGCAATTATTACGTTTCAAATGCTTCTGCTTGTAACCTTTTTTTTGGATCAACCCTCGTAATTTATATACTAATGAATTGACAAGGATGGTGAAATGCTGATTTACTCACCACTGGCAAGTAATTTTTCAGACATGGCGAGTAGATTTTTAAGTCAAACCGTTATTTGCCAGCAGTTCATTGCCAATATTCAATCTACAGGGTTCCCAGCGGCGACTAAAAAGCAAGTATTTGCTACTAAAATCAACCCCTGGCTACTATGGCAACTACTTTTGTGTAAAAGTGGCTTACAAGCTACTATTTTTAGGTTAGTCCGAACTATTTTCAGGAAAATGCAGACTATTTTGAACAAAAAAAATTATTCCCCACTATTTTTCCTGCACCTTCACTGCATTTTTACTTCCACTACCGTAGGTAATAAGAATATTTTTGTATTCACTCGAAAAATTCAATTTTGAGTTTTAATCCAATTTACATGTTTTAAGGTCTCCTGTGTCCCCAGAAGCATGGGTGAAAGTTTTCAGTCTATTGACTGAATTCAGTCTTTTGACTGAATTCAGTCTTTTTTTATGTGTTATAATACAGATAGGCCAATTTTATGGAATTAATCTTTGTTAGGGGCAAATAAAGGTCCCAGTTTTTTTTTCTAAATCAGCCCCTATTAATGTTAATTCAATTATATTAATAAATAATTTTGCTAAGTTTTTATACTTATTAATGTAACCTTTGGGTCATTCCATGTCAAATCAACGAAGCAAAAAACCTGACCCCTCAGATGTCTATGAAATTTGGCTCATTTATTTGTTCTGTAGAGAAATGAATCTGTACCAATTAATAAGTCTCTACCTGTTTTAGTTTTTGATATACAGGGCTGCAAAAATGCAAATTTTCAAAATTCTTGTTTTACAAATGTGCCCATATGTCCTTCCCTAATTGACTTAGAGGTATAAATTTGGTATCATTAGAAAGCTTATAATACAGGCTTTCAAAGGATATATCACATGTACACATTTTTAAAATTTTTCATTTCAAGGTCAAATTTTTTTACCTTTGACCTTCAATAACTCAAAAAGTGCATTTTTTATTTTCTTTTAAAAAATATATGTTGTTCCTGCATTTATTATCTATAATTACTGTGATTTTCAGAATGGGATTGCCATGGGATGCTGAGTTATAAATTAAAATGTAACATCTATCAGTGTTTTCATACTAACATCAGGGTCATTCCAAGTCAAATCAATGAAAAAAAGTAACATTCTTAACCTGATCCTCTTAATTTTTTTTTTTTTTTATTGGGCTCAGATATTAGGTTTATATAGAAATTAATTAATACTGAATAAAAAGTCTGCATCAAAAATGCAAATTTTCAAAATTCTTGTATTACAAATGTGCCCATATGTTCTTCCCTAATTGACTTAGAGGTATAAATTTGGTATCATTAGAAAGCTTATAATACAGGCTTTCAAATAATTTATCACGTGCACATATTTTTCAAATTTTTCATTTCAAGGTCAAACATTTTGACCTTTGACCTTCAATAACTCAAGAAGCACATTTTTTTTTTTTTTATCTGAAAAAATATATATATTTCTCTTGATAATTTGTTTTATGTGTGCTGAAAATTTCAGAATGGGATAGCAATGGGATCATAGTGAAATAAAATAATGAACTTTCTACTCACTTCATACATTTTTTTTTCTTTTCTTCTGAAGATAGTTACAGTTAAGGATACAATATTTTTTACAAAGTTCTGGTTAGCATTGTCCATTTCTTGCTTTGACAGGTTATAAACTCTCCCAGTTGGATTTATCCTGGGGTCAACTTTTGAAATTACATCACTTACAGGTAAATTCAGTACATCCTCAATGGCTGGATAGTAGAAAGAAGGTGAAGGTCCGTGTGGATGTAAGAACTTTATCTTCAGTGTTTGATTTTCCTCATTAGAGTCTAAAACACAACCTAACCACCATTGTCCATCATATCTGCATATCAAGAACCCAACCATTTCAGTAAATTCAAGATTATCCCCAAAAGCTGTATGAGAAAACTGCTCTGCAATTTATTTCTCATAGCAAAATTAGATTTTAGTAGTAGAATCTTTTTGTTAAAAAGTACCCTATGCTATATTAGATGAATAGAATAGAGATATTAATTGCAGTATTTTATTACTAAATATTATATTGTAATATGATTGCAGTGAAAATTTTCTCTCTCTCTCTCTCTCTTTTTTTTTTCCTTTAATTTTTTTTTTCTTTAAAAAAATCTAATACTGTATTATAAAGGTGAGACACGAATTAACATTTTAATTTAATTCAGAATCCCATAGAAATCCCAAATTAATATGCACAGATATTTTACAATATATTTATGTAAGAATACCATATTTTTTTTTTAAGAAACACACTTTTTGAAATATAGGTCAAAGTCTTTGACCTTGAAATTAAAAATCCAAGAAATATATGTATGTCATATATCAAATGAAAGGCCTATTCAAGCACTTTCTAACAACGGCAAAAATAAGGTTCTGTGACAATTAGGGAACAAGTTATGACTTACGCAATATGCATAATGCAAAAACTAACATATTTTGCCCATTTTTGAAGTTTATTATCACAGAAACAAAAATAGATGCAGACTTTTTATTCAGTATTAATTAATTTCTATATAAACATATCTGAGCCCAATAAAAAAAAATTAAGAGGATCAGGTTAAGAATATTACTTTTTTTCTTTGATTTGACTTGGAATGACCCTGATGTTAGTATGAATACACTGATAGATGTTACATTTTAATTTATAACTCAGCATCCCATGGAAATCCCATTCTGAAAATCACAGTAATTATAGATAATAAATGCAGGAACAACATATATTTTTTAAAAGAAAATAAAAAATGCACTTTTTGAGTTATTGAAGGTCAAAGGTAAAAAAAATTGACCTTGAAATGAAAAATTTTAAAAATGTGTGCATGCGATATATCCTTTGAAATCCTGTATTATAAGCTTTCTAATGATACCAAATTTATACCTCTAAGTCAATTAGGGAAGGACATATAGGCACATTTGTAAAACAAGAATTTTGAAAATTTGCATTTTTGCAGCCCTGTATATGAAAAACTAAAAGAGGTAGGGACTTATTAATTGGTACAGATTCATTTCTCTATAAACCAAATAAATGAGCCCAATTTCATTGTAATCTGAGGGGGTCAGGTCAAAAATGCTACTTTTTTTCGTTGATTTGACATGGAATGACCCCTTTGGAAATGTATGTTTTGAAAATCTACATACATTATGTATGAGGTTATTATATTTTACTCAATATTATAAAATATATATATATATATATATATATATATACTTCACTCCAAGGAAAATTTTTTACTTTCACCCATGCCCAGAAGTGATTTTTGACAATTGGTGTGGGTGTGTATGGAGGGGGGGAGATCTTCTGACTACCATATCTCTGAAACTTATAGAACGATGAAAATTCAGAATTAAGACAGGTCTGGTGTACAGATGATTTTTCTAATTTTGGTGAAAATTGAAAAACCGGAAGTTGTAACACTGGAAACCGAAAGTGGTACTGTAAGACTGTATATAAACACCCACTTAGATGTCCTTTCATATGTATTAGTTGGTTGGTTCAGAAAAATTGATAGGCTTTCTGAATAAGTAGTTCAACTTGAGGTTCTTGCAAAATAGCTGTATGAATTTTTTTCAAACTCACCACTCACTCTTAAAAATTGCTTTTGAATCCCTTTTTAGGGATTTTCACCCTAGGACCCTTTTTAGGTTTTCCCTTTTGCATCAAATTAATTTTTCACGGTTATTACAGTCAAATTAACAATCATCCTGATTAGGTAGGTCAGTTTTAGATCTCAGAAATAGGTGTTTCAAAAAAGGCTCTACCGATTTTTTTTTAATCTTGCTATGTAAACTCTGTTTTATATTCCATTACATATGTATCAGTTTTCTTTCACAAGAAAAGTATTTAATTTCTTAGGTGAATTTTATATTTTCTGACCACATTATGTCCAAAAACGGCTTAAATATATATATAAATCCAAGACTACTATTTGGATTGAAATGGCTACTATTTCATTAGAAGTGGCTACTATTTTATATATTAAAGGCAATTATTTCTGAGTGTCTTTTATGCTGGGAACCCTGAATCTAGTAAAACAATCAGAAATCTGTAAGCGAGCAATATAGCTGTGTAAAACAGCTAAAAAACTCTTCTCAAAAGCATGAACAGTGTTTGAATGAGCAACTAAACTATTTTATATTTTATTACCTTTTATTATTCTATATACTAGGGGTGCACAACCTTTTTGGCTGGTGGGCCACTCGCGCTGTTGAGTGGGACATGAAGGGCCACAGACGAGGTATTATAAAAGAATGAAACTGTGCAGATGTATTTGCTGTATAATATATACATATATATATACGTCAGGGTTGGGTTTTTGCCGGCAAAAATGCATTTTTGCCAGGACAGCAGCAAAAAGTGGAAAAAACCAGGCAAAAATGGAAAAAATGGGAAAAAATTAGGAAAAGTGGAAAAATAAAATTAGAACAACACAATGCCTTTCAATTTTTACCCTTTTACACTTTGGCACCTCAATGAAAAAAATGTTTGAAGATTTTTTAATTTAAAAGTAATTATAATTAATTAATTAATAATAATAATATATAACCAGTGTCCGACAAATTCCGGGTGCCAGGGTGACTATAAATATCCATTGGTGACCAGTTACGGCAGACTGACAAAAAAAAATTTCATGCATTTACAATATTTTTTATGTATATTTTGTTTTTCCTCCCACCTTCTTGTCTTGGTATAAAAGATGACATTGCTGATGTATTGAATGAATAGTATGAGTTTAATGTTTTCTGAAAAATTTAACAATTATTTCTGTTTTTGAAAGATGTTTTTCCATGAAAGATAAATTTCCATATTTGATAAATCTTCTTACTATACTGGTACTTTCCATGTCAACATTTTTGTGTTAAACAATATTCAAGCATCATAAACACTATCTAAAGCAAACTATGTTCGAATTTACAACGAAAAAGTTTAAATAGTATGATATTTCTCAAATGGATTCTCTTTAAAGGAATTCTGTCCTGAAAAATTAATAGACAAATAGTATTTTAAAGCCAAAACTTAAACACTCTCAATATATTTGATGATTATATTAAAGGTAGAAATAATATTTATTTCTGTGGAATGTTTTTTTTCCCAATAGTTTGTTTTTATCCTTCTAAATAAAAAAATAGTTATTTTCTTAAAAATTTCCTTAGTTCACATTTTTAACTGAATAGTTCATTTATTCAATGTAAAATAATATGCGAATGATCTGCATTAATTATACAATTATGAAATATTATTAAGTTTTGCTGAGTATTGTCATAGAAATAATTCGGTATTTCTGGTTCCTAAGATATTGAAACTTTGTCAGTCCCTGAACATAACCATAAAAATAAAACTACAAAATTATATTTTTATTTTATTGAAGCAAAAAAATCTTAAGTAAGACATATTCAGAGAGAGAGAGAGTTTACTTGAAATTTACATTTCAATTCCAAAAAATGCATGATCAGTGACTGACTGGCAAATTTTAGAACAGCTGAGTCAATAATTGACTTTTCCCCACTGTAAACAAAAATATGTAATACATTGAAAAACACAAATATTCTAGTAATTAATTATTGAAGAATATTTTTTAGATAGGTAATTTAAATATTTTTAAAAATGAAAACAATTATCTTAACTGTTGATGCTAAAAATTTCATTTTAAAGAAATTTTAGAATGCATTATTTTAATGATTTACATAAGAATCAGCAGATCAAGAGTGTAATTAAATCTCTGGTTTTAATTTGTTAAAATTATGATTTAAATATTAAAATCATGTAATTAAAATCCTTAAAACCCTGTTTGAAATACTGGTAATTTTTGCCAGTGGCAAAAATTGTGGCAAAAACTATTTTTGCCGGGGTGGTTTTTTCCGCGGTTTTTACCATGGTTTTTTCCACTTCGGCAAAAATTGGCCAACCCTGATATACGTGTGTGTGTTTCTTAAAATATATATAATTTTTTTTTTTTTAATCAGCGAGTCAAGTGAATCTCAAAGTGTAATAATCATAAAGTTATGCAAATCATAAAGTAAGCAAAAGAATTAAATAAATGTATCATATAAAATACAAAAAAGGATAAATAAAATGTATTGCTTTGCAGAGAGAGGGGAAAAAGAAAGGTTATACTTAGATTCTCAAAAACACCTAGCACAAATGTAAAGGTAGATAGAGGGTACCAAAATAAGCAGTTTTAGTGTAGGTAAATGGGTATGAAAATACCGCTTTGAGGTATTACAAGCACTGGCGAGATCTATAAGTGAAAAAGCTTCTCAGGGTTTTAATCAGGGTTAGAAATAAGCAGTCGTTAGTCGTATTTTGCAACCAGTTTTTCCATTTCGATTCCTAGAATTCCAATCATAGGTGCCATATTTGACGCCTGGATTTTTTCCTCATCATATTTAATAATTTTCCAAATTCCGTCAGACTCTAAACAAGTCAGCTGAAACTAATAAAAACTAATTTAAGAAATTGTATCTCTATGAAAGTAGTTGACGATTTGTTAATGATTAAGTTAAAAGGCCCTAAATTGGAAGATTTCTGCCCAGAAAATTCTATTAAACTGTAGTGGAATGATGTATCTTCTGAATGAAGAATGAATTTGTGATTTTAAATATGTACGTTTAATATTGTCAATGTAATTACATTCATTACATAAATATCTTTTATATAATCTTGCATATATTATTTACAAGTTGATGCTGTATTATTATTTTTTTAACATACATATTTAATTATAGATGGCACCTAGATTTTTCATTCTGACGCCCAAAAAATTTAATCCAGGCGTCATTTTGACGCCTAGTTTCAAAATTCTTATTTCTAACACTGGTTTCAATTGTTATTTTCCACATGAATGTCAAACAATGTATTGTGCCACCTTATTGTTTTGCCAAAACAGAAAGAACATGGTCTGCAAAAGTCTTAATTAATTTAATGAGGATTTGGTTGCTAAATATTATAACAGCAACCAAGGGCATTGCCAAGGAAAAGGACACTTGTATTGTAGCTGAGATATTTCCGCGGATCCGCAATTTTCCGCTTTTTTGTGATTTTCGTTAATTTCGCGATTTTTTATTTTGTTAAAAATCAAACTCCAATAACGATCAGTGTTCAAGCGCTCCACGAAAAACTTTAGATTCTCAATCTTTTTCCATCCAAAATATAAATGTCAATATTCATTCTAAACGTGCTTTATCATATTCTATAACATATAAAAGAACAGAATTATTCAATATTTCTCACTCATGTAATTTTTTTGTCCCCCCCCCCCCCTTTTCATCTCTAACCACCGCCAATCAAACATTCTGCGGGAAGCCTTTTATTTTTGAATATTTATCCATCTACAACAAAAATATCAATATTAATTTTAAACTTACTTTATGATATTCTAGATCCCATAAAGAAGAATTGTGTTTAATATTTCTCACTCATGAACTACTTTTTAACCCCCCACCCCACCCCTTTCTCATTTTCCACCACCAGTCAATGTTATTAAAATGTTGATTCCTAGTTAATGCTTTTTTTTTTTTTAAACACATGTTCTATTGTGCTGATGTGTTATTCTTTTAGTTTTATTTGTCACTTTAAAAATATTTTGTATAGTTTTTCCCTGTGAGCATTATTTTTTCATTTGAAATAAATTTTATGAACACATTTGTATAGTTTTCCCCGCACGCGTTACTTTTCATTTGAAATTAATTTTATGAACACGCGTGTTTCCTCTTTTTTTAATTTTCTGCACTCTCATGCCTGTATTTCTGAATTAAATAAATTTTTATTTTTGACTCTTTAAAGAAATTAGGAAATCAGCCTCAGTATCCTACGTGCCTCCTGTTGATAAAATCTGTAGTTATGTCTCTGTTAGCAATCAGCTAAACTATCATAATAGTTACCATTAGCAACTGAATATACTGCTGAAAATATGTGATATATCTTATATTTTTGCAAACGTAACCCCAATACATGCACGACCACTGAAAATCTTGGTTTTATCTACACATTCTTTTAGCCGCTGCCCCATTTCTGTTTGCAACTTCATAAATCCTAAATGACGGTCATCATTATCACGGTCGGTGTTTTTTTCAGCTTTACAAAATAATAAGAACCCACCGGACTTGTATTTCTTTATTATGTCACCGGACAGAAATAAATTTGACTAACTGCACATTTGAAGTTTTTTAATAGAAATTAATTACTATTATAAATTTATGCTTCTTCATCATTAATTTTAACAAAACACATAAGGGAAAGATTTTTAAAAAAGGGGGTAGAAGCTTTTACTTACTGATTGTTACATTTTTCAGTTTTTAATCTTCTCAGGTACATGAAAATCACTTACCAGTAGATTATTCCATGATTTTTCCAATAAAAAATGAAGGAACATACTGTAGGTTACATTATTGAGAAATAGAATGGAAAACTTAGCTCTCAAACAGAAATATGTATATAAACCAACAATTCCCCCCCCCCCCTCCCCCCAGCAAACAACAAAAAAAAAAAGTTTTTGTAAATGCCAGTTTTGCAAATGCAATAAATAAAATATTTTTTCTTTCTTTCTTTTTCATTTTTTCTCTCATGCTGTCATGCTGATGATTAATGCAAGCTAATATGTCTGTCCTTCCACGGGCCGCAAATTGATGGCTAATGGGCCGCAGGTTGTGCACCTCTACTATATACTGAAAACTATATTTTAAGAAATGATGCTTTAGGAACTTGAAATAGCTCTATTGAATAGTCAGTTCATCTTACAATTGTATAAATTTTGTTCTAAAGATTTTCGACTATGCATTGTATATTGCTTGTTGGTTAAAAAAGAAAAAAAAAAAATTCTTAGTTGGTTAGAATTTCTAAAAATGTCCCACCCCTGTTAATTGATAAATTAACAAACTAAATATTAATATATACAGTAGGAGTAGACTCCCAGAAATCCGCACTCCTAAAATCCGCAAACTCAAGAAATCCACACATTACAACCAGGGTTGGCAAAAACCCGGGTTTTTCTAGAAAAACCCAACCCACTTGGGTTTTCTGGGCTTTTGTTTGAATGCAATTGCATTGTGATGTTAGATATATGTTACTTAGCATATTAGTTGTAATACACCTAATTATATTAAACTACTAACTAATAATTAATCTAATATTTATCTTTGAAATAAAAATTGGTTTGATTCTAATATTAAAATAGTGTTAATCAGTAAGATTACTATATTTTATTTTAATGTATGCTTATTCAAAATAAATATTCTTAATGACAATAACTGATCAAGTAAAGTAATTTAAATTCTTAAGTACAATACAATACATATCATTTAAATTTTTTAGTTCCCCATCATGCTATAGATGGAAAACTTAGGTAATCATGAAAATTTTCGACCTCGTTTTTTTACTTTTTTACACATTTTCATGTGTGAGGAATCCGAAAAATGACAAAATTTGTATGGTGTGTGTTAGTTTATTAGTCCGTTAGTCTGTGTACACGATATCTCAAGAACAAATTGTCACAGAAGTCAGATCAGTTTTAAAATATTGCTCTCGACACAAGCAAGAATCCTATTCATTTACAACATTCAAATTAAAAAACTTCGTAAGTTATTAAAAATTTATGCTTTTCTTAACATGGGAGAATAGGGCAAACTTTTACCTTAACATGCATTAAGTGGAAAATTTTTACTGGAAAAATGTGAGACCAGTTTTAAAATATGAGTTTTGATGTTGGAATGAGCATCAGTAACTAGAGACATGCTACATTGGAAATTTAAGAATTTCTTAGCATGGCAGTATAGGGCAAAATTTCACATAAATGTCAATTCTGAGGGATATTTTCATCGTAAAGATGTCGGACCACTTTTGAAATATTATTTAGGGTACTGGCATAAATATCATAGAGTATAAATATTCCAATTTAAAAAATTCGTAAATTATTTGGCATTTACGATTTACTTAAAATGGCAGTATAGGGCAAAATTGAGCATAAATGTCCATTTTGAGGATCATAAATATATCAGACAACTTCAAAATAACTTTTATGATACTTGTTTGAACATAATTGACTACAAATATTCTAATAGGAAAATTTCGCAAGTTACTCGTAATTTAAGATTTTATCAACATAGCAAAATGGGGTGGATATCCCATGTAAATATGCATTTTGAGGATTGTTGCATTGGAAATAGTAGCATGAAAATGAAACTACGAAATTGATCCTAATAAAACAAATTAATAGATTAGAATAAGATAAATATATCAAAGTGCATGGTGGATAGCCTATTAGGTGGGGATTTTATTCTGTCACTGTGTCAAGTGTTTGGTCAGATTCATTTCTCTTAGCATGATAATCATGTTAAGAGAATGTCCTGTACACTAGAAATTTATGAGACCATATATGTGATGGGGAACTGAGCAGAGTCCTATTATGCCAACTAGTTTTAATTCTAAAAATAAGTTGCTCTGCTTTATCCTTTTTTTTTTATTATTATTATTAGTTTTTTAATAGTTGTAACGGTTATAGAAGAAAATTTTATTTTATTAGATTTATAATTATGTTGCTACTAAAATTAAAATAAAATTATTATAAAGTTTTAAAACTAAATAATTTAATTAGTTAAATATTGATTCTGGACAACATTTATGTCCGCTGTTAAACAAAAATATCGTTTGGTTTTACAGGAAAAGGAAAATTGAACCAATTACAGAACTTGCTTTTATTTTATTTATAACTGCAGTTACTTTTTATGTTTAATACTATTTTCTAGAAAATAAAAATAAGAGTTTTTTCTTTAAAGGTAAGGTGTTTTCTATACTTTATAGATGGGATTTGTAAATTATAAATAATTTTTAACAAAAACCCACTTATTTGCAAAAACCCAGTGGGTTTTTGTTGGTGTGCCCAGTTTGCCAACCCTGATTACAACCAATGTAAACAATAATATTTATAGTAGTTTTGAAGGGAAAATATCAAGATAGAACTTATTTTAAGTGATATTTTAGAAACTGGATCTAATAAGATAACGAAAATTAATTTTAAGCAAGGTCCAGGTCTTGGAGATAAGTACCTAAACCAATAGTATTTTTGCTGGAACAAAAAAGCATTCCATATACTGAAAAACAAAATAAATAAATAAATCATTTGTTTTTACTTGTATTTCTAAACTGTAATAAAATTTGTAATTTCATATATCTTATATGCATCCACAATCATTTTTAATGGATTTTAGCATTCAAATTCTAATTTATTAAAACTGCAGACAAAAAAGAATACCTGAAATCTGCAGAATTTTAAAATCCGCACAGTCTCTGGTCCCAAGCTGTGTGGATTTCTGGGAGTGTACTTTATTATCTAACTTTGCAATGCAAACATATTCATAAAACAGAGATGAGATTTTTCAGCTGATTTCAGCTTTTTTGTACATTTAAGCTTTTCAGCGCTTTTTTTTTTTTTTTTTTCAGCCTTTATGTTTTTGATGTATATTTGATCTTTTTTTATACATTGAAGATTAGTCTTCAAAATTCTGGTATTTCATTTCAATACAGTTTCAGCTTTTTTGTAGTGCTGCACTGAGTAGCACTTTGGCCGAGTACCGAGTAGTTGTAAGAAAGAATGAATAACTGATGAATATATGAAGAATTTTGCACATGCTGAAATTTTAAAAAGGCCTTTTGAACACAAAATTAAGTTAAATGGCAAACAGCAGTTCTGAAACATTTCAGTTCATGAAATGTTTCAGAACTTTTGTAGTGTATAGTATACACTATTAGGTTCATTGTTATATTTGATACGTCCAGCTTAGTGGATTATTAAAACCATAATAATTGATAATTTCATTCTTTATTATATAGTCTTTCTCAGATGTGAATCATTCTTAGATAATTCTTAAAGAATACAGAAGTTCCTATACACTTAGGCTTAATTTAAGATGCATGAAAATTTACATATGAAATGAGAACATTAAATATTTTATCATTTCAAACATGATAAGACTTCATTCATCTTCAAATTCTAGAAGAGTAAAATAGATAGGTGGTTTTGGGCCATAATTTGCAAAACAACAAATTTGATTATTAAAATATATTTTTAATAACATTTTAGTGTATTTACCTTTTTCATAATTATTTTTTAAATTAAAAATCAATCTTTTCTTACAGTTTTAAAAGTGTCTTACTTTTATTTGCACAAATATGTAACTAATGTTTTATCTACTATTTTAATATTATATAAGGGTTCTTTTTTCTAAAATATTTTATTTTTGTCTGTTTTATACATACAATTTTTATGTACTAAGTTTTTATAAAAAAAAAAAAAAAAAAAAAAAAAAAAAATGCATATTACACATATACAAGATGGTTATACTTAAATTCTTGCAACTAAAAGGGATAAGCTCATATCATGAATTGTCACTATACCGAGTTTGGTGACATACTCGCCCGTTTTAACTGCGAAAGCTGTTTGCAGCAAAAGTTTAATGACTCTATATTTATATTTTCATAATTTTTTAGTTTAGTTATTAATAAACAACTCTTATGAATACATTTCTTTCAATAATACATAAAAATAATGAAATTCTTACTACTCGGCATTGGCCGAATACTTGGTCCAAATTTGGCCGAGTAACGAGTACTCGGCAAATTAGCCGAGTACTGAGTATATACCGAGTACTCGGTACAGCTCTACTTTTTTGTATTTTTGCTAAACTCATCCCTGATAAAAACTCACAAATACCCAGAAAAACCCATGTGGGTTGAGGTTTTGCCAACCCAGAATTATTCAGAAATTATTTCTAATGTATGTATCAAATTATTTCTGTATTTTTTTATGCCTATGATTATGAAATTCTCCAGAAATTTCAGTTTGCTAATGTTTAAAGTGAATTTAATGACTTTCTAATAAAATTAAAACTTAAAAAAAAAACCTTAATTTATTTATAGTGCTTATAAATAAAATGACAGACTTATATATATTATTTGGTAAGTATAGACTAGCAAACCACTGCAATAATCCAAACTTAATAATTTTTCTCCAGCTTTTGATGTAAACAATAATTAACTGTACTTCACTGCTTTCAAATATATATATATTTGTCCAAAATCAGTATTAGGCAAAATTTCTTTGGTAACCACTGTAGGTCACCATGCTTTTTCAAATATGTATTTGTTGTTTAACAGATTTTCTAATTTTATTATTTTATCAGGTGTGTCTTGTATAGGAGGCAAAGCCTATAAGCAAGCAGAAAATTATGGATTCCGTTTAACGATGGCCGCATTGGACCCAAAATGTAAGCTGTTTGTAAATTTTAAATAATTTTCTAGATTAGTTTCTTTTATTCTTTTTTTTTTTTTTTTTTAGCATTTTTGAATGTTTAGTTTATTAAAGAAAATTGATTAATAATATTTATTATAAAAAGTAATATCCCATTAAATTTAATGATTTGAAAGAAAGTTTCTTGTTGTTGGTTGAATGTATATGCATGCATTTAAGCTTTCTAAGGTAGCGAGCACTTGAATACTGTTTCTGTATCAGAAGGGGGAGGGTAGTACTACAACTACTTTCATATCACAATAGTTGCTCCGATTTTTTAAGTATCTTGAACATATTCTGTAATATTTTATTTTGTGAACTTTAACAATAAAGAAATAAAATAAAAAATTGAAAAACAAAACAGATTTATTGAAATATTTGCATACAAAAATTAGTACAAGTTACAATAAAAGAAAATAAATAAGAAAAACATACCATTTTAAAAACATTTCTGTGATTTTTTTTTTTCTTTTTTTTTTTTTTTTTTAATTTAAAAGTTTGAACATAATTGAAATAGAATATAGAATTTAGCTCTCAATTTAGGTAAATGTTTAAGAATTGTTACTATTATTACAATCTTCCCCCTCCTCTTTTAGACTTTGCAAAAGCCAGTTTTGAAGATTAATAAGAAATAAAATAATTTTTCAGTTCTTTTTTAGATATATTTATACTTAAAAAAAAAAAAAATGCTGTTGATGATGATGATTAACACAGCCAAAATTGTCTAGATTTTTGCAATTCCAGATTTTCGGCTTCATACTGTGGTCGATTCAGTTATACTAAGATATGTTTTGTGTATTCTGTTCTATGAGTGATAATAGTTTTTACCACTGGCGAAAATTACGTTTGTTTGCATTTAAAAATAAAGTTTTAAAGGTTTTAGCTACGTGATTTCAATGTGTAAATCATAATTTTAACAGATTAAAATGACTGATTTAATCTTGATTAACTGATTGTTTTGTGAATCATCAAATGAAGCATTTACTTTTTTTAAATTTTTAACACCAGAGATTAACAAAATATTTTTCCACTTCTGAAAATGTCTAAATTACCGTCTAAAAATATATAATTGAAAATATTCTTTATTATTATTATTATTAAAAAAAAAAAAAAAAAAAAAAAAAAATCATTTATAGGAAATTTGTGGTATAAATTAAAGCCAGTTGCTGATGCTTTAAATAGCAAATAGAGCGATACCTCAACATTAGCAGATGCATGTCATTTGTGGTGTTCTTTAGTATAAAATCCTATTATCATATTATCAAAGTAAAAAAAAAAAAAAAAAGTTTCAACCAAGCAGTGTTACCATACCATTTAGTTGCATATTTCTTACACCCAAAGTACAGAGGAAAATTATGAACAAAAATAGAAAGCTAGAATATAGTTAGAAGAAATAGATCCCAACTTTGTACCTCTTGTTATAAAATTTGATTTAAAAGATTCGCCTTTTCCACAAACTTATTTCACTGCTAATGTATTGAATCAATTACAGCTCACAAATGGTGGGAAAGTGTTTCATCTGTTTGTCACATATCAAAACATTTTTATGAACTAATTTCCCATTTGTAAATTTGTTTCTCTAGTTCTGCTACTATTGAAATAACAATTTCAAATTTTTCATTCATTCTGATATTAGAAACAAACTTTCTCTGAAAACTTCCACAAAACTTATTTTGCTATGCAATGTTAAAAACCTGCTAATGCTGTAATTTGTGCGCTTCCCCTCCCCCCCCCCCTTTTTTTTAAAACTTTACAATAGCTTTTTTTCTTTAGATTTTTAACTTAAATGAAATAAAAATGTAATTCTGTAGTTTTGTTTAGCTATTGTCACTTATTAATTGATTAATTTAATTAATTATAATGACTTTTTAAATTAAATATTTAATTTTCTTTATGGTGCAAACTGTAAAGGACAAAAATTGAAATGAATAGTGTCATTCTAATTTTATTTTTCCACTTTTTTCCACTGTCCTGGCAAAATTGCATTTTTGCCGGCAAAAACCCAACCCTGTATTTCTTTCAGCATTAGCTGTTTTTCAGCATATCTCTTTAATAATTCATAAAATTATGTATAAGGCCCTGGGAAAAATTATAAGGTCGATTAAATAACCAGTTGAACTAAGATTTATGCAAATTTTTCGGATGGGAAAGCAACAAAAATACAAAGTATGCAAATGATTTGTTAATTATAATACACTTTAATTAATATCTAATTTAAATTAAATAAACTAATTATCATATTAGATATTTTTCTTATTTGCTGATGGAAAAAAGTATAAGGTCGTCGAATTTTTTGCAGGGACATGTAAATTTTATGCAGTGTGAAAATGAAAGAAATAGAAAAGGTAACTTAACATGCATTTAGGGTTACTTTAGTCTTTCTCTGTGCTATTGGCAACGATGCCGAGGCAGAAACATTTGTCTGATGCAGAACACCATAAAATCCTTGGAATGAAAGCGAGTGAAATGAGTGATGCAGCTATTTCCAGGTCTATCGGTTAGTCTAAATTGGCAGTCAATAATTTTTTTTAAAATCTTTAAAAATATAATAAATGCAAGTGCTCAAGAAGGCCAAATGCACTTTCAAAGCACAAAAAATGGACTATTTTTCGATGGATGTGCGATTAAAAAAATGTCTTATTTAGAAATAGTTCATGGTTTAAGTCTACCATGTACTAGCTGAACTGTCTAGAGTGTTTTAAGTTCCAATCTGAGGGTACAGTTCCTAAAGTTACAACCTCAACAACACTTGACAAAGAAGCATAAATTAGCTCGCTTAGAATTTGCTAAAAAATATGTTTCGCTTGGAGATAAGTGGAAAGATTTACTTTGTTTGGATGAGAACATTTTATTTTGATAGGCCAGGCCGTTTTAAAAAATGTTATGATATTTAAAAAAATAAAACCTTACTTTTCCAAGCGGCTATATGGAGGGGGGGGGGATTAGTAATTGTATGGGGAGCGTTTGTGAGTAATGGCATGTTACCAGTTGTGGTAATTTATATACCTAAATTCAACATATGCTGGGTGATAATTTGCTTCCCGGTGCCACTCTAGTTATATCAGGATATTGGATATTTCAGCCAGGATAATGCCAGTATGCATGCTGCTGCTTCAACTAAAGCTTGATTTGAAGCAAATGAGGTACGTCTGCTTGATTGGCCATCCTGCATTTTGCATTTAAACCCATTGGAAAATATTTGGAGTATACTTGCACAGTCTGTTTATAAGGACATATGACACCATCGAGGGAAAGGCAAACTCTTCAGTGCGATCAGATATACGAGGGAAAATATCAAAAAAGAAAATTCATCTCAACCTGAATCAACAATGACTGATCGACTGATAAATGCCATTGAAAAAAAAAGGTCAATTTGTAGGACGTTGATTTTATATTTTCATTCACTGCTCCTCGACCTTATAATTATTTCCAAGATGAAATGCCATCAGTTTTCTAAATTGTCATTTAATGCTTTGATTACATATTACATACATTCATAACCTATGTTTATGTTTTTAATTTCATTTCAAAGAAAAGGTGATATTAAATTTTTCGAGTTTTACTATGTTTTATACTTTTTTCCAGGGCCTTACATATGAATCAGGCTCATAATTTTCCCAAGCTTTTTATATAAACAAAATCGATATAAATATTGATAAAATTACCTTATCAAACTAATATTGATTTTTTCTTTATTTTTTAGCATATGATTCATGTGCACCGAATAAAATAGTAACAGTAAATATTATTCACAATAATCAAGCATTTCATCTTTGTACTCTCAAACATGGAGAGATTTACCAAGTCAATTTGGATCTTGCATTTGACAAAGAAGATGATGTAACATTTAGCATAAATGGACGTGGTAAGATTCATTAATTCTAACTTTTAAGATAAAAGGGTGACTGACTTTTACTTATTTTTACTTTTATTCATTTATTTATTTATTTTTTTTTTTTTTTTCAGTATAAAGACAACATTTTTTACTGCTAACATATTGTTTATCAAACAATGTTATGTGGTCAAATCTTGTTATGTAAATCTCAAGAAGAATTAAAAATGAAATGAAATTATGAATAATTTGTTCTTCCCAATATGAGAAAGGCAAATAACAATAATGAATTTTCAAATTTATTTATTGTATTGCATACATACTACTTACAACTAAATCTTGAAATGAATATCTGGATTTTAAATGTAAAAAGTGCACTTTCTTTATAAGCACAAGCAGCATTCTTTTGTTTTTAAAACCTGGAGAAAACTCTAAAATTTGTGACTACTTTTTTGGAAACTGTTTCCTGTTTAGACTGTTAAAACAGCTAACACATAAATTAATATTCCTTAAAACTGTAATTCTTAAACAAAGATTATAATGATAAGCTGGTGTGATAACCGACACCAGAACAAAAGGGTAAAAATGCTCCTTTATGGCTAAGAAAAGTACCCCCAACCCTCTTCCAACAAAGACCAGATGTAATCTGAGATATTTCTAAGTTTTAATTCTCCCTCCCCACAAGTTGTTAATATAATTTTCCTATTCAACTTTACAGGTACTGTTATTTTGACTGGCTATCAACTAGTTGATGAGGATGATGAAAGTAACTGCCCTGTTGCAGGTATGTAAAAGGAAATTTTGTGGGAATTTTAAATTTAAATTTCATTTTACAGTTTTACTACTTTAAATTTAACTGAAAAAAAAAAAAAAATAATAATAATAATAAAAAGAGAGGAAACAGTAAGGAAAAATCATATGGTTCACATTTATTATAAACATTTTCAACTGTGTGTGTTATTAAATATGTAGAACTAGAACAGAGTTTTTATAAACCAATGTGCAAATGCAGCAAAAGGAAATATAAAACTATAATAAATAATCAAAATAACTAAAGCCAGATGAAAAATTAATCCCAAAACACATGGGGGCCTTCATCCGGGAACTCCCCATGTAGGGAAAGGAATATGAGAAGTTTCTGACAAAACACTGGTAATTTAACCAAAAAACACGTTTCTAGCCCCGAAGTTCTCACAGATGGAAGCAAGACCATATATTATTTATATTCTTGTATTTTATATTGATGTATTATATTTTGTGCTTGATTTCAGAATTTAATTGCTTTTTATGTTTTGTATTAATTAAATTCGTTTGCTGTATGGTCTTGCTTCCATCTGTGAGAAGTTGGGAACTTGAAACGTGTTTTTTGGTTAAATTACTAGCGTTTCATCAGAAACTTCTCATATTCCTTTCCCTACATGGGGGAGCTCCCCTGATGAAGGCCCTCATGTATTTTGGGATTAATTTTTCATCTGGCTTTAGTTATTTTGCTTATTTATAAATATATATATATGTATATGGTAATCATACCTATATCTTAATATATATTAGTTTTGCTATGTTGTGTGTAATATAAAAAAAATTAAAATATGCTTTTAAATGTACTTCCCATACATTGTAATGTATCAGAAATAGTTTCTGTACACAAATCAGTTGTTCCATGGATCATTTTCAATAAAGAAAATGCCATAGTGAACTTAAATAATATAAAATAATTTCATGACATTCTGTATGTATGTATTAAATATGATACAACATTCCAGAGGGAAGGCAATTTTATGTTTGTCTAAGCAGTTTCACTTAAGGGTTGAACAGAAAGAAAGTATAAAGTATGTTTCTTTCAGGGTTGGGTTTTTGACATGACATGGGTATAACACTGGATTAAACTGTGAAAAACCTATATCACCAAAACTCAAAATCTGTAAATGAGCTAGAATCTGCTTAGAAATGGAAATTACAGTAAGACTTCGATTATCCGAGCTAATTGGGACCGCTAGTACCTCGGATATTGGAAATCTCGGTTAATAGAAACCATGTATAAAAACCTTCCGTGCTTGCGAATTTAACTACTTTTAAAGTAAAAAACAATAGAACGTTTTTTAAATGATAAAAATAAAAATATATGAACTTATGTTTCACAGCTAAAAAGATTTAAAAAGGAAATCAACTGTAGTAGTAAATTTTAAAAAGTAAAATGGAATTTTTTTTAACTATACTTAGTTAAATATCGAAAGACGCATTTTCAAAAATAACACAAATCTCAAGTAAATATATTGTATTTTTAAAATTTAATATACATTAATTTGTTAAATTTACATTCTTTTAAAAAGGTCTGTTACCTTTCGTTGCAAAAGTCCAGAATTTCTATCATGGGCTGCCCTATCGCGCCAATTTTTGAGCAACAGGAGATCCATCGGTGTAGCATCGTTTCTTTGCTCCAAATATTTTAGGGCAGTTGTCAGTGCTTGAACACCTTCACTATGACTTATAGTCGTAGAATCCTCAAAGTCCTCGTCTTCATTTTCAGCGTCATTAATGTACGATGAAGGATTAACGGCTTGTATGATTTCTTCATCATTGAGAATTTCAAAATTTGGATGTTGATTTTCAATGTCCAGCCACTCGCAAACGTCCTCTTCCAAAACTTCTTCACAACCTTCAATTCCATTGATGAACTCAAGAAGTTCCCCGTCTGTCGGTGTGTTTTCCATCTGCTGGGATTCACATGCCTGGGCAACCATGTAGATAACGTCTTTTCACATTTATTTTTTTCAGCGCCTCATTTAGGTTTTCTTCGCGTTGAAGAATATGAGTGATGAGTTTCTTTTGTAGTGTCTCTTCGTTGTTTTAATTACCCGTTGATCCATTGGTTGTATTAACGATGTCACGTTTGGGGGAAGAAAAATCGCCCGTATTTCTCCTGAAATGAGCATTTCTTCTTCCGGATGACAAGGAGCACTGTCTATCAGCAAAACTGCTTTATGTGGGAGATTTAGCTGCGCCAAATGTTCCTTTACATGCGGCACAAAGTCATCATAGAACCACTTTTCAAACATTTCGGAATTCATCCAAGCAGACCTCTGATTTGTGTATTTCACAGGCAAGGAATTCACATTAATATTTTTAAATGGTCTCGGCTTCTTTGATTTACCGATGAGAAGCAGGGGTAATTTATCAGTTCCACTTGCATTTGCACAAACTAGAAGGGACACTCGGTCTTTGCTCTTCTTGTAACCCGGGGCACTGCCTTCTTCTTTAGATGCCAAAGTTTTCGAGGGCATCATTCTGTAAAACAAGCCAGTTTTATTGGCGTTATAAATTTGATCTAATGTCAAATTTTCTTTTTCAATTATTTCTTCAAATCTTTCAACAAAGTCATTAGCAGATAGATTCTATATTGGCAGACAACTTTTCACCTGCAATCGCCAGTTGTCAAATTTCATGTTTCTTTTTAAATTTATCTAACCAAACTTGACTTGCAGAAAAACTTTCATTTTCGTTTAATTTTTGGCTGAGAAGAAGGGCCTTCTCTTTTAGAATGTTCCCGGAAATAGCAATGCCCTGCGCGCGTTGTTGCTTGAACCAAAGATAGACTGCTTCATCAAGTTTTTCAGTTTTTGTTTTCTTTAATGTCGATCGTCCTTCTAAGGCTTTTGCCGAATCCATCTTTGAACAAAAAGCCTCTATTTGAGCTTTGTTACGTCTCCAATCGCCTACAGTGGTTTCACCAACTCCAAATTCCAAAGCAATTTTTTTCAAACTCTCACCATTATTAATTCTTTTAATAGCCTCAAGCTTTTTACTCATCGAAACAACAACTCTCTTTCTTTCTTTGGTTTGGCATTTTAAAAATGAACAACTTACTAGTGCGATGGTCAAACGCGAAATGATTTAAGCAAAGGTTCACTACGAAATAGGGGATTCACGAAAGAAAAGGCAAACAGAAGAATGTTATGAAACACAAATGCCTATTGTAAGAGTCACCAATCCCCCACCCAACAGGGGGGTGTAAGTGTCCGATAACAATTTGCACCTGGTATTCAATAGGGTCACATGACCACTGTTAACAAAGCATTCATGGATGTTGTCTTCTCAGGGTGTAATATTTCTTGGAAGTTGAGTGCTTTTGTGGGGAAGAAGTGCCTGTAACATGGACAACGAACTATAATGTGTATAATTTTTTCCAAGCTCATTTTGGAAAGGAGGAAAGGAAAAAGAAAAGGGTAAAAAAAAAAAAAAAAAAAAAAAATAGACTTCGTTAATGCCTTGGTTAACAGAAACCTCGGTTAATGTAGTAATATTTCCATATATAAGTTGGCTTCTAAATATTATGCTGTTTGTAAGTTAACAGATCTTAAAACAATTTTTAGATGTTGATAAAGAAAAATTAGTTAAATATACTGGTTTCAAACCCAAGAAATGTATACAAAGCATTTTTAGACATATTTTGTATGTTTATATTCACTTATATCTATGAAATTCTAAAATTGCAAAGTTAATTATGAATTTCAACATCATATATAAACTTATAAGCCAAATGTTAACTATACTGATTTTTTTTTTTTTTTTAAGTAAAACATAATAGGGTAAGTGCTCCAGTGATTGACACTTTTAGAGCAATTTCTGATGTTTTTAATGTTTTAGTTATCAGAAACTGTTTTTAGAAATCTTAATATATATGGCATGAAAGACTTTCAAAACCACATATATGTTAAAATATATGCATTTGATAATTATTATTTTATGAATTTTTATTTTACACCCGCTCAATGTTCCAGTAACTGACACTGCCAGTTTTTCATTTTATCAGTAATTAGCACCCTATGCTCCAGTGTTTGACACTGCTAGTTTTTCATTTTACCAGTTATTGGCACCCTAAGCTTCAGTGTTTGACATACAATGTTAAAATTCTTATATGTAAAACATGTGCTTTTATTTTTATTTTTTTTTGTTATTTATTAATTATTTCGGGAAAGATGTCAGTTACTGTAGCATGTCAATCATTGGAGCATCTACCCTATATGCAGTAAGTTAATATGAATTTGAAAATAATTATATTTATAATTATATTTATTACACTTATTATTGATCAGGGATCGATCAAAACAAAATTTGGCTTCCTTTTGTGGTCCCTTCACAAAATTCAAACCCATGAAACCCCTTATACTAGGCTAATCATATTCCCAGTGGCAGAAACGCTGCGACACGGCAACATAGTTGCGGACACAGAAAAACAGCTTGCAGACAGTTTTTATCTGCACTAATAAAAAAAATTAGTCTGCAACTTTCGGACACTCTTTGTCTGTACTACTAAAAAAAAAAAATTGCCCGCAAGTTTCAGAAAGTTTTTGTCTGCAGTCATAAAAAATTGTCTGCAATTTACGGACATTTTTCGCCCACGACAATGCACTACCAATGTATGACGTCTTAGACGCTCTCTGGTAGGAACACGCAAAACAGTGCTTAACAAGGGCGACCTAAGAGCCTAGATCTCCCTTGATAGCTTGATAGGCAGTGTTATGCATGTATTCTTTTCTCCTGTTACCTCACCTGTTACTGAGATTCTACGGGAACGTAGAAAAGTGCTAATTTCATTTAAAACTGCTCCAAAACTTCTCCACTTAAAAATTCAGTTATAAAAATTTCTGTATCAAAACTAAAACTAATACTTTTATTATTTATAATTATTTTTATTGTGTTGTGTCAAACATTACTATAAAATATTTAATTGAATGAGTTAATCTTATTATTTTATAATTGTTTATACTATATTGTTCTGTAGTAAAATTGTATTGTGTATTGTTGTACAAGATCACCACTGTTAAGCCCCCCCCCCCCCCCCCCCCAAGATTGCTGCTATCATCTTTCAGGCTCTTTGGGTGTAAGCCATTTTCACCCCTGACTACATGCAAATTTCGCAGACAGATCATGAAATTTTAAAAACCTGTCACAGACATCTACAAAATTTTCTGTCACTGGGATCGTATTAAACCTCGACGATAGGTCTAATGCCCCAACTGTACCCTCCTGCTCCTCTGTCTTTTTCTGGTCAATTTCGTCATTCTATTCTTTTCGGTGTTCGCCTTTTTTTTTTTTTTTTTTTTTTTTTTTTTCCCCACACTTGATATTGTGAGTTTTTTTGTTTTCATCCCATGCTTTTTTCTATGGAATTTTGACTCTCTTTTTTCTCGTGTTTCTATGGGTTTTCATCTTTTTTTCCCTTGTTTTCTACATGCCAAAGTATGGTGCAGCCACCCTTCATAAAATTCAAATTTATAAAATGAGTCTTTTTACAAGACTTTCTTTTGTAAAATGTTTACATGTTTTCAGTATAATTTTTAATTAATGCCTTAATTTGGCTCAGTGAAACTCTATTAAACTTGATATTAAACATTCTATACAATGATTATAAAAGATTTTACACACTATTGTATTTTTTCACAAAAAAGGGACTCAAAAATTAAAACCTGGATCGACAACTGTTGATTGTATAAACATTTGTACCTGTTTACAGCTTGAACTAATAAATTTAAAAGAAATCTGTACAAGTAAATATTATATAATTTATACATGTCCAGAAAGCATTTATATTTCTCTTGTTTCATGGTAATTAAGAGGATTTAAGAAGCAATTAAAGGCTGTTTAACGTTCAGAATTATTGCTTTTTCTTAAAAACTCCCAATCTCAGTAGGCATAAAAATAAATAGTTATATTTTTTATAAAGTATTTAAATGAACTTAACAATAAATCATAGTGAAGTTTTAAAAGCCAAAAGTTTTGTTTTTTATATTGATCAAAATATTATAATGTGTTTTTCAAAGAACATCAATCTATTTACTTTTCAAACTACCTTTTGTTAAACTAAATATTTACTTAACAATTAAATTATAAATATAGGTTTTTGACATGACGGTTTAAACTTTCAAAATCTGTCATGTGTCAAAAACCTGCCAACCCTGATTTCTTTTTTGTTATATTTAAATTTAACCCTTAAATACACAAATTTTTATTTTTAATAAATAAAATTTGAAATCAACCAGGAAATGGGTGTAGTTAATGAGAAAAATACAAAAAAAAAAAACATGGGATTCACTGTAGAATTAGTGAACTTATGTAGAAAAGATTTTACATAGTAATGTATTTTAACATCACAAAAAAAGCTACATTTTTCTTGCATAAATTTATCAGTATATGCAAAAATATTATTCGTTACTTTTACCTTGTTATTTTTCCTGTATGTTTTTATTATTTTTTATATAAATAATCATAGTTTGTAACACTTGCTGAAATGAAATTGTACTCAGATAGTGCACCAACAATTACAATCACAGATAAACAAGAAATAAGCTTTCAGAGATTCTAGTTGCATTCGGAAACGATAAAATAGTTTTTGGTTAAAAAAAAAAAAAAACTATTCAAAGGTTGCTATATAAAGAGATATGAGGTTTTAAATACCCGATACAGATACTTTTTAAGTGTAAAAAAAAAAAAAAGTTTCCCGCCCCCTCTTCAAAATTATGAAAGATTATCACAATTTAAATAAAATGTCGGAATTTAGGAAGTAATCATGCATTCCCCCCCCCCCCCCTCTCTGAAAGCTGATAGCAGAAATCTTGGGGGGGGGGGGGGGGCTTAACAACAGTGGTGATCTCGTGCAACAATGCAGAAGAAAAGAATACACACATAACACTGCCTATCAAGGGAGATCTTGGCTCCCTAGGTTGTTGTTGTTAAGCACTGTTTTGTGTGTTTCGACCAAGGCACCTATAGGGGGGTTCTAGAATTCCTACCAGAGAACGTCTAAGACATCATACATCGGTAGCGCATTGTCCGGGCAAAAAATGTCTATAAATTGCAGACAATTTTTTTATGAGTGCAGATAAAGACTTTCCGAAGTTGCACGCAATTTTTTTTTATTAGTGCAGACAAAGACTGTCCGAAAGTTGTGGACAAATTTTTTTATTAGTGCACAGAAAAACTGTCTGCAAGCCACTTTTCTGTGTCCGCAACTATGTTGCAGTGTTTCTGCCACTGGGTTGCTGAGATAACAGCATTTATATTTTAAGTTAGTAAGTATTATTTTACTGTGCATGAGCGAAAGATAGAAATTTTTTTTATTACAGGTTGAAAGCTAGATATATTGGGCAACTTTTGTCAAAAATTCATTTGAATAGAGTAAAAATTAAGCAAATTGTCGACAAAAGAACGAGCTAGATTTCAGGCATTTTCCGGAGTTGAAATTTCATAAGGGGTTTTTCACATGCTGCATATTTAATTTGAAGATCCAATTATTTCAACCACATTACAAAAGTTCTTTTTTTTTTTTTTTTGTGTGTGTGTGTGTGTGTGAAAAGACCCTTAATGAACTCACAAATCTTAGTAAATAAATAAAAATATGTTAGAGTTACAAGCCTATAAGGGGATTTTCACAAAAAAGAACTTTTGAAACGTGGTTGAAAAAATTGGATCGTCAAATTAAATACACAGCATGTGAAAAACCTCTTATAAAATTGCAACTCTAAAAATACCTAAAATCTAGCTTGTTCTTGTGCCGACAATTTGCATAATTTTACTCTATTTAAATGAACTTTTGGCAAAAGTTGCCCTATATCTAATTATCTTTTGTGCATGCACAGTAAAATAATATTTACTAATATAAAATATAAATACTCATGTCTCAGCGAATATTACACGTGGGAATTTTATATTTCAGTTTAATGTTTTCTAATGTTTTGTAGCTTTAAAAAAAAAATTAATATCTGCCTAAATAATTGTGCAGTTTCCACTATGAAACATATAAATACTATACATAATATGTACAACAATATATCAAAGTAATTGATAGCTTTTTATGATACTGAGTGTGTGATCCAAAGTATTTGCACTCTGAACTAAATTGATAGTGGAAAATATGAGTTTTTAAATGCTTTTTGCATGTCTGAAGTCCCGAGCCATTTTGTCCAGTACTTTTTTAGAAAATCAAAAAAATGTAAAAGTTAAAAAAAAAAAAAAAAAAAACTTTCAATAATTTGATCCCTCACTGTTCTTACACAAGTTACTTAAAGATATTTCACTTTCTCTTCAATCAAACTCTGTTATTACATCACTCAGCTATTGTGTCACTAATGTTTCAGTCCCTTGGATGACATCATAACTGAGTTTGACTGTATTTACTTATTTAACCTGACGCTGTTTAAAGTTGGAAAGTTAATCTGTGTGATGTAAATACATCACCTCTCTTTTAATTCCTATGCCAAAATACTTCGTTTTGCAGGCATCTCATTGCAGCTGTTCGTTCCTGGCTCAATGCACCCTGTAAAGTTTGCTTCCCGCGGCACTTGTCAACAGGAGAATCTGTGATTCTTTTTGTCGCATGTGCAAACTATTCATTGGTTACCTTGGCGGTTCAATTTACGGATTAAAACCACATATCCGTGATTTTAGGTGTGCAGACCCGCTTTTTCTTTAGGAGCGAAATTTAAAATCAGTCAGTTTGTGTTCCACCTAAGTTCTAATTAGAATGGCCAGGCACTTACGTCCGTGTGTTATTTTTTACCGTTATTTTAATATGTGGTCACACACCCTGATACATTTTTAAAATCTTTTTCCATCAAAAGATATTTTATTATTAGAAGTTACTACGGCTTGGAATTAAATTGTGAAAATTGCCAAAGATGTCATATTAAAATATTTTCATGAAATTATCTTGAAGTGTTAAGAAAAGGGCTTTGTTGCACGAATTTGAAATGTCTGTACAGATTCTACATTCTAGAAAATGAAAGAGCCTATTAATAAAATATTTCTAAATTAGTGAAATCGAATAGTGCCCCTTTTTTTTTCAAGACTGGGTATGTTTTTCTTTAAATCTTTATTCTGCATTTGGAAATATCTTTAAAAAAAAAATTGAATCTTTAAAAACAAACAAACAAATTTGAATCTATCTCATGCTTGGTCATGCTATCCCATGCATGACCAGGTTGAGACTTAGTGTTATAATATACTATCACTATTTTTTTAACATCTTTTGGATTAAATGTAGCCTCTAGCCATCTTTATTAAAGATTAAAATTATTCAAGAGCTTGTAAAAAAAAAGTCTCACCACAATCTGTCTGATATTTTTTAGCCTGATACGAATTGTGACTAGATGTAATAAAAATATTCAATTTACTCGTCATTGGTAAGTAATTTTTCAGATGGGGTGAGTGGATTTTAAAATTAGTCAGTTTTATTTCCAATGTTCAACTTAGTAAACAGCTTAAAAAAAAAAAAAAAAAAACTTTTCCCAAGAGCAAAAGCAGTGTTTAAATGAACAGATACTTTAGATTTTATTACCTTTTAAGCTGTTATTTCTATACTGACCCCTGTGTTTTAAGAAAGGATGCTTTAGGAACTTGGAAGAATTCTACTAAAAGGTCAATTTACCTCTTTACAATTGCTTAAATTTTATTGTAGAGATAAACTATGTGTCATATATTGCTAGCTAATAAAAATACATAATAATGAATAAAAATAAAAATAAATCTTTGGCTGGTAAGAATTTCTCATCCCTGATTCTGACATTAAATCATTGTAATTTTCAATGTTATTGTTAAATTTACCAGATTTCTGAAATGGCTACTTTTTCTTACAGGGGTGCAGAAAATGTTCAGTCCTCTGAAATTTCTCCAGAACATATTCTAAACTCCTCCCGCCAAAAATGCAAGGATTTTATTTTATTTATTTTTATTTTTTTCAGGGGGGGGGGGGGGGATTAAAAGCTATTTACATGTTATAACGATTGTTTTTCAAAATTCTAAAAAAAAAACTATACAAAACTTGATATTTTTATATCTGTGTCACTTAGTAGAGTAAATATTTTTTAGTCTGATACAAACTCTAACAGTAAAACATTGTAAGTTCTTGTGAGATTATTGAATTTACCAGTTAACTGAAATTGCCACTTGTTTGTTGCAGAAATAAAATCAGGGAAACAGACTAACACTGTGAGATTTATGAATTCTGTTGAAACAGGTAAATATATTTTTAAACATTTATTTTTTTTTTTCTTTTGTATATATTTAATATTTTAAGCTTTTAGATTATTTATCAGCAACACACACACAAGAAAAAAATATCTGATGTGGGCACCACATGACTTCCTTATACACCCATTGAAATACACATATTGTTATTAGAACATTGACACACTTGTGTGAGGTAACTGATTCGTAAATAAACAGGCAGGTTCCAGTCCACGAACATTCCTAAATACAAGGGGAAAAAACTATTACTTTAAGCACAAAAGTCACGAAAATATTATATATATTGGCGAGACATATATAGTAGTAGTTCTTTTTAAGAATAGAACTCCATGGCTTATTACATAATCTCTCATTGGCAAATGTATAGCTTAGAGTTAAATGAAAGTCATTCGAGTATATGTAGCCTACTTATGTTCTCTTTGGCAAAAATTAGTGACCAAAAATGATACATTTTACCAAAGCAATTAACTCCATTAAAATTGAAAAAGGGTTTACAATTCTGGCTATCCTGAAACAATATTTTCAGCAAAATTTGATTGCTAATCTTGTCAAGATGCTAAGTTTGTAGCCAATGCAGATTTTGGTCTTGGCATCGATTTTAGTGATTTGACATCGTAATTGGTGACTTGGCGAGTGAATTTGTCGAAAATTTTTAGTTTAGGGCTGCCAAAGTTTGGAAGCTCTAACTTCAGTATGAACAGAGTTCTGGAATTCATTAATTTATAGCACAGAACTAAATTCTTTGAAAGTTCTATAAATGACTTATAAGACTGTAAAAAAAGAAAAATTATTGATGGTTATGGACTAGAACTTGCCTATATCTTTATGTACCACTTTCTATGCGGTATAACATTAAAAGAGGAAACAGATAGTAAGTTTTTCATTTCCACAGAGGTGGGTGTTGACTTAACATCAAATTAGGCATTCAAATGTGGTGAAAAGTGGTAGTTTAGGATTTCCAAAGTTAAGGAACTCTAACTTCAATAGGTGTCAAGTTCTGATATTTTTTGTAATGACTCATTAGTTTCTAGCATAGAATTATCTCGAAAATCCTACAAATCACTGAAAATATTCTCGATGAATTCAAATTCCATTCTGACCAAAATTTTTGGTTGTTCTTGAATTAACAAAATTTATGCTCTGTGGTGTATTTAACAAAGTTTATTTGATTTCTGTAGTTAGACTGATTGTTTCCAGAATATTCATTGATTATTGAATTTTGTGGCACAAAAAAAAAAAAAAAAAAAAAAAATTATTCAACTGTTTCCTGAATATTTATTAAATAAAGCGCAATCATCGACTAGAATCTGCTTATGTCTTTAAGAATTATTTTCTACATGCAAAAATGTCAATATCTTTTATAACAATATCATTATGGGCTGAATGTTCATTAAATAAAGTGCATTTGTCGACTAGAACCTGCGTATGTCCTTAAGAATTACTTTTTACATGCAAAAATGTCGATAAGTTTCATAACGATAGCATTACAGGCTCTCATTAGCTTCTTTTGAAATATCTGTGATGGCAGGTCATGCATAATGGCTAAAACCATTTTATTTTTGGTTCTTATGATTACAATTTTCATAAATATTTCCAAAACAGAAAGTCACACAAAGACCAAAAAGGGAGGTGCACAACTAGATGTTTAACAAATCTATATACCAATTTGCAACAATCTATGTCCAACCGTTCTTGAGTTATGCGAGCAGGGCCGTAGCGAACAATAAATATTGGGGGGGCAAAATATAAAATTAGCCGACTCAAATCTGGCTTAAGTCCGACTGAACATGAATGAAAAATATTGCAGTTTGCATTGATTAGAAAAAAATTTTCATCTGTATTTACCCACTATATATATATATTACTTCAATGATGATGCACTAAAAAATTTTGTTTTTAGATAAAAAGGAAAAAAATACACAAAAAATATTCTGATACCTATTTCTTTCTTTTAAAAATCATATTAACAGATTTCTTTCTCACCTCGAATAGTGATTGACTTTGTAGTACATTTTCACAAAATAACAAACCTACAAAAGTACGTTTTCTTTTAGCTCTGCAGTAAAGAATTTCACAAAAGATTTTTTAAAGCTTTATTTCTAGAGAGAAAGCGTTATAAAGATTGTTTTTGTGTAGTCCTATATATCGTCTAAATTGTGTCTTTTGAAATTTGGGCATCAAAGTAGCTCGGACGTTTCTTGAAAAGATCTTTACTTGCGCAATTGCGATAGCAATTTCAATCCAGCGCTAAAATGACAACAAAGCATTAAAAGCTGCCAGCGAGTTCCTATGATAAGCTATACCAAAGACATCATAAGGATAAATATAGTAACCGATTCTAGAGAATGAAGCACAGTTACTGCATGCTTTTACATGCAAGACTAGATTAAAATAAGTCCTGCTGCACTAAATAAAATTCTGTTTTGTGGAGAATTTTAAATCTATTACTTAGAAAATAAAAACAGGCTTAGGTTTTTTTTTTTTTTTTCCCTGCTCTTAGATACATTTTCAGGCATGAGAATTTTCCGCAGATCTGTGATTTTCCGCTTTTTTGCGATTTTCGTTAATTCCGCGGTTTTTTATTTTGTTAAAATCAAACTCCAATAACGATCAGTGTTCAAATGCTTCACGAAAAAGTTTAGATTCTCAATCTTTTTCCATCCAAAATATAAATGTCAATATTCATTTTAAACATGCTTTATCAGATTCTATAACATATAAAAGAACAGAATTATTCAATATTTCACATTCATGTAATTTTTTTGTCCCCCCTCTTCCCCCTTTTTCGTCTCTAAACATTGCCAATCAAACATTCTGCAGGAAGCCTTTTATTTTTGAATATTTATCCATCCACAATATTAATTTTAAACTTACTTTATGATATTCTAGAACCCATAAAGAAGTAGAATTGTGTTTAATATTTCTCTCATGAACTACTTTTTACCCCCACCCCCTTCTTTCCCATTTTCCACCAGAAGCCAATGATTAAATGTTGATTGCTAGCTTTTTTTTTTAAAAAAAAAAACACATGTTTTATTGTGTTGATGTGCATTATTCTTTTAATTTGTCACTTTTAAAAGGTTTTCTATAGTTTTTCCTGTGAGCATTATTTTTCATTTGAAATAAATTTTATGAACGTACATTTGTATAGTTTTCCCTGTGCACGTTACTTTTCTTTTAAAATTAATTTTATGAACACGCGTGTTTCCTCTTTTTTTAATTTTCTGCAATCTCATGCCTGCATTTTTAAAATCATGGATGGATGGAAAACGTCCAGAACCACTTAGTATGCGGATTTATAAAAGAATGTTTGGTGGAAAAACATTGCAATCATCAGATTAATGTTCTCAGTTATGTTAAAAAAAAAAAAAAAAAATGCATTTTCAATAATTGGGAAGAAAAAGCTGTTTTCCTGAAAGACCGTAATTGTTTCAAAAAATTCTCTTTCTATTTAGATAATAATCAAAGTCTGATTATGTAAAACGTATTTTAACAAATGAAATTATGCAGAATACATTAAAAAGCCTTTTTGACCAAATAAATTTACGTAAACTAGTATGTTTTGCCCATTACAAAACTACAAAAAATGTGCCATACCCACAAAAATGAGGTATGTTTGAAAGTAAGTCAGATTGACTATACGAGGGACCTAGAACTAGGGTGATATGTCTTCTGTGGGGGTCTTTTTAATGAGTCTCAGTTCGTATTTACGCGATTTTAAGAGAAAACCACGGGAAAACTCTGAACGGCTATACCGACGAGCGCAACAAGAGAGGTGTAAATTTGCATTTCTCATCCGACAGCAAAAAGTCTCGGATATTGACGAGACCTTACAAAAATGAATATGTACGCTGTAATATCTCTTTTAAATATATATATATATATATATATATAAAACTATATATATAACTGGTTCATTATTCGAAAATTTATTTTTGCAATTAAAAAGAAATACTTAGTAAACTTTCTGAATGTCTTTCAAAGCCAATCCTATAATAAACATTTTTCAGACATTTTTTATGATATTATAATGTACAAAATCAAACAATTTAATTTAAAAATTAATAAAAAGCCCAACAAATTTAAAACAAATACTCAATTAATTGTGAATTTTACAAATCAAATATTGAACAGTATTAACATTACGTCTATCATTAATGACAAAGAATGTATGTTTCCGATTAAAGATTTAAATCTATCTCGTACCTTCAAATATCCTCTTCCTCTTGGAAGAAAGATATTCAATTATAATTCTGTATCTAAGTCTACCTCTTTTACTAACACTGTAACCTGTAAATGCAATGATCCTTCTTTCTCAAAATTTATTGACAGAGACCATGGACACATTATCACAGGTAATCTCAATATTATTGACAATTATCAATTAAAAAAATTCATGAAATTTGGCACCAAATTTAGACTTCCAGTTAAAACTAGCATTCCACAAATCTTACAACAGTTTCTTATGACCTAGATTTATTTATTTATAAAATATCTATTACTCATAATAAACCTATTGCCTACTTCACTCAATGGAAAGTTTTAGTGTTACAAAAAATCAAAAATGCATTATTTATCATTTCTTCAAATCTGGTGTTATTTAAAAAATCTGTACTTCTTAACTCAATCAAATCACTACAGGATGACTTTGTGATCACTTATGTTGACAAATCACCTAATAATTATGCCATTATTTGTAAATCCTACTATCTCTCTATTTTAAACTCTTCAATCAATAATAGTAACATCTTCAGTTTAACTAATAATAACCTTATTATTAATAACCGAAAAATACATAATTACTATAAACTACTTCAACTTCCCTTCAATAACTTTAATTATCCTTATATAGTTCTCATCCCTAAGTTTCACAAATCTCCAATTAAATTTCGCACTGTCACTGTTGGGTGTAACACTTATAACAACAATGATAATAAAGCTCTACTGGATATTCTAAAGCAAATTTACAAATGTACTTGCAAAGTTGATAATTTACACTGTCTTAAAAATAGCTTTCAATTAATTCAATACATCAAATCGCTCGATTCAATAGACAATATTATGACTTTTGACTTTCAAGATCTTTTCAATGATATTGAGTTATCAGATCTTAGTAATATCATTTACAGTCTTTTTCAAGAATATAAAGCTCAAATTAATCTTCCTTACAATTTTAAAGAAGAAAAATTTAAAACACTTCTTAACTTTGTTATCCATAATAATTATATCTTCCACAACAACGATATCTATTTGCAACAATTAGGCATTCCACAAGGAGGTTGTAGCTCCAGTATTTTGGCAGATCTTTATCTTTATTATTATAAAAAGCAAATTTGCAATGATGATGTTCGATTTTATCGTTACATCGATGATATTATTGTATTTTATCTCAACAAGAACTCACAAAATGGTTTTTCCTTTAATTATCCACGTAATTTAAAGCTAACTCAAAATACTCTGACTAATCAATTTATTAACTTTTTAGATCTCAAAATAATCATCGATGGTAATAAACTTTACACAGATATCTATGACAAACGGCAAGATTTTTGTTTTAATGTAAACTTATTTACACATTTTAATTCATGTCTGCATCTTTCGGTATTTAGAAACATCATCATTAACCATTTATTTCGAATTAATAATTTATGCTCTGCAAAGTTTAAAAACAAGAATATTAATAAACTGATCACAGCCACTGCTAAAATGGGTTTTCCTAAAAACTTTGTATTTTCTATTTTATATCCTTAACCATGTCTCTGTCAGTACAAAAAAAAAAAAAAAAAAAAAGCTGTGTACACTCTTGTGTATATCAACAAAAAAATTATAAAATAATAAAAGACAATAAAAAAGGTGGCGGTTGAGTGGGCAGATGTTTGATTACGGAGGTGGGGTGGTGTTGTAAGGCTGGATGGTTGGGTGGGTTTGTGAAATTAAATTAAAAAAAAAAAAAAAAGTAGAAGGCTTGTTGCATTTGCTTTGTATTACTATGCATACTTTCATTTTCCATTAAAATTTCAGTTTTTTTCCTTTTTGAGTTGTCAACTATATTTAATGTTCTAATTATACTGTTAAACACAATGTGATCAATTGGTGAATTTCTTTGTGGCTTCGTGGTTTCATTGTTGTTCATCTGCTTTGAAATTTGCATTTTTAAATCCATATGGTTCCTGTTCTAGTTGTGGCAGTCTGGGGGAGTGTTGCCGGCATAAAACTAGTGTAACCTAAAGGTGGAAATTAAGAAATTTGGTTGGTGGCCACTGGCCACTAGCCTTCATTTTTTTAGTGGCCACTTTTAAAAAGTTAGTGGCCACTAGTTAGTGGCCACTGGCCACTCGCTGATAAAAGTAAAAGTAAAATAAAATTTTCTTTTCTTTAATTTTTTCAATGTTCAGTCTCGACAAATCATTAAGAAAATAATTAAGGTAGTCAACTTTTTGAAACTCATTCACAATAATACATTTCTGATAAATTTTAATAAATGAAATAGGAATAGATTTACATAATTTATACTATGAATGTAAGAAAATACTATTCAATACAAAATTCATATGTTTAAAATGCTCTTTTGGTTATATTATTTTATAACAGAAAAATTCTGATTATATTGCCCCCTTCACTATCCTGAATGGTGTCAATTTTCTACTTTTTCCAAAAAAAAAAAAAAAAAAATCTTTGATTCATGAAAATATCTGTATATATATATAAATTACGTGTCACGATGTTTGTCCGGGGTAAACTCCTAAACTAAGGAACCGATTTTAATGAAATTTTGTACACTGTGTGCAGTTTGGTCCAACTTGAGAGATAGGATAGTTTTTATTTCAATTTATTGTCACAATATTGTTTTATTGCAATTATTTGTTAATTATAGACATTTATTAAAGTTGCTCCAAAATATCTGTGAGTTCCATTAATTTAATTGTTGCCAAAAAAAAAAAAAAAAAAAAAAAAAAATACGAGTTCATTTTCTTTCGACATAAAAATAAATACATTTAATCAAACGTGAACGTTAAAAAATTATAAAAAGTTAAATTATGCATCTCACGAAAATTGACGTCATAAAATTCGTCGAAAATTGACGTCAATTTAAAGATTTTATACACATTGATAAAGTGCTAATGTAGTTCTATCATAGATATAGATATAGTAATATATATAGATCTCTCATCCCCATGTTATCGTACAAAGATTTTTGATGCCGAAAAAAAAAAAAAAAAAAAAAAAAGCTTTGGAAACAGCCATTAAGTGGTATTGAAAAAAAAAAAAAAGAAAGAAAGAAATATGAATTTGAAACTGTATCTGGAGTCTTTCATTCCCCTTTAGCAAATAAATTATTCATAAATTTTATTTACTAAAATATTAGTATGTATTCCCGTGTGTATTCACTCGGGGAAGACGGCCATATTTTGGTAAAAACGTCGTCTTTTCTCAAATGAAAAGGAATAACTTTTTTCTCCCCAATGATCACTCTATTCTATATATGCTATACTATATCTATGAGTTCTATACTCAAGCGAAGTGTGACTCACTGACCGTCTGTGCAGCCAAGAAAAAGATTTTCTATGTTAATTGCCCACTGGATTTTTTGTAAGAAATTTTTAAAAATCGAGGAAATTTATTTCCCGATTTTAATCCTTATATTTGGGTATAGATATGTATTAGTTATCGCGGGTGTTAGATTGAATTATTTTGCTGTCAAATTGACAAAATTTTAATTTTAAATTTCAAAACTCTGTCGCCCTTGGCTTTTTTTTTTTTTTATTATTATTATTATTTGGCGATCAAAAGCGTAACACGAAAATATACATGCCAGATGTATGCATTGTACGAAATGTAATATGTATTATTCATTGTACGTATGTATGACATGTAATATGTATTGTACGAAATATTGTTTCATATTATTCATTACTCTTTTAATATAAGTTGTTAAAATAACCATGATTTTTGAAAGGAATTAAATATTTTCGCCAGATAATTTGGCGATATTCTTTTTTTTTCGCCAAGGATGACAGAAATGAAATCTATTCCGCTGCAAAATATTAGTATCTTACATCAGATATTTTATTTAGACATTTGAAAACAAATTTGACTTCAAACTATGATAAAATATTTATCATTTTCTTTTTAATTAGTATATTATTAGTATATTAAAATTTAAAAGCATGGTATATAAAAAGTTTTTTTTTTTTTTTAATCTTATCTTAATTTATTACTTATTCTTATCTTAATCCTCAATGTTTCCCATCTTTATTAACTTGAATTTACTATTAAAATTTTAACATACTCAAAAACATTCTCATCACTTCGTTAAAATACACTAAACTTTTCCAAAATCTTTTTCTATTTAAAATGATACATGTATTTACTTTAAATGTCCAATATTTCATAAGATTTCCAATTTTAAAGTTTTAAAATATTTATCAAATTTACTTATTTTTCTGGTTTAGCCTTATTGTTTTCCTTTTTATAACTACAGCTGTTGCCCTCTTTAAAATATTTAAAATGATGAGGTCATTTTATCGTAAAATTATCCATTATAGCATATATTATATTTCACTCCTCCATAAAAATTGATTTTAAAATCGTCTGTTTCTTTTATACTTTTATTTTAATAGAATTTTAATAGAATTTAATTTATATATTAGTCATTTTAGAAATTTTATCCAAAGTAGCATTAGAAATAATATATATCACTTCTCCATTAAAATTTATAGGACCCTACAATAAAATTAATTTGTGCTTAATATCAACACTACGAAAATTTTTATCAATCGCTTCCAAATTTTGACCTAAGTTTCAAATCTCAATCCTGTCGGTTTTTACATAGGCTACAACGTTTTCGTCTTTGTTCGTAAATAATAATTTGACTGTACTAAATAGTTTACAGCCGTATAATTCAACGTATAACTTAATCACAGCAACGCGTGGCCGGGTCTGCTAGTATTAGTATATGTAAATAAAAAAAATATTTTTTTAATAATACTTTATTTTGCAAGTTTCCTTTTCCGTTTTTTTTTTTTTTTTTTTTTTCATGTTACAAATAAATTATAAATTAATTTTTCTTTAATAATAATGAATTTTTAATAATTTGCAATTATAATCCCCCTCTCTAACTGAATTTAGAGAGTGTGGCTGGCCAGGCTCCAACTATATACCAAGTTTGGTTGAATTTCATTCATTGGTTCGTGAGATACGGTGAAAACACTAAACCACAGACACACACACACACAGACTTTTTTTAAAAACTATCAATTCGTGTTCAGGACACCCCAAAACGTGTAGATCCGTCAAAAAACGGAGGTCGAAAATTTTCGCGAATCCAATACTTTCTCTATATTACATATAGAAGAAAGTAAAAAATAGTTCATATGCAATAACAAATATTAAATAATAAGTAGTAAATAAATAAAATATTCAATAAATTATGCATTCTTCTGATTAAGAACTAAAAATATACATACATATATACATTTTTTTTTTTTTTAATAATAACAGAAAACGCACTTACTTTTTCCCGAAAAAAGATATTTTTACAGAATTATCTGTAGCTCCACGTTTACTACCACTACGGTTGCTTTGTGATTCAGGATTTACTTTAAATCTCTTCATATTAAAGCAATAAATCCAAAATTTATATTACTATATAAAGCTTGTTTTAAAGATTGAAATTTCGACAAACCACGCGTATGACTGAATGCGATACGGCCGTTGGGAATGGATAGAAATGCCAAGTTTGAAAAGAAAGTGGTATAAAATAACAAAGAAAATGCGTCGAATGACGTTTTTAATTTTTCTGCGAACGTAATACAATCGGAGTTTCAGCCGATTGATTATCTCACGAGCTTCCTTTTCGTCTCTGTCTTCCGAAAGTCGGCCGAAACTCTCATTTTGACATTTTTTTAAAATCAAAATCTAATACTTTTATAGAAAAATGGAAAAAAGCCATACGTTTTTTTAGTATATGAATAAGACTACCTGCCAATTTCCAGTTAAAATTGACTTCCGAAAATGTCTGTAAGTGGCGATGTTAGATTTGAGAAAGCCTGAATTCGAGGCGCACGGCGCGTTTACTGCGAAAACGCCGCCGCGCGATCCAAGTTTGCATTGGAATGGGGTATTCTATAAAGAATGGGTAGAAGAATTTTAAGTGTTTACTATTAAAATTGACTTCCGAAATATGTTTGCAAGTGGCGAGGTTAGATTTTAGAACAGCTTGAAATTCTTTGCGCGGCGCGTTTACCGCGAAAAAGCTGCCGCGCGATCCAAGTTTGCCGTGGAATGGGGTATATTTTATAAAGAATGGGTAGAAGAGAAGTGGCCACTGCAGTGGCGACCAAAGGCAATTTCTTTAGTCGCCATGTGGCGAGTGGCGACCGCTAATTTCCAGCTTTAGTGTAACCCCACAGGCAAGTCACAAGTCTTGCCGCCTGCCTCCTTCTTCCTATCTTGTGTTTTTTGGGTTGTTTTTTCATTAATTTTGATAAGTTTATGGTTTTAAGTTAAGATTTGTTGTTTTACTTTATTGATTCGTTTGTTTTGCAGGCTGTTAATTGGTGAATCTGGTTTCTTTGCATTGGTGTATTTCGTCCACTGGTGATTTTTTTTTGTCTTGTTGGTCATTGGTGTTTCAGTGATCTTGTATCTGTTGCTTGGCTTCTACTATGCTTAATAGATCATCTTTATTATATATATATATATATATATATATATATTTAACAGCATAGTAATAAATACAATAATGAAAATATTTTCCGGTGATAAAAGAGCATGCAGTGAATAATACCTGCAACAAATATTGATTAAAATATTCATAAAATGTATTTTAACATGGATTGGATTGGTATTGGGAATAAGACCGACTGACTGCTGTAGGTCCTAGGCCTGAGGGGAGTGCCCTCCAAGGGGGTCTTTCTAAGGGTTCCTAGCCCATATTTACGCATGTTTCGGAGAAAACCACGGAAAACTCCGAACGGCTAGGCCAACGAGCGCTACATGGGATGTATTTTAACGTGTCAACAATTTATTTCTTCTGACTGTACATAGGGGAGAGATTGAATTGGTTCTGCTCTCTATTTTAGCTTTATCAGATTCTAGACCCAGTTGGTTGTTACTGAAAAGCTCTGTGGACTAAGTGAACAAAGAGATTTCTTCAACGACCGAATACTTTTTCAACAAATCTTTTCCTGGTTTCAAATTTTTTATCTGAAATAAAAGGTAAAGACTAACAAATCAATCGGGTTATCAGTCATTTAGCCGATAGGACTGTTTTAAATAAAATTCAGAGCCAAAATAAAAGAGATTTACCCGACCTGAAAATAAAGGCTATGTGAAAAAATGTCAATCAGATTATTTGTTAATAGAACAACTAGAGTAAATTTTATTGAACATCGGAGCCAAAAGCTAAACAATTTAATTGGGTTATCTGTCAATGGGCCGACTGGAACACTTTTATTGAACTTCGAAGTCGAAAGCAAACCAATTTAATCGAGTTATCAATCAGTAAGCCGACTGAAATATATTTATTCAACTTCGAACCCAAACGCAAACCAATTTAATCGAGTTATCTGTCAGTAGGCCAACTGGAATATTTTTACTGAACGTTGGCATCGAAAGCAAAGCAATTTAATCTGGTTATCTGTCAATAGGGCGAGTGGAATACTTTTATTGAACTTCGAAGCCGAAAGCAAAACACTTTAATCGGGTCATCTGTGAACAGGCCAACTAAAATAATTTTATTGAACTTCAAAGTCGAAAGCAAACCAATTTAATCGAATTATCTGTCAATAGGCCGACTTACTTTTATTGAACTTCGAAGCCGACAGTAAAAACACTTTAATTGGGTCATCTGTGTGGGCCAACTAAAATATTTTATTGAGTTTCGTCGAGTTATCTGCGAACAGGCCGACTGGATTACTTCTATTGAACTTCGAAGCCAAAAGCAAAACAAATTTCATCGAGTTTCCAACCTGGAATAGACTAGAAAATTCGGCTTGTACGAAGTTTAAAAAATTTAACTTGAAATAAAAGCTAATTAGAAGATGATCAATCGGATTATCTGTTGAAAAGTTGACTGGAAGGTTTGTCTTGAGTGTTAGAGCTATAATGTAAAAGAGATTCATCTGACGGTCAAATACTTTTTTATTGATATACTTCCCACTTGAAAAATTTCCTTAGAAATAAAAGCCGATTGAAAAAAAAAAAAAAAAAAAAAAAAAAACTTCAATCTGTACATCTGCCTCTAGGCCGACTAGATTATCTATCTTCAACATTGGGGGGGCAGCCTGCCCCCGCTCGCTACGCCCCTGTATGCGAGATACGCATACACACACATATGTGCATACAAACATCACGAAAAATCGTCTAAAGTCGCAGATATCTCTAAAACAGGAGCTCATATTAAAACCGAACTTCCAGGTTTACAACTAGACATCATGACGGTCACAAATATAAATTTGCAACATTCTACGATGATTCTTTTTTGAGCTATGCAAGATACAAGATCCATTTTGTACTTCCTTATACAAAGTATAAGGAAGTAAAAAAAAAAGTATATGGGTGATTTATATTAATATATGCTGTAACAGAAGACACGACAAAAGTGATAGCATCTGAATTTTGATATAAGGAAAAACATATATATCAAACATATCATAAAATAAAAACATATATATCAACATGATGTTGATCTGTTCTTTATTTGACTCATAGCATTTTGTGCTATCTAAATTAATAGTAATATATATATAATTTTATTCTGTAAAATCTCCAAATTTTAATTATATTAAAAAATAATTTGCTTTACAATATATAAATGAAGATATAGGCTTTGTAATGATTAGGATACATTAAATTTATATGATTAATTAAAATGGTAAAACAAAAGAACTAGAGATTTTACTCAAAATTAACTATTTCTTTATCAAATTCAAATTTTGATGAATTTCTGTTACTATTAATGCCATCTTAATTTTTTTTTTTTTCCTCAAAACTTTATTATAATTTTCATTGATTTCACTGATTGCAATGTCATAGATTTTTAAGAATACTGTACTCATAGTTAGTGTCTTGCTTCAGGTTGGGTACCTACAGGTTATTTGCTTTGCGAGTTACGTTAGCATTAATTTTTGACCCATGGGTAAAAATTCCAGGTCTACCCACAGAATTTTTTTCTTCAGAGAATTTTTTCTGTTTTTCACACTTTCATTAATATAATCTTTTGAATGCAGAGATTGAATGACATTCTCTTCCTTCATAGCAATTTAAAGCAACATGACTCAAAACATAAGTGTAATTCATAAAGATGAAATGCATAAATATTAATACTTGACGTTTAAAACTTTATATGAAAAATTATTTGCCTTCCAACATGCTCCATTATTTTACATTTTTTTTTCCATTACCCTACTGCTGTAGATAATGGAAGTATTGTATTCAATACTGAATTTTCACCTGATTTACACGTTTTAAGGTCTCCTGAGTCCAAAAAAATAGTAGTTTTTGGCATTTGGTTTGTATGTATGTGGGGAATATTGTATCTATCATATCTCTAAAAGTAATAAAGATAGAACTACAAAACTTCAGAATTGAGACAAGTCTGGTGTGCCTTCCAAATTTTGGTGAAAATTGGAAAAACAGAAGTGGGACCGCAAGTCTGTTTCTCAAAAACGTCTCTAATGATTTTCTTGAAAGTTGCTATATAAACACTCTATTAGATACCCTTTCGAATGCTATAGTTGGCTGGTTCAGGAAAATTCATAGCCGTCTTGTATATATAGCTCAATTTCAGGTCTGGCAAGTGTGTTCCTTTAAAAAATGGCTGTACGAATTTTTTTTCAAACTCACCATATTAACTTCTTATTTAAGTATCCTTTTGTATGTAATTATTGTTTTCCAGTCAATAATTGAGTATGTCAAGTTTTGGTAAAAGTTTGTATCTCAAAAATGGTTCTAATGATTTTCTTCAAAAACTGTTACATAAATCCACTTTAGATATCCTTTCTTACATTACAGGAAAATTAAAAATCATCCTGCTTAGGTAGGTCAATTTTAGATCTCGGAAATAGGTGTTTCAAAAAATAATCCTACCATTTTTTTTCCCCCTTATGTTTTAACTTGCTTTTTAAACTTTGTTTTATAAATCTTTACATGTGTATCAAGTTTCTCTTACTGGAAAAATTTGGGGAAAAGTGCTAGAATTTTGAAATTGCAATAACTCAGCAAAATTTTCACTTAGAAGCATGATTTTTTTTCCTTCTTAAACCATGGAGAATATCTTTCTAAATATAAGTCATATGATTGAAGGGGCCATATAAAAATTAAATTTCGTATTTAATATGTATACAGCCCTTTGTGGAAAAAAAGTGTCGTATCTGAAATCTACTTTTAATTTGCACCAATTTTGTAATTGGAAGTATGTTTCATCTTTCGTAGTTTACGAGATAATTGCTGTAAGATCTGTTTTAAATCACCTGGTATATATATATATATATATATTAAATTTAATTAAAAAATACTCTATTTTTTAAAAATCAAAAATTTTATTAATTATATTACTTTGTTTTAAAAAAAAATATTTGAACTTTTAGTTGAAAAATTTATTTCTAAATACTTTTAATATAAAAATATTTTTTTTCCTGTAAATGATTAAAGATTAAAAAAAAAAAAAAAAAAAATTAAAAAATATAGAGCACTAATTAACTAATTAAAAAAAATATTTTTTTAATAAATTAGTTGAGATTTCTTAAATAATAGCCTAATTCAAGCCTAAATAATAGAATTATTATGGAGGCTTGTACTACATATTAATTTAGAAAAATCTATATTAAAAGACTTTTAATGTTAGAATATTTTATTTTCTGTGAATGATAATTAAAAAAAAGCTAGTTAAAAAAATTGCTTGTAGGATTGGAAGTGCCGGGTTCAGTTCCAGTTCGTGCTTGTCGACCTAGATGTTCGAAGTTTTAAATGGTTTTCTCCAAAACTTGCATAAATACAAGCTAAGACTCCTTAGAAAGACCTCCATGGAAGGCACTCTCCCTCAGGCCTAGGACCTAGGGCAGTCAATCACACCTATTCCCAAGCACCAAACACCACTGTTATTAATTTATTATTATGTGTAAAGTTTAAAATGGCAGTCATTGGTAGACCTTTTCCAGAAGTTTATCTATTAAAAATTCGGGTCTAATAAAAGGACTTTACAAAATCAGTTATTTAAAAAATATTTGGATAAGAAAATTACACAATTTTTAATGAGGCATCGTAAAAATAAAAAATTAAATTTAAAAAAGCATATTTTAGAAATTCATTTTTAAAAAGGGTCTAAATTTAGTTAGTGGGAAAATAATGTTCTATTTGTTAATTTTAGTAACTGGCAGGGAAAAAAAAAAAAGTATATTTGATTCAGTTGGCTATGGTTAATCATAAATATTATCTGGTTATCAGTAGTGAAACAATCTTGTAAAATCATACAGTTTGAGAATCAGCTTTGAAAAAAGTTTAATTATTGTTTATTTGCAACTAAATAATTGCAATTGAATGTAAATTTTGTCAATTGGTAGTGAAATGATTCAGTTTTCAAAGACAGTCTGATGTAAAAATATCATATATAATTGGAAAATAATTAAAAGCATAAATAAAAAATACAACTTTTCAATTGTCTGTGAAAATAATCGGCATGTTTTATCGAAGCAGCTAAAATAAACTGCTTTAAAAACAAGTCTAACATATATTGCAGGAAATCACAACAATATTAAAACTTAACTTGCCCTCACCCCTTGTAAAAGTAAGACCTTGTAAAAAAAAATAATAAAAAAATAAAAAAAAATGGCTGAGTAAAATCTTGATTTGATTATAGAAAACTAACCAAAATCTAAATTTAGTATATGATAACAAATGAATTATTCAATCATTTTTAATGGATTTTGCTGTTTTAAGAAGATTTAATGAATATTTTATTTTGAACAAACCCAGGTACTAAGTTTTCAACTTAATCCATATTCATATAACTTTGTCAACCAGAGAACAATGAGAGTTAGTGCAAAACATTGTACTTCAGTATTTTTTAAGTTTTCATTATTAATCTTTTATTTCAAGTTCATCAGTACTAACTTTAATTGAAATTTACTAGTTATTATATTACATGATTTGATCTTGGCTTAATATTTTAGTCAGCTTTGATTTTATTCCTTACTAAAACTTTTAAAGCCTATTGCTTATGATTCTAACCCCTTATTTGAGTATAGGTGTCTTAAATATTCCATTTATATCTATAGTTAATTCTATTAAGAATTTAAATGGTAAAGTTTAGATGTTTATTGTGAAATTTTATATACTTATAAGCATTTAAAAAACATGGTGTAACTGCCAATATTAATCATTGTATAATATCAATCACTTAAATATGTATAATATATTGCATTTATTTCATAATTATTGAAAGTTGGCGGAAGTTCTGATGAAGAAGATGATTCAGATTTTTCTGTAAAATTTGATGAAATGGAGGAAGACTCAGTTGAAGAGGATTTGTCTGATGAAGAATGTAATGCTAGTGATATAGAAGCTGCAGAAATTCAAGATCTTCTCAAAGATGGAGCAGAACTGTATGAAGAACCTGAAGATACTGAAACACCTGTAACACCTGAAGGTTAGTTTTTCTTTCTTTCTTTTTTCTTTCTTTCTTTTTTTTTTAATATTAATGTTTTTAAAATATCTCTAAAAGATGTACATTTAAATTTTCATTATTATTATTTATTTATTTATTCCCAGCTACCGAACCAATTGATTTTGCATCTAAGAAAAAGAATTTTTTCTTTTATTATTATATCTCAAGAAATAAATAAATAAAAATGTAATGAAGGCTGTAAAACTAATATATTATCTCAGGGGGAAAAAAAAAAGAAAAAAACACATTAATTTAAAAAAAAAAAAAGTGAGAGAGAGAAATAGGAAGTACTTTTGTGTTGATATTTTAATAAGCATTGATACTTTTTGGACTATGAGAGATAATTACTTATATTACTTCTTTGAAAATGTTTAATCATATCAATAAGAATTTCAGTTATTTTCAATTCATTTTTTATTTTCTGAATATTATTTTGAAGAGGTTTGAGCTTCCAAGCCCCTCCTCCTCTTCAGTATGCCACTGACATACACAGTATGTTTATAATATCAATAATAGTATAATAAAATGTGTAATATTTAAGATTTTTGACATGACAATGTTTAAATTGTCATGCCAAAAATCTTCGGCGTTTAAAATTGCCAAAAATTACCACATGACAAGATTGCCATGTTATCTGGAAAACCTGGAACAGTCAGGGAATTCAAAAATTGACCATACATACGATAGTTGATGAAGAAAAAACAATTTTTCCACCAACGTATGGTCATTCTTCTGTTTCTTTCTTTTTTTTTTTTTTTTTCTTAGCTTCCGCCATTTTTTTAGACATCGCCTGCCTTCCTTTCCGCTCGTGAGCGAAATTTCTTACTCCGCTTATAAGCGACAGATGCTATCACTGTATGTAACTTTTGTCATATATATTTTTTGTGTTTTCCAGTAGTATCATAATTATTTTGCCCTTAACACTGCCCGTACTCAATATATGGTTAGACTGGAATTTTCTTAGAACACACCTGGAAAACCTGAAAAAGTCAGGGAATTTCATTCTCCTGTTTGAGTGGCAACCCTGATGTGATAAAAACTTGACAAATCCAAAGAATAGCATGTATATTCATGGAAATATAACAAACTTTTAAATGACATTGATAATTATTTTATTTATAACATGCTGGGTTTTCAAGTCAATGCAATGCCATTTTTAGAAAAGATATTGACAGATACTTTTTTTTTTTGTTACAAATTTATTATTTACTAGCTGACTTTGCCCGCTACGCTGGACATTATACTTAAATGAGTTGTCAAAATCTCATATTATTATTAACCTAAATTCTCGCTTTTTTGCTAGAATTTTTCTCACTCGCAACGTGAGGAATCTGGATCCCCACTGCCTTCTGCAACAACTTACTTGCTTCTTACTTCTCTTCCCCAGCGGGTAAGTTTGAAGTTTTGTGTATTTCCACCAAAGCACACAATGCGTACACTTAATCAACATCCACACACCGAAATTCGCCATTCTAAGATAATTTAAAGCGAATTCAAACTGGAAAACATGTTTTTACACGTGTTTATTGCACACCAACCCTGATGGGGGTAAGGGGGGAATTTCGTATAATCCTGTTACAGTAAGTGTCGGATACATGTAAACAAATTACGCACCAAATTTCGTGATCGCAGATCCCATAGATTTTTCAAGGCAAATTTAGTGCTAAAATGGAGGTCTCTGATTTGTTCCTTCGTAACCCCCCCCCCCCCTCCCCCACAAAAAAAAAAAAAAAAATGTTTTTGGAATTATTCTAAAGAAGACACATGGCTGTTTTGTCATGACATCTTTGTACCTTTCTTAGTAGAGCTCTACTTAAAAATCTGGAATTTCTGAAATTTCCTCTGAAAAATGATTTTTCCCTTCTCTTCTTTAAGTATCAAGAATTCAAAATGGTACATAATGTTTTATTTATACTCAAGTCTAGTCTCCCCATGTACAATTTCTTCACCGAGAAGTAATTTGGGACTGAGTTATGTTTGCAAGCATCTTTTTTGCTTGCTGCCCCTCAGGGGCAAAGGGGAGGAATTTCAAAAAATCCCATTACTTTAGGGGGTCGTACTCGTACATATAAAAATCCAAGTACCAAACTTTGTTACCTCAGCTCTCAAAAATTTCTCAGGGCAAATTTAGCGCTAAAAGGAGTGTCTCGAATTTGCCCTTCATAACACATACTCCCCCCCCCCCCCAAAAAAAAAAAGGGGGGGGGGCAGATCACAAAAAATCAAAAACATGTTTAGGAAATATCCTAAAGAAGTCTCATGGTTGTTTTTAATATCTTTGTTCCATTTTTGGCAGAGTTTTACTCAAAATTCCAGAATTTGCAAAATTTCCTGCCAAAAATGGATTTTTCCTCGCCCTTCCCTTAAAATTCGAAATTTCCTAAATTACAGATGTTTTAATTGTATTCATGTCTAGTCTCCCCATGTGTAATTTCTTCACTGTGAAGTAATTTGGATTTGAGTTATGCTTACAAATGTGTTTTTGCCTTCTGTCCCCTCCAAGGGGGGGAACGTTGGTAAATTTGATAAATCCCGTTACTTTAGGTGTCGGATACATATAAACAAACCAAGCACCAAAATTCGTGACCGCAACTCTCATAAATTTCTCAAGAGAAATTTAGCGCTAAAAGGGGTGTCTCAATTTTGCCCCCTCGTAATCCCCCCCCCCCCCCAAAAAAAAAAAAAATAAAAATAAAACGCAAACCACATATATATATATATTTATTGTATTTTTGGAAATATCTTAAGGAAGTTGCATAGCCTTTTTTTTTAATCTTTGTTCCATTTTTGGTAGAGTTCTACTCAAAAATCTGGAATTTTCAATATTTCCCACCAAAAATTGATTTTCCCTTCCCTTCCCTTCCCTTCCCTTAAAAATCGAAAATTCCTAAATCACAGATGTTTTATTTGTACTCATGTCTAGTCTCCTCATGTGCAATTTCTTTACTGTGAAGTAAATAGGAGCCGAGTTATGCTTACAAACGGGTTTTTGTCTTTTGCCCCTCCAGGGGAGAAGAGGGAGTAATTTCAGAAAAGTTGGTAAATATAATTTTGAGTTGTGATAGCTGTCAAATGTCCTCACACATAAAAACATTGTTAGTTCTCATATATAAATGTTTATTTTCTGAAAAATAACTTTTAACTTACTTTTTTCTTTTAAGTATATTCAATATCTATTTATATTTTTTTATTTTAAATCTAAGTTGCAGTTTTTCATGCACTACACGTTAACATCGATGTTTTATTTACATCTTTGCCGTTGCCACTTTGAATCTGCTTAATTCTTCCATTTATGGCTGTTGCCACTTTGTAGAAATAATTATTAGAAATTGTATTTTGACTTTAATCGTTGAGTGGCAACAGCGATGTTCTGTTTATATGTAGAATTTTTTCACTTCAGTCAGTATAAAAGATCGCGGCGAATTTGTAACAGGGCAGTTTGTTAGTGCCTTCAATCAGCTATGAAGTATTAACTACTTTTGATAATTGAACAGCTTTAAGCTGTGGTAAAGTGGGGCACTTAGAGGAGGTGTGCCTTTGGCTTTTACAGCTGAATATGTTGTTTTATAGCTGTTACGTTTTAGATTGATGGCTGCCATTGTTGAAGTTCTTTATACATTGTTAAGTTTTTATTTTGCTAATCGTTAAGTTTTACATTATGAAAGTATGAGTTAATCTCATGAAAGTTTCGACGTTTTGAATGTTCAAAATTAAAATTTAAAGTGATAAATGTTTTTTTTTTTAACTGAAGCTGTTATATTTGATAGTTTGATTAATGTTGAAATTGTTTAGTAGCTTTTTAAGCTACATTTGTTTAAGTTTGAAATATTTTGAGTCAGAATCTTTACTTAAGAAAAGCTGCTGGTATTCAATAATAAATTTAACTGAGTTAGAGAGTTAGTTAAATATAATGGTGATTTCGATGTGCAAGTTATAATGTGCAAATCTTCAATTATGTGATCGACTTAGTGACAGTGGAAGTGTAGTTCATCATCCTCTTTCCCGCTGATCAACTTGGCGATCGCGGAGGCTTTGTTAGACAACGAATTGTGATTATGGTTCATTTGTGGCTTGTTCATCAACTTTATAAATGAGGTAACTTTAAATCTGTTATATTTTGAAAATGTTTTTGATATATTTTAGTAGTGTTTTACTAAATAAAATTTGTTCTTGTTTAAAAACTTTTGTATTTGATGAGTCATCTAGTTTAAGACACTGGTCATGTTATTATTATTGAAACCCTTAAAATTTAATTAAGTTTTTACTGCGTGTTATCTGCATAATAAAAATTAATTAATTAAAAGATAGACCTTTAGTCAAGGTCAAGTTGGGTAAAGATCTAAATTCCTGCAAAGCACCGTTGAATTCTGTCCAGTCATTCTCAAGTGATGCCCGGACAAACGTGTTGGGGGGGGGGGGAATTTCTAAAAAAAAAAAATGATAGATGTAATTTTAAGTTGGATATAATCCTAAATTTCTGCCAAGCACCATTGAATTCCGTCCAGATGTTCTCAAGTGATACCCCGACAAAAATAGCGGACACCATGACATAGCTGCCAACTCTCCTGAAAAATTCAGAAGACTTCAGAATTTTGAGGCAATCTCCCAAACTCCCAAAAAACATTAATATCTCCCGAATTTTTCAAAATTTTTGTCATGCACTGCACCTATTTTTTTTTTTTTTTTTTCCTTTTCTGTCTTTCCCATGCTGGCGTTTTAGACATGTGATTTTTCTGCAATTTCACGGAAATCTGCGAATTTTTTAAACCTGTTTCACTGAATACTGCGAATTTATTTCTTCCGTTTTTATAAAAGTCGCAGAAATCATTCGTTTTTAAAAATGAAACGACCTGGAATGATCAGCAATCAAATATTTTACGAAAGCTCCCAATTCTCAGTCTTTCTCCATCCACAACATAAATGTCAATATTCATCTCAAACTTGCTTTATGAGATTCTAGAATCTGTAAAAAAATAGAATCATTAAATATTTCTTTCACATGCAATTGTTTTTTGCCCCCTCTCCGTTTAATTTATCTCCAACTAGTGATCGGTAATCAAATGCTCTGCAGAAGTATTTTATTTCCCAGTCTTTATCCATCTGGAACATTAATGATATATTCATTTTGAACTTACTTTATTAGATTCTAAAAGTAGGATTGAAAGTGTTCAATATTTCTTACTCTGTAATTATTTTTTTTTTATTCCCCCTCATCCTTTCCCCATCTCCGGATAGTTATCAATGATCAGTTCTAGAAACGATAAAGCAATGGAAGTGCTCAATATTTCTCACATATGTAATTATTTTTAGACTTTATTGCTGAATTTAATTAATCTATTTATTTTTCCTCAATAAATTAAATATTTATATGTCATATCTATACCAAATGTGTAAACATGGGAAAAAAATTAATAGATTTTTCAGGAAGGAAATAATTTTCCAAATCAATGTGTGTATTGTATATTATATACCGTAATTTCCGGAAGAAATGCCGCAGCGTTTATTATGATAAAAAAAAAAAAAAAAAAAAAAAAAAATATATGACATTTATGATATAAAAAAAATTCCGTTTACAACCCCTATCTGCCCGAACAATCAGTTTTGTTGGCTAAGTTTTCCATTCTTTTGTTTTTTCGCCTTCAGCATTACAAATACTTTTTTTTAAGCCTCCAGAGGTCTTATATATGCATTTGAAAACATTAATTTGCATGTAAAAGTGTTAATTGTACTCCACTTTTTAAATCTCAAAATCCAAAAATGCTGTTTTATTTACATTCTTCTAACTCCAGATCGTTAACTGCTATCGGCAAGTGGAAGTAGACGTTGATTTCGCAATCTTTCTCATTCATCTCTATTTTTGCGATTGCAACTCTTCTAATTGTAAACTATGGGTGAGTTTTGAATTTTAAAGAAAAAAAACCATATTATCGATATTGAAGATTGAAATTTCAACAACACAGAAACATTATATAATTTAATTTAATACTTAAAAAATGTTTATTTAGTTAGGGCTAAACAACATCCGATCAGTGCATTTGTCGGATCTAGTTTACCTTTGACTTGATTGAAGGAGAATTTTTTTTTTTTACTGTTGGCAACACTGACTTTTTTCTTATCTTTCATGCGTTAGTAATTATTAGTATTACGTCATTAAATGTGCACGTGTCTTTAGCAAGTGATTTTATTTTTACTGTGAATCTTTGTGAAGTTTATTTGTTGGTTAGCTTTTGTATATCACGTAATTATTTAGAATAGCATCAAAACGTCATAAGAGTTACACAGCAAGTTTTAAACTTTCTGTCATTAAAAGAGCTGAAGAAACTAGTAATAGATCTGCATCTCGTGAATTTAAAGTAGATGAGCGTTGCATAAATGAGAAAGAAAAGATGAAAAATATGCCGCATATGAAAAAAGCAAACAGAAGTGGAACTATTAGATGGCCCAACTTGGAAAAAAATCTTGTTGAGTGGATTTTGGATCAAAGGAAACAAGAATTTGCAGTATCGAGCATTAAAATTCGTTTTCGAGCAAAATTGATGGCCCGCAAAATGAATTTAAATGACTTCAAAGGAGGGCCATGTTGGTGTCATCGCTTCATGAAATGTAATAAAATTTCTGTCCGAATGAAAACAACAGTTGGGCAACAACTTCCAGATGATTGGCAGGAGAAGAAATCGACCTTTTTGGAATATGTGAGAAACATTATAAAAGAAAAGAGGTATCTCCCGTCTCAAATTATAAACATGAATGAGGTTCCTTTATCTTTTGATTGCCCCCCCCAAATAGAACTGTTGATCTAGTTGGAACAAAAACTGTATCTATAGTTACGACTGGGCACGATAAAACATCCTTTACGAGTGTTTTAGCTTGCGCCGCGAATGGTGCTAAACGACAGCCTTTGTTAATTTTGAAAAGAAAAACTCTTCCTAAAGGCGATTTCCCTAAAGTTGTAGTGATTTGTGCAAATGAAAAAGGGTGGATGTGCGAGTCCATCATGTTTGAGTGGTTGCAGAAAGTTTTACGATGTCGGCCCAGATCTTTCTTTCAACCAAATGGATTACTAATCATGGATTTGATGCGCTCCCATTTGCTCCCGTCTGTAAAGTCGCATTGCAAAAAACTCTCAACGGACTTAGCAATTATTCCTGGTGGTCTCACCAAAGTTTTATAGCCATTAGATTTAGCTGTGAATAAATCGTTCAAGGCTGAAGTTCAAAAACAGTGGGAAAAATGGATGTGTGAAGGACTTCACTCCTACACAAAAACTGGGGAAATGCATAGAGCATCTTATACAGAAGTCGCCAATTGGGTTTCAAATGCATGGAAATCCATTAAAACATCATGTATAATATCAGGATTTAGAGAAGCAGGAATTACAGATATCGCCAACATCGTCGAGTTGGAATCACAGGAAGATGATAATGACGATCTTCAGAATCAGATTTGGATGAGGACATTTTAAAATTATTTCAATCGGATAGCAAAGAGTCAAATATTGTTGATTTTAATGATGAATTGTCAAGTGAAACTGATGCAGATCTGTAATGTGTGTATTCATATTAGTTATTGAATAAATATTTTTTGGAAAGGCATTTCTAGAAGTTTTTTTTTTTTCTTGTATTTTTAATTTTCAAGGGATACATTTTTTCATGTGGAAAGGTAAGTAAATATTTTTATTCTAGTGTACTTTATTGTAATATTTAAAGTATAGTTTACTAATTTAGTGTATTATTTTTATTTGTTTATTATTATGAAAGCTGGTATAATATTCATATACACAAAACATTCCTAGAATTTCATCATCTATGCCGCGGCGCTTACGATGATGCGGCGTTTTTGACGATTTTTAAGTTTTTTATACTAATTTTACTCATGCACGGCGTTTACGCTGATGCGGCATATATAATTTCAATCTGATTAAATTTTAATATAATGTAGTAGTATTTTAAATTCAGTATATTTTACTTATTTCTCATATTGTTTGCTATAAGAAGAAAGCAGTGAGTTTGATACTGCAAAATTTTCATTTTATTTGCTCCTTCTCTTTCCAACAATTACTATGCTATCAATATTCTATTTGCGGCATAAATTATGTCGTATACAAAGTCTCCCTAATTTTAATTCTCTAAGAATGATGGAATCTCCCTAATTTTGATTCTCAAAGGTTGGCAGCTGTGCCATGACACACACACACACAGGCAAAATTTTCTGAAGTCATTTTTGGCTTTCATGGTGTGTGAAACGTGAAGATATCACAAAATATTTTGATTCTGACAAATTTACAGACTAAAGTCTGATTTTATTAATATAGATTTATCGTGTTTCTGTGTAAGATTGCATACTTAATAAAAAGTATAAAAATGAAGTGACTTTAATGTTTTATTTTATGCGAAAGTGTAATCATATGTTTGTTAAAAAAAAAAAAAAATGAAGAGGGGGCAGTGCAGAATGTGTTTATGTAAGGTACCTTCTGTATAAATTTACATAGTTTAATAATTTTAAATTATGCTTTTTTTCTTTATGAATTGTAGTGTCATAATTGTTTTAATAGGATCCAAGTCTCAAAAGAGAAAAAAGGAAAAAGAGTTGTCGTCTCAGAAACGAGCGAAAAAAGAAAATCTTAATTCTGAATCACCGAGACAACAGAATGTGTCTATGAAAAGTAATAAAGTTGATTCTGGTGAAAGTATGATTTTGTTTATAAAATTCAATTTTATTTCAGTGTAATATTTCTTTTTATGTTCAAAGTGATTATAATTTAAATTAGAGTATGGATGGCAATTTTGCATCTAAAATAGTTGAGTGATTGCCTCTAAATTTTGTTTGATATTTTTAAAAAATGTCTACTAAGTGATGCTTTGTATGGAAAATGGAAGTCACAAGAATACAAATAACTTATTTTGAATGCAAAATCAATTGAACATTTATTGCTCGATCTTCATCCCATGTGAGTCATTCCATTTGTTAAATTTGCCATTTTTTTCATGAAAAATGCCAATACCATATATGCTCTTGTAATTCCTTGAGCACATTTCATGAATTGTTTTGATGCAGGATGCTATTAACAGCCAAGGTGTAATCATAATCACCCTGTATGCATAGGCAAATAAAATAATACAGTACACTCTCAAAAATCCGCACAGCTTAAAATGAAGTGTTTTGCGCATTTTTGAATTTTGCAGATTTTAGAGTAATTTCTTTTATTTACATCTTAGAACCTCATTTGAGTAGCAAATCTTTAAGAAACAATTTATATGTTATATATACAATGCTGAAATAAAGTGTGCTTAATAAAAGTACAAATATTTCATGAAATTTTAATTTAAAGAACAATTTTTATATATCATGTTATAGTTACAAATTATCTAGATTTTTGAAAAGTCTGATCAATACTAGTTTAAGTAAGAATATTCATACATATTTATTTTCCTATAACCTGCAAAAAAGTCAGCAATTCTTGGTCAATCACATAAGTTTGTGCTATGAGAAAATTTGAGTATTTATTTTCAGGAGAATAAAATCTTTCATGAAAACGGTCTTTCTCCTTCTTCCTCTAAATTATTATCATTTATTTTTTTATAATTATGTATAATTACATTTATCATTTCCTCCTCTGTAATATGTTGAGTGATTGGTGATTCATCAGCACCAGTTAATAATTGATTTGCCTCTTAATACAGCTGAATTTTTGCAATCCACTAATCAACAAATCAATTGTGACAATGTTTGTTTACACTGCAAATGATATGTGGATTTTAGAGAATTGCAGATTTTTGAGAGTTGACTGTAATAATAAAATCTGCCTGCAAATACAATTTCCAAAAAACTTTCTGCTGAAATTTTAAACTAAATGTTTATATGGATTACATAAAATAACTGCTTCAATTAATTTTATTTTATAATTGGTATGTCATCATTAAAAACTACAGCTAAATTAAAAAAAAAAAAAAAAAGAAAGAAATTACATTTCCATGTCAGCTTATATTATCTGACTATGCCTGTAATATATAACACTGCTGTTCTACAATTTTTCCATAAATGGGAAAACTGTTATCTCAGATTCTATTACATTTAATTACACAAAACTTGATGTATAAAAAGACCATTGTGAAAAACTATGCTGATTCAATTTGGGTGCATATTGGTCAATTGATGGTAACCACTGTCTTAAATTAAAAATTAAAACTTTATGAGTAGAAAGGCTAAATCTTAATTTCTATGCCATATAAATATACCAAAACAGATGCTTACTTTGGGTGTATATCAACTGACGGATTTCACTGCTATTACCCACCTGTGATTTTCCACATGGCTGCATCTCAGAATCTGTTGATTAAAATTGCACCAAATCCTATAGATAAAATCTTTATTGTAAAAAGCAATGACTAAACTGTTGTGCATGTTAAACAGTAAGTGACCCTGTTCTGTTATATAGAATGAAGTTTTATGATGACCATAACATGGTAGTTTTGTAACAATTTTTTTATTTAATTAATTGTAAAAAATAAATACGGCAGCTTTCAATTTTAAAATAGTGTTTCTCACAAATGTGATTTAAAAATTCAAGATATTGACATATTTTGTAAACAAGCATTGGCTTACCTCAAAATTTCCTATTTAAAAAAAAAAAAAAAACTTTTTCTCTTAATACTGATAATTTCAAGGACCTTTTTTAAAAAAGGACATTTTATATCTATCTCTAAAAAGTAGCACAGATTTTCATAAATTATGTTTAGTTGCAGCTTGCTTAATATAAATTGGTGTTTATCAACTTTTGGTGAAAACGTGCTAGAGGCAGTAGTGAATTCTCCTACTTACAGGATTGTTATATCTCAGATTTATCTTGTACTATTAAGTGAGCAATATTTGTATGTATATTTCACTGATCTCGAAAACGGTAGCTCGGACAGTCACGAGATTTAACACAAAGGTGCATCCCGAAGGGTCATTGTGCACATTGAAGTCAGATTTTCGAATTTTTGATTAGTTTTTTCTTAATTAATTAAAATGTGAAAATCATAACCTTCTAATTTCTGATAAAAAAAAAAGCCATTTAAATTTTAACATTTTATCCATAATTTAATTGTTGCCAATTTTTTTTTTTTTTTTTTTTTTTTTTTTGACAAAATAATAATTTTAAAAAAACGTACATTTATTTAAAATGAGGAAAATAAATCAGAAAGATTAGAAAATAAATTAGAAATATCACTCGCATCGTTACGAATAAGACACCAAATGAAAGGGAAATTTTTCGTAAATCCGATGCATTAAACAGCTTATCAATTGGATGATTAGTTTTTTCTTAATTAATTAAAATGTGAAAAAAAAAGTACTTATTTAAAATGAGGAAAATAAATCAGAAAGATTAGAAAATAAATTAGAAATATCAGTCGCATCGTTACAAATAAGATAGCAAATGAAAGGGAAATTTTTTTTTAATCCGACGCATTAAACAGCTTATCAATCGGACAGTTAGATTTTTTAAAATTAACTAAAGTATGAATTTTAGGTGGCAACAGCAGAAGATTGTATGGAAACCGTTAGGAGAAAAAAAATGAAAAATCTGCTTCACATTAAGTCGCATGACTTTTAAAAGGGATTAAAAATTGCAGTTTTCAAATTCTTTTAAATTTTCTCTCACGAACACAAACATATAATATACAGCCTGTACCCCACAAGACCAACTTGCATTTCAAATTTCATCAATTATTTTGGTTAATAAACAAAAGTTATTATTATTTTTTTTTCAAATTAAGTTTTATTCTATTTTCGAAAAGATTTATGTGATCATAGATATAATAATATATATAGATCTATCATCCCCATATTATCGTGCAAAGATTTTTGATGCCGAAAAAAAAGCTTTGGAATCAGCCATTAAGTGGTATTGAAGGAAAAAAAAAAAAAAAGAATGAATTTGAAACTATATCTGGGGCTTTTCATTCACCTTTAGTAAATAAATTATTCATGAATTTTATTTGCTAAAACATTCGTGCATATTCCCGAGTGTATTCACTCGGGGAAAGACTGCCATATTTTGGTAAAATCGCCGTCTTTTCCCGAGTGAAAAGGAATCACTTTTTTGTCCCCAATGATCAATCTATATATTATTACTATATCTATGTATGTGATACGATAGATTAATAATTTGGGTTTTAAAAATTTTTTTTAATAGATTATTTAAACTCTATGAACCATATTTTTATTTTATCAGCTTCATTAACAGATCCTGCTGGGCGATTTTTTAAATTTTGGTGTTGAAGTACACCGAATGTTTTTCGACAAGAAGTTTAATATAGCAACAGCCATTTTAATCTAAGTAGCGCATCAAATATATAAAAACATAAATGATTTATTATTACACAAAATTTACAGAACAAATGCAGTTTTAAAGATAGGAAATTTATTTCAACAAGCACTGTTTTAAACCTAAAAAGCATTAAAAATATAAGCAGAATATAAAGGATTCTTATGTATAAACAAAAAAGAGTCTGATAAAATTATTAGCGAAATAGTCTTCCCCTTTTCATACAAAAAAAAAAAAAAAAAAAAAATCCATCACTAATATGGCGACAAAAATTCAAAAGCCGCCAATGGAGCAACATAATAAAGTTGTGTAACACGATAATGTTTACCTATTTATTTATTTTTTTATATAATAATCACTATGCTAATTTATCATACAAACAAATGAACCTCTGTGTGTTACTGCACTCTCACGCTGTCGAACAGAAATATTTCAAAAATTCAAATTAATATTTAAATAAATAAATAAAAATATGTTTAATGGGAAATATATATAACCATGAAAAGATTAGTTTTCGAAAATACGATAGAAATAGCGCTCATAGCATATTGTTACAAGGGATTAAGTCTTATTGTTACAATGGATTAAATCTAAAATGGTGACAAAAATTCAAAAGCCGCCAAAGAGAACTATATTAAGGCTGTACTATCAGGTTTACAACCCATGAATTATATATAAACACAAAAAATTAATTGTCTCATGCGACAGACATAGCCGGTCACAGCATATTGTAATATTTGGCGTGAAATTGCTGTCATTTAATGGTTGATTGGATAAACAAAAAAAAAACATATGAAATAACGTAAAAGCAAATATTATGTTGTCTAAACCCAGTTACGTTTGAGTCCAGTCAGAGTTACATGTGAACAACACGTATAGTGTTGTTCACATGTAACTGGGATTCAAATATAAAAGGGAAACTCTAATTTTTTCGATACTATCTATTTCGAAACTGTTATATAATAAGCACCTAAATGGAAGCTCATTGGTAAACTATTGTCGCAGGTAATAGGGACAAGCGCCTGAGTTGCAGTTGATGACCAAATTGCTGCTGAATGCAGCAGGGACCTGGAGCGAGCTTTTGAACAATTTCAGTAATTTATTTTATTTTATTTTTATAAAGCTATATAGAAACGAGTTTCCTTTAAATTTAGTGGCCAGCGAAGCAGGCAAAGCCTGCTAGTTATACATAATTGCATAAAACTTGATGTGCGAGAAGGCCATCAATTAAACATTGTACAGATGTTAAACTTTAATCACATCAAAAACCGAGATAACATACACTAAAACTATACAATTTAAAACATTAAAATACACAAAACATAAATTTATACGTTTCGAGTCTTTTACAGGCTCCTCATCAGTAAAACATCAAAAAGTAATTCGCTGAGTAGAACAAGAGAACTTCTTTAACAGAGTACATTGTATTCAGTGGAATTGCGCAAGCCTCATTAAGCGGGGAAAACTGTTTTTTCGTATACCAGCCGACAAGGAAAATTCTTGAATGATAATTTGAACAGTTAGGTATGATTTTTTTAGCGTTGCTGAAATCAAGTAGATGGTCGATTTCTATGGCATGTTGCACTATTTTAGAATATATATCGCGGTTTTTGAAATTTCTTTTATGTTCGAGAATTCAGGTTTGAAGGGAACGGCCAGTTTCACCAATATAAACCAAACTGCAAGATTTGCAAAGGATATTATAAACACCTGTACGGGAAAAGGGGGGGATAATAGGTTTAAAATTAAACAGGAAATTACGAATTAGAAATTGGGGTTTATAAGATACATATATATATTAACAGTGAGTAAAACTTTGGCAATAAATTCAGAAATTTTTTTATAGTAAGGAATAGTAACAAAGATTTAGGTGACTTGGAGGAATTAATTTCATGAATATCAATAATAAAGTCTCATACTCTTTTAATTTTCAAGTCAGCGAGAGGGATAATTATTATGTTTTAAGTCCGAAAAAATTCAGACTTAAAACATAATAATACAGTTTAAAATTTTAAATATTTTGAACTGTACAGCTGTATTAGAAGAACACAATTTTATTTATTTCAAGTGCAAGCTCCTTGAACTTGATCATTTCATGTTTTTCTTAACTTGCACCTTATTTAAAAAAAAAAAAAAGAAAGAAAAATTAATGATCTCTGTAAACCAGTGTTCAAAATTAGTTGTCATTAAACGTATTGTGCACCTAGATATTTATATTTGAGGACCAAGAAATCTCACCCAGTCATCATTTTTAACGCCTATCTGATAATCAGATTTTTTTTTTTTTTTTCCTTTATAATTTACAAAATGCTTGTTTTTTATTATCTTAAAAAATCTTACATTATCAGTTTAAACAGATATATACATAAGCTCGATAAAAACCAGCAAGTACAAAAAAAAAAAAAAAGAAAAAAGAAAAAAAAAAAAAAGGTCTGAAATAATGAATTAATTTAAATCAAATTTGATTTGATCTTATAAAAGCTGAAAGTAAAAATTAATAATTAAATTACTATTTTCTGCCAGTTCTCATTTTGCTTGAAGATATTTGGAATTTGAATTTAAAAATCAGTTGACCAACAGATCATTAAAAAAAATTTCTGGTGTTTATTCTGTTTTAAGTAAGTTTTTAATTTTTAAAAAGTATAAATTTATTCATATTGACTTTTGTGCTTGTATTTATTAAGTAAATAATAAAAAGACTAAGTTTTATCCCATTACATTCCCATTAAAAAATTATGCCAGTGTAGACTATTTTGGCAACTAGGAAAAAATAATGAGGTGCCATTGACACCTGACTTACACATTCTAACTTCTGATCCAGTTGTAACCAGTATTATTGGAGTTTTGTGTTTATGCTTACAATATTTTTTAAAGTGTATATTGTGTATGCATTGTATTGCATTATTTGTACAAATGATTATTTTGAATTTTTGGTTTGAATTTAGGTGATAGTTAGATGATTAGTTGTTTAGAATAGTTTTTCTGACATAAAAATTCATAAAATAAGACTAAAATATGAATTTCATGTGACTCCTAAACCTAATTAAAATTATATTTTTCATTATGAGAGATTTGGACTGCACTACAATAAATTATACGGGATTTTAGCTCTTTTTCTTGCTAAAATTTGCAACATTTTTTCATGAATTACACCTAGACTTTTTAAAATTACAAAAAAAAAAAAAAAAAAATCAAATATAGTCATTTTTAATGATTAGTCACATCAGTCTTTTTTAGTGAAATCTGTTTTAAAAATAGGGCAATTTATTATTATATATTTGAACGAAGAATTCTTTAATTATAGGTAATCTGGATTCTTCCATTGGTAACACACCTATGCCAAGTACTAAAACAAAGAAAAAAAACAAGAAAAGACTGAGTGAAATATCAAACCTCGATAAATCAAAAAAGGTAAATTTCCTTGTTTTTATTAGTTTTTTTACTATTTTAATTTATCTCAATTTATTTTTAAAATTAAATAGTTGTTCAAATACATGTGTTTTATGTCTTATGATAAAGTTATTTGAGAGGGGGGGAAATGCTTTACAGGGATGTGAAATATGAAACATTACATCAAATTATAACAGTATTATAGTACTAAATTTATGATGCTTTCTCTGAAAATAAATTTCAGAAAACAATTTTTCTAGCATACTTGATAGATTTGTATCTTTAGTGAATTAAAGAATGCATCAAAATAAAAATGTGAAAAATATTGCAACTATAGAAGGTCTGCAACCTGAATCCGTTTTGCAGTGTATTTTTTTTTTTTTTTTTTTTTTTTTTTTGCAAGGAATGTGCAGCCATTCATAAATCTGCAAGTTGCATCCTGATATAGTTATGGGTGAATAAACGATTAGAAGATGGGTTCAGTTGTTCATTTCAAACAGAATGAATGTGCAGGATGAAGTAAAAAGTGACGTAACCGTTTGCTATAAATGATCAACTGTTCTCGTCGTTACATTAATTTGTGCAAATAGATGTTTAATAATCTTAAACCTCATGTTAGAGTTTCTGGATATTTCATGTATCATTGTATTTGTATTGTTATTAAATACATGAATTATTGATAAATGTATGCATGGTATATACTGAGAATGTTTACAGAAGAGCATAAAGATTTTATTACCTTTTAAGCTGTTATTAATTCATATTGAACATTCTGTTTTAAAAAATGATATTTAGCAAACTTGAAAGAATTCTACTAAATGGTCAATTTATCTTACAGTTGCATAAATTTTTAGTAAAGATTATTTCCTATGTATTGTATATTTCTGTCAGGCAAAAAAAAAAAAAAAAAACCTCAGCTGGTAAATATTTTTTAAAAATTCCCGACCCCTGCTCATGTGTCATGCCATCATATCAAAGCAACAGTCAATGGAATAGAAATACCTACCTCATCAATATGACAAAAGTTCAGAAAGACTATTTGCTTATGCACGACCTTATTTATTGCATACTTGCTAACTCTCATGTAAAAAAAATGAGACACCCATTTTTTAGCCATATCTGCAGTTTTTCTAAAATTTTCGAAAAATTAGACTTTAAAAATGCTAAATTTAGATAATTCATTATGCATTGTGTTAATAAATGAAGCACAGGTGCCAACTTTTCAGATTTTAGCAGAAGTTTTCTGATTTTTAAGTTAATATTCAGCTTCTGATTTTTAATCAGTTTCTTCTGCTTTAAGAATTGTTCATTCCCAGTGGCAGAAAGTTTTGTAGCTGTCTGTGACAGGCTTTTAATATTTCATAATCTGTCTGCAAAATTTGTGTGTAATCAGGGGTGAAAATGGCTTACACTCAAAAAACCTGAAAGCTGATTGAAGGGGGGGGGGGGCTTAACATCAGTGGTGATCTTGTGCAACAGTACACGAATGCAATTTTACTGCAGAACAATATAGTATAAACAATTGTGTGTACTCATTCAATTCATCTCATTCAATTAAATATTTTATAGCACTGTTTGACACAACACAATATAAACAATTATAAATAATAAAAGTATTAGTTTTGATACAGAATTTTTTTATCAGTGCAGACAAAAACTGTCCGCAAGCTGTTTTTGTGTGTCCGCGACTATGTCGCCGTGTCACGGTGTTTCTGCCACTGGGCGTTCATTAATAATAATAATAATAAACACATAAACGATTGACAATCAAATGCATTACTGAAGCATTCCAATTTTTCTCAGTCCACAACATAAATGTTAGCTAATTCTATCTGACTTTAACTGATCTTCACGAAAATAAGCCCTCTCAGTATTAACTCCTTCCTGTCCATTGCAAAATATGGCAGAAACTTGGCTTTCTCAAAAACAAACAGTTTAATAAAAACATAGGATTATATATGTTCTGGTCGTGGCAGGCTGGGGGAGTGTTGCCGGCGTGAAACTAGTGTAACCCCACAGACAAGTCACAAGTCTTGCCCTCTGCCTCCTTCTTCCTATCTTGTGTTTCTTGTGTTGTTTTTTCATTAAATTTGATAAGTTTATGGTTTTACGTTAAGATTTGTTGTTTTACTTTATTGATTCGTTTGTTTTGCAGGCTGTTAATTAATAAATCTGGTTTCCTTACATTAGTGTATTTCATCCACTGATATATATATATATATATATTTTTTTTTTTTTTTTTTCTTATTGGTGTTTCACCGATCTTGTATCTGTTGCTTGGCTTCTACTATGCTTAATAGATCATCTTTATTTTATATATATATATATATATTTATTTAATGAGAAGCTTATCTGACATCCTTGTCTTGAAGAAAGTTGACGTTCATTGCTGTGTTAACCCTCACTTCACCATAGCAAAATATGACTGGAATTTGGTTTTCTTCGAAATTACTTGACCGATTTTGATAATTATTTAAGGTTTAGGGGTTTTTTTTATGTAACAATTCAAACTGAATTTTCTTCATCTTCAGGAAAATTAACGTTTACAGTTAGTCTTCACTCCGCCTGTTGCAAAATTACAACAGAAAGTTTCTAGGAAATGGCTCTAATGGTTTTGATAAAAACTAGCTTTAAAGGTTTTTTGAGATGAGAACTGTTTCATTTTTCCTCATCTTCGTAGTGTTGACTGTTAACCTTTCATTTTGCATATGGGTAATTCCATTTTAAATCAACAAATTTTCAAAAAAGTTGTTGCATGACAATTTTTGATTTTGATGACAATTTGCATGTGCTTTCTCCATACCTTTTTGACCACAAAAATATATTTTTTTTATTTAAAAAAAAATTACCCTTTTATATGAAGGCTATTTTTGTCGTTGCCAACAGCAAAAATTAGATATTTTGATGCTTTGCTTTATGAACTATAACTTTTTTCCTATCAAAGCTATCAAACTCAACTATAGCTCATTGGAAAGCTAAAAAAAAGATATTTTTCCATATGGTATCAATAAATTTGAGATTTAAAAACAAAGGTTATTTTTCAAGGTCAAAGTTTGCGATGCAAAATTAATTTTTTGCCACTTTTGAAAATTAAAAAACCTATGAAGGGCTTGGAATAACAAGCCCTCTTTTTTTTCTTATATACATATATAAGGTTGCTTATTGTATTAAAAAGTTTGGCTTGTTACTCTGCCCCCTTCACAAGATACGACCCCCCAAAGTTGCAAATTTTCTAAAAAATCCAATTTTCAATGCTAAAAAAATGCATGTGGGGGGCAAGGTAAATTTTTTTTTACTTGTGTGATTTTAAGTACTTCATACCATCTTTCAAACAAAAAAAAAATTACTTTGTTATTCAAAGGCGTTTGGCAGCTATAAGGGTCTGAATTTTCAAATAGTCACACTAAAACCATCCAATTTTTTCATGTACTTTTTTTTGGAAACATGTCATTTATTATTATTTTTTTTATTTGATGGACTTAGATAGACCTCACAAATAAGAATATATCATATTCCTACTTTTCCTCATTTATAGTAATCTATTTGCCAGTAAAAGCTATAGAGGATTTTTATCAGAGAGATGCCTGTAGTCGCATGATGCCTGGAAAAAAGGACTGTATTTCTGTGAGAGGAATGAATGGGGAAAAGTCAAACCTTCAAAAAAGGCTCATTTTATGTGACTTGAAGGAACTTTACATATATTTTAAAGAAAATTATCCTGATTTGAAAGTAGGGTTATCTAAATTTGCCGATCTTAGACCAAAATTTTGTGTGTTAGCTGGAGCATCTGGTACACATTCAGTGTGCGTTTGTTTGTACCATCAAAATGTAAAACTTATGCTATCAGCGATTAAAAGTGATCATAGCTACAAAGATCTGCTGCAGATTATGGTCTGTGATACTGAAAATGAGAATTGTATGTTTTCGGAATGTACTGCATGTCCAGGTGTGGATGCCATTTTATCACTGATTTCTCCAAGTAACAGCACCCAAATTGACTTGGAAAATGATGAATTTGAGGATTTACAAGTTTCATATAAGCAGTGGATGTCCACAGACAGATGTGAACTGACATCATGTGTGCTACCTTTACAAGAATTCTTGGTTAAGTGTTGTGAAAAACTTGAGCATCTAAAGAGCCACCATTTCATTGCCAGTAAACAAGCAGCATTTCTAAAATCAAAGAAAGAAGATCTGGATAAGGGGGAATTTTTGATACTTGGAGATTTTTCAGAGAATTTCTCTTGTGTTTTTAAATTAATTAAGAAAAACGAAGTTATACTAACACATAATAAATATAAAATAAACCTATCTTTACTTCGTAGTCGTTCTGAGATCTTTCAGCGCCGGGCACCCGGGCCTCTTCGGAGAACGTTCTCTTGTGTTGTTCAAGACGAGGTGCAGACCTATCACTGGTCAGGTGTACAATGTACGCTTCATCCTTTTGTTGTCTACTGGGAAAAAGATGGAGAAATTCAAACTCAAAGTTTTTGCTTTGTAAGCGACTGCCTTGACCACAACACAACTACATTCTACGCCTTTCAAATGATCCTTGTTAAAAAACTGAAGGCAGATCATGCTTTAATTTCAAAATTATTCTATTTTTCAGATGGATCTGCCGCACAGTACAAAAACAGGAAAAACTTCATTAACTTGAGCCATCATGAACAAGACTTTGGGATAAAAGCAGAGTGGCATTTTTTTGCTACATCCCACGGGAAAGGCCCTTGCGATGGGATTGGAGGAACAGTGAAGAGGCTAGTGCGAAAGGCTAGTTTGCAACGACCGGTCAGTAATCAAATCTTGAATCCATTAGATGTCTTTGAATACTGCACTGAACATATTAATAGTGTAACGTTTTTCTATGTTTCCTGTGATGATGTTAATGCAGTAGGAAAAGTTCTTGAGGAAAGATATAAAACAGCACTATCATTACCCCAAACTCGGTCTTTCCACAGCTACATTCCACTCAACAGAAATATCATTCATGCCAGACGTACATCATTTTCTTTAGATTTTACAACCTTTCATGTCATCAAAGACGAACCTATCAACCTTAGATTATCCACACCAACAACCCGACCAAAGTTGTCCGATTATGTTTGTTGCGTATATGATGGTGACTGGTGGCTAGGAGAAGTGGTGGAAATAAAGGTATTTGATGTCGAAGAAGAATACAGGATCCACTTTTTTCATCCTAAAGGACCTGGAACATCGTTTAAAAAATGAAGTCATGATAACCAAACTTGGATTCGGTTTCAAGATATTTTGAAAATACTGACTGCGTCAGAACTATGGTCAGCACAGGGGAGAGGTCATAATATCACACCTGTGATGAGTGAACATTTGTCAACTCTTCTCTATGAGACAATAAACCACTGAACAAAAAAGTTTTGCATGTTTTGAGAGGTAAGTTAAATTCTATATACCAAGATGTTAGAAACCTTAAATTAGCTTATCAAAGTTTAAATGTGTTCTTTGACAACTCTTGTTAGTCTTTTTAGTTGTTTTCACCATTTAAAACTAACAATTAAGTAAAAAATAACTTTTCACTAACACCTAAGATTAAGAAGTATGAAAATAATTGCGTTGTTTCAGTATAATTATTTGAAAATTTAGACCCTTATAGCTGCCAAACGCCTTTGAATAACAAAGTAACTTTTTTTTTGTTTGAAAGATGGTAAGAAGTACTTAAAATCACACAAGTAAAAAAAAATCTACCTTGCCCCCCACATGCATTTTTTTAGCATTGAAAATTGGATTTTTTAGAAAATTTGCAACTTTGGGGGGTCGTATCTTGTGAAGGGGGCTGAATAACAAGCCAAACTTTTTAATAAAATAAGTAACCATATATATGTATATAAGAAAAAAAAGAGGGCTTGTTATTCCAAGCCCTTCATAGGTTTTTTAATTTTCAAAAGTGGCAAAAAATTAATTTTGCATCACAAACTTTGACCTTGAAAAAATAACCTTTGTTTTTAAATCTCAAATTTATTGATACCATATGGAAAAAGATCTTTTTTTTAGCTTTCCAATGAGCTATAGTTGAGCTTGATAGCTTTTATAGGAAGAAAGTTATAGTTCATAACGCAAAGCATCAAAATATCCAATTTTCGCTGTTGGCAACGACAAAAATAGCCTACATATCGAAGGGTAAATTTTTTTTAAATAAAAAATATATATTTTTGTGGTCTAAAAGGTATGGGGAAAGCATGTGCAAATTGTCATCAAAATCAAAAATGGTGTTGCACACCCCATTTGTTGATTTAAAATGGAATGACTCATATGGCAAAATATGTCGGAGACGTGGTTTTCTTAGAAATTGTTTGAAGGATTCTGAAAAAATTCAGATTTAGGGAATATTTGAGCTTACAATTAAATTGTCAGCACAAAAATCTAACATTCTGTTTAGAACATTTCCCATTTACTTTTCTTTTTTTTTTACTCAAATTACTTTGAAAAACATTTAGAGTTAGTGTGTTTTTTTTTTAGATGACATTTCGAACTGAAATAACCCTCAACTCCATTTTAGAGTTCCCTGGTGACCCGTACACCACCTAGAAAAAATGTGGCATAAACTTTTTCTTGGAAATCGCAGAACAATTTTGGGAAAAAAAAAAAAGTAGTTTAGACTTCTTTATAGATGAAAAACAGTCTCACTTACCTTATTTTTCATAAAAATTAGCTGTTGCGACCCTAGAATAATATATAGTAGAAATCTTGTTATCTAGGAAACTGTTCAAATGATTTTGATAGGAAATTATAGTTAGTGATTTCATATGATGATTCGATTTTAACTTTCCTTATTTCCAGAAAAATTAGCTTTCAGTGGTAACTCGCGCTGTGTCCTGGGCAAACAAATAATAAATATAATTATCTTCAAACAAATCACTTTATCTACACAACGAATGATTATTACTATGAGACCATGTGAACTCGGTCAGCCAGTTACTAAGATAAATAAAAAGAGAGAATGCAAGAGGGTGGTTGTGAGGCAGTGGCGGCTCGTGAACCGAAAATATGTGAAGAGCTCCAAAATAATATTTAAGTATTTTTAATCATAATTTTTATTAAGCATGGTCTTAACTAAAATTAACTAAAAATACTTATTTAAATGCAGGGTTTGACCTGGCAAAAAAATTACTTTAGCATTTTAGCGAAAATAGGCAAGCACCATTTTAGCTTTTTTGAAAGTTAATTCTTTGGATACCATTGATTTATTTTACTTAACTTTGTTATCCTCAGTTTTGTTTTCTATTCCTTTTGTTCATTGATGATTTTAACCAAGCATCCATATTTGTGACTTTAAAAATATGAATCAGGGAAACTATGTTTTGATTTTATCAATAGAAAAAGAGGTATTCATATCATATATGTAAAATGAAAAAGCAATTTAAAAATCAAGTAAAGTTATCTTACTTTTAAATATTTTTGCATTTAAATTCAATCATTGAAAATTAAAAATAAATCCAAATTACTATATAAATAAGGATTCCCAAAAATTTCAGTCCTTTCGTAGTTTTTGCCTGCAAATATTACCAAAAAAAAAAAAAAAAAAAAAAAAAAAAAAAAATCTGAATTATTATACAGAGATATTTTATACAGTTATCCAGTTTTAGCTTTTTAGCGAAATTCTGACTGACTTGTTTTAGCAAAATATGATACCTTTTAGCAAAATGCTAAAAAAAACTAATGGCAGTTTAAACCCTGTTTAAATGTAAATTTATATTCTATATGTGAATACAGTGTAAAATACAGTGTGTCTCTTCACCAATTTTCGGTTCACGAGCCGCCACTGTTGTGAGGGGGGCATTTTCTCTCACCTTTTTGAATGCATGTTCAAAAATTAGCTAAGCATTTTATGTATACCAAATTTCGTTACATAAAATTTTGATACATTGTGTAAATAGACTCAACTCATTTGTATATATAGACTTTCAAATAATTTGGATACATTATGTTCTGGTAATTTAAACTTGATTTCAAGTATTTATTTCATTTTGAATCCCTGAATTCCAGTTTTTCTAATAGTTTAAATTCATAAAATAAGACTAAAATATCAGCTTAATAATGATTGCTAAACCTAATTAAAATTAATGTTTTTCACTATGAGAGGATTGGACCTCACTCCAATAAATTATATATTATTTTCCCTTATGAGAATTTTTCTCATCAAAACTGCACATACTTTTCCATAAATTCATAATTGCCCTTGATAAAAGACATATTTCTTATAAACACATTGCAACATCTTATTGCACAAAACATAGAAAATCAACTTTTTTTTTTTTAATGCGTTACATTTTTTTGTCTATTAAGAATAATTTAATTAACATTAATAATTCATTTTACAGAGCCACACAAAAATATTTTGATTCATTATAGGATAATGCTGGAGCTGGTAGTGCATTTTTAATTATTACACTTACCAATAATATTGAAAGGTATTTATGATGTAACCAATAAATACATTTAGAAAGTGTTTTATTGAATTCTAAAAATATTTATAGAAATGAAAGTGCAAATGCACAGACAGATGAATCAAAGTTGTAAACATTTTAAAACTTTGTTAAAAAGTGTTAAGTTTTCTTCCAAATTGTTCTTGGAGAATGAAAAATATCAACAAGTGAGACTATTTTTCTTAAATTATTGTATACATTAAAAATAATAATAAATTTTTGACCATTTGTTGTCTATCTTCCTCATAGATTGTCCCTCGTCTTCTGTTTTTTTTTTTTTTTTTATTATTATACGTATATTTTTTATGCATATTATTCCCCACACACACACACACACACACATATACACTGTGTTGTGCATCTACACACAGATAGAAAAAGAAAACAACCGAATTTTATTCAGTAGACTATAACCCCCCCCTCCCCCCCCTCCTCCTCCCAAGAAAATGTATTTTCAAAAGGGAAAGGAGAAAAAATGTTTTTAATGGAGAAATGAAGATTGCCCTCTTTGTAGATAAAATTATAATAATTCTACTGTTTTTAAAATGTGTTGCCATGAATATGCCATTTTTATTTTATTTATTTATTTATTTATTTATTTTCAGGCTGATGATACATTACCAAATCATCACAGTACACCGAAGCAATCTGAAAATAAATCTAGGCCTATTGTACAAGTTGATGGTGGAGTTGAATATCAAGATTATGTTGTTGGTAGAGGACCTACTGCTACACCAGGCAAAGTGGTATTATATATATACATTTTTAGCATTATTTTATTATCCTAAATATTTTATTAGGATTATTTTACACTTTGGATAAAAACGCAGTACATCCTAAATGGAGAAATGTTGCTTTTCAAAAATTTTGTTATTTAATTCCTGTTAGAGAGTTAACATGAGGTAAAAATAAAATTTCAAACCTAATTTATATAGAATATTGTATTACAGGCACATTACAGAAAGAAAAAAAAAATACATTGACCATTTCTGTGAAATGTTTAGAGACTTCTTTTAAGATGCACTAAATCATAAAGTCACCAAAAAATCATGCATTTTTTTTTTTTTTTTTTTTTTTGTAATGACACCAAGACTTTCAATGATCAGAGAGAAAATTGACTGTAATTTTTTTTTTTTTTTTTTTTTTTTTGTAGGACAATTTTTGACAATCAGGGAGAAATTTGCCTGTAAATTCGTTTTTTTTTTTTTTTTCACACAAGTCTAGAGATGTAAATTTTCTGGAAAATTTAAGGCTGTAGAAGAAAAAGTTTTTTTTTTTTTTTTTTTTTTATTCCTGAAAAAAAATGGGAAAAATTGAATTTTTACAGATAAAAATATGGTTTCTTAATAGTTATAATATCTTAGAAAATATAAAGTGTTAAATAGTTAAAAATATATGCAATCCATATTATTTTTTCTTAATAGAAACATACAAAAAGCTTTTACTATTCAAAAATGAGCCGTTCTGTTTCATAATTGCCAGTACCTTTCTTTGTACAAAACACCAAAAACTAATCAAATCATCATTCAACCATTAATTTTGCATAGAGTGTGCATTCTTATAGAATGAATCAAACCAACAACAAAAAAAAGAAAAGAAAAAAAAAAAAAAAAATCTTCGACCTGAACCTGATTTTTTCATATCTGAAACCCAAAAACTAAATTAAATTTAACAATTCATCTGAAAATCATGCAGAACTTTTTAAAGTTATAAAATAAAATAAATTTTCATTCTCACAGAGTTAGTAAATCATTTTAAGAAATTTTAAATGGAGTTACTGATACACGAAGTTGTAAATTTAAAAACCTGAAAAATAGATTAATAGTTTTTAACTATTTATGTGTATTATGTACTTTAAGAGTACAAACAAAAATATGCTTTAAGTTTAGATACGATTTTTCTTTGTTTTTTGCCTTTCTGCAATATGTATATAATAATTTGTGCATATATAATCATGGGAATATCTAGTATAATTATACGAAACAAATTGCTGTTTATTATGATAATTTTTTTTTTGAACGATGTTCTTAAGTTGACCCAGCTCATTGGAAACTTAAACCTAACCCGCTGGAAAAAAATTCAGTCCACCTAATCCGAACCCGACCCATAAGAAAAATAAGTCAGACAACCCAGCCCCCAGGGAAAAAATTCAGTCAACCTGAGCCTGATCCCTAAGAAAAATAAATCAGTCAGCCTGAACCGAACTTAATACGCAAGAGAAAATATTAGTCAATCAGGCCCAAACCTGATTGCAGGTTATGCTTGGGTAAAATTGGTTTACTGGACCTGATGCTGGACTCTAATTCATATTTTCACTTACAATTAAATTAATCACAAAGATAAAATTTAAAGTTTAATTTAAAGTTAATTGAACTTCAGAAATTTAAAACATTTTATTATTGACTTATTTTTTTTATACTGGGTGGCTAACATTAGAACTTTTCCAATTTCCCTGACTTTTCCATGACTATTTTTCAGCATTTTCCCTGACTTTTTCCTGGCTTATGCTGTTTATTTCCCGAAGAATTTAGCAATTTAGAATAACGAGCTTTCAAATATCGCTTATTTCCACAAAATTTGCCAAATTTCCCCTACTTTACATGAAATTCCGAGAGTTTTCCATGTTTACCTGACTTTCTCTGACTAGTAGCTACCCTGTTATAATATAAAACTTATTCACTCAGACGTAAAGGACTAGATTTTCACACATAATTTTTATAAGTTGTGAAATAAATTTTTTAACAGAAAGTAGTTGCTTATGTTTTTTCTTTTTGTTTTTTTTAACTGTTACATGCATTTATATGTATGTGTATAATATATATCCACACACTTTAAAATGACAGAGATGTCAAATATTACGATTTGTCCGTAATTATTACAGATTTACGGCAATAATTACGGCATTACAGACAATATATAAAAATTATGGATTATACGCTTTTAAAAAAGTCGCGTATATCATTCGTTAAAAAAAAAGAAGCCCCACTAACGATCGATGATCAAACGCACATCGGAAGCATTCTGATTCTCAATCTTTCTTCATCCACAACATAAATGTCAATATTCATTTTAAACTTGCTTTAACTCCCCCCCACCTTTTCTTATCTCCGACTAGCCATCGTCGATTAAAATCTCTGCAGAAGCCTTTAGTTTCCCAATTTTTCTCCATCAGCAACATAAATATCAATATTCATTTTAAACTTGCTTTACTAGATTCTAGAACCTATAAAGAAGTAGAATTGTTTCATTTCTCATTTATCTAATCATTTATATTTTGACTGCCCCTCCTGCTTTTCAGCTAGTGATCAAGGATTGCTTCTAAATAATAATAAATAAAATAAATTTTTTTAACCCCCCCACCCCTCCAAAAAAAAAAAAAAAAAAAAAAAAGAGAGAGAGAGAGAGAGATCCAAATGTTCCCCCCCCCCCCCCCCTCTAAAGCAGGTTTAAAAAAAAAAAAAAAAAAAAAAAAACTTTCATTTTGTAAGAAGGTAAAGAAATACACATTTGTTTACAAAAACAGTGCAATTCATTCTTATATGTGGGCTTGTGTATAAAAATTATTCCGTGACGCAGTTCACGTCTCCATATTGCATAAGTGTATAACTCTGATTACTGAGGATAGCTCTCATTGAAACTTGGCTTTTCTTAAATAATACAGTTAGAGAATTCTAAGGATATATAGTCAAGAAAAAAGGCGAGAGTATAAAGGAACTTGAAAAGAATAAATAATTTCCAATTAATGTGATGGGAGGGAGGTCATTGTAATACCTAAATATTTCAGGATTACCATTTGATTACGTAGTTTAAACATTATTTTTGAAATATGAACATTATCAAAATCAGTGTTTTCATGTAAGATACTGAACTTGAAAAAATATTTCAAGAAAAAAGCATTGGAATGTAAATATTATAAATTTCTAAATACATTATTTTATGCTAGAAATTTCAAAATTTTCAGGGTGGAAATAAACCCCTTCATTTGGGAAAAAACATTTTTTCCCAAAATTTCCTTTTTTTTTTTTTTTTTTTTGGACCATTTCCATTTCTACACAAGACTATGCGCATGGCCGAAAAAACGCTAACGCTTTTTCCTAGTTCATAAATAATGCCTGTGTGAAAGGTGAGGCCATTATCTCATGATGTCACATGGGGAAATGCTTATAGGCTAATTAACATAGTTCTGAAAAAGCAGCTCAGACCAGTTAGAAAAAGCCTCACTACCCTTTTTACCATTAACATTCATACAGGTGTGTCCTTTGTCTTTGTTATTGTTCATTTTTATTCTTTAAGCTCAAGAGATTAGGTATTTGTGATTTTGTGGTAAGTATATTATAAACCTTAAAATTTACACAGAATAGAGTTATTAATGGACAAGAAAGAAATGGCACAATTTGCTCATTAAATATAAGTGCTTGTGAGTTTTTTCATTTTGATTTTGATCTGTTTTTCAGTAATTGTCCGACATTCAAAAGAGAGAAGTTCATTAATATTTACTTTTATTACTTATCATTTTAAAGAATAAAGCAAAGAAGTAGCCTTTTAACCTCTTCAGGAGCAAACTCAACCAATATATATGTATCAGTAATGCCTCTAGTCTTTCAAAATCCTGCGTCCCTGGGACCCATGAGTTTAAAAAAATCTGGGTCTTTTTTTTCAAAAAATGGGTCCCCACATAAATGAATTTATATATTACAGATATAAATTAAAATTTTATCTTATTGTAGATGAAAAACAGTTTTTTGGAATTTTTAACCAGTTCTTTTTGAGATTGTCTTAAAACTAATATTATGTAGGAGGTGGTTGCTGTTAAAAAACAACTAGAAACATTTAGTTCAGTGTGCTCTGGAACCAGTAAAAAAAAAAAAAAAAAAAGAGTTTCTGCGCAATTGGCAGAATATTAAGAATGTGAAAATTTGATTCCAAATCATAAATTCTTCGAGAATTTTATTCCATCTACTCGGAAAGGCAGTAACTATGCCTCGCATACAGATGCGCAAACAGCATGCGCATGTCAGCATTTGAGTGTGGTGTGTAGTTGCGCTCAAAGAAGCCGATTGGTCTAATCTGCGAATTTTTTTTATAATTGGATAGGAGCAGTACCACTATTAGATGATATTGACAGGAATGTGTGAACCATGGCCAAACACAGCATCAGGGAGGAAGCAGTCGGCCTAAAGAGAGGACAGAAAGTGAGAACCAGTCAATCCCAAAGTGGTACTCAAAGCTCCAATTCATCATTATTGTCAATTCTACATGCAACTGGTACTTTAGTGAATTAAAAGACCCTTTAATAGGTGGCTCAGTGAAATGGGGTTGAGCTCAGTCTCTGGATCTCTCTTCCACTGAGGACGTTTGGAGCATCATAAAAAGGGTCCTACAAGCAGCTCAGGATTTTGCCATTATAATGCGCCAATTGGACAGAATTTGGCGTGATGCTTCACAGGAGTACATCTGCCAACTCTATCAATTAATACCAAGCCGAATAACTGCGTACAAAAGGGCCAGAATTGGACCAACGTATTATTGACTTGTTTACTTTGTGAGGCCCTTTCTCTTGATTAAATCATTCAAATTTTCTGAAACTGATAGTCAGTTGTTTTTTTCCATGCACATCACATCTACCAATTTTTGTCCCATTCAGATAACTCCTTCTTGGTGCGTCGTCTTTTTTTTTTGTTGTTGTTATAGAGTGTATATGTTTTAGATTTGGGTATAACTTATGACTTTTTTCCTTCTATTAAATTATTATTTCTTATGAGTTTGTGTTGTTCCAATATATAAGTAAACATACAATGTTCATTGCTGAGCTCAATCATTTTTGCAAAAATGTATTTTCTGTCATGTGAAATGATCCCATATTTTGAACGAGTACTTCAAACATATATCATTATGACAGCCTTTAAAAAAAAAAAAAAAAAAATAGACTGTGTGGAGAAAATTGTCATATTTTTTATCCATTAGAGTCATTGAACAAACATATTTTAAAAACATTTTATCATATGTTTTAGGTTATATTGTTGTAGTCTTCCTCGACTTGTTTCTTTGGGCCTTTGCACAAGTATCACAAGATTTACACCATTTTTCCACGTCCTCCCTTGCCTTGTACCAGTAAAAGTGTTCTCGAACTTTCTGTAGAGTCTTCATCACTCCAAAATGGCCTCCGGTGTGGGCAACTATGTAGCTCATATTTAATGAAATTTTATTTTTCCGACTGTGTGAAAATAATGCCTGGACTGGAAGTCGAACCCCGGATCTTTGACTTACAAGGTCAAGGCTCTACCAATTGAGCTATCCAGGCCGACAACTGGTCAGCATTACTCACTCAGACAACCTTTAGGCAGAAACATCTGGTCTATCATTTAGATAGCTCGACAGAAATAAGCCGCAGGTAAAGGAAAACACTGTTAAACAATGGGAGAAAGAAATACAATTTTTGTTAAAATCACAATCAACTGATTGGAAGAAAATCATATTTAATGAAATTTTATTTTTCCAACTGAGTGAAAATAACTATGTAGCTGTTCTAGAACATCTGGAATCTTCCATCTTGGTAATGCAATCTGCCATCTGAAGCTTTTCCATCATCTCGTTCCCATTTTCTGTGTAGTACGCTGTTTCTAATATGAAGAAAGTCCCAGAGTGCCCAATAGCTCTTTGTAATGGGGCTAAATCTGGAGATGTCCTGCCAGGTAGCAGGGTTCGTTGATTTAAATCAATGGATTTTTTAAAAAAAATCATTGATTTAAATCAACTGATTTTTTTAAAAAGTCATTTATTAAAACTAAATAATTTTTCAAAACATTTTATGATCTAAATTTTTTAAATCTTGTTAGAATGAGTTTCAAATACAAAATATGTTGCATTTACAACCTTCAATTAGCAAAACTATATATATAGGTATCTGTACGTGTGTGTGTGTGTGTTGACACATATGAATCATTTACTTTAAATTTTACACAATTACTTTTTATGCTTCAGAAATGAATTAAAGAACTTGAAAGCAATTTTTATATATTAATATAGCTAAAAAACGTACTAATTCAGTATAGGATTTTACACAAAGGCCATATATTATCATGAAAACTCTATGAACTTGTCTTTCTTTTTAAACATTTTTACAACAAAGCATAATTAATTCAACTATTATGATAACATATAAAGCATGGAAATTTTCAATGCCATTCAGCAGTGTCCATTAGGGCTGGAGTATTTATCAATATATCCCCAAGTATCAATATTTTTTTAATATCGCAGTAACGATATTAAAGATCTTGCTCTGCCAATATATCCCTCTAACGATATTTCTTAGCACACACTGAGCGATCGATCGATGCGCCGAAAAATAATGTTTAATGCCAATCTTAAATACCTTCTTCAAATCCTGCTTTCCCTACTAGCACCATCACCACGCACCGAACAAAGCGAGCGCCGCGCCGTATAGCTTATACTAATGCAACCCTTTGTGCACTGCACGCTCCATCCATGTCCTGATAAATAATAATGAACGCCAATCTTAAATACCTTCTTCTAATTCTGTTTTCCCCACTAAGCATGCATCACCCACCACGCACCGAACAAAAAGACAGCTGAATAGTGCAACCCTTTTTCATTTTCCCTCCCCTTTTTCTTTTTTCCCTACTTCCAACCCCAAACGATATCTCTCTTTCATTAAGAAAAAAACTAAGTTACCGCAGTGTATCTACTCTCTTTATCTTTATTCGTGCTATCTACCCAATCGAAAATATCACTGTCCAAAAAGTCTGAATGATATTCATCAAGAAAATTAAGTTATCACAGTATATTGACTTCAACCAATATACTAACTTCCCATAGTATATTAACCCTAAACGATAATATGAAAGAATTTATTTTACCGTTAGTATTTGATAATATTGCACATCACCGCTTTGTGGATCCTAGGTGTAATACCACAGTAACCAAACCACAGACAAGGCGATATGAAAACAAACGCTTATTATGACGAATGAAAACAATATCTTTTGTTTTAGCTCATTTCCTGCTATTGGTTCATTGATATTGGTTTATTTCAAAGTATCGGTAACTTCTAGCCAATAAGATGCGACATGTGTTTAACTCGCTTTGGGCTGTACATCAGTCAGAGTCCCTTTCTCCTTTCCCATATTATCCAATGGGATTTTCGTTGCTTCGTTTTATAAAAATATCTCATTCAAAAATGAAGTTTTTCGAATTCTGTTTTTTGAGTATTACTCTTTGAATGGGTCGCCTTTTAGCTTGGTGAACAATTTTTCGAAAAAATTAATTTAAATATTTTATTTCAATAAGTAAATTATGGACTCTAGTGTGGATCTCTAAGTAAAATATTTAAATTTATTTTTTCAAAAAATTGCTCACTAAGCTAAAAGATGACCTGTTCAAAGAGTAATATTCAAAAAACAGAATTTAAGCTAAAAGACGACCTGTTCAAAGAGTAATATTCAAAAAACAGAATTTCGAAAAGTTCATTTTTTAATAAAATATTTTTATAAAACGACGAGACAAAAATCCCATTGGATAACATGGGAAGGGAGAAAGGGTGCTATCTGACTGATGTAAAATAAAGTTTTATCTTCAGTAATTTTACAGTGACAGTTTCTTTATAGAAATATATAATATTGGATAGTTTATTACTTTTTTTTATGTAGCATTTATTTTTTCTCTTTCCTTTTCCTTCTTTCTTTTTTTTTTTTTTTTTTTTTTTTTTTTTAAGCCGTACATGTTAAATAAAATTGGTTTAAATGCAAAATGAGTTACTTTAAGTAACAAAATGAAACTTTAACATAATTTTGTTTAAATAATATAATTTTTATACTGACAATGTATACATATATATATAATTCAATTTTCAATTAGTGTGATACTATTACGAATGTGAATTGAACACATATACATTTAAAAAATATTGTAATGATTTGGTAAGCAGATACAAAAATAAAAATGACAAGTAACTGACATTTAGGATGCATATAAGAGTTTTAAGTAAAAAATATTACTCTCTACGACCAAAAAAGGTGTATCCAATGGCAGTTCTTGACTATTTAAAATGATTTTCCTTTGTATTTAATACCTACATCTTAAGACAATTTTTCTTAAGCTTTATTTTTAGTAGAATTATGAATTTTGATATACTTGGTGCAAATAAAACACAGATCACATATTAGCTGTGTTAAAATATGATTTTAAAATAATTAAAGCTTAAAATGGGAAGAATAGAGGATAAACTATACAGAGGTATACTAAAAAGCAATAGTATAAGTTATAAGAAACACAAAATATTGATTCACTTTTTATGCATTTTTTTTTTTTTTTTTAATGATAAAGTTATGGTAGTAATATACCAGAAAATACATAGAAAACACTCTATACTTCTATACTTTAAAATTTGTGTGCATATGTCTTTAAAAAATAACAAATGTCTATTTTTTCCTATCTTGATAGAAATATCGCAATATATCACTAATATCGATATTAACTTGGTGATATATCGCGATATTTAATTTCTGATATCGTCCAGCACTAGTGTCCATAAAAATGTTTCTTTTCTAAAATTTTTCTCATTTAAAGTACTGCATATATTAGTTTTTGTGAAATTACTATTTAATGATTTATTATCATATTTTATTATTTTATGAGTTTTTATGTTAATCATAAAATTGAGCGATTTCTATAATGAGAAATGATAATAGTTTTTCTCAAAAATATTTCTATTTTTCACTAAAATTTGCCTCAAAAATAAAACCTGGATCGACCTATGCTTAAGCTTCAGTTATTTTCTTTGATAACATTTTATTTTGATTATTTACGTGCATTATTGGGATTATGCGTATTTCAAATTTTTTTTAGATAGTGTTAACTTTTATGCCATAATTAACTTTGTTTATAATAATACCATAGATAATTATATATAGATCCATTAAATTAATAATACAGTATGTTATCCAGAATCAGAATGGTCAAAGAGATGTTTTATTCTTCCCTAACACTCAGAGACGTTTATTTTTAAATATGGATATTGTCTGCTTCATTTGTATTTTTTAATTTTAAATAAAAGGTATTTAGTTAAAATGAGAAGTTTCATCTTTTAGTAATAAAGTGATCATATGACTTTACAAAATGATGAGCTGAAAATTCTATATCTACATATAAAATAGAGAACTTATAATTATATGCACTTAGAGTAAAAGTAAATGCTCATATAACATGACAGTTGTTTTTCATACACATTCTGTTTTCAAAACTAAAAGAGAAGGTACAAGTTCACGCTAAATTTGCTTGTTAATTTGTATTTTGATTTGAGTATGCTATAATTCTTGTGGTCTTAAATGATAAATTTCATTATCTATCGGTGTTAAAAGTTAAAACTGATGTATATATGCTTATAAAAAGCATAGCTTCTGGCATGAAATTTACTTAAATTATGTTTTTAGACATTGTTTAAGATATAGATTACTTTTACAGGTATAAAGTAATGAGTTACTATAAATTTGTAGACTTTAAAAAAAAAATCCGATTTAAATAAAAAAAATCCGATTTAAATAAAAAAAAAATCTGATTTAAATAAAAAAAATCCGATTTTTTTGATTTTTTTAAAAAAAAATCAAAAAAATCACGAACCCTGCCAGGTAGGTCTGTTGCTGGTTGTATTCTTCAGTTGTAATATTGGCTTTACATCAGGATCTTCAAATTGAGCTCATCTAAGTTCCTGATCACTCCACTGGTCCAGTGTCGAAAGTGTTGAGATTGTTGTAGCTGGGCAGACAACTGGATTTATTTGCTGGTATTTCTGTACGTCTCTAGAGCAGTACTTGCAGCTTTCTGAGCAGGGCCTCTGTGACAAGGCATCTGCATTGCCATGTAGAGTCCCTTTACGATGATGTATCTCGAAGTCATATTCCTGGACAATGCGTATCCACCTGGCAATCTGGCCTTCTGGGTTCTTGAACTGAAGCAACCACGTTAAAGAAAGATGCGTGGTCAGTCCGGAGCAGGAATCATCTGCCATAGAAGTAATGATGAAAATGTTCTATGGCTTTAATGATGGCGAGTAGATCTTTCCTGGTGGTACAGTAATTTCGCTCCGGTTTAGAAGGCATTTACTCCAATAAGTAATAACAAGTTCTTGGCCATCAACTTCCTGCCACAGAACAGCACTGACACTTTCATGGCTGGCGTCTGTATCAAGTATGAACTGTTTGTCGGGCTCTGGATACGTCAAAATAAGCGATGTTAAAACTTCTTTAAGTCTCTTGAATGCTTTTTCACAGTCATCTGTCCACAGGAACTTATGTTTGGCTTCTGTCAGCTTGTGGAGTGGTCTGGCAATATTCGAGAAACCCTTCACGAACTTCCTGTAGTAAGTGCATAATCCCAGAAAACTTCAGAGTTGGTGTACATTTTCTGGGTGACTGCAGTTCAACTGCAGAGATCTTCTCAAGATCAGTTCTCACACCTTCAGCAGAGATGATATTGCCGAGATAACTCACTTCACGATGAAAGAAGTTGCACTTGCTAGGATTCAATTTCAGGTTAGCCATCCTGAGTTTTTCTAGCACCTTACGGATGTTTCTTAGATGATCTTAAAAGGTGCGCCCCACAATGATATCATCGACAGGCTTCATAGGAAAGTCTTTTTAGCACTGTTTCTATCAGCCGCTCGAATATTTCAGGTGCATTACATAATCCAAACAGCATTACTTTAAACTGCCATAATCCTTGTCCCGTGGTGAATGCAGTCTTCTCACGATCATCAGGATGTAATTCTACTTGCCAGTAACCACTCTTCAGATCCAAAGTCGAGAACCATTTATTACCAGTAAGCAGTGGTGGCTCGTGCAAATTTTCACAGGTGGGGCCTGATCCATCGTATGATGCATAATTTAACGTTAATACTATTCATTATTCAAACATGAAAACAAACATTAATAAAATGAGATGTAAAACGAAATTTCGTTTTTTTTTTTTTTTTTTTATGACCGATCTTAAATTTAACACAATGGAAAACATTGCATAAAATTATCACAAAAATTAAAGTTTTATAAATACAATTGAAAACTTCTGCAATGTTCTGATCAATGGAATATCAAAATTTAAATATCTGGAAGCTAGTAGACAGAAATAGCCAAGTTTGATACCAGATCACTTTCATCGACATATACATTTGAATTTTACTATGGTTTTCTCCAAAACTCAAATAAAAAGGGTTATGTAGCACTTAGTAAGAGTTTCTACAGAGAGTACACCACTCAGGTCTAGGATCCTCTTTTAGTCAACTGGCTTTAACCCTAACACTACACACCATTAAAATTTAAATGTCTCAGGGTGTAATATTATTTAGCTTACGCTAATTATATCCCTAAATCTTTTAATTATAGAATTTCTAGTGTTATATTCATGTTTCTTATCTATTGGAATTTAGAAAGTCATGATTAATGTAATGTGGATACATATTTAAAAAAAAAAAAAAAAAAAAAAAAAGTTTCTCACTTAATTTTAGATAATTTAAATTAACTTTCAATAAATAAAGAAATAAAATGGGCTATCATCTTAAAAAAAAAAAAAAGAAAGAAAATAAAGTAAAGAAAAAAGAAACATTGCGGATGTTTCTATTAAATCGCATTTAAAAGAAAAATCCTTTAATAATAAATCACAATTTTATGCAGCTATTAAATCTATTTAAATTCATTAATTATTTAGCTAAAAATTTTACAATTTATTTACATAAAAGTTTTAATACACTATTCTAAAGGGGAAAAAAAAATTGCATATTTTTATTTTTTTTCCCCTCATTTAAATTCAAAACACTTTAGTTAAAGAGGTCTTAAATTCTTATACAAGCTTTTATCTCAAAGGCTAGTCTAGAAAATATTTTTGACTATTACCAGATTTCTTTTTTTAAACACTAAAATTTTAAACTGTCATATATAACTCTAAAGAATTTAATGAAGAATCAATGAGGAAAAAGAAAACGTAATGCAGAAGTCGCCAAATATTATCCGTGAATTGCATGGTTAACAGACAGGGTTTTTTCCCTATAGTTTTGTTCCAAAGGGCAGGAATCTGCTGGCCCTTCGACGACAAAATTAGTGTGCTTAAACTGATAAAGCAGTTAGTCGCCAAATATGTTAACCCGATCTTTTACTAAAATGAACTGTACAAGTAAACGCGTCAATTTTGGGCCGAATGAAATCGGCCCGCTGTATTAGATAAGGAAAAGGGAAGTAGCGGTCTCTCTCTGTCATTAGTGATTTGTGACAGCTGGAAAAATATATTGACAAATAAATGATAGTGAAAGAAGATTAAGAAAAAGTTAGATAGACGTAGTTATTTTATATATATGTTTTTGAACAATTACAAAAAACAAAATTATTGTTATTAATACTATTTTAATCGAGAAAAAATTTTGGTGGGGCCGTGCCCGTTGGCCCTCAATGTAGAACCGCCATTCCCAAATGTGATGGTCAAGTTCATTTGTCCATATATTTTGATTTGGTCACAGCCTGAAGTTTAACGCAGGGTGGCATCCAGATGATTTTGTCTTTAAGTTCTTTACCCAAATCTGTTCTAATGCTGGTTACATTGGCTGACATACAGTATCCAGAATCATACGGCAGGTGATATTGTTAACTTGGCCATAAACGTAAAGTTCATTATCACCGCCACTCATCGATGAAACATAGAATACTGCAAAGTGGGGCTCTGTAATTTCTGGCAACCTCCGCGAACAGAATTTCAAAAAAGTTGATAGATATAATTTTAAGTTGGGTAAAGATCTAAATTTCTGCCAAGTGCTGTTGAATTCCTTACAGTCATTCTCAAGTGATACTCGGACAAAAATAGTATTACAGATGCCATGACACACACACACAGACAAAACTTTCTGAAGTCATTTTTGGCTTTCATGGTGCGTGAAATGTGAAAATATTGCAAAACTTTTTGATTCTGACAAATTTACAGACAAGTCTGATTTTATTCATATAAATTGAAATAATTTATTGTGTGAAAGAGTTTAATTATTTTAATTTTTTGTATTTCTATTTATAATATACTTTTTTTCCCCCAGACAAATATATATAATTAAAGATTACTTGATGTAAATATTATTTATGCGTTTGTTTCAGGTATCAATATTTTACATTGGAAGATTAGCAGATAAAACTATATTTGATTCTAGAGTTGCTCCCAAAAAACCTTACACTTTTAAATTAGGAGTTCCAGAAGTAATCAAAGGGTTAGATATTGGTATTAGAGGTAAGACACTTATTATACTTATAATTGTTAAATATATTACAATATATAAATTTAAATATAATAATAAAATAAAAATATCAAAAAGTTCTTAATATATTCACGAATGAATTGAAGCAACTTTCATAGCCAATTATTTTCTAAGACATAATTTATGCCTGCCAATTCTCTTGCTTTTCAGTGGAGACTGACGCATCTCAGAACCCCAGTGGCAGAAACACTGCAACACGTCGACATAGCCGCAAACACATAAAAACGGCTTGCAGACAGATTTTGTCTGCGCTAATAAAAAAAATTAGTCTGCAACTTTCGGACACTCTTTGTCTGCACTAATGAAAAAAATTGCATGCGACTTTTGGACAGTCTTCGTCTGTAATCATAAAAAATTGTCTGCAATTTATGGACATTTTTCGCCCGTGACAATGCGCTATTGATGTATGACGTCTTAGACGCCATCTGGTAGGAACTCTAGAGCCCCACTGTAGGTGCCTTGTAGGAACTCACAAAACAGTGCTTAACAACGGTAACCTAAACCTAAGAAGCCTAGATCTCCCTTGATAGGCAGCGTTATGCGTGTATTCTTTTCTCCTGTTACTTGTTAATGAGATTCTAGGGAATGTAGAAAAGTACTAATTTCATAAACATTGCTTTTTTGACTGGAAAAAAATAAAAATACTGTTCAAGCAAAGTAATGGCTTGATAAGTGTTATTTGCACTCTGCTCCATCAACAATGGTTAAGAGGTGGTACATTGACTTTAAACTCGATCACACATACACAAATGACGTTGAATGCTCAGGTCACCCAAATTCAGCAGTTGTTCCAGAATATCGTTTCGGCTGATCATAAATTGAAGTTGTGTAGGTTAGCAGAGGAGTTGAAGATATCAGTAGGCAGTGTATTCACTTTTTTGCATGAACATTTGTCAATGGAGAAAGGTGTATTCAAAATGGGTGCCACATTTGTTGTTCACCAAGACAATGCAGTGTATCACATGTCGATGAAAATGATGGTCAAATTGAACAAATCCTGCTTTGAATTGCTTTGTCACCTATTGTATAGTCCAGATCTGGCCCTCAGTGACTACTGGCTGTTTACAGACCTCCAAAAAAAAAAAAAAAAAATTGCTCCAAGGAAAGATTTGTCGCAAATGAAGAGGTGATTGCCAAAGTTGAAGCCTATTTTGAAAGCAAAGACATTGTTCTATGAAAAAGGTATTTAAAAATTACAGCCAGCGCTGGACTTAATGTATCCACTCTGGAAAAAGAGTATCTTGATGAATAAGTTGAATTTTGTCTAAAAGTAGTTGTTTTATTAGTTAGGCCCAGGACTTATTAAGTGATTTTTTTTTTAACTTGTTGTAAAGAACATATTGTTTTCGGGTCATATTTCCAAAATAGTTTTTGCTGTAATTGTGTTTTAACTGTTGTTCTTACCACTACTTACGAATACATCCGGCCACTGAGCCGTTCTTTTTTCCACATGCTCTTATAATTCATTAATTATATAATTTAGAATTTTTAACTTGTTGTGCAAGTCTCAAAGTTTCAAATGGTAGTCATAAGGATTATAATCATGCAGAGTTACTTTTTAATCTGAAGTTGAAATAAACATTATTTTAGTGTATTTTAGAAGCTGTACAAAAAAAAAAAAAAAAAAAAAATTACAATTTTGCCCTTTTTAAAGGTGGTCAGAGTGTTAAAGTCCCTTAAATCCAAATGTGAGGTATTATTATTTTAACAATTGGTCTGTGAGTTTATCAGCATAACTAAGAATAAGTAGAAAAAGGGAAATCAAATGGTGTTGTTATTTAAAACTTTTTTCGGAGATATTCTTGATAAGAAGCTCAGCAATATTTAATTACTCTTTTTTTTTTTTTTTTTTTTTAATTAATTTTGCACTTGATGAAATGTTTTACAACTTGGATGTGAAGAACAAGATGTCCTCTAATTGAATGAAGATTGGATTAACACATTCACACTTCACTGTAAAAATTGTAAAAATGAGTTTGGGAGACTCAAAATATAGATATTACAAAATTTCCCTGTCAAATTTTTCAGGTTAACCAAAGTTTACTATATTTCATTCCTTTTTTATCATTTCTACTTAAAAAAGTAAATAAATTTTGTTTAAAAATCATTCTTATGCCATTTAATTTTAGTTGGAAAATACATGTCAGTTCCTATATTTTTGCCATTTATCCACCCCTTTCCCAAAATTATCTCAATTTTCCTTGAGACAACTTGAACGGTATACATGAGTGTAAAAAATGTTGTCAGTTTAAGGTGATTTCTCTTTAATGTTATTTGGAGTTTTCTCAATGAATTTTATTTCTTATTACGGTAATATGCATTTTCCATAACAAATATCAATAGCTACTTGTTTATATAGGCAATAACTAATTTTTTTTTTTTTTTTGGTACTTCTTGTTATGGTTAAATGTATTTTCCTTAAGAAATTGCAATAGCTGTTTCCTTTATATAAGTTCATTTTCTTTGAGTTGTCTCTATTTTACTACGAAAATCTAACTGTAGTTATTGACCAGAATTTCAATAAATAAAATGAACTAATGTATAATATTATTTTAAACATACAACAACAACAGTATGAAAGTTTTAGAAATAATTTAGCTTTAACCCAATTTCCAACCTCCCATAATTATGTAAGATGTAAAGAAAATTATGTATTTTTCATTTGTAATTTCAATTTTATGCTGTAGCATTGACTAGTAGTAAAATGTTTTTTACTATTTGCTTATAAATATAATTATCCAGTTATCTCCTTCACAAATTGCTCTATGCTAACATCATTTGTAAAATTTTTTCTTTGGAAAATATCATTTTTCAGTAGCATAGCTCAAATATTACCAAGCAAAGAATATAAACATAAAAAATACCTCCAATCTGTTTGAGAAAGTAATTTTATGTGCGTTCTTAGTTAGAAAATATTTCATTATAATTAATTTTTGCAGGCATGAAAGTAGGAGGACAAAGAAAACTCAAAGTCCCGCCAAAAATGGGGTAAGTAAATAAATACATATTTATATTTAACATTATAATTTTTTTTTTATATCATCATTTTATTTTCTGAATCAAAAGAAATTCAATTTTATGCTTATTTATTTTTTTTATTATTATTATTACACACTGTTTTTATCTTTTTGTCGCGGAATATAGACCAAAGAATGCAAATGTAAAAAATTAAATCCATTTAATTTTTATAGTATTGTTGCATAAATTATGACTTTCTGAAAAACATCTATTAAAAGACCACTTCTCGAAAGGGGTAATTTTTATCAGTGTAAATGGTCCTTTTAAGGTTTTCCTATATAAATGAAATCATGCATTACCATATTCATAAACTAAAATATTTTATTGGATTACATCAAATTGACAGTTTTAGTGTTTTATCATTTCAATTCTATTAACCTGTTAGCACCCAGTGTCCTCATTTGAGGACCTAATAAAATGGCACATATATTTTTTATGGTTTCTTGGAAGGATTTCTGCTTTTTAGTGATACAGTTTATATCATCACTCTAAAAGATCCCTGAAAGTTTTATGTGCCTACACTTAATTATTATTTCATAATTTGGATAGTCATTTTACGATTTTTCGTTTGTTGCACATATATTTGCTTTTTGCGCATGTATACTAACTTAAATCAAGTTGAATAATAATATATATTATAATACTTTACTTTCGAGATCTTATATTAGAGGTCTGCACGGGCCGGAATTTCGAGGCCCGAGCCCGGCCCGGCCCGTACGAAAACTTTACTTACCCGGCCCAGCCCGTTATGAAGTCAAAAAATGCGGCCCCGGCCCGGCCCGGACAAAAAACGATAAAATCAGGCCCAACCCGGCCCGGCCCGATTCAAAAATATGTAAAATAACAACAACAACAACAAAAGAATGCCTTTTTATAAAACAGATTTTTAGTATGTGTTTTGCAGAGGTTTTATATAACCAAACAATAGTACGTTCTTTAACAAAACTGCTGAAATTTTACAAGGCAATTATGTATAAACAGAAATTCATTATTATAGACAAGGCACAAAGACAAACAGAAAGTCAAATCGAAAATATTAACAATCATCAAACAATATAGGAAGGTATTTAAAATGGTTAATACTACTGAAAATGCACTTTCAGCCATTTTCTCTTATATACAATAATGTATCCGAATCTTTTATGTGCTCCGGTAAACAAAACTTTAATGTTAATCCAACCATATTTAATAGAAAAGTTGCTTTTGCCCATGATAAAAATGATGCTACTTTCGTCCACTGGAGAAAAGGAAAAGGAGCCTTAGAGAAAAAGTTACAGTGGAAAGATTTTTATAGCCTTTATACCACCTAAACTCAACAGATCATAAGAAACAAACCCTTATACACAGTAATGTATCTAATTTCTTTTGTTATGTACATGTACGCAAACTGGTAGTGACATGCATAAACCATCTAATATTACTTTAAATAAAATATATTAATTTCGAGGCATGCTAGAAATATTTGCGAAAAATCAGATTTCGGACAGACAGACTGATAGACAATTAAATTGACGTTACAGACACTTTTTTAACAAAATAGAACTTTATGTGACACACAAACCTGTAAAATTACGTAAAATAAATGACTGAAGAAATATTTTATCATTTTCCTTTTTTATTACATAGCTGCCAACTGCTCCGATTTAATCGGAGTTTACCCGATTTTTTTAGTGTACTCCGGTAATCCGAATATTATCGAAAAAACTCCGATTTTTCAAAATTGAAAATTTTTCTTTTTTACTTTTTTTTTTTTGTCACTTTTTTAAAATATCCATTCAACAATTTAGCTATGATATCTATCAATTGTCCTCGCACATAAAAAATTATTAATATAAATGCTTATATTTTATATATATAGTTGTTAACTTACCTTTAATTTGAATTTAAAAGTTTTCTCTATTTAAACTCGGTCAGCCATCTTCCATTTACATCGCGCCATTACTAGCGACTTTCTGTTTACATTGTTGCTGTTGCCAAATTTGCTCTGCATAATTTTCTTAATTTTTGCTGTTGCCACTTCTATTAAAATAGTTATGATAAAATGTATTTTTGACTTTGACTGTTGAGTGGCAATGGTAATGCATTGTTTATATGTAGATTTTTTGACTTGTCAGTCAGTATAAAAAGATCGCGATGCATGTGTTAAAGTGCAGTTATCGGCAGTTGTCGGCAGTGTTTAGCAATGGCCAGCTAGTCTTCAATTAGATATGAAGCGGTAGTTTATGAGTTGTGTAAGTAGCTTGATGGTCAAGTAACGATGTATGTGCTTATAGTATCGTTCCTGCTAAGCTATTAATGCTCTTTGGCTATTGCACTTTTTTTAAGAAATGATGGCTGCCGTTGTTAAGTTGTTAATATTTTACACATGTTAAGTTTCTGTTTGTTAAATTGTTCCTTGTTAAAGGTTAAATTTTCCGTCGTTCATGGATGATGGAAGTTTTGAATAAAATGATAATTGACGTCCTTTTGAGACGAGTTTGTTAAATTTGATAGTTTAATTGATGTTAACTTTTGTTTAGACGCTTTTTAAGCGTCATTTGTTCAAGTTTGAAATCTTTTTAAAAGTTAATTAAAAGTTAAATGAAAGTTTCTAAATTGAAGTGTATAGTGGATGAACGTAATTGTCTTCATTTCAACTTTGTGTTATTTCGTCTTGTTTCACTTTCGCTGATCAACCTGGCGATCGCGGAAGTATATTTCTTCATCGTATTTTCCCGTTGATCAACCAGGCGATCACGGAGGCTCTGCGACGTTCCTTGAAGTATATTGTCATCTGCTTTTCATTGTGTTTATCTATATGCCTAGCTCAACACCTGTAAAAGGTAATCTTGTTCTTGTTATAAATTTGAAATCTTAATATATCATTATATCTTGTTGAATAAAGTTGTTTTATTTGTTAAAAACTTTGGTCTTTAATGTGTTATAATAGTTGAACACTGGTCGGGTTATTTCTATTGAAGCCCTTAAAATTTAAATCTTAATGTTTCCACTGTATTTAATCTGCTTAATAGAAATGATTTGAAACATAGACTTTTAATTTTATAATATTTGGTTATGGGCTAGTTTTTTTTGAGGGTGTCATTTTTTAAACTTGACCAGTTGTTCTTTTTTTGTTTTCTGTATAATTGATAATTAAGTAACTATTTAAAAATGGCTTATAATATTGTACCTCAAATTACCAAGTTAAATGCAACTAACTATTCTGGTTGGAAGTGTGATATTAAATTTTTACTTATGGAGAAAAATGCTTATGATATCGTCACTGGTGACGAAACTAAGCCTAAAGTTAGTGAAACCGTGTCTGAGGAGGCAGTACAAGACTTTAAAAGAAGGCAGAATGCTGCCATGTCAATTTTATATTTGAATATTGATAGTGAGTTTAAAAGTTTAATAAGTGAATGTACTGACCCCTCAGAGGCGTGGAAAATTTTAAAAGTTAACTTCCAGCCAGATAGTAGAAGTCATCATATGAAATTGTTTTCTGAAGTTATGACATGTTTTTTAGAACCTGGCGAATCTATTGGTGTTTTTGCAGCTAGAATATCTAAAATTGCTGATCAGTTAAAATCCATTAATAAACCTATTGCTGACGAATACTTATGTTTTCAGGTTTTGAGATACCTACCTGATAAATTTGATCAGGTTGTTCAACAAATTCTTCGTTGGCCTGATAAGGACTTTAACTTTAAAAATATTATTGTTGAGTTATGTGCCGAGGAAACGCGCCTTCAACTTAGAAATTTTGATAAAAGTAGAACGGAATGTTCTATTGAGGCCCAAAATGTAAAATTTAAACGCAGGCCTGTTTTTACTTGTTGGAGGTGCGGGAAAAAAGGCCATGTTATTAAAGATTGTAAAGTTAAGTTAAATAATGATCTAGCTGCAAAAGAAAAGGAAAAACCACTCAGAAGTAATTTTTCTAAGAGGGGTGGCTCCAATCAACAGTCAAAACGTGATAAAACTCCTAAAGCTCAAAATTTTATTGCAGAAGCAAATTTAAGTAGTTTTGATAGAGAGGGAAGCTGGGCTTATGATACAGCGGCCTCTCATCACTTCTGCAAAGATAAATCTTTCTTTTGTAATTTTTCTGAAATTTCTGGTGATGAGTTACATGTGGCTGTTGATGGCGTCACTTTTCCCATTACTGGTAAGGGTGAAGTAGAACTGAATTTTAATGGGACTGTTATTAAACTTTGGAACGTCTTGTATTCGCCGAACTTGCGGAAAAATCTTTTGAGTGGTTCTAGATTCGACCAGGGTGGTGCTAAATTTATTGGTGAGGCCGGCAAAATAAACGTGGTCGACAAGTATGGTGATTTCCTTTTCTCTGCTAAACTCCATGACGGGATTTATTATACATTTCCAAAAGTAATTAAAAATAAGCACAGTGTTAAATTGAATGGGGGGCAGAATTCTAATGAAAATTTAAATGATAATACTGAAATTTCAGCTTTTCCTGTAATAAAACCTGTTAATATAAAAGATTTTGATACCTGGCACCTTCGTTTTGATCATCTAAGTCCTGACTTAATTTTTAATACTATCCGTAATTCTGCTGTAAAAGGTCTGCCCAATTTAAAATCAGTTGATAATTTTTTTTGTGATCCCTGTCATGTGAGTAAGCAAAATCGTATTTCTTTCAAACCCTTAAGTCATTCTTCTTCCAAAAAACCTTTAGATCGACTTTTTATGGATACTTGGGGTCCAATTAAAATTCCTGGCAAAAAAGGTGAACGTTTTTTCCTGTCAATAATAGATGATTTTTCTGGTAGATCATCCGTTTACCCTATCCAGGAAAAATCCATGTGTTTTGATGTTTTTAAGAGACATGTTTTGAGGGCCGAAAGGTTTTTGGGAACCAAGTTGAAGTCGATTAGAACTGACAATGGCAAGGAGTTTGATAATGATTCTTTTAAGGGTTTTTGTAGAGAAAATGGAATAAATCATGAGCTGACCAATTTTTACACGCCAGAAGAAAATGGAGTTTGTGAACGGTTCAACCAAACAATTATGAACTGTGTTCGGGCAATGTTAAAGTCCAGTGGTTTATCTGATGATTTTTGGCCTGAAGCATGTTTACACTTTAATTATACGTGGAATCGTATTTGTCATGGCGGGAACTCTAAAACTCCATTTGAACTATATTCAGGAAATAAACCTTCTGTTCGACATTTAAGACCATTCGGTACGTTGACATATGTGGGTGTTCCAAAGGTTAGACGTAAGCACAAGTTAGACTCCAAATCAAAACGTGGTGTCCTTGTGGGCTATGCCTTGCGTACCCGTGGTTACAGGGTCTGGTTAGAAGACGAGAAGAAGGTTGTGGAAACCATTAATGTTTCTTTTGTTGAAAGCGGTGATGTTCTACGCAGTGGAGCGGTGATGGGCGACTCTTCTTTTGAGTTGGTGCTTGTCCCGGAGGAACAACCACGGCCCGTTGACCGGTACCTTCTTCCTGGTCCGGAGCCTGGTACCTCTGGGGTCTTGCCCAGCGAGACTGAAGTTGTCGTCCCAGCCGTCTCTCCTGTTTCTCCTGCTCCTCAAGTTACTCCGCAGACTGCTTCTCCTAACTGGATGACCAATCCCGTGTGGTACAGGAAGGTTGTGCCTCGACCTCAGGGAGAAAAGGTCGATATTTACTATTATCCTGATGGAGAGGGTAAAAGGTGTTGTCAAAGGTCACCTAATGATGTCAAAAAGTTTTGTAATTTAAATAATATTGTTTTTAACCCTGCTGATTTTGATTTTTCCAAGTTTAATAAGTTTACTGGTGTTGTTAATCCTGGTGTTATACCTTCCGCGTCCAGCACGGCTAGTTGACTAGATGTGGTGGTCCCGAGAACGTATAAACAGGCTTTAAAATCTGCACAATCTGATGAATGGCATGGGGCTATGTTGGAAGAGTTAGAATGTATGGCCACGAGAGGTGTCTGGCATCTTGTAAGACTCCCTGAGAACAAGACTGCGTTGGGAAACCGCTGGGTTTACACAGTAAAGCGTGACGAGTCTGGCAACATTGTCAGATACAAGGCCAGGTTGGTCGCGCAAGGTTTCAACCAGGTCCAGGGTGAATCCTATGATGAGACCTTTTCGCCTGTTATAAATTTTTCTGTTGTTAGGTTTTTTTTCTCCCTTTTAGTCTCATGTTACGGTTGGTTTAATGTACAGTGTGATGTTAAGTGTGCCTATCTGTACGCTCCCTTAAAGGATGAAATTTACATGAGGCAACCAGTTGGCTTTACTGAAAAAGGTAAAGAAGACTGGGTCTGTAAGCTGGATAGAGCACTGTACGGATTACACCAGTCAGGCAGATTATGGTTTTATGAATTAAATAAAGTATTGTTGGAACTTGGTTTTAATAAATTTGAAAATTGTAACTGTGCTTATTCATATTATGATTTTTCTGTTTTATTGGTTTATGTTGACGACATCGTTGTTTTTGCCAGGACTGAATCTCAAGCTAATGATATTTTAAGTTTGTTGAAATCAAAGTTTGATTTGAAAATTTTGGGTATCACACGCAAGTTATTAGGTGTGGAGTTTGAGTATACAGATACAGGAGTTTTGATCCACCAAAAACAATATATTGACGAAGTCAGTAAGAGGTTTCAAAATCACCGTGTACCTATCTCCTCCTTGCCTATTGTTAAAGGTATCAAATTTTCAAAAAGTGATTGTCCTGTTATTCAAGAAGACATCGATGAAGCTTCTCATTTACCTTACAGAAATCTCTTAGGTTGTATTTCTTTCATTTCAAACCGTACTAGACCTGATATCGCATATGCTACCAACATTTTCTCACAGTTCCAACAAAATCCAGGTATTAAACATTGGCAGGGCCTACTTAAACTTCTTGGATATATAAAATTCACCAGTCAATATAAGCTCCATCTTAAATGCACACAGGTTAAATTAATTTCTTATTCTGACGCTGACTTCGCCGCTAATAGGGATGACTATGTTTCTATGGGTGGCCAGTTAATTCTTTTGGATAGTGCTGCTGTTTCTTGGCGTACTAATAAACAGAAAGGGATTACCATATCAACGATGGAGTCAGAATTTGTTTCTATGTGTGATTGTGTTCGTGAGCAGGACTGGTTTTATAATATTTTATGTGAATGTTCTAATTTAAATCTGATAGAAAATAATTTTGAAATACCTACCTTATATGCTGATAATCAGGCTGCAATACGTTTTACAAAGTCCAGGATTGAGAGTTTCCATACACGTCATGTTAATATTAAACTATTTTTTATAAGAGATTGGTTTGATGAGGGCAAATTCCATATTGAATATATTTCCTCTAAATTGAATCTTGCCGACCAGTTTACGAAGCCGTTGACAAAAAGTGATTTGTTAAAATTTATAAAAGTGATCTTTATATAAATCTTTCGTGTTTGAATAAATTTCTTCGCTCTGTAGATGCTTTTCATAATTTTTTGTATTATGTTATCATGGTGTGAATGTGTGTGTGAAATCGTGAGGCGCCTTGCGTATTTGTTCATTGTATATATATATATTCATTTTTCATAATTTTTCATATATTGTATATATTTTCATTTCTTGTATATATACCTCATATTTACTCTTTCATGTTTGAATATTGCATCATATAATTAATATTGTATATAATGTATATTTTTCATATCACCTTTTCTTTAGTATATCTGCGGAGTGGGGAGTTGTTTTTCATCACTTGAATTTTTTTGTCAATGGTTATCTAGTAATTAGTTTATTACATCACTTGTGACATTTCGTATGGACTATGGGGAATCTCATGATGGTATTTTGTTAAATTTTTTTTATATGCTGTGGTGGGGGGCAATTGATATCTATCAATTGTCCTCGCACATAAAAAATTATTAATATAAATGCTTATATTTTATATATATAGTTGTTAACTTACCTTTAATTTGAATTTAAAAGTTTTCTCTATTTAAACTCGGTCAGCCATCTTCCATTTACATCGCGCCATTACTAGCGACTTTCTGTTTACATTGTTGCTGTTGCCAAATTTGCTCTGCATAATTTTCTTAATTTTTGCTGTTGCCACTTCTATTAAAATAGTTATGATAAAATGTATTTTTGACTTTGACTGTTGAGTGGCAATGGTAATGCATTGTTTATATGTAGATTTTTTGACTTGTCAGTCAGTATAAAAAGATCGCGATGCATGTGTTAAAGTGCAGTTATCGGCAGTTGTCGGCAGTGTTTAGCAATGGCCAGCTAGTCTTCAATTAGATATGAAGCGGTAGTTTATGAGTTGTGTAAGTAGCTTGATGGTCAAGTAACGATGTATGTGCTTATAGTATCGTTCCTGCTAAGCTATTAATGCTCTTTGGCTATTGCACTTTTTTTAAGAAATGATGGCTGCCGTTGTTAAGTTGTTAATATTTTACACATGTTAAGTTTCTGTTTGTTAAATTGTTCCTTGTTAAAGGTTAAATTTTCCGTCGTTCATGGATGATGGAAGTTTTGAATAAAATGATAATTGACGTCCTTTTGAGACGAGTTTGTTAAATTTGATAGTTTAATTGATGTTAACTTTTGTTTAGACGCTTTTTAAGCGTCATTTGTTCAAGTTTGAAATCTTTTTAAAAGTTAATTAAAAGTTAAATGAAAGTTTCTAAATTGAAGTGTATAGTGGATGAACGTAATTGTCTTCATTTCAACTTTGTGTTATTTCGTCTTGTTTCACTTTCGCTGATCAACCTGGCGATCGCGGAAGTATATTTCTTCATCGTATTTTCCCGTTGATCAACCAGGCGATCACGGAGGCTCTGCGACGTTCCTTGAAGTATATTGTCATCTGCTTTTCATTGTGTTTATCTATATGCCTAGCTCAACACCTGTAAAAGGTAATCTTGTTCTTGTTATAAATTTGAAATCTTAATATATCATTATATCTTGTTGAATAAAGTTGTTTTATTTGTTAAAAACTTTGGTCTTTAATGTGTTATAATAGTTGAACACTGGTCGGGTTATTTCTATTGAAGCCCTTAAAATTTAAATCTTAATGTTTCCACTGTATTTAATCTGCTTAATAGAAATGATTTGAAACATAGACTTTTAGTTTATATTATGCGCGCCGATTAAAAATACGAAAACTCTGGGAAATATATTTTGCAAACGCAGAATTATTATTCTTTTCAAACCATCTTCCCTTCCTACGTTACGTAGCAGGATTTCCCCAGATCATTGCCGTAAAGAGAAAGGGAAGGGGGAAGGAGGAGATCATATACGCGCGGGCACGGATTAAGAGAACGAGTTTGACTTGGGAGAAAATTTTCGCCTTTGTGTACGCATGCGCTGTAGTGGAGAGGGGAAATAGCAGAGGAGCATTTTATGCATGCTCGTGATGGGATGGGAATCGAAGTATCGGAGAGAGTTGTTGTCAGTCAGTAAAGGAAAACCCAGGGCTCCCACTAGATCCGCTAGGTAAAAATATGTTATAAAAAATTCCTAAATTTAAAATATGTCTTCAAAAATTCCTCAAGCAGTGAAATGGCGGTTTATTTCGGCGATCACTTGCAATATTATCACATGTTTTAGGTATCTACTTTGGAAAAAAAGCGCAAATTTTATCAATTAACAGTGAAATAATCGCGTATTTCAGCGGTAGGTCGCAAAATTATTACCTATTTTGGGAATTCCCTTTGAAAAACAGCGCTGATTTTATAAACTAACTTTAAACTAATCGAATATTAGGCGATCGGTTGCAAAAATACCGCATATTTTGGAAATCTGTTTTGAATGAAGCGCGAATTTTATTAATTAGCAGTAAAATGATCGCGTATTTTGGCAGTTGGTAGCAAATATAATATATTTCGGGAATCTGCTTTGAAAGAGTGTGAATTTTATCAATAAATGGGGAAATGATTGCGTCTTTCGACGATCAATTGCAAAGTTATTGCCTATTTCAAAAATCTATTTTGAAAAAAAAAAAAAAAGTGAATTTTATCAATTAACGATGAAATGATTACATATTTCAACGATCGATCGCAAAATTGCCTATTATAAATCTGCTTTAAAAAGATAATTTTTTTTTTATATATATTTTTTTATTTTTTTAAGAGCTGATTTAAAAAAGATCGAAAGCACAAAAGAAAAAAAGACACCAAAATGACCGCGTATTTCGGCAGTCATTCGCAATATTACATATTTCGGGAATCTGCTTTGAAAAAAAGCGCGATTTTTTTCAATTAGCAATGAGATGATCGCCTATTTCGACGATAGGTCTCAAAATTATTTGCTCTTCCGGGAATTTGAAAAATAGCGCAAATTTTATAAGTTAGTGCTGAAATGATCACGTATTTCGTCAATCGATCGCAAAAATCCGGGAATCTGAAAAATAGCGCGAATTTTATAAGTTAGTGCTGAAATGATCGAGTATTTCGTCGATCGATCGCGAAAAGCGCGTATTTTGAGAGTCAGCTATGGGGAAAAAAAAAACGCAAATTTTGAATACGTAGGGACAAAAATTATAGTCTAGTTTCAGTAACTAGTTGCAATTAAATATAAATTTTGTCACTTACTAGCGAAATAGTCACTTATTTTGGCAATCAGTTGCAGAAATATTGCATATAATTTGCCAAATACATGGCTTCGAAGATAATCATCAGCTGATAAGATAAAACAGTATTAATTAATGGTGAAAAAAAAGCTGAAAAAATAGCATTCTATTCTAGCATATTTAAAATCTCACCATGAAGTAATTAAACAGTTTCATTCTATATATAAATTTTTCCCTATGAGATTGAAAAAAAAAAAAAAAAAAAAAGCAAGCTAGACAGCTCTCTGTGTCCAATTTGTTATTCAACACCATATAAAACTTATAAGAATCATGGGCTATGAGTATGATGTGATAAGTAAATTTTCTATTAGATTTGATGATGATGTGTGCATGTGCAAAAACATGTCTATGGTGATATAATTTTTTTTTAATATTAAGCAAAAAAATGTTATAAAAATAAAAAATTGGATGTTTTTCATCAGAAAGTACAATTTAACTATTCCAAACTAAGAAATATGCTGTAAAACAGTAATTTAATGCTCCAAAGTGAGTTTTTTTCTTACTCCGAAATTTATCCGAAACAGGATTTTAGCAGTTTAAATCTTGCTTTTATTTACAAGTGGCATAATGATCCCACATTTCAGCTATCAGCTGCCAGAATATGGCACATTCAATCAGTTAATAGCGCACACACAAAATAAATAAATAAAATAAAATAAAAAATTATAGAATTATTATATCAGTCATTCATATCAGTTGCACATTGTAGAGAAAGTTTTAGATCAATGGAAAAAAAAAGTCTAACTAACTTAAGGTAAATATTTCTCTTTTCTTTGATTTTTTTACTCTAATATACTTAGAATGATTTTAAAATTTACTAACATTAAAACTTACTAACTACTACACAGTTTTAATGTAAATTAACATTAAAACTGTGTAATTATGATTTATCTGTGGGAGTCGCATTCAAGGATTTGGTATTATAAAATTTGCTCCTATTTTTTCGTGTTTGCTCCTATTTTTTAAGTCTTGTGCTCCTAATTTTTAAATCAGTAGGTTGGCAGCTATGGGTTAACGAGGAAACCAGAAAAAGATTCGGGCCGACAAGGCCCGGAGAAAATTTTATTCAGGCCCGGCCTGGCCCGGAGAAAATTTCATTCAGACCCGGCCCGGCCCGACTATACACAAAAATACTGAGCCCGGCCCGGCCCGAGCCTGAAAACATTTTTTAAGCCCGAGCCCGGCCCGGCCCGTGCAGACCTCTATCTTATATAATAAGAAATTAATCTGTTATCTCAAAGTTTTTCTATCTCGGAGTTTTCTCGCTAGAACACTAAACGTCAATAAATGAGGATAGGCTTTAAATTTAAAACTATCAGAAGAATTGTTTAAGTTAATATATTTTACTGTCAGTTGTCTATATGAATTTAGAAGTGAAATAATCAGCTAATAATATTTTGTAAAATTAATTCGGGCATTAACAGGTCAAAGGGTTACATGGGTTTTTGAAGGCTTAAATATGTAAATAAAAACAAAATATTTTCTCTTTTTTTTTTTTTTTTTTTTTTTTTTAAATATATATATATATATATATATATATATATATATATATAAAATTAAAAATATTCAAAATTTTGGGCATATAAAAGAGGAACATTTAAATATTATTTTATAAAAGTTTCATTAAAAATTTGGGAAATTTAACCGGTGAGTGTTTGTTTCTGGAAATCCTTCAGAAAAGCAGTGGACACAGTTTCTCAAAAAATAATGCATTTGATCTTATAGAAAATTTGCATACTTCAAAACGGAATTGGTTAGTGCAAAACAAAAGATTTTTCTCTTTTCGATTACAATTAATTTTAAAATGTACTGAAAATCTGCTTTTGCATACAACTTTGCCAAAAATTCAGATTTAAATTTTTTTTTTTTTTTTAATCTTTCATTCAAGCACTAGTCAATTCTGTTTTGAAGAAGTATAAAAGTTTTCAATAAAATCAGTGCATTAGTTTTTAAGAAACCACATCCAAAGCTTTTCTGAAGGGTCTTTAGAAACCAGGACCCACTGGCTGAATTTTTCCAATTTTTTTTTAAATAAAAAAATTTATAAAATATTGTTTAAATGTAGCCCTTTTGTATGCTTTTTTTTTTTTTTTTTTTTAGGCATTCAAAACTCACGTAACCCCTTAAGATTAAAGGCCTAGTTTCTAATTTTTTGAAGCATGAAATAATTATTGATGCCAACTTTTAAATTTTTTACTAGTTAATATAGATATATTTGCCTAAACAATCTTGTATTTTAAATTAATTTAATAATTGTATTATATACATCCATCCCTGCTTTCATGCAGTGAACCAGTTCCATGTGGATTCGTTTTGCATGAGTGAAAATCAGTATTCATGGTCATTAAAAAATATGTCATGCAAAAGGAGAGACAGTGACAATTCCTCATAGTAGTGTTCCAGGTTCGATAAAGAAAGAAAGATACTTGGTAGAATTAAATATTTCATTTTATAATTTAACGTCAACAGTTTACTGAAAGATACTTGGTAGAATTAAATATTTCATTTTATGATTTAACGTCAATAGTTTACTCAATACAATTGCGATGGTAAATGAACACAAACAGTAAAATGATAAAATTTTAAATTCTTTCGGGAATGCGAGAGTACATGCTTGGCTACCAACTGTCCCAAATTTTTCGTATTTCGTATGAATTTTAATTCCGAATATGAAAATATAAATTTGCCCTCAAAAATAAAAATGTTAAAGATTTTAAATAAGTTTTCACATTTTTTTCCTTAATTTCAGAATTTTCTTGTAATTTTTTTCCCTCACCCTCACGGATAAATTTTGATTATTTTTACTGCTCTGAAAATATGGGTAAAAGTTTCCAAAAGAAACCAAGTTCTACATAACATAAGAAAATACCCCTCTTCTCTCAAACCTCAGTTATTCCAATCCCATTGGACGGTATCTACATGATGTCACAGTGTGTCAGCCATGTCTAGGCTATTTCACAAAACTATTTGTATGTTTAATTCTAAAATCAGACAGTGAAAGCATTGCTTCTGTCATAGATGCTCTGGAGAATGAGTTTTTAAATGATCATATATTTAAACTACCTGATAGTGTTTTTTCATCAAATGGATCTGATGAACAGTGGGATTTATTAGCAAAAATGGTCCTGAAGTACTGATGGATTGTTGTTTTAGCAAAGACTGGGTAGAGTTATATTAAGAATTTTGACATTACCCCATAGCAATAAGTAAATAAATAAAAAATTAATTAATTAAATAATTATTTTTATGTCTTATTGTGTTGTTATAGCTGTTTAAAAATATCTTCTATGCAAAATATTACTCCTGTATAAGGGTTTTTTTTTTTTTTTTTTTAAATATCACATTGCTATCACACAACATAAATCATTTAAACAAATTTTTGAATATAAGTGAAGAAGAAATTCCATATTTGTGCGCTAAGGTTATGGTGTTGTTTTTTGTCTGGTCGTGTTCCTAATTTTGATTTTCAAATGTTTGCAGCCTTGTTATAGGATTGAAGCCAATGAACAAAATGAGTTGCACAAGATATGAAACAGGAATTGTGCACATGCCAAAGCAGGCATGTGTTTTTTAAATTTATGCCAAATGACCAAGTATTTTCTAATGCATTTTAAATGAATAAAAAATTATAACTTACTATGTATAAAATATACCATACAAATAAATGAGGGTACAGATGTACAAGAAAACCTCATTTTTGATTTATGTCTGTAATTATTTTAACTGATTATAATCTGCAAAATAAGTTTGTTTGTTTTTTTCCCCCTAGGTATGGATCAAAAAAAGTGAATGAGATTCCACCAGACAGCATATTATATTTCACAATTGAACTTGTATCTGTTAACTAAGTCGACCCAATTAATGAACTTTTTTTTTTCATCATTTGCTCTGTAATGAAAACATTTTAATCATTAAACGTTTTTGTTTTAAGTTGTGTGTGGGTAGAAATATTTTCTTTGTACCATTCACATTCTATTCAGCATATTAATAAATTTCAATGTGTGATGTGATTAATAGTCGCAACCAGTGAGAGAATTGATAGTAAAACTGAATGTGCCTCACTCTTGTTTCATCACTCACTTATTGATCAAGATTAGTAATTGTAATTTAGGCACGAGTTGCTAAAATGATTTTGTAAAAATTGAAAGAAAAACAATTAAAGCAGTGTTTATTCATCAAAATATATTTTAATTAAAACTAGTATTGCTCAACTGGCAAATCTTTTCAAGTAATAAACATAGAAATTCAAAATCTCTCCATAAATAATGTTCGTAGTAATTATCCTACCCTTAAAAAAAAAAAAAATCATTATCAGTATATTTATTTACATGACTGAATTTTCTCAACTTGCCACTAAATCTGACTGATCAAAATTCTTTTTGACATTTCAATAGGAAAAAACACTGTCTATATCGAAACAATACGTCAACAGTTTAGGGTGGGGAAAAAAATATTCACCTGTTTCCAGACGAATAAAAAGAAAATAGAAATCCAGAAAATAATCTAAATCATGTGTGGTTGTATTGACTTTTTAAAAATTGCACATACAGGTTTAACATACTTTCTTCTGTAGGAATTTTAAATGCAAAAGATTACATGCATAAAAGTAAAGGTATTTTTGTCTGTTTTCTTAGCTACATATGAGAATAATTCTTATTTTTCTGCAACCCACATTAACCATACCTTTCGAATTATACTACTTTTAAGCTCCTCTTTTTATTAAAAAATAGGCTGAAACCGCATGACAAATTTCATGTTTGCATGTTTGCATATTAATATATAAATATTCTAGTTCATTTTACAAATCTTTATTTTGAACAGCTGGCTAAATTTTGTATCATGTTATTTCAAAATTTCTCTCTCTTTTTATTCTATCTTCACATAAAAATTTTATCCATAACACTAATAAAAGTTGGTAATAAAGTAATACAAATTATATGTATATCAATATTTTTGCACAACTGATGAACAGGTACATCTAACAGTCAACTTCAACAACTTATTTTCTCTGTATTGTATATTAGTAATATTGCCCACGGCATAATTTTTTTTTTTTTTTTTTTTTAATTTTTTTTTCTTTTGTCTGTAATTGCATCTCCGTGCGAACAGGAGGGCCCTCAGAGTCATGAGAGCCTGAATAATCCAAGGAACACATGTATGTTAATTATGATAATAGAAATCTTAAAATAAGAAAGTTATTAATTAAAAATGTTGGTTAATAACGATATTCTATTTGCCAACTTGCAAATAATTTCTCCAAATCGTTGTTCCTTCAGTCTTATGACATCACAATTACCAGGGAATATAAAATGTCATCCATGATAAGTAAAAAAAAAAAGTCAGCGTTGCTTTTGGTAACAAAGACATTTGTTGTTTACAGATGTCTTTGTTTTCTACTTTTAGAAAATTAAATTTCTGTTTTTGTTGTTTATATAAGGTAAGCATTTAATTTGGTGATATTTTCGATATTTACATTTGTATATCTTTATTGATACAAATATTTAAATTATTTATAGCAATAGTGTTCTACTGTTGTACATTTAAAAATTTTATCATATCAAAGAAAATTTAATATGGTTTTGAATGGTTATATTTAGACTGACTTTTATTTTATTTGAGCATCAGGCAAAAATATCGATTATGATTGAAACAACATGATTATGTTAAACAACTATTATTATAGCATTTTAAACTAAACCTAGAAACTTTTTAAATTTAAAACACATCAATGTAGATCAGTTTATATAAAGATTTTAATTATTTTTTAACACAGAACATATTGAAACAGTTGGCTAAATGAGAACAGCTGTAGTACAGGAACCATTTGGCGAATTTTAAAATTTAGCGGTGGAGTGGCCAAAGACTTCATGACCACGATAGACATGACTCAAGCCATGTGTTAGGGGGCCTCCATTAATTACGAGAGGCGATTTTTTTTTTTTTTTTTTAAATCCCTGCCCCCCAATCTTATGTGAGATTTTTCAGAATTCATACTTTTACTGTAAATGCATCAGATTTATTCCAAAAAATGCAATTTGCTTTATTATTTTAATTGAAGACTAGTTTTTAAGATTGCTTAGATGTGCGTAGATTGCATGTGGATGGCTGGTGGCACCTAAAACAGACAAAGCTTTTTTTTTTTCCCCAGTTATTCTGAATATTCTGAATATACAAAAAGTTTAAATAGATGGGGGGGGGGGAAACTGATTTTTTTTTAACCTTAAATATAAAGTTGCTTTCTTTAGTATGTTTTCATATTCATTTCTTAAAATATTTTTTGTAGGCTTTATCTCAATTTTGATATATTTTTTAACTTGTGCTCAAAGGAAAAACAGAGAGAAAAACTTTCTCAAGTGGTTTATTTTGTCTGAAAGCAGTAGTCCTGTTGGTGAGCCTTTTAGTCCTCATATGAAAATATATATACCGTAGAATACCACAAAAACACCCCTTTTTTTGCTTTTCACATGAATTTTCTTCTGAAATTACCGAATAAGTGCCCCTTACACTCAACGGTAGATTCTATTTGAATAGGTGACAGTTTTCTATGTTATTTCTTTTGTAAGGTTTGCCTTTATAAATTCACATTGATTTGTGTCATAAAAAATTGGAAACTGTGATTATCTGAAAATAGAAAACGTAAGCTTCCTAAAATATTGACAAATTTTTTACAGTAAATGGGAAAAAGAGTTTCCCAAATTCTTCTGGTTAGTTAAATGCCAGCAAACTAATAGTTTACTATAATTATTATTTTTATTATTATTATTCACTACAACTTAAATGTATGTTGTTTTAAAATTATTTTTTTATGCCATTTAATTTTAGCATGAAAATACATAATTTATCCCGATTTTCCTTGTAGATTCAGGGGACAGTATTTTCAACAGTATATTCATATGTTCAACAGTATTTTACTATGGTACCTTTATTTACCTTTTACAGTACCTTTCAAACAATATTACATTTAAGCCCCCTCTTATTAAATATAACAAATTCAATGTTTGTATATTAAAAAATTTGAAGGTAAAAAATTCCATTTTAAGATAGAATTTAGTAAACTAAAAGCAAAGGTTTACATAGTCTTATTTTTGTAGAAAAGTATGTAATTTTGCAAAACTTTTAACCACTTCATTGTAATGTACAATGTCCTAAAAAGATTGAAGCACAATTTAATTCTTTTTCTTTACTTATCAGAGGAAGTTGTGGGTAGTGTAAATTGCAAAAATGTTCAAAATATGACACGTTAATAAAAAATCTCTTCCCATTATTTTTCAAAAAGCTACTTTTTAAATTTTTATACAAACCCCTTTAGACAGATTTTGTAATGAGAATGTTCTTATTTTTAATGCAGCAATATCATTACAAAATACACCTCTACCTTTAAAACTGAATGAGTTATACTTCATTGAACTCTGTCAATGGCAACCATATGCTAAAAAAGAAATGTAAATTTGTAACATCACCAGGGTTTATACTCGTCGAGTTGAATGAATGACTTTTTTTTTTTTTTTTTTTTTTGCGCTAGGTCCAAAGTATACTCATCGAGAAAAACCTGAAAAACTCAGGGAATTCGGTTTTTGTTATTAAAAAAAAAAAAAAGTCAAAGAAAATAAAAATTTTCATTAAAAGTCAGGGAAAAAATCTGTTATAACACCTGGAAAAACAAATACTGCCTTTATCTCAAATTATATTTTTCTTTTTTAGTTTGATATCAAAATTCAAATGATTAAGTATCGTAAAAATACACATGTAAACAATGATTCCTACCTGAATTTCTATCATGATAGGCAGTAACATGACACTATACAGTGGAAGTAATGTTTTTTCTCCTCCCTAGAAAAAAAATTTCTTGTAATATGTCGCTAATATTTTCTTGAAAATAGACTGGAAAACTAAGGGAATTTTTACCCCATATTTGAGTATGAACTCTGATCACATAAAAAGATAAAATTGCAATAATTTTTGCATGATTAGCATAGATTTGCAAGATAATTATGTATTTTGTAATTTTTTTTAAAAATCAAGCTTGACATTGTATTTGAAGAAATTAAAATGAAAAATATTTTCAAATAATTTATCACAATTTTTAAATCGACACTCTATTAAATTAACTTGGACAGTTTATATATTTTGCAATTGTAATTTAGCCATTTCAAATATTTATGTTAAAATAACTTTTGAAAATTGTATAGTTTCAGTTTACTGAACTATTCTTGATATATTTTTTTTTTCCCACTAAGCTCAACAAAACTTTTTTTGTACTTATTAAAATAAAGAGATAAATTATTCAATAGTGTTATGTTTACATAAATACTGTCAAATTTAGAACATACTTGGTTGTGTATTACGGCATTTTTTTTAGATTTCAAAATGGAGGAGGTTCTCAATTCAAACTATGTGTGTGTGTTTTTTTTTTTTTTTGTCAACTCATAACTTTTTAACAGATGCTCCGATTTTGATACTTTTTTTTTTTTTGGTAAAGATCTTGGTCTGGAATAATTCCCATTATGAGAAGAAGATATAGACAAAATACGAGATGCTCACTAAAGTTCATTCTCATTCTTTTAACTGTTGAACAGCTGCAGCTTTAGTCTTAGAAATAGTAATTAAAGTATAGTAAAGTTTACATATGCTATATGATGTGATTGTTTACAGCACCACCTGGTGGAAAACAGTGGAATTAGCACTCCTATCTCATAAATATAAGCTAGGAGAAAGAAGTGAATTACAAAGTTATAGAGCATCATTGATTTAGTATGAAAAAATTACCACATCTAGTGGACATGGATACTAAGAGCAGAACACTTAAAACATGCATTTCTTTGCTCACAGTTTCCTACACAGTGACATTATGAAACATTATTCATCCCCAAATACCTTTGTGTTCAATGTTCTATGCAGCAGCTGCTATGCACATTTAGACCCTTGTTTGAACTTTACATTGCACACATTGTAGCGTATTAGTAACAAACATATTGCTCTGTAAAGTTCAAACAACAGTTTAGATGTACATTGCAGTTGGGAAAAAGAAGTTTGAACATGAGAAATAAAGGTACCTCGTGATAACTAGTTGTAAGATAACTAGTTCTAAGATAGTTTCCTTAAGTCATAGTGTAGGAAATCACAAATTAATTTGTGCTTTAAGTATTTTGTTTTCAGCATTCATGTCTGTTAGGTGTATTTTTGAACTAAATCGATGCCTTACAATTTTGTAATGCACTTTTTTCCTTTTTCTCAAACTGTTTTTGAGATAGGAATGCTAACTATGCCATTTTTCACCAGATGGCACTATATAAGTAGTCATCTCTAGTAGCGTACAGTCACTTCTCTATGCCTAGACAACTTTTATTATTACAATGTTTATTACAGCTGCAGCCATTCAACAGTTAAAAGGATGATTACAGACTTAAGTTGGCACCTTGACTATTTGTCTTTCTGTTTTCATGTCTGATTTTTTTTTTTTACTTTTTTGTTGGAAGATCTTGGTCTTTTCATAACCTAGTAGAAATAACAGTGAATCGTCAATTTTTTTCAACTTATGTCTTTTTTGAAAGTTTACATTTAATATATTTATTGATATTGAATATCAATATACAGTCTTTCTCTAATCTGCAAAAGTTTTGTCCAAAGGTTGTGCGGATTATAGGAATTTGCAGACTAGAGGTCACTATCTTTGTTTACATTTTTCTTTTGCAGATATGTACCAATAAAATATAAACAAACATATTTAAAAAATGCAAAAGAAAATATTTTTTAAAGTACAGAAATAATATTCATCACTCATTATTTTTAATTTAGTTAAATACTGATGTTTTAAATTTTTATATACTTTCCTGACATTCTTTGGCTTGACTTAGCACTAGTCTGTATGAATTGCAGGATAATAATCACAAAAATGTTACTGTTTATTTCTCTCTTCAATTGTGCTTCAAAGCAAGGATTAAGCTAAAATTTGGATTTAAAAAAAGTAATGTGAGAAATGTTGCAATTTTTTTTTTAATATGAGATGTAAATTTCTTTGTTTACATTAAAAAATCAATTGTGGTTTAAAGGGATTTGCGAATTATATAGGTCTGTAGATTAGAGGAAGTTTTACACAAATGCCTCTCAAGAAGATAATTTTTGTTACACATTGTGGCACTGCTTACGTTTTTTTTTTTTTTTTTCAATGACTTACTCAAAATAGTTGTGCCACTTTTCTTGCTAGGTTACGATAATATGGGGAGCCATTTTCGAATGTCTTCCAATGTTCTGCAATATTAAAATATTTTCACTGAAGAGGAAAAAAAAAACTTCAAAATACAATTATAACTATTGTTTACACTACTAAAAATAAATTGACATAAAGTGAAATTGTAAATTGCACCTAAAAGTGTAAAATAAATTCCTTGGCAGGACACAAACATTACAATTAATCATAACTTTTGATGTCTGTGAAGGCGCATTATTAAATGGATACTTTTTATTCAATATATAAATTATATTAAAAATATACTACATATCACTTTGCCATCTGTAAAACATAACCAAATACTACTTAAAAGGAGAGGTCAGGACGAAATTATGCAGGATTGTAGTATACTATGAAGGTAACAACATATTAAAGCAGTAGGACCCACTAGCCACAGAATTTCGAGAAAAAAAATCTTTTAAAGTTTCAGTAATCTTTAAAAAAAAGTTATTTCGCAACGTAGCCAATGGCGTAGTCAGCAGAGTAAATGGCTGCCACGTGGAAGGCCTGGGTTCAAGTCTACAGATGGGAAAGTTTTTTTCCCCTTTTATTTATTTAATCTAAACATTTTATTTTATTGTTACATTCTCTTATAATTCAATTGAAAATTTTAATAAATTATTTTTTGAACTTAAAAAAAAAAACATATATATATATATTCATCTATATTGTTTTAACTATAAAATAAAGCAGACCTTTTTTTAAATCTTAACATGTTATTTCATTTTAGGTGTATCTAAAACAATGATGCTAAGCTTTGTTTTTAAATTTCAGACAATAAAAAAATATATATATTGCAGAGAAATAATGATTTTAATTGTATATATAATTACGGCCCAAACAAATGAATTACTTCTCTAATCATTACAGCTTCTTGAAAAATTATAATACAGGATTCCAATTATATTACAGGCAATCAAATACTCGAAATATGCATCACCTTTAAATGTAGAATTTAAACATTAATCAATGTATGTTTATCTTTGAGAATCTGTTTTTTATCCTTCTGTGCACAAAATAAAACTTCAGCTGCTCTCTAATATTAACAATCTCAAAATGGTTAAGTAATTCATACATATTAAAACCATATCAGGAAGTTTAAACACACCTGCTGTTTTACACTTCTGTTTAACTTTTATTTATTTTATAATTATTATTTTTTTCTTTGTCTAGTTCTTCTTTATTTTTATATTTGTTATTCAGGGTTTTGTTTGTATATTTACTTGGTTGCCAACTGCTCCGATTTTTGCAGAGTTTCTCCGGAAAAATTTAAAAACTCCGCAATTCCACGAAGTAATGTTTATGCTCCGCAAATTCACTCTTGACCACCTAATTAAATATTTTTTATTAAATACATAAAATTGAATAGTGGCAGACACTTGAAAAAAAAAAAAAAAATTTTCTTCTTTCTTTCTTTCTTTCTTTTTTTTTCCTTGCACACATCTAGGCAGAAATCGTTATCCAATCTTTATCAACTTTTGATTTTGCATTTCCAACAGTTGCCGCATAAAACATTATTCTTTGAATTTTATTTTTTATCTATGAAAGCGCTTCAACATATCTTGAAAATAAAAAAAAATAAAACTAACTTTTACAATTTAGCTGAAGAACCACACGCTTCATCCTACAATACTCATAAATAATAGTAAACAAAAAAAAAAGAATGAAAGAAAGAAAACATTCTAGTGATCGAAATATTGCTGACTCAGAACAGGAACAAGTATTTGTTTACATTAGCTAAGAGTGTGTTTAATTAAAACTACAAGCTGAAAGGGGGAAAGAAAGAAAAAAAAATTGTTTATTTTAATTATTTATCGATAAAAATAATGGATTCAAAGCTACTGAACTTTAAGGGCAAGGCCGATTGACAATGCTTTATTTAAGATTTATTTGAAATAATTATGCTTTTATTTTATCATTCACTTAAAGCATTAATGATTTATTATTATATCTTCATTTGTATCTGGGGGAAAAAATAAGTAAACAAATTATGATCAATAATCTGCAAAATTCTAAAGTTTACAAAACATATGGCAGGGCTGCCACTGGTGACTAAAAAGGCAACTAAAGAGACTATTTTGAAGGAGAGGCAACTATGGTGACTATTTTAGCCAAAATATAGGCAAAAGCAACTATTTTGGTATCAGTTGAAAAAATTAGACAACTATTTTACACATTTATCAACTAAAAAGAACAACTTCCGAGATTATATTTAAAAACAAATCCTGGTCCAAAATTAACCCTTCTAAAAATTTTATCTTAAAAGAAATCTTTTACAAAAAATGTCAATCATATGCAAATCATGACATATTTCCTCAATCAGGCACTAGAAAAAAAGAAAAATTTTTATTTTGGCCTAAATAATATTTTGGGAATGGGCTATGAAACCGAATGCAAACTAGTATGCTGTGGCTACCACAAAACTTTCTTATATATTTTTCTGTACGAAATCACCCTGTGAAAATAATTTATTAAAAAAAGTAAATAATACATAAGCAATGTTTAAGCACACGGACACTGTTCAGTGATCTAATTAAACAAAACACGACATTTTATAGAAAAATCTATTTTTAAAGTTGCATCTTTGCAAGCATCATTTTAAACCTAACAATACTTTAAATATATGAACAATAATTATAAGAAAAAACACTTTTTATATACCTTGGTTTTTAAATTTTCTGTTGAATCATAGCTATAGAACTACATGAGCACTTTATCAATGCATATAAGATTTTTAAAGTGATAATGACGTAAATTTAACTTTTTACAATTTTTGAACGTTCACATTTAATTAGATGTATTTATTTTTATGTCAAAAGAAAATGAACTTGTAAATTTTTTTGGCAACAATTAAGTTATAGTTACTATTTTAATATTAATTGAAATTTTATTTTTCCGACTGAGTGAAAATAATGCCAGGACCGGGACTCGAACCCTGGATCTTTGACTTACAAGGTCAAGGCTCTACCAATTGAGCTATCCAGGCCGACATCCCGGTCAGCATTACTCACTCAGACAACCTTTTTAGGCAGAAACATCTTTGGTCTATCATATAGATAGCTCAACAGAAAATAAGACGCAGGAAATGGAAAACACCATTAGATAATGGGAGAAAGAAATAGAAAAAAAAAAAAAAATAGTATTTTAATGTCTATTTTTAAAGCTATTAGGAGGTTATTATTTTCATTTTTAATTAACCAAAAGAAAACTAACAAAAATTCGAAAATCGGGCTTCGAAGTATTGTGTTGTCATCGGGTTCTGAGCTATTCTGAAAGTTTCAAATGCCTAGCTAGTAGGGAAGTTAGTTAAAAATCAATTGCAAGATTTGTACCAGACAAACAATCAAACAAGAATTGAAGTTAATAAAAACATTGTAAAATAGGAACTTTAGTCATAACTTGACTAAAAAACACAATCATTAAAAACATAATCAAAATAGGTGCTAATATATATATATATATTACAAAAAATTATGCCAGAATTAATAAATAAAAAAAAAATCAATTAAAAGGCATCATCAACACGACGGCAAAAATTTAAAATTCACCAAAGGGGCCTATACTAAAGGTGTCCTGCCTGGGGAAATATAAAAACTGGGTTGTCAGATATTAATTTTATTTTGAAAATTTTCTTTGGATGATTTGGTTTAACTATCATTAGCGTTTCATCCTACAAAAACTAATAATAATTTGGCTTCTTATGGATTAAAATTTAAATTGGGTGATGAAATTGGTATACTACTTATAAGCAAATTTTATAGGTAAATAAAAAGAAATTGTGAAAATTTCGCTTGGATTTGCTAGTAATAATACATTTTGGGAATCAGCTTTGATGAATGCATAAATTTTATTAATTATCAAAAGAAATATTTGGATATTTCAGTATGTAATTGCAATTAAATATAAATTTTGTTAATTAGCAGTGAATTATTTCTGTTTCGACAACTTGCAGCAACAATATAACTTTTCATCAAGCATTTTTTTTTTTTCATTATTTTTAAAGGCTAATTTCATAAATTAGATAGGTCTTTATTTACATTAAGAAGGTTTTTCATTTTGGTGTTTGGTCAAAGAAAATGTTTTTTTTCCCTCCTATTTACTTCTTTACCCACTCACTGTATATCATGAAAAGGTGAAACTTTTGTCATTGCAATGTTATTTTTCATAACATGTCCCCTTGCTGATGTTTGCATGTTTCTAAGCAGCAAAATACTGTGCTTAAGGATAAAACCATTTCTCTATGTAAAAATTACTTACTTTCATAGGGGGAAAAAAAAAAAAACTATGCTTGTTTCTGATCAAAATAGTACCATGAGCCTTCATCAGGCAAAGAGTAAAGTGAAGTGTAGCAAATAAAGCAGCAATGCACAAAATAAAATAAATGAGACTGAAACTCATTATAAATACTGGTGTGACAAGATAAAAAAAAAAAAAAAAAAAAAAAATGTATTATAAATAAATGTGACCATAGGGGGGAAAATTACAAAAAGGGGGGGGGGAAACAAAAGAAACTTAGCAAGAGAAAGAAAAATTAACAGGATTTTTATTTATTTATTTATTTAATTTTTAAAGATCTGAAAAGCTTTGTAAAACCAGCAATAAATCAGCAATGAGAAGCAATAGATGATTTAGAAATCTCTTCATTAAGAACATTCTGTTGGTGCTCATTAATTCTAAATTTCAAATACCTTTTAGAATTAATGAGCTGAGGGAATTAAAGTTTTAATCTCCAGCCTAGCAGAAATCTCACAGAAAATGTGAATTATCTTTTAAAATTCAGAAAATTTTTATTGTAAATATCTGGAAAATTGAAATTTAACTTTCTCACACTTAAATATACCTTGTTTAGCTCAATTCAAATGATTCACATATATTCTAATTCTATCCTAATCAGTAGAAACATAACCTCTTATGGTCTCTAATTTTTGAAATATTATATTAGAAAAGTACTAAAATTCAACCCATTGTGTGTTATTTGAAAGAAAACAAAGGATTGAAAGTGAATATCAGGCTAAACCAATTTTAGGTTGCAATAGCAGCTGGCATCACCAGTCTGGTCATATTATGCATTGCTGATATATATATATTTCAGTAATCTGAAATACACAGGAATTTTTTTTTTTTTTTGTAATTTTTCTTTTTTTAAAACATCAGTGAAAATTACTACTTAATTATTCCAATTATTTTATATAATCAAAACATTAATATTGGATAAAAGAAGAAATTGGGGAGGGGGGGGTGTAAAACGAAAACTGTTTTTGCTTCAGTAGACTTATTTAGGAGACTAGTTTTCCCATGAAAGGCTACTAAAGCGACTATTTTTGGAGTCTTCATTGAGTGGCAGCCCCGATATGGTCCCAAGCTATGCAGATTAGAGGGAGTTGACTTAGAGATGAGATCATTTACACATTTATATGATTTCGTTTTTAGATTTTTATGTGATAGTATAATTATTTTGACATTCATGAAAATTGTTGGAAATTAATTTTTTTTCCTTTGTGCTTCTCTTTCTTTCTTTCTTTCTTTTTTAATGTAACTGAATGATCTACTTTCACATATTGCCTTTATTTAAATATGCCATTATGCAAAAAACAAATTACTTTTGGGTTTTAAGCTTATATTCAGACTTAATCATTTCCCATTCTTATCTCTCTTCACTGTTTTGCTAAATATATTTGATTATCAATAAATATTTCTAAATTTCATATGATTATTGTTAATTTGTTTTTGTGAGTAGTTTATTTCTTTTCTTTTTTTTTTATTTCTTTTTTTTTTTTTTTTTTAATGTATTTTTAAAATTGCTCCTCAAAGTAGCCAAAATGCTCCTCAAAATTTCTCTGAATACTCCTCAAACTGTTTTTGAACAGTTGGCAACCCTGTATTTATTTCATCCATTTACTTATTTTGCTACTAAAGCTGCAGTTGAATGATTGTAAAATTTAATCTTTTGAATAATTAAATGTAAAATTTTAAACATTTAATGAACAATAATTATTGAATTTTTGAGCTTTAAAAAATATGTGGGTTATATAGTTATAATTTTATGTATGTAATATTTTAACTTAAAAAAATAAATTTTAGCTTGTTTTAATTATAAAATAAAGTAAAAATAAATAAATATATATGCATATATAATACATTAAATTAAAGCAAAGCTAAAATTTTAAAGCCTATTTTTTTTTTTTTTTTTTTTTTAAGTTCAAAAGAAAGGAAGAAAAAAGTAAATTATTTATTATTATTATTTTTTTATTATTATTATTTAAATTGAATTACAAGAGAAAGTAACAGTAAAATAAAAAGTTTAGAATAAATAAATAAAAGCAGGGGAAAAAACATTCTCATTGGTAGCCTTGAACCCGGTCCCTCCACGTGGCAACCACTTACTCTGCTGACCACACCATTGGAACAAACTTTAAACGCTTTTTTCTTGAAATTCTGTGGCTAGTGGGTCCTACTGCTTTTAATATGTTGTTACCTTCATAGTAATCCTGATGTCGTGACCTCTCCTTGTTAGATTGAAATAAAAGAATTAAGATGTTTGCAACGAAAATTTTAGCAACTTTGAAGAAAAATAAATCCTGAATTGATGTTGCTAATTGGATCAATTGTATATAGTGATAAAATATAAAGGTGATCATTCGAGGTCCCAAGTTTGTAGTACACAAATATATCTTTGGAATTATGTACATAACCAGATTTCTTAATGACAGGGTTGCTATGGTACCTAGAATTCCGGGAATTTTGAATATTTTTTTTTATTATCAAACCTTTATTAAAATTTTAGTGCTTTATAATGAAAAAGAAATGTATTGAGAAATAATGATTTTTTTCCCCCACAAGTTAATGAAATTAATATACCCTAGATATGTTCAATTGACTTGTAAGATGTTAGATTCTAAATACTGCATGATTGTGTCATCCATTTTACTTTTAAAAGAGACAGGGAAAACTCAGGGAATTTTTTTCTTGATTTGTGTAGCAACCCTGGATGAGTTATTTTAACTTTTTCAAAACCTAGGGAAAATGACGTCATAGTTCTTACGAATCAATATATATTTACACATTGGGGGAAAATTTTTTTTTATGAAACTAGCTTCATATTTGATTTGAGACTTATCAAGAATTTAAAAAACATTTTTTTAGTATTAAAATTTAACATTAGAACAAGTGCAGCAGTCATTTTTTACTGTAAAGCTAATTAGTTTTACATTGAAAATGACACACCCTGGTAGTTCTAATGTTAAACATAGTCTTAATATTAATAAATTAAAAAAAAAAATCCTTGGTATTTATTTTTATACCATATACAGAGGTGAAACTACCTAACATTCAAAAACTATTACTATTTGCAAGCAAAATGAATGGCAATGGGAGACTTACTAATACTATATAGCTATTATTTATAGAATGCCACTTGTTATGACTATAAGAAGTGATATTTGTAGAGTTTTTAATGCATTATAAGGCAATTTAAGCATTCAAAATGAAAGATTTCTGTGAAAACAAAACAATTTAACATGACATTCAGAGATGGCAGGATTTTCTAAAACCCTGAAAAGTTTTATCCCCACATATATAGAAATTATGATTAAAAATTTTTATTTGAGTACTAAGTAGGATAGTAAGTGAACCTGATGTTTCTTTAACACAACCTATGAGGCTGAGGGTGTCAGCAAATGAGAGCAGGGTTGCTACGGTACCTGGAAAACAGGGAATTTTGAAAAAAAATTTCATAATCTTTTTTTTCCCAACTAAAGTAAGTTAATAAAAATAATATACCCTAGATATGTTCAATTAACTTGTAAACATGTTAGATACTAATGCTACTTGATTAGTATCTAACACGTGTCATCTATTTTACTTTTAAGAGAGACAGGGAAAACTTGGGAATTTTTTTCTCCTGATTTGTGTAGCAACCCTAGAGAGTTTGCAGTCAGGTTTTTCATGGTATGCAAAACAATCTTATTTAAACAACACACTGGATTGAGTAGGCTGCAGTTGAGTCCTACATGGGTTGGGTTTACCTGACCCAAACTTAATAAGTGAATTTTATAAATCAACCCGAATCCGACAAAACAATTTTAACTGACTCCAACCCAAAACCTGAATCTAAATGTAAATTAATAATTAATCTAAAAATCATGCAAAACATTTTTAATTTATAAAATAAATTTTCATTGTCACACTGTTAGTAAATCATTTTGAAAAGAATTAAAAATGTAATTAATTATACACTAAGTTAAAAATTTAAAAATCTGAACAATGGATTAATAATAATTTTTAACTATTTATGTGTGTTGGTATTCAAGTGTACAAAAATGAGATTTAAGCTTAGTATTTGTAGTTTTATTGTTTACTGCTTATTGCACACATAATATTAAAATAATACACTGTTAAAGACACCAACTAAATGTCCGCTTAACTCCTATCTAAATCTACATTCCTATAACTCCTTAAAAACATATGCAAGAGAAAAATATTTATTAGTTTAAGTTCACAGTCTATTTCAAAAGAATGTGAGTAATTAAAAAAAAAAAAAAAAAAAAAAATCACATCTGGTTATTCTGGGAGTAGTTTCAACAGCTTATAATATAAATAATAGTTTTTTTTTTTTTTTTGCTTTAGCTGGATATGGATGTTTATTTTACTATGCCAATTTGGATAAGCATATATTCATTATGGGTATATAAAGCAAACAAATTTCTGCTATGATAAAATTTTTTTGAAAGATGTTTTCAAGTTAACCCGAGATTCATTGAAAACTAAACCCAACCTGAACCCGATCTGCATGCAAGATAAATCAGTTAATCTGACCCGAACCCATCCTACAAGATTAAATTAGTCAACACGAACCACAGGTTGGGTAAGATTCAGTTACACGACCCGATGCAGGAATCTAGGCTGCAGGCAGCACCGAATGGAAGTTTAGTAAAAAAAATAAACTGGCAAGAAATTTAAATTATAAAAAGCAAACATACCTAAAATGTATTGTCACACCTTAATGTCAATTGTGAAAATTTGACAAATAATTTGCTGTACACATAAATAACACCAAAAATAAACCAAACTTAATCATAACTTAACCAAAGACATATTTATTTGGCATAATCAAGAAATAGTACATAGCTTATACAAGTTACAATTTTTCACAAAATAATAATATTAAGATGATCCAACAACCAATTCAGCTGCTCTATATCAATGCGTCTTGACTAAATAAGAATTGAATGAAATTGTCACAAATGTCAAAATCATTTTTTTCTTCTAATAGTATATTTGAATTTTATAATTATAAGATATAATCAATTTCTTTTTTTCTCGTGGAATGTGAAAATGACAGGGGGCAAAAATGCAAATATGAAGTTAATGAGTTGAATTAAAAAATAGATTACTCAGTAATTAATGAAAAAATAATGAATTGCGTTAAAATATTGAAAACAGAGATATGGTTTACTTTGCAAATGATGTTAATGAAACTCATTAGAGAAAGCAAATAAAAAATAAATTATTTTGAAAAAAATTTATTTCTTAATTAATGAAATGCTTAACAGAAAACCTAAATATATATATTATTTTACTGTAGTCATCATATATGCAAATAAATTTAAGCGTTATTTATCATATTTAAAATTATTCTGACCATTTGATTAAATTATTAAAAATATTTCTTAAATGAAAAAGTAAATATTCAGATTTACAGAGTATTGAAATTTTTTTTGTTATAATTGTTTAAGTAACTTGAAAATAAACATGATTTAATTTTTTAGAAATGATAGAATTGCATTTTAAAGTTGTCAAATAAAAATCATTTTAATTTTTTAAACATATTTAAAAGCTCATATACAAAGCTACATCTGTTACACAAAAATAAAATAAAATTATAATTAGTTCTCAAAGGCACTTTTACAATTCCCTCAATGTTTCTAAACTTCAAATAACAGAAATAAGTAAATAATAAACCTGAGCAATACCTGCTTTAATGATATAATGCTTTTTCAATGCAGATGATTGTGAAAAATCGTGTGTTTACTCCATTTTATTCCTGCTTTCAAATTCCCACAAACAAAACTCGACAACTATAATCAACAAATTACAATCATAAGCAGCACAGCTGCTACTAAGTACAGATATGCACAACAGTTTAAAAATTCATCATTTTATGGCATATCTTTATACTACAATCGTTTGCTAAAAGTGAAGATAAATCAATTAGTAAATCTTGCTTAGGAAACATAGATATTACTATTTAATAATTTCAGGGGAAATCACTGAAAAGCTCCTTTCAACATGTGAAACACAACATACCTTTAAGATAGAAACAACATGTATTTCTATCTCAAGGTTAAAATTGTCTTGGAGTTTTCTTCTGCCCTCTTTTTCCTCCCTTTATGACATAAACTATTAAAACTAATTATATTATTTACAGTTTACTAAACTTAAAAAGTAAATAAGAAGTTTTATTTATTTTTATTTTTTTCCCTTAAAAATATAAAAGCTATTTCAAAATAGAAAAATTATTTAGTAAAATTCTTTCAAAGAACATTTCACTTCTTAAAGACTATTATTTTTGTCAATTTTTCATAATTACAAAGATTACATTATAATTATATTTATTATTAACATTTTAAACTAGTGTACTAAGACTAAAATTTTCATTAAAACTTAAAAAATAAAAATACATTAAAACAAAAGATTAAAAAGGCCTACCTGAAGTTTCACGTGAGAGCTTTCACTGCAAGCCTGCAGTTTTTAGGCCTTTTTAATCTTTTGTTTTAATGTATTTCAGAAGTTTTAAAGTTCATTTTAAAATAAAAATATTGATTGCTACAAAGTAGAATCTTATTATAGATAATTTTTTTATACATCTAAATTCTAGCTATTCCAGTTTTAAAATAATAATAGTTGTAGAATTTTAAATCTTCTAAGCTCTTACTAATAAATCAAAATTAAAAATCATATTTTTTAGGGCTCTACAAATGCATTTATAAAATGTGTCATACACTTAAAAAATTGCTCTTTTAGTGCTATTCTTTCAAAAGAAAATATATATTTATATACAAACATACATATATAATACAATCTCATTTTGTTAACATTATGAAAATCTAAAAATCATATCAATGCCTTAAATGTTTTGAAAACAATCAAAATATTTTGTAGTTCAGTATAGAAAGAAAAAAAAAAAAAAAATGAAAATCAAATAATGTCAAACTTTCTGGATAAGCTTTAACCAAACCTTTTTCGTAAAAACAATCCAAAATACAATAGAATCATCACTCCAAACATACATGCATATGAAAATTATAAGCCATTATTTATTTAATAATTGTATTACTTCTCTAATGTAAAAAGAAAGGAAAAAAAAAAAAAAAAAAAAAAAAAGGTAATTTATCCACATATTTTAAAAGAATCCATGTATGAATGTTCAAAAAATATCATGATCAAGGTTTAAAAAAAAAAAAAAAAAAAAAAAAAACACTTGTGAACAGGCACTGATATAATATTATATGATATGCCAAAATCGCTATGCACCAAAATGCATCAAAATATTTTTCATAATATATAATATCCACAAAACTAAGTTTTATAATACATGGATACATATTTACCATTATGTTTAATAAATCAAAAAAGAGCACATCCTATATAAAATGAAATGGATTTCTACCCCTACTGAAAAATCCTGAGACAGAAGTTGATTCAGATGATCTACGTTGATCTGGATTTCTTCTTAAATTGTAGTCTGATCGCGGACAACTCTGAGATCTCTTCCTTTGTGGAACTTCTACAATTTTCCGGCAATTTGGACAAGTAGAATGCTTTAAAAAAAAAGGAGCAAAATAAAAATTGTTAAAATAACATTGAATGTTAATTGCAGATAAGTTTATGCTTGAACATAGCTTGGAATGCTTAACGGCCCTCTTCACTTACCGTCACCGGAATCCCGAGCCAATGTTATTCTATGAGGAAATTTTCTTTACAAATAACTTATTAACTAATACATATTTTTAAATTCTGTTTTCACATTCAGAAAATTCCCAATTGTTAAACTGATGGACCTTTTTTAAAAATGTGTTTTTTTAATTTTTAATATTTTATTTTGAAATTGCAAAATGAAAAAATTTCATATATTGAAAATTCGTATTTTGCAGCTTCAAAATAAAATATAAAAAATTAAAAAATTAAATTTTTAAAAAAGGTCCGTCAATTTAACAACTGGGAATTTTCAGAATGTGAAAACAGAATTTAAAAATATGAATTAGTTAATAAGTTATTTGTAAAGAAAAAATTCCCATAGAATAACATTAGCTTCGGCTTCCGCCGGCGGTGAGTGAAGCGGGGTATTAATTATTGGTCAAATCTAAAACCTGTAGATGGCGCTGCGCGCCGATATTAATGTTTTGTTTTCTTCTTTTCTCTTCAGTGTGTTCTTCAAATGTATGTCTCAGTAACTGATATCCTATTATTTCTGATTTGTGTCGTCAATTCACACCAATGAATTCGAATGAACCAACAGTGGCCTGCAGTCCCCATGACTCTGGACCGATAAGGTAAGATATTTACCTTATTTCAATTTAATATTCTGAAAATGACTATTTGTGATCTAACATACGTCGCCAAAGTAGCGACATGGTTTTGAATGATAAATTTTATATAACGTCGTTAAGAGTTTAATGACATAAATTATGGCGCCCGAACAGGGACTGCCAGGCCCTTAAAATGTGAATTAGCGTTGTTCTTTATTTTATAGTCCAAATTTGTAAATTAAATCAATATGGCAACCGAACTAGAAAAATTAAAAAGAAAACGGTCTACCCTAAAGGGATTGTGTACTAAATTGATGAATACGATAAACATAAAGTTAAATGAACCCGACGAAGGGTTAAATGTTTTCGAATTTGAATCCCAGTTAGAAAAACTGCAAGTCAAGAATAACGAAATTATAGAAGTTGAAGATCAAATTGAGGCCAAAATCACGGATCTCAACGAGCTACAATCTGAAATAGAATCGAGACAAGAATATAGGGATTCAATTATTGATGTAAAAGCTCAAATTATGAATAAGATAGAGAAAATTAAAAATTTAAATGTCACTCCGATCTTATCACAGCCAAGAAATGAGCAAACACCCAATTTGCATTTAGAAAGAATTAATGTGAGTTCAGTAAGATTGCCCAAGATATCAATTCCTGTTTATGAGGGTTCTCCGGAAAACTGGATCGAGTTCTGGAACCAGTATGAAGTAACAATACATGAAAACAAGGATATATCTAATGTTCAGAAATTCGTATATTTACGCAGCTTTTTAAAAGCCCAAGCTTTAACAGCTATTCAGGGTTTAGCACTCTCAGATCAAAATTACAATACTGCAATTGATTTATTAAAATCTAGATTTGGAAAAAAAGATATTATAATAAGATATAAAATTGACGCGTTACTAAATTTGAACCCTGTTAAATCTCCAAATCAAATTAAAGAATTACGCTTACTGCACGATGCCCTTGATGTTAATATTAAATCTCTCGAAAATTTAGGAGTTGATTTAAAATCCTACGGAAATTTGTTATTTCCAATTGTTACAAAATTAATACCTACCAGTATTATGATAGACTATAATAAAATGAAAACAGAATCTGAGGAATGGGATGTACAAGATTTATTAAAATATTTAAAATTAGAAGTTCAGACTAGGGAAAAAACCTTTTTATTTTTAAAACGCGAAGTAGAAACTCACAATAGCGGGTATAAAAACTCAAATTCCAGATTTGATTCAAAATCATCGGAAAATAATAATAATGCTTCCTACCGGAAATCTGGTTCGGGATATAAAAATTCTAACACAATGCAAAAGGCATCAGCCTTTAAATTAACTGTTAGTAAATGTATATTTTGTGTTGATGCAGTGAATGAGCACGATAGTAAAATGTGTAAATTAAATTTAGAGGACAAAAAATTGTCTTTACGCAAACAGGGAATCTGTTATTTATGTTTCAAAAGAGGTAAACATACAGCTAAATTTTGTTTATCGGGTCTCAAATGTGACACATGTTCAGGAAAACACAATACATTAATTTGCTATAAGCAAAAATCGGAAACTCCAACAACGGCTCATATGAAAGATAAAAATCACATCGAACAGACCCAAACAAATACTTCTGAGAACAGTGCTTGCGAAAATGATAATTCTCTATTGTCCTATAAGTGTCCTGTACAAAATCCGCTTGAGAATAATGAAATATATTTACAAACTTGCTTCGCAAGAATAACAAATAATTCTAATTTAAACTCTCTAAAGTGTGCCATATTATTTGATAATGCGTCTCAACGAAACTTCATAAACATATCACTCGCACGTGAATTAAAATTGCCGGTGATTAGAAAAGAAACTCTAATCATATATCCGTTTTCTTGTGATCAACCCCAATCAAATGAATATTCAGTCGTAAATTTCGAATTGTCTCATTTAAAAAACCACAAACAGAAATGTTATGTAGAGGCATTGGTCATAAATCAAATATCTTTTACGAAGTTAAAGATACTGGATGACGCATCATGTCGGAAACTTTTGGTTTCGAGTCAGGGGGAAGGAAATAAATTTTCGCAATTGCATTCGAAGGCTCCAGACATTTTTAACGGCGGGGTGTTATTTTGGAAACTGCAAAAAAATAAAAAGAAAATTAATCGTTCGTTGTTTGCTGTAAATACATTATTGGGATGGACATTGTCAGGCAATAATAATTCAGGAAACAATCCAGACAACTTAATTACTGGCGCCTCTGTGTTAAAGATTGAATGTGGTAACTCTATTTGTTTACATGAAAACCATCCATGCATGAAAATAAATGAATCATCCGATTGTACGGGTAATGATTTGCAAAGCTTATGGTCGTTGGATCTTTTGGGAATAAATGATGATAAACTGATTTCTACTTCCGATCAGGAAATAATAAATAAATTTGATAAGCAGTTAGAATATAAACAGGGTCATTATGTTACTCATTTATTATGGAATGACCATAGTATTGATAAATTTGAGAATAATTTTGAAAATGCTAGACGGCAATTCAATTATTTGAGAAAAAGATTAAAAGCGGATAAATGGATTTTTGAGCAATATAGGCAGATAATCACAGAACAAGAACAACGAGGGATAGTTGAAGAATGCGGTCGCTCTCAAAGGGAGTATTTCGCCCCACATCGTGCGATTATTAGAAAGGAAAAACAAACATCAAAGGTACGAATTGTTTTTAATTGTTCCAGTAGAGTTTCGGGGTGTAAATCTTTAAATGATTGTCTCGTAAAAGGGCCATGTCTTACACCACCAATTTTGGATGTAATTAATAGATTTCGAATGTTTAAGATTGCGTTTTGCGCAGATATTGAAAAAGCGTTTCTAATGATAGAAATTTTCTGAAGTTTTTATGGTTTGACGAGGCCACTCAGAATTATAAAATAATGCGAATGACCAGAGCGACATTTGGTTGTACAACTTCTCCTTTCTTTTTAACGGCAACAGTTAAGAAACACATTAAGGAATATAGGGAAATTTATCCGGATAGTTATGAAATGTTAAATTTAGCTCTGTTTGTGGACGATTTGCTTTATGGCTCCGATACCGTAAACGGTGCCTATGAATTAACTTCTACTGCGGTAAATATTTTAGCAAAGGCTGGAATGAAATTGAGAAAGTTTAGTACGAATTCACAGAAATTAAAGAACATGTGGGATAAAAATGATTGTTTTTCGGAGGTAAACAATGATAGTGTAATAAATATTCTTGGATTGGTGTGGGATAAAGATAGTGATAAATTAGGATTAGCTTTGAAATCTATAGTTGAAAATTTGGATATATCGGTATGTACGAAAAGATATGTACTGCATACAGCTGCAAAATTTTTTGATCCTATTGGGATTATATCTCCCTTTTTAATTAGGATAAAGTGTTTTCTTCAAAGAATGTGGGAAAGAGGTATGGATTGGGATCACGAATTGCCGGATGATCTTAAGGGAATTTGGATAAAGTGGTGTAACGAAATTAAGGATTTATTAGAAATTCGAATAGATAGATGCTATTTCACGTATGTTGATTTGAAAAATTCGTGTGTAGAACTACACATTTTTTCAGATGCTTCACCACTTGCATATGGTTGTGTTGCATATTTTAAAGTTATCAGTAATGATAAAAAATGTTATGTAAGCATGATTATGTCGAAGGCTAGAGTTGCGCCGCTAAAGAAACTAACGTTACCAAGATTGGAGTTAATGGGAGCGGTGATAGCAGCTAGAGTAGCGAAATATATTTGTGATATATTTAAGGAAATGAACATCGAGAAATTTTATTGGACAGATTCTACTATCGTTTTACACTGGGTGAAAGGATCGGCGAAACAATGGAAACCCTTTGTTAAAAATAGAGTAGTTGAAATTCAGGAATTGTCAGTACCCGAAAATTGGTCATATTGTAATACAAAGGATAATCCCGCAGATTTAGTTACTCGTGGTATTAGCGCAAATGCGTTAGTTAATAATGATTTTTGGTTTAAAGGTCCAAAATGGTTATCTGAGCTAAATGGTAAAGGTAATGATATTGGGGAAAAGGTAGACACGCAATATATTACCGAAGAAAAAAGGAAAACACCTGAAAAAATAATTCAGTTTAAAATCTCTATAGAAATAGTTCAACCAATATTGGATCTTGAAAAATATAGTAACATTTTAAGAGTCCTCAGAATCACGGCATGGATAAAGAGATTTCTTAACAACGCGAATCCGAAAAACGAGAAAGTTAAGGGTCCATTATCGGCAGAAGAAATTGGTAGTGCGCAAACAATGTGGGTTAAATATACACAGAAAATTAGTTTTCCGAATGAATTAAACTGTTTGATAAATGGGGAAACTATTTTGAAAAATTCAAATTTAATTGAGTTCTCACCATTTTTGGATTCCGAGGGAATAATGCGTATCGGAGGAAGGCTTCAGAAATCAAATTATTCCTTTAACGAAAAACACCCGATCCTGTTGCCTTCAAAGGGTAAATTAATTGATTTGTTAATAAAAAATGCGCATGAAAAAGTTTTTCATTTTGGCATTAATGATACATTAGTTCAATTACGGGAGGAATTTTGGGTAATCAAGGGCAGACAGGCAGTAAAAAGCGTATTAAGAAGATGCAGAATTTGCATAAAATTTAATTCTAGAGCTGGAGCCCAGATAACAGCTCCATTACCTGCAGATCGCATCAATGAACAAAAGCCCTTTGCAGTGATAGGCCTTGATTTTGCAGGCCCCTTATACATCCGAAATAATGATAGCAAATATTATATTTTGTTGTGCACATGCGCGATAACTAGAGCAGTGCACCTAGAATTGGTAGAGAACCTATCTACCGAAACATTCTTATTGGCCTTCAGAAGAATAGTAGCAAGGCGTGGTCTTCGCCATACAGTATACTCCGATAACGCACGAACCTTTCATCGAGCTGATATAGAGTTAAAGTACATCTGGAAAATAATCAGTCATCCCGACGTTAAAGATTTCTATAGTAGTAATAAAATAATATGGAAATATATCATGGAAATGTCGCCATGGTGGGGAGGCTTCTATGAAAGACTGGTGCGATCAGTAAAAACTGCATTAAGAAAGGTGGTTGGTAAAACCACTTTAACACACACACAACTACATACAGTTATATGTGAAATTGAAGCTTCAATAAATTCGCGACCCATAACATACATTTATGCAGACTCAGGAGAACCTTCTCCAATTATGCCAGCACACTTCTTGGTAGGTCAACGTCTAACTACCCTACCTATCGTGCATATGAAACCCCATGTGCTTCCTGGAACTTCTGCAACATATGTGAAACGTTTCAATCAAAAAGAACGAATATTGGACCAGTCCTGGTCAAGATGGAAGGAGGAATACCTTCTTCAGCTGAAAAACGCCATGACAAGTCGACACTCCAGTATTCGAGAATATTCGCCAAACGATGTTGTGTTAATCCACGATGCTAAATTGCCCAGACACTTATGGAAATTAGGAGTAGTAACTCAAGTGTTTCCCGGTAGAGATGGAAAGGTACGATCTTGTGAGATAAAAACAGCTACAGGTACATTTAGACGTCCTTTCCAGTTGACTTATCCAGTTGAAATTTTTGAAAGAGACTAAAATAAACTTTAAAAACTTATATTTACAAACTATGACTTTTGGGTGAACTTTAAATTCTCTTTGATAATTACAATTAGAAAATGAACATAAAGTTAATGTTCATCCGGGGGCCAATGTATTAATTATTGGTCAAATCTAAAACCTGTAGATGGCGCTGCGTGCCGATATTAATGTTTTGTTTTCTTCTTTTCTCTTCAGTGTGTTCTTCGTGTTCGTCTTTGTTGTAATAAATGTATGTCTCAGTAATTGATGTCCTATTATTTCCGATTTGTGTCGTCAATTCACACCAATGAATTGGAATGAACCAACAGTGGCCTGCAGTCCCCACGACTCTGGACCGATAAGGTAAGATATTTACCTTATTTCAATTTAATATTCTGAAAATGACTATTAATGACTATTTGTGATCTAACATACGTCGCCAAAGTAGCGACATGGTTTTGAATGATAAATTTTATATAACGTCTTTAAGAGTTTAATGACACGGGGCCCTTAAATTACACTTTAGCATTAAACGAAAAAAAAAAAAAAAAAATTGTGCAGGGAAAAGTCAAAAATACAGAAAAAACTATAGGGGAAAATTGCACGCTCACAAACATGAAAAAAACAAGAAAATCAACTGACAGTGGGAAAAATGTGCAAGAAAAATACTTAAAACAAAGACATCAAAAGAGTGGAAAGAGTTAGGTTGGGGCATAAGAGTTGTCGTATAGAAGTTGTTGTTTTTAAATTCATATTAGATGGGATAATGTTGTCTGCACTTCGCATGGAGAAAAAAAGTGAAAATTGCATGAAAAGCCCGATCACAAATATGGAAAAAAAAAAAAAAAAAGAACATAAACTGACATTGGTCAAAATATGCATGAAAAATATTAACATTGAAGCTGCAGTTTTACATGGTAAAAATAAGAGGGAAAAGTAAAAATGAAAGAAAAATCAAGAAGATCAACTGACACCAGTCAAAAAATTTACAAAAAAATAATCAAGTTAAAGAGCAAAAAGGGACAGGTTGGGGCATAGGAATCTTTGGACAAGGCTTGTGGCTTCTTGAATAGATAATTGGCAGTTGTGGGAGTGCAGCTTTGCATGTGGAGGAAAAAGTATTTAAAAAATGCATATTTACAAGTACGGGAAAAAAAAAAAAAAAAAAAGATGCTTGAAAAGTAATTAAGTACATACATCAAAGTGTAGGAAGGATGGGTTAGGGCACAGGAATATTCAAACAGGACTTATGACTTCCCAAATAAAATACCTCCCCCCCCCCCCCACACACACACACACAAAATTGCAATGGAGATTCACATTTTTTTTTTTTTCCATTTTAATTGCAATAAAAGTCTAACAAATTAATTACATAGAATATTTTTCTTGAAAAAATGAATGAGAAAGAGACAGAAGAAATGCTATGGGAAGGAAAAAATTATAGAGTGAATCTCAATCAGAATCAAGGTTATGCAACAGCATAATCAGATGCCATATTAAGACCATACTTAAGAAAAAAGCAAAAGTTAGAAATACCCTTCGGGACCAAACAACCCCCCCCCCCTTCCCCAAGTAGCGACATGTGGTGAAAGAATTTTGATGTTGCATAGCTTTCAAATTTGCATTTTAAAAATAGAAAGATTTCTACTAGAAAACAGGAAGGAAAAAAGAATATTTCTACTCTGAATTAGGGAAATTAAAAAACTACAATATTTGTACACTATTTGAAGATTTTTTTTTTTTTCTAATACTTAAGTCCTTAAAAATACCTCACTACTGTATTGAAAATCCATTGTACATTTCCTATCTTACATTTTCAGCTACTGATATTAGATTATGTATCTTGCATAAGACCTATGTTTGGTGATATAATATGTATTTTAAACTTATTAAGGAAAAACAAATAGATTCAACAAGTTAGTAATAAAATCTAAAAATAATTACATATTCTAGAATTTAATAGAACAATTTTATTATGAAAATTAATCCTTTTGCCGTAGATTGATAAAACTTGAGTATCAGACATCAGAGGACATTTGACTGTTGATCGCCAAATAATTACATGAGCAAGAAATATTGTCTAATTTTATTCCTTTATTAGGTTCTAGAATCTCATAAAGTAAGTTTAAAATTAATATTAACATTTATGTTTTGGATGGAGAAAGATCGGTTGGCAATCAAAAAACTTCCGTGGATTGTTTGTATGCTGATTGTTAATAAGATTTTCTTTTTATTAACAAACAATATTTGTGACTTTTTTTTTTGAAGTGGGAAAAATTCAATAAAAATCAAAAGCCAGAAGATTAACTTATAAATCGGAAAACATCCGGCAAAAACTGAAAAGTTGGCACCTATGAAGTTCCCAAGCTGCAGCTAAGCCTTGGCTCCAAGATCTAAAATTTTGGATTCTCAAAATTCAAGTAATTTATTTTCTGAATTCAATTGTGATAAAATAATAATTATTTGCAAACTTAAATGAAGATGATATGTATTGAAAGTATTTCTAATAATCTTCCATACAATATGTGAATGTTAGCTAAATATTAAAGAGACAGTGGTAGAGCTAGAAGTTTCTTATGTCTCGTAAGTATATAACTCTATATTTTCAACTCTGGCTTAATAACTATTTCTTCCATTTTAATGAGTTTGCTTTAAATACGAAAATGGGCAGATAATTATCCCATTCTTATGAACAATATTTTATAGCAAATTAACTGTAAGAATAAATCAATAAAAACAAAATATGAAATTAAAAGTTAAAACAATGGGAACAACTTTTGTACATGTCATCCCTTAGAAACTTCTGATTTTCAGTACCAAGGTGGTGTGATGTTAAGTTTAAAGCTAATTGTCTACTCTCAGGATTAGATATGGTTAGAATTAGAATGTTCTCTGTGGTGATTTGGGGGGGAAAATATAACACACTCCAAACAGCTAGGTCAATGAGCATGACCCGAGTTCAAACCTGCACTTTTCCCATCTACCAGATTTAACAGCAGAGCTTTAAGCTATTGATAGGTACTCGCTAATACCCTATTTTACAAAATATCCTAATGTACTATGGACATATCTTGTAAAAAGAGTTGCTTACAAGCATACAGCCCTGAAAAAAATGTTACGGCCAAGTGAAAAACTTAATTTATTTCACAACCACTGATATGAGTTTTATGCAAATTTAAATTTAACACAAGAAAAGGCAATTTTAATTATATCTATAAAAATTTTGCAAAAAATTAAATTATTTCTTATTTTAAAATTTATTTTCTTTTTTCATGTTTGTAAAAAGATGGTAAAAATGTAAAGTCACATAAGATATTATTTAAAAAACAGCTAATAATCTAAAAAAACTTTGCCTTAGTTTCAGTTAATTTAATCATTTTTGAGATTATTCAATTTTAAAAACTTTAAATTCTGGGAAAGAACTTCAAAATATTTACATATGTATTGAAATTTTATGGTTGCCACTCAAACAGGAGAATGAAATTCCCTGACTTTTCTAGGTTTTCCAGAAATATCCTAAGAAAATTTCAATCTAACCGCATATTGGGCACTGGCTGTGTTGAGAGCAAAATCATTATGGTACCACTTGAAAACACAAAAGTTACATATGATAAAAGTTGCATATAGTGATAGCATCTGTTGCTTATAGACAAGATAAGAAATTTCTTTCATGAGCGGAAAAGAAGGGTGGGGTGTTTAAAACAAATGGCGGAAGCTAAGAAAAAGAAAAAATGACCCTTCGTTGACGGAAAAATTGTTTATTTTATGGCAATTATCATATGAAATTCCCTGACTTTTCTAGATTCTGGCTAAAATATTCATTTTCCCTGACTTTTATAATCAATTTTCAAATTCCCTGACTATTCTAGGTTTTCCAGGTAGTGTGGCAACCCTGTTGTAAGTCTTTCCCATATCCATAAATGTCACCAACCAGAATGCCCCATAAATTTTCTACTGGGTTTAGGTCAGGGCTTCTTGATGGGTATTTAAGCACTTGGACATGATTAGCTTGAAGCCAGGATTTTGTGGAGCTTGACGTATGTATTGGTGCATTATCTTGCTGAAATATATAGTCTCCAGATGTTATGAGAGGCGCCTCTAGCAACAAATTTTCGACAAGAAAATCTTGATAGGCTTCTGAGTTTATCTTTGGTTTTAAAAAAGAAATTGGTGCTGTACCATTAGCAGCAAAAGCATCCCAAACCATCACAGATCCACCCTTAAACTGATACTTTGAGAAACAACTTTGTTCTCGCCATAGATCATGCCAGTAATACCTAAAACTATCTGGCCCATTAAGTTTTTTTTTTTTTTTCCCTCAGAAAAAGCATTTTCCCATTTATCACCAAAAGCAACATGCTTCTTTGCAAAATCTAGACACGCCATTTCATACCTCTTACTTAGAGGTGGCTGACGCTTCATTTTATTGAATCTTACGTTTGGGTGTTTTGATAACACATTGCGCACAGTCCGGCTGGTGCAAGAAAGCTTTAAGTCCTTTACAATTTGTGAAGAGGAAAGTTTTTTTTTTTTTTTTTTGCATTGCTTGGCTAACAATCTCTCTCACTTGTTGAGGAATCAATGCAGATGGTCTTCTGTACCTTTCCATTGAGCATAATCATCTCTATTTTTTTTTAAAGTTATTCACTACAGTCTTAGTAGATTTTCCTATTCTTTTAGCTATTTCTCGAGAAGTTAAGCCACATTGTTAAAAACTAAGGATCGTAACTTGTTCAATCATTGTTAATTTTTTACGTCTTTCCATTTTGAAAAACTGCAATTTCTCTCTGACATGAATGTTATTCGTTAAAGCAGCTATATAGAAGACAATAACATACTGCAGAAAATTAATAAAATTCAAAAAAAGCAAAAAAAATGAGCTTGGTCTTGTTAATTTTTCCAGATTGTCACATGTATAAAAAACAAAAATTAATTTTTAAATAAAAAATAACCGAATTTCCAGTAATATTTTTAAATGTATAAATTAAAACTATCATTTCTTGCATTGAATTTAAAATTATATAAAATTCAAATAAAAAGTTGTGAAAATAATAAAGTTTTTGTCTTGGCCTTAATGTTTTCTCCATGGCTGTAGCTCGTAATAAACAGAAGGGGAAAATAATAACACAGGGTTCTCATTCTTTTAAAATGTTAAAAAAAAAAAAAAAAAAAAAAAAAGATTTTTCAAAATTTGAGTGTTTTTTTCTTCTCCCCCCCCCCCCCCCCCCAGATCAAAATCTGCAATAGATGTTAACTATGAGCTACAGAAATTTTTTGTCAACCAAATTGAATTGAAACAGCATTTTTACATATATCAATTAATAGCAGTAGTCATTAAATGAACTGCTAAATTACAACGGTGGGCAAGAAAGCAATCATGCCCACAAGGCAGGTAAAATCAAAGCAAATGTTGAAATTTTCAAAGTAAAAAAAAAAAAAATTTCAAGGATTTAAGTTTGCAGGAACCCTGTAAAATAGGCAAATAATCAAATATATAAAATAAAAATAAGTAGAAACATATAAAATACTAAAACAAGCATGCTTTTCTTTATCAGATATGCATTTATTGTCTTTTTTGATTATATTTATATATATTTTTTAATACACAAAAATATGTATAGGAGTAACACTTAAAAAGAATTAAAAAAAAAAAAAAAAAGAGCTACCATTTTATATCCCTTATAATTGCAACTTGTGACAAAATAATAATATAATACACATCTTCTCCTCCTTTTACTGCATTTAATAAATGGTCTCCATTAACCCTTTTACAATATATATATATATATATATATATATCAGGGGTCTGTCTAGGGGGAAAACTGGGTCCGTTTACGGACCCTTCACAAAATTCCATGCTTAAAAAACGGACCCTTCACAAAATTCCATGTTAAAAAAACGGACCCTTCACAAAATTCTATATTAATAAAACGGACCCTTCACAAAATTCCATAATAATAAAACGGACCCTTCACAAAATTCAAATCGGAGATAAACAAACTTTTCTCAAAAATTTTCGGAAAAACAAAGCACTTATAAAATAATAGCAAGCAAAAACATCTGCTCAGCAATATATAAACATTGCTTCCTATCAATTTTATGTTCTCGTACCAGTCGCTATCGGTACTACATGACAATAAAACCACGCCTTCATTTCTCGGCGAGTTCACGCTGATTAGTTAGGGAATGACGTCAGACACGATAATGGGTGTGGCGTATCTCTCCTTGATGGGATGAAATTTTTCTGTGGAAAATTACATAAATATTTTGGCAACATCTTTTTTCCACGTTGTGTTTGTTTTGGGTTTCGGGGTGGTCGCCATTTTTTTTACGAAGATGGAGTCCGACGGAAATTTAGCGTGACTTTGTCACAAGGATCATTAGAGACAAAAAGTATTCGTAATAAGTCCCAAGTTGTAAATATGTAATATATTGGGTTTCGGGTTTGTAGGCAAGTCAGAGACATATTTTTCAACTTCGTTTATAATGCTTGCAACTTTATCAGTAATGTTGCTAAACATAATATTTGGGCTTTGCAGCCATGTACTTAGTTTGTTTACAATTTTTAAAATGTCTGCTAAGAACAAAATGCAAAGCAAGTTGTTTATATCTAAAAGCTGCTCTTTTATTCCCTGTATTTCTGGCTCTTTTGTTTTATCAAAGATGGCATCTAAAGTCTCGACCAGTTGTTGATACCTGTCTACAAGTCTTTCACAAGCCATACCATGCGACAGCCACCTAGTCACAGACACTTTAAATGTTTTCAAAACTTGGATGGAATAAACATCTTTTTGGATATCTTTGAAAAGTTGTTGTTTCGTTGAGCTGTAATGGAAAAGTTTCCATAAGCTTACCAATAATGCATCAACAGCCTGCAAGATTTTGTATTTTTTCAATAATTGTGCAAATACTAATGCAAGTCTATGGTTTCTGCAATTTATAAATAAAGAATGAGGTGATAGGTGTCTTATTCTTCTTTGCACGCCCGAAATATCACCACTCAGGACATTTGTGCCATCTAAGGATATAAAGAGATAGTTGGTTGTTTCAATATTTTTCGCTATTAAAAATTTTTTAATGGCAAATGTTATCGAATCAGCAATAGTTAATGACAAGTTTATAAGTCCAAGATACTCTTCTTTCACTTCTGTAGTAGTTCCTGGAACTTTGTAGCGAACTATCAAACCCAGTTGCTCTCTTTGAGCTTCATCAGTTGATTCATCTGCTAATAATGCAAAATATTTGCTTACTTGGAACTCTGTTATAGTTTTTTCTTCAAGAAAGATAGAAATTGCTTCAGTTAAAATTTTGAACCGAAATATTAGATAAGTAAGTCAAATTTTTGTTATATGTGTTTAGAAATGATTCTATGTTCTTGTCACCAAGGTCTTCTCCAATAAATTTCACTAATGAGGCAAAATTTTCTGTAACTGCCCATTGTTTTTTTATCGTGAAATATAAGATCTTTATATATTTTGTCATCAGCTTTTGATTACTTTCTTTAATTTTTTTAGCTGTAACTTTTGATCCTTCAACTAAGCTTTCAGAAAGAGATTTTTAAAAATGCATTTCTGATGCAACAGCTGCTTGCTTATGTCTGGAACGTGTTTCATGCTTGTTTATGCAGCGAGTAGGATGGTCACCAAAATTTATTCATTGATCAACCCAAGGGCCTGGTGAGTAACAAACTGAACAAATTTTACATAAAAATCCTACAGCTGACACACTATAATAAATCCAGTTATTCAGTTTTTCATACTTTTGGATATTCAGTGGATGCTGCTATTTTGGATAAAATTCTTCATATTCAGTTGATTGGCATTTGAATTTCTCCGCTATTTTATCATCAAAAGGGTTTTTTGTTTCACTGTCATTGTCATGCAAAATACTGTCATGAGATCAATCTAGAATTGCGTTTTCAGCAAGTGCATTTTCATTTACAAAGAGAATCGAATTTTCTTCTACATTTTCAGACAAAGCTGAATTTCCATCCAAATTTTCAGAACTGGAAATTTCGTTCACATGAGCTTGTGAACTTAAATTATTTAACCTTGGTTCCTCTTTAAGTGAAATCTCAAATGAATTGGTAAGTGAAATTTGTTTATCTCTTTTGATATTTCTCTTCTAATAATTAAACTTTACAATTTTCTTCTATTATTATACATTTTCACTGCATCACAAGGTAGAGTAAATTACATAAGTCAGGAGTGCCTGTGTTTAGGAGCTAAGCTACTCCTGATTTCAGTGTTTTTAACATAATCCAATTGTGTTGTATTTTTATATTTCTTAAAAAGCTATCTTTTGTTTTTATTGGTTGTTCATTTATCATTCAGGTGATGTGTGAAGGAATTGTATATATTTGAGAAGCATACATTCAAACTGAGTTTTCTCAAAAATACGATTTAAAAAAAAAGAAAAATCAGTTAGTGATTTTTTTTTTTTTTTTAAATTTATTTAACAGAGAATGTATATGTTACCGTTAAAGCGCGAAACCCGTTAATCTGAAGATTACCTAGCTAATCTGCAGATTAACTAAAATGACCCGTTAAAGTGCGGAATAAAGAGTTTTCCACATTTTAACTAGGTAATCTGCAGATTAACGGCTTCTGTGTCGTTAAAGTTCAAATGTTTGTTTCGAGCCTTAGTTTTTTTACATTCACTATGACGTCAAACAGTCATGTGATACAGATACGCGAATCCCAGATTAGTCTGTGACGCGATTGACCTTCAAACACAAACCGAAACTTTTATCCCTTCCTCTCCGCTGTGATAAATAGCATAAATAGTAAGCGCAAAGCGTGGTTCATCGAAGCTATGACGTTAGATTTCTTATTATGACCAACACAAATTTTAAAGTACAAGTAAGTTATAATTGTTTTGAGTTTATTTCTTCTCTTTTTTAATTCTGTCAATATAAGTTTGATAAGGGTCTGCATTTTATTAATGAAATATAATCTTAATTAAAAGCTCCCTCTCGTGAAACTTCATTTTAAATTATGAATCTTAAATTTGCAGCACAGTAATTATTTTCTCCCGAAATAAAACTATTAAACCACAACTTTTTAAAACTACTTTATTTTAAAATTGATTTAAATTACTATTACTTACTGAAAAAAAGAACACATGTATTATTTTTTAACTCTGGAAAATATGGCATTCAATATTATGGCATTATTCAATAAATACTTAAAATGAAATTTGCATGCATTTTTTAGCATTTCATTGCAATTTTTCTCTGTTGTTTCTTTCAATTTTAAGTTTCCTTTATATATTTTATATATCATGATTATATTTTTATTTTTAATTTTGTTCGCTTTTTCAAATAATTTTGTTGTAGTTTATCACATAAAATGTGTTAATAAAGTTTTTTTTTTTTATTATTATTATTATTGTAAAATTAATATATTTCCTAAACTTGTACAGATATATGTATGCTGCAAAAGATAGTTTAATAAAGCATTGGAAAACTGTCATTTTAATTTTCATGCGTTCTAAAAATTATTAAAGCAGTTTTAATTGTTTGAAGTACTTCTTAAAATGCTTCTATTTGTCTAATTTAATATTTCTTTAGCTAAATTAAAAATTGGTGCATATTTTTTTTTTTAATATAATAATAGCAATTTAAGTTGATAATAAAACTTTTTTTTTAATTGTTAAACATTTTTATTTGAAAAGAAACCGTTACTGTATTACAATTCTAACATTCATTTATAAAATAGACTTTATTGTAAGCTATTAAAGATATTATATTTCATATTAAAAATGCATAACATCTTCAAACTTATATTGACAGAATAAAAAAGATGAAATAAATAAAACAAATATAACTTTAAAACACATAAAAATTAAAACACATACAGATTAAAATAAGTAAAGAAAGAAAGAAAAGAAAAGAAAACTAATATATTTTTTTTCTTTTCCCGAATGATAAAAACAAATACAACACAGCGTGCAGTAAAATTATACCACCAGAGATCTTATTTTCACTTTAACGAGTGCCTAGTAGGTAATGTGCAGATTATCTAGGTAATTTACAGATTACCTAGGTAATTTGAGAAATGAAACAATTTTCCTCACTTTAACGGATCACCCTAGTTAATGTGCAGATTGCCTAGCTAATCTGCAGATTAACTGATTTCTGCACTTTAGCGGTAACATATACACATCTTCCTAGTAACTAGTAATACATCTAAACAAACAATAATTAGGCTTTAAGTTTAGTTATTTTTTAATTTATTAGCTTTCTGTGTTTTCTGAAAAATGTGTATTCGAAGGAGAAGCATAGTTTGAATGTTTGCTCCTCTTTTATTGATTGGCTGATAACAAGATACAGAAAGAAAAGGGCAAGGCACTGCTAAATAAAAAGCATTTTCTAAATTCATGAGGGCAGTTTTAGATTCTTAAGGGCTCATTTAACATTTAAAATCCAAACACTTATTTTAAAATTTCGATTTTAAGTACAAATAAAAGAAAAAGTTTTAAACTTTAACTTTCTTTACAACTTAATTTTGCTTGTTACTGATATATGAACGACTATTTATTGTTATGCACAATACATTGTACATTTATTTATATTTATAACATATCTTAAGTTTGAAGGTTATTTTCAATAAAAGGCAGTAAGGATGCAACTTTTTTATATTAAAGGCAAGAAGGGTGCCATTTTTTCTGTCAAGGGGCAAGCAGGGCACAGCGCCCTCCTGAAACTGTCTAGATGAAACTTACATATACATATGTGTATGTAGATAGAATTTGTGAAATGAATTTTCACAAAAATAAAAATAATAACTATGTCAGAAAAAAATTTCACAAAAATAAGAAAAATTCACAAAAATAGGAAAATTTTTCACAAAAATAGGACCCTGGAAAAAAAACCTGGACAGACCCCTGTATATATATATTTGTTTTTTTCTGATTAAAAAAAATAATAATAATAAAATTTTTACTACAATACAAAAATCCTGATATTATGCTTTAAAAAAAAAAAAAAAAAAATCACTTGTCAGTGTTACTACAGAATACCTGTAGAATATGCACTCATATTACTACAACGCAGATTTATGTCATAGGTTCATTTAAAACTGCCTGCAGGATACGTATGTCCTGATGGTAGCGAAAGGATTAAATTTAAAATCAGCTAGAGGGTAAGAACATTACCCATTGCAAAAAAAAAAAAAAAAAAAAAATACAATAAATTCATACTCCTGAAAATAAAACACACACAAATTTCTCAATTAACTATTATACTCTATGGTAATTTTTTGTGCATTAAGGCTTTATTAGACCAGAATAAACAAACAGCCTAAGTGTATTCTGATCCATTAGAAACATCCATCCCTGAACTGGGATTCAAATTCAACAACTAACAACTAAAGGCTACAGCGTTGACTATTGTGCAGCCACTTTATCCTACAAAGAAGGGAATGGGAAAAACGGAGGAAATTTTTTCAAATAAAGAGGCACAGGCTCATTACATTGTAATAGTTTGATATAGACAAATTAAATGGAAATTATTTTAAAAACAAAATTAATGGAAAAAATTTAATGTGAGTACTTAAGATAAAAATCAGTACCAATACAAACTAGTATGTTGTGGCCACCACAAGACTTTCTTCTATATTTACCTATACATATTCAATCAGTAACAATATTAAAAAAAAAAAAAAAAAGTACGATTTTTTTTTTTCTAAGTTTTTTTTTTTTTTTTTGTTAAAAGTGAAAAAAATCGATAACTTTGTTTTAAATTATCACAGATTTATAGTTCAACCATTCGTTTTAAAGGTATTGACGAGACCTTTCGAAAGATACACATCTTGAAAATTTATCGCCCCAGGGGGGGAAGCGATGCCCCCCCCATGCAGAAAATTTTTTTCCTAGTTACATACTACTATTATCAATAATTCATATTAATTTTACAATCACAAGTTTAAAACAACTCTTATTATGCACATTTATACGAATTTTTGTCCTATGCTGCCATGTTAAAAATTTAGATAAAATGCTATCACAGCGCCAGTTGTTGAGCTATTGATCCCCAAACATAATCAGCACCAGTTAATGTCGGGGACAAACTAAATACCAAGTTTGGTTAAATTTCGTTTAAAAAAAAAAAAAAAAAAAAAAAAAATTGCGATATTTTTCTAAGTTTTGTTTTGTTAAAACTAAAAAAAATCGATAACTTTGGTTTAAATTATCACAGATTTATCGTTCAACCATTCGTTTTAAAGGTATTGACGAGATCTTTCGAAAGATACCCATCTTGAAACTTTGCCCCCCCGGGTGGAACTTCCCCCCCGGTGGGGGGGGGGGGAACTGATGCCCCCACATGCACAAAATTTTTTTCCAAGTTAACTATTACTATTATCAACGAGACCTTTCGAAAGATACCCATCTTGAAAATTTACTTCCCCGAGGGGGGAGGGGGGAACCGATGCCCCCCCATGCACAAAATTTTTTTCCTAGCTAACTACTACTATTATCAATAATTCATATTAATTTTACAATCACAAGTGTAAAATAACTCTCTTTATGCCCATTTATACGGAATTTTGTCCTATGCTGCCATGTTAAAAATTTGCATAAAATGCGATCACAAATCAGCACCAGTTATGTCAGGGTGCAACTAAATACCAAGTTTGGTTAAATTTCATTCATTGGTTCGTGAGATACAGCGTCTGTTGCCGCTCACCTTAGTTTGGCTATATGCGCAACCTTGGCGCGCATCTCTTGTTCACTTGCATTCCCGCCTTAGCGGAGTAGTTGTATTGTTTTTCGTTATAAGAGTCACATCTCTTGTTTATCTTGTTCGGTGATATGGTTCACCTTTTCTATAGTTTACGTTGACTATGGTGTCAACATATTTGAATACGTTAATAATACGTCATCTATAAGTTGTATATATGTAAATAATACTTTAATTAAATGTTTGTGAAGTAATAGCTTCAGAATAGTAATTATTAAATTGATACAGTCCACTCATAAAGTATCGTCAACATTTGGTCTAGTAGAACCGGAGGAAGATCAATCGTAATATAATGAAATAGTGGTGGTGCTCATTGATGAAAGTAATTATGGATAAAAATAAATTAGTTATCCTAAATCGACAACGTGGAACCTTGAAAGGTCAATTGACTAAGATAGTGACATATTTAGAGACTGTTAATGACGAGGATAAAGACATTATAACTTTAGAAATAAAGAAGGATAATCTGCAAAAAATAGTAACAAAACTGGATAATTTGAAAATCCAGTATTACGAAATAGCTGATGAATCGGAACTGGAAGTCCAATTGAACGCCTTCGCAGAATTGGAAGAAGAGGCAGAAAAATTAGAGGTAAGGCTTCGAAAATTCTTACACTCTAATAACATTAGTAAAAATGTAAATGAAATTATTTCAAATGAATCTAAAGCAGATAATTCTATTATCAATTTTCGATTGCCTGAAATTCCGTTACCCAAATTTAATGGACAATATAATGAATGGTATAGTTTTAAAGATCAATTTATAACCTTAATTGATCAGAATAATAAACTTTCAGATAATCAAAAGTTATATTATCTAAAATCTACACTTTGTGGAAGAGCACTAGATGTAATTACCGAAGACGATTCATATATTTCGCTTTTTAAAGCATTGGAAGATAGATTCCAAAACAAAAGAATGATTGTAAATTCTCACTTAAATGAGATATTGAACGTAGAGAATCTGTCTCAAGATTTAGTTAAAAATTTGCGAACAATTACAGATAGTTGTCAAAAAAATATTCGAGCACTCAAAGGTATAGGATTGGAATTGAATCCCTTTACGGAGGCCTTACTTATAAATTTGGTTCTAAAACAAATTGATAAAGAAACTAAAAAACAATTTGAATTATCTTTAAGTTCTACAGAATTGCCAACATGGTGCGATTTCATTAACTTTTTACAAAAAAGATGTTTGGTGTTAGAAAACTTACAATGCGTTTCGAATACGAAACCGAAATTAATGAATGCGGAAAAGAGTACTAGAATAAAAACTTTCTTTTCTAAAAATGATTCTTTTAACGATCAAAACTGTCCCCTTTGTAAAAGAAATCATTCTTTATCTAAATGTTGTGAATTCTTAAAATTAAATGAACACGACAGATTCCTAACAGTCAAAAAATATTTGTTATGCATTAATTGTTTGAAATCCAAGCATCAGGTTTCGAATTGTAAAAGTGATCATTCTTGTAATATTTGTTCTAAAAGACATAATACACTCCTACATCATTCTTTGCCAGAAACAAAAAGTAATAATTTCCGATCAAAACTGCAACCACAAAATCTTGACTCAAGCGAGACGCCGTCAGAAACAGACAAACACCTTCTTCTATCGAATGATTCATATCCTGAATTGCAGAAAGGAAAAAAAGATGTTTCGATGACATTATATAACGAGATTAATAATCCCATCTCAAAAAGTAAAAAACATATATTGCTGTCAACTGCTATAGTTTATTTGGAAAGTAGCAATAAAAAAAAGATTCCGGTTCGTGTAATTCTTGACAATGGTAGTCAATGTAACCTGTTAGACAGAGAACTCGCTCATTTATTGAATTTGCAAAAAAGGAAATGCGATATTCATATTTCAGGAATTAATGGTAAGATGACAAATGTGAAATCTTCAGTACGTACCATTATTTCCAATAAAGATGATTCATTTAGTGAACCAACTGAATTTTTAATTACACCTAAAATAACAGAATTCATTCCTTCACACAATATAAACATTGGTTTAAATCTACCACATGACCTTGAATTAGCTGATAGTGAATTTTGGAAAAAATCTAAAATAAATGCTTTAGTTGGTGCTGAATTTTTCTATGAAATATTAAAAGCAGATAAATTTAAAATAGGACAATTCACCTTTCAGAATAGCGTTTTTGGGCATATAGCTGCGGGAACCATAGACCGCAATGTATCTGAAAATACTTTTTGCGGTTTTACTGCATGCAATGATTATCTTAATGAAACCATTCAAAAATTCTGGAAAATAGAAGCTCCTGAAATTGACTTACGTCCAATTAGTCAGGAAGAACAATTGTGTGAGAAACATTTTTTAGAAACTTATCGGAGAGATAAATCGGGAAGATTTATGGTAGCCATGCCTTTGAAGGAAGATGCTAGTGTCCTTGGGGAGTCTAAATCTATCGCAGAAAAATGGCTCAAGCAGTTATGGAATCGTTTAGAAAAGAATCCAACCATGCGAAATCTTTATTGTGATTTTATTAAAGAATACACTAATTTAAATCATATGACAAAAATTGTTGATAATTTAAATGATTCTGGCTGTTATTATCTACCGCATCATGGTGTTTATAGGCCCGAAAAATCTACTACGAAGCTTCGCGTTGTATTTAATGCTTCGAGTAGCTTAATACAACATTTAATGATATTCCACGTCTAATGACAACTAGTGGAATATCATTAAACGACATAATTTATAAAGGTGTCGTTAATGAAGATTTGTATGAAATCATGTTACGCTTTCGACAACACCGATTTGTGTTTTTGGCCGATATTGAAAAAATGTATCGCCAAATAATGATTACCGAGGATCAGAGAAAATTATTAAGAATTTTATGGAAAGATAATGTGAACTCAGAAATTGAAACCTATGAACTTAATACCGTAACATACGGTACCGCTTGTGCCCCTTTTTTAGGGATTAGAACATTGAAGCAATTAGCCCTTGAAGAAGCCGAGAAATATCCGAAGGCATCCGATATTTTGCTACATGATTCGTATATGGACGATATAATAAGTGGGGAAGAATCGCTAGAATCTACTAGGGAACTTCAAAAACAACTTATACACTTGTTAGAAAGTGCTGGAATGAATTTACATAAATGGAATACAAATCATATTTCCTTACTTGACTTTTCTAAAGAGACATACCCTGAGTACACATTCTCTGATAAGGAAACCAAAGCCCTAGGGGTTGCCTGGAAACCCAATTTAGATGCTTTCACATTTAAAATAAATTTGTGTCAGTTAAAGTCTATGACAAAGAGAAGCATTTTATCAGACATTGCTCGTATTTTCGACCCATTGGGTCTCATCGGTCCTGTTATTGTCAAAGCCAAGTTGTTTATGCAGGAACTATGGAAATTAAAATTGGACTGGAATGACCCTATTCCAAGCCCTATTGCTCAAAATTGGCTAGAATTCGCCACTTTGTTAAAAGCTCTTGAACAACTTAAAATAAATCGCTATGTTTTAATTCCTGAAGCACAACAAATAAACTTACACGGATTCGCCGACGCATCGTCATTAGCTTTTGGAGCAGCCGTGTATATTCAGTCTATTCATAATTCTGAAATTGTCTCCAATTTGGTTAGCAGCAAATCTCAAGTTGCCCCTCTAAAAACTGTTTCTATCCCTCGACTCGAGTTATCTGGTTGTGTTTTGTTATGCAAATTAATTGTGAAAATTTTGAAATCTTTGAGATTACAAATCAATAATATTTATCTCTATACAGACTCTCAAATAGCTCTTGCCTGGATCCAAACCGAGCCTTGGAAATTGAAAACATTTGTTGGCAACAGGGTTGCCAAAATTCAAGAACTGTCTAAAAACTTCACATGGAACCATGTGTCCTCTGCGGAAAATCCAGCAGACTTAATTTCACGAGGTCTAACTACCACCGATTTAATGGATAATCAGTTGTGGTGGCAGGGACCAGACTTTCTAAGTAAATCCAGTAGTATCATAAACAATGACTCTGACTATCTGTCCCCCAGTGATAATAGTATTGTGATTAGTGAGTTGAAAAATAATCACCAGGGTGACGCTAACCCTGCAGTGTTGTGTGGATTAATCCAATCCACGGATTCTTCATAGAACTTTTATAATCATTTGTTTTCATTAACAAATAATTTTTGTAAATTAATTAGAATATGTAGTTTTATTTTTAGATTTATTAGGAATACAAGAGCTAAGGTAAATAGATTAACTGGACCACTCCGAAGCACCGAATTAAACGACTCTGAAGTACATTTAATTAGACAGGTACAGTATACACAGTTTGCCGCAGAATTGATCTGCTTAGAAAAAAGGAAGCCCGTATCAGGTAAATTAAATTGTTTTAATCCAATTTTAGATTCTCAGGGACTCCTAAGAGTGGGTGGAAGGCTGGCAAATGCTAATTTAAATTTTGATAGTAAACATCCCCTTTTGTTGCCCCACGACCATAAATTATCTTCCATGATTATGGAACATTTCCATAAAAAATTCTTTCATGTAGGACCTCAAGCTTTGTTATGCCACGTTAGAAAAAAATATTGGATAGTTAGTGGGAGATCTTTAGCTCGGAAAATATTTCGTAACTGCGTAACGTGTTACAAAATTAAACCTTTAACGGTCAATCAACTTATGGGAAATTTGCCAAAGGAACGAGTAAATGTGACTCATCCATTTTATTGTACCGGTATAGATTTCTGTGGCCCTTTTTTAATTAAATATCGGGGTCAAAGAAAAGGAATCTATAACAAAATTTTTGTTTGTATTTTTATTTGCATGCCTACTAAAGCCGTGCATCTAGAGGTAGTTAGCGATTTAACATCCGAAGCTTTTATCGCAACTTTAAAAAGATTTTTTGCTAGACGAGGCAAAGCCCAAACATTATTCAGTGATAATGCAACAAATTTTGTTAGTGCAAATAATGAATTAATAATATTATAGTTTTAAAAAATTAAAGAACACGCTTTAATTTACTTTCCTTATTTTAAATAAATGTAATTTTTATTGTTCACGTTTTTTTTTTTTTTTTTTTCTGTCGAAAAAATAATGATAATTTTTTTGGCAACAATTAAATTAAGGAATAATATTAAATATTTTAAATAAATGTAATTTTTATTGTTCACATTTTTTTTTTTTTTTTCTGTCCAAAAAATAATGATAATTTTTTTTGGCAACAATTAAATTAAGGATTAAAATTAAATGGCCAATTTATCAGTAATTAGAAGGTTTTTATTTTAACATTTTAATTAATTAAAAGAAAACTAAAACAAAATTCGAAAATCGGGCTTCGAGGTGCATCAGGAGAGGTCATTACGAACCACCATGCAAATTTTTGTAGCTCAGCCATCAGCCGTTTTCTTAAAAAGCTCTGGAAACCATACACAATGGTTTTTTGTTTGAGATATGAAGGATTTTGTGCAATCACGTTTTGCTCCCAGAGAAGTTACAAACATACATACATACAGGTGAAGCTAATATAAGCGTGTTAAAAAGGTTACATAGATTAGCTACTCAGCCTGATGAAAACCTTACTAATTTTTTTAATTCAGAGAATATTAATTGGAAATTTCTGCCACCCCGTGCCCCAAATTTTGGAGGGCTATGGGAGGCAGGCGTAAAATCGTTTAAGTATCATTTGAAACGCGCAGTAGGAAACGGTAAATTAACATATGAGGAATTCTTAACCGTTGTTTGTTAAATTGAGGGAATCCTCAATTCTCGACCCCTTACCCCCCTTTCAAACGATATCGAAGATTTGGACGTCTTGACTCCCGGCCATTTTTTAGTTGGTCGACCCATCACAGCGGTGATCGAACCCGAGTTCTCTGGCATTTCAGATAATCGATTAGATACCTGGCAAAAATTAACTAAAATAGTTCAAGGGATATGGAAAAAATGGCAATGTCATTATTTAAATACGTTACAACAAAGAAACAAATGGAAATTTGAAACAAATAACATTAAAAATGGGGATATGGTATTATTAAAGGAAGAAAACTTGCCTATATGTAGTTGGATTTTGGGTAGAATAGTAGAAATTATTCCAGGAAAGGATAACAAAATACGCGTAGTTTCAGTTAAAACAAGAAATGGGACATATAAACGACCTATTTCAAAAATTGCTCTTTTGCCGTTGGAAAAGTAAAAAAAAAAAAAAAAAAAATTGTTTGAAAATGAATAATGTATTTAGTTAAAGTTAATTTGCTTATTGTATTTCATTTGTATTATTTTATTGTCTACAACGTTATTAATATTTCTCTTGTATAAGTTTTATTATTTAAATTGCATATATAATATTTTCGTATAATTAATTATAATTATGCTATTACATATTAGAACTGTAATTTTGAAACAATGGTTCAAGGTGGGCCGGTATGTTGCCGCTCACCTTAGTTTGGCTATATGCGCAACCTTGGCGCGCATCTCTTGTTCACTTGCATTCCCGCCTTAGCGGAGTAGTTGTATTGTTTTTCGTTATAAGAGTCACATATCTTGTTTATCTTGTTCGGTGATATGGTTCACCTTTTCTATAGTTTGCGTTGACTATGGTGTCAACATATTTGAATACGTTAATAATACGTCATCTATAAATTGTATATATGTAAATAATACTTTAATTAAATGTTTGTGAAGTAATAGCTTCAGAATAGTAATTATTAAATTGATACAGTCCACTCATAAAGTATCGTCAACAGCGTCCACAAAAAAATGATACAGACAGACAGACATTTTCTAAAAACTATTAATTCGTGTTCTCCATATCCCAAAACATGTAAATCCATCAAAAAGTGGACTTCGAAAATTTTCACGAATCCAATACTTTCTCTATATTACATATAGAAGAAAGTAAAAACTATGCATTTAGTGAATTATCGATAATACAGATAATTTTCAATTAAAAATATAAAATATGTACGATCAAAACTACATTCAAAGAAAATACATACTCTTTCTAACCATGGAACAATGCAGTTTTCGTGGTACATATGTGAGCAAGGTAAAGATTTGGCCTTTTCTTTAATCACAAAATCTTCCATACATATTGTACATTGAACTCTTTTATCTAAAAAAAAAAGGGAGGGAGGGGGGTAAATTTAATGACAAATATAAATTTCAGAATATATATATATATTATATCATTTAATACAAATCAAATAAAAATACAATTTAAGAAATTAAAACATATGAATGCAATTCATTAAACAAATAAATTGCTTGATATTTCCTGTTTTTCAATATATAAATTCAAAATTCAAATATTTTTAAGTCAATGTAAAAAGATCTATGAATTCTATAAAAATGCTCAATTATGTCTCAATAAACTTGGTCAGAGTAAAAAAAAAAAAACAGACTTTTGTCATTGTTTATTCAGAATGCTTCATAAGTACACAAGGTTTAGTATTTGTACATTTACCAAAATAGGCATGAAATGACTTACTTGGCTTCAAGGTGGGTGATGCCTTAAGTAGAATTATTTGAAATTATCCTGGCCTTTTCAGTTTGCTTAATTAGATATAAATATATCATAAATAAAAACAGTAGTAGTTGTATGGGTCAAGGTTGATTACAATAATGAAATACACTAGGATCCTAGCCTTATAGGTAATGTCCTCCATGGGGGCCTTTTTAAGGGGGTCTTAGCCCACATTTACATGAGTTACAGAGAAAATCACAGAAAACTTTAAACAGCTACGTCGATTAGTGCAACTTGGGATCGAAGTCAGCACCTGCCACCTACCAGCTTTGAGTGCAAAACTATTTGGTCACTGGTGAGGCCAAAAATAAAAGTCAAAAGTATATATAAACAATAAAGTCATATTTAATTGATTAGTGTTGAAAAACCACCTGCTCCTCTAAAGTTTTTTAGGCTCAAATATTTTTTCTTATATTATTGCTTTATGAAGGTGTGATAAATAGTTATGAGATCCTGTTAGAAATATATATTTTGACATCCTAAAAAAAATTATTTTTAATTGCAATGCAATCTACATTAAATTCAAAGTTGAAACAGTATACATGAAGAAGTATCCCCCCCCCCCCCCCCGCCAAAAAAAAAAAAAAAAACTATAAATCTTCTACTACATCATTATTCTATTATACATCTATATAACAAAAAATTTCAAAGTTAATCATAAGTTAATCATAGCATACTGAGCATTAACTTTCGAAGACTATTTAAAAGTAAGAGGCTAAAAATATTTCAGTACACAATATCCTTTTTTTTTTTTTTTTACAATATACATTAATATAAAATTTAAAAACTAAAATAATTAGGGAGGGCATAGCAATTTTTCAGTTTATAAAAGAAAGATGAAATAACAAGAAGTTCAGTTCACAAGAATAATATTTTCACAAAGCAGAAGTTTACAAGAAAATTCTTGCTACAAATATATATTTGCTTAATAATCTATTTTGTTTAAAAGAAATTTATTTTGATGACAGACTGAAAATTAAGATATACATATGCAAGAAAAAGAAAAATCATATTTTAAACTTTGCAATTCTATACATAAAATATTGATTCACTATTCTTGTTCACTGAAACATGTTTTAAATTTGAATTCACCAATTATTTTATTATTTGCCCACAATAATTTAAAAAACTTATATTATTGTTCAACATTAATGTGTATCCTTTTTGTGTTTTTTTTTTTTTTTTTTTTTTTTTTTAATGTACTGCTATTTTGCCAAGAAAATTACATTAAAAGAAATATTGCTTCAATAAATGTGTTTGTTATTAGATAAAATATGTGACGAACCTGTATTTTCCTGCAAGCCCCCTAATTACAATGGGTAATCAAATTATAAGTTTTTTTTTTTTTTTTTGACATATTTTTAATTAAAATATATATATATATATGTACTGGACAAAATGGCCTTGAATTTCAGACATGCAAAAAACATGTAAAATTCCACATTTTATTTCATTGATATAATCCAGAGTGCATTTAAGTGACCAACCAGGGGTCGAAATAAGAATCAACAAGTTGGGTGCCAAATGGCAACTAACATTATTTTCTTAGTTGCCATTATGTTGTACTTAGGTGCCATTTTAAAACTGTTATTGTAACATATGTGTAAACACTGTACATAAACTACAATTACTTACAATACTGATACTTTTTCTAGTTAATTTTTTCCATTTTAAAAATTTGGTACTTATTTTTTTAAATGTGGATTTATTGCTAGTTTCTGCATGTATAAGAAGAAAGTAGAAGATATGGAAAAACTTGATTTCCAGTTTTCGATGAGCTTACATGTTTTGAGATTTCCTTGCATTTCAATTAACTGAAATTGACCATGTACTTCTTTTTTAAAAAGTGCATTTATTATTCTTTCCTCTGCATATATAAGAAGAAAGTATAAGATTCAGAAAAATTATAGATTTTCGGTTTTCGATGAAGTTACACATTTTGAGATTTCCCGAACTCAATTTAACCATTTTTGCAAAATATCTGTCTTTCTGAATTCAAACACTGTACTTTATGAACCAATGAAATTAATTTAACCTAATTTGATATTTGGTTGAACCTTGGTTTGACATGGTACTGATTAACTTTTGTGCTGTATCACCCAAATATTTCCACGTTGTGATTTCTTCTCATTTCAGGAAAGGCTCAACATCTACAGCGTACCAAACTTAGAGAAATATATTAAGTAAAACGCTGCTGATTCATTTAGAGTGCATATTGATAAACAATTGTCGCAGCTGTGTTGCAATTTAATTCCGTTTAGGACAAGGCAATAACTTTGCTTTGCGATGTGTTGCAAAAAAGTGGTTGAGTTTTGACCACTGGGCGATACTAGTTTTATATAAATCGACAAATAGCTTTGAACACATACAAATGCAACATTAAAACAAGAATAAATAGAGTAAAAGTGCCAGTAGCGAGCCCTGTACTGAAGTAGTGGACATTTTTACATTTAAACCCTGAAAAGTTTTCTAATTCTTGCATGGTTTGAGCAATGTTAATGCCTTGAACTACAAATATTTTCAGCTATCAGTTTTAGAATAACGCTAGTTTAATTGTAAAAAATTGTACTTGTTCTCAATTTGTCAATTTTTCTTGAATTTTTGAATAAGAAAAAGTTTTGTTTGACTTTGTCTTGACTTTTTTTAACTGATTTAATGTATCCTTTCCTTTGCTTTCATATGACTAAAATAAGAATTCATAATTTATTCCTTATTCTTTTCTTTTTCTCGTATTAACGTTGCTCCCAACCAAAAAGTATACGACTATATTAATCTTTCGCATTTCAAAATAAACGTCCATATTGATTCGCTTCTGAAATTGGGTCCAAAATTTATTTTAGATCAGCCTATTGACTTAAAAGACAGTATCACACGAATTGAAACCACTATAGCAAAAATCCCTGACACCCATAGAGATGAAATTAGGAATATTGCTCAGGAGGATTTGATTGAAAAAATGAAAAATAATATCAATTGTGAAGATCTTAAAGAGCTGAAAAGCCTTGAAAAATAATGATAAAATTACATGTTTGTTAACGGACAAAACCAGAAAATTGGTAATTATGAATAAATCCGATTATGTAAACAAGATGAAACACACAATACAGGAAATTGGTTCTGAAGAGAGAAAAAATGACCCCAATAACAGACTTTTCGAAAAAATTAAAAAACTCATTAAAGATGGAACATGGCTGGAAAAAACAACCCCTCCCCCCTTATTTATAATCATGCTCTCAATACCCCTAGAATTTTCGGAAGATATAAAGATCATACCCCCCCCCCCCCCCAAAAAAAAAATGAAATAAAATAAAAAAAAAAAAAAAATGCATCCAATCGTAAGTAAATGTGAAGGTCCAGGTTACACTCTAGAGAAATATATGACTAGGATTTATTCTTCCATCCTCCCTCCCTCAGAAACAAGCTTACAATCAAATGAAGAGTTCATTAAAAAAATTCGCGAAATTAAAATCATTAAAAATCACACCCATGTTAGTTTTGATGTTGTTAATTTATACCCCTCCATTGATCCAGAAGAAATTACTAAAATTATTAATTCAAAAATAAAAAGCAAATTTGAAAATTGCGAAGTAGCAAACATCTTAATTGCCACCAGCAATCTTATTCTAAAAGAAAACTATTACAAATTTAATAATCACTTTTACAAACAGCAAAAAGAGGTCCCTACGGAATCCCCCATCTCAGGCATTGACGGTAAAATAAAACTAAGAATTCTAGAAGAGCACATTTTTAAAACCCTTAAATCGAAATTCATAGCTGGTTTAGGTATGTAGATGACGTGTTCGCGGTTATCAATAATGAATATGATATTTTGGCCACACTAAATAAATTAAATAGCCTTGATAAGAATATTCAGTTCACCCATGAAATTGAAAATATCAGAATTTTAAATTATTTGGATGATAGTATAATAAAAACAAAAGAAAGACAATATTTTAGAAACCACTGTTTATCGAAAACCGAACTGTAGCACCAAAATTATCAATAACAGAAGTAAAACTCCCTATCAAAATAAAATGAATACTACCCAATTGTAAATTAATTTCGGGTGTACACACACCCATCATCAGTGCTAAGTGCAATGAGATGTCGTTCGTAGCTGTAAACATCTTTTCTTTGGCGCTGTAGTTCTATTTCTTCACTTCGCTTCGTTTGTCAGGGCTGTTCATTTCTTGTAATAGTTGCTGCCATTCAGGTGGAATTGCGTAGTGCTCTCGGTCATTGACGGTTTGAAAATATGGATGTTATTTCGATGGCCTCCCTTTTTAATGCATAGTTATAACTGTTATATGGGGCTATTTTTTTTAATATTAATCGAATTAATGTTAATTGGGTTATTGTTGTGGGTGGATGAGAAGGCAGTTGAGGATTTTCCATATTTTAGATCAGCTCTGTGTTCTTTTTCGCGTTCGTTAATTCGGCGTTTTGTCATACCTATGTAGCAAGCTTTATCTCCATTGTTATGCTCAAAATCTATTTTATATATACCTGCAGTTGAATTTTGGGGGATGATATCTTTTTCGTTACGAATGTATTGAAAAAGATATCATCCCCCAAAATTCAACTGCAGGTATATATAAAATAGATTTTGAAAAAAAACAATGGAGAGAAAGCTTGCTACATAGGTATGACAAAACGCCGAATTAACGAACGCGAAAAAGAACACAGAGCTGATCTAAAATATGGAAAATCCTCAACTGCCTTCTCATCCACCCACAACAATAACCCAATTAACATTAATTCGATTAATATTAAAAAAATAGCCCCATATAACAGTTATAACTATGCATTAAAAAGGGAGGCCATCGAAATAACATCTAATTTTCAAACCGCCAATGACCGAGAGCACTACGCAATTCCACCTGAATGGCAGCAACTATTACAAGAAATGAACAGCCCTGACAAATGAAGCGAAGTGAAGAAATAGAACTACAGCGCCAAAGAAAAGATGTTTACAGCTACGAACGACATCTCATTGCACTTAGCACTGATGATGGGTGTGTGTACACCCGAAATTAATTTGCTGAGTCCTATAAAGGATATTTGTAAGGTATTTTAATAAGTAAAACATAAATGTATTTTTATTTTTATATTTTTTTTTTGTATTTTTTTAAACTTTTGTATTTATTACTTAAATGACAAAAAAATAATAATAATAAGCTTCACCCTGTTATGATTCTAACAAAGCAATAAAAAACGGAAGGGGGGAGGGATTACACCATTATGGAAAGTAAGAAAAAATATTCACAATCCAATTTCTAACCTAGTTTGAAGCACATAACACACATAAATTGTTAAAAATTATTAATCCATTTACCAGATTTTTAAATTTTAAACTTAGCATATCAGTAATTGCACTTTTAATTTTTTAAAAAATGATTTACCAACTCAGTGACAATGAAAATTTATTTTATATTGAAAAAAATTTTCATGATTTTTAAATGAATTATCAAATTTTAGGGTTTTGTGTAAAAAGAAATCAGATTTGGGTCTCCAAAATTCTCTATTACAGGTTCAAATTGTTTTCCTTTTTTTTTTTTTTTTTTTTTTTTTTGAGGGGGGGGGGGGGTAATTTAAAATTTATCTGTTGGATTCACTCCAGGTAGGTAAAACATAACCCATGCAGAACTCTAATCTGAATTTACTGAATCAATGCTGCCAGGAGAGAGATGAATATTCCATAGGAATGCACATCATACCCGAAATTAATGGTTGAATGATAATTTGACTAGTTGTTTGGTGTTTTGTGCAGAAAAAGGTACTGGCAATTATGAAACATAAAAGCTAATATTTAAATAGTAAAAAAAAAAAAAAAAAAAAAAAAATTGTGTGTATATATATATATATATATATATATATATATATATATATAAATAATAGATAACGTAATAAAATTTAATCTTAAAATTTAGCAATTAATAGAACTAAAACAATAACAGCACACTAAAATATAGAACTGAATTTAACATAGAGGAAAGAATGACACAAAAAGTTACGATATAGATAAGGAACCAATGAGTTACCATATTAACTTAAAATACTTACGCCGACCTGAAGGATAATAAAAAAGGACCATTAAACTTGTGAAAGAGAAAAAAGATAATAAACCACATAATCAATTGGATATAAATGCTTAAAATTAGAAATATACTTATCAAGGGGCGCATACTTCATAAAGCAGAGAAAGCTGCAATGATTTCGTAAAACGATATTGCTAATCATAGCAATTTATATCATCTCACGCCCCGATCAATGCAGCAAAAACCCCATAAAGAATGAGAAAAAAGTGAAAAATTAAATTAAAACAAAGGATAAATAAATATTAATTAAAATCTTTATATATATTAATTGTGTACTATTTTAACACTTTACATTTTCTAAGATATTATAAGTTATAACTATTAAAAAACCCTATTTTCTTGTAAAATAAAAATAAATTTCCAGATATATATTTTATCAAAATATAACATTTTAAATGAAAATTTCTTAAAGATAGATTAAGCAAACAAACTCACTAGTGTCATTACTTTATATAGTATACAAAATTATAAAATTGTATAAAAAATTATAAAAATACTGAAATAAATGCAGTAACTTATTCTGATACATAAAGATAATGCAGGCCTAAATATACTTAAAATATATTTAAATATAGTAAATTTTAGTTATACAGATTAATCAAAAGCTATAGAAAACATTCTAATTTAAACAAGAAATAACAGTTAACAGCTTACTAAAACAAATACAGTAGAACTTGGGTAATTTGAAGTTGAAGGGACCAGAGAAAAATTCGAAATATCCAAAAATTCAAATTAAATATGCTATTTTGTCAAAAAGAAGAGATAAATTAAAAAATAAATAAAACTCTACAATCAAGAATTTAACACATAAACTTTATATCTAAGAATACTGCTACATTCAACCCCCCCCCCCCCCACCCCCACCCCGTAATTAAATCAATATATTTTTTAAGAGCTTAATTATTTAACACTTTTTAAAAAACAGTCAGATATTTTTGATTGCTTCTTTAAGTACAATCTTTGTGTCAAAGCATATGACTTCAACCTATTAATTGATACAAAAATAGAATCTTCTACATTAGACATGACTTTCAATTAAAAAACCCCTCAAAGTTTATGTATATGGACCATATCTTCTGATGCACTAGGTAGGAAATACTCTTGTATATCCTTATCCTTCTTTTGAAAGACTCTTTAAAAAATAATACAACTTTAGCTGAGAAAAATCTCTGAACAAATTTTACTGTAATATTTTAATGGAAATCGTGTGAAAAATTTGAATTATCCAAAATAGAATTTGAATTATCCATGATTTTTTACATTATTTTAATACAAAATTCAAGGGTCCGAGTAAAAATTTCGAATTAAACAAGTTCGAATTATTCAAGTTTCACTGTAATATTAATTTGATAAATAAAATAAACAAAACACACTTTTTAAAAATGAATACAACAAAGGAATTTATACATGATGCAGAAAATAACATATCTTACCAACATCTTCCTTGGATATCTTGACAACTGGTAATAATTTTATTTGGTCCTTTGGTAAAGGGGGAGGGCCAGTAATTTCTGTATCATTCAATAACTATAATAATAACTCACAGTTAAAAGCAACTTAAATGGAGGGGGGAGGGAGACATGAAAATACCAAATACACAACACAAAAATAATAGAGAAAGTATAATCAAATAGTGCTATCTCAAATTAGATCTTACACCAACATTTATATTCAACATCAAATGGTTGCCTATTAATTAAAATACAGTTCCTGCCGCTGATTAAAATCGCATTCGTTCTGAGTCAAAGTGATTTTATTAAGCGGCTGATTTTTATATCCGGCGAACGTTCCTGCACTTAAAAAAAGATATTACTTCCCTGAATTTGGAAAGAAATTTCAAAAGGTAACTAATAATGGAATTAGTAAACAATATTAATTAATTTTTGATAGATAATTAATCATTTGTTTCTTCGATATAAATAAATTAAACACATTCCAAGTTCCCATGCACTTTCGTTTGAGGAAAATCATCATTACTTTACCAAAAGTTCACGCTGTTCTTATAAATTTAAAGTCTTTTCGTTTAAACCTCATGAATTATAGTAATTTTAAAATAAGAACTAGAAATTGCTTTTTAATAATTAGAACTTTAAAAGAAAATATCATTTAAAATCAAATTTGTAACTTATTACTGCGCTTTGAAGAATACGTTCCTTGAAATTGCTACGGAGATAGATGATGGGGCATGTTTAAATTGTAACTGTGCTAAATCTTCGACAACGAGCGATAATGGAGGGATTGTTTTGCTTTAATTTCTTTTTTTATTTAAAAAAAAAAAAAAAAAAAATTAATTGTGCATAAATGATATTTTTGGCTGCTGAGGAGATATTTTTGAGTTTTTTAACCAGCGATGCTGATTTTATTAAGAGGCGGCTTTAAAAGTAATTTGTATTTATTTGATTCCGGTCCTGGCAATTTTATCAGATTAAGCGGCTGATTTTATTAACCAGTGAATTTATTAAGTGGCGGTTACTGTATACATACATATATATATATATATTAAAATTTTTCATAAGTAATTATAAATTACCTTGCAAAACATTTTTAGACAAAACACTATTATATTATAAAGTGTGTTTTAATTTTATTCTTTTTATAAGACAAAATAATAATAATAATAATAATAATAAAAATCAGAAATATAACTTTGTGATATACCATTTTTAAATAAAAAATGTCAATAACAATAGTTTTTATATCTTTACTTTTAACAAATTTGTATAATAAAGTGTAAAAAAAAACTTGTAACATTATTATTCTCTTGGAAAAAGAAAAGTCAACCTGAATTGTGAATTATAAAAAAAAAGTATGTATTTACCATAGTTGAAAGAGCATCTAAGTCATCCCCAAACAAATAATCTCCAATATGCCTATTGGAAAAGAAAATTTTTATTTTTTAAATGTTAACCAGGAATGGAAAAATTAACTACATTTACTGAAATAATTTAATAATACTTACCTTAGCCCTGTACTACGTCTTCGTAAAACTGAAATAAAAATAAAAATTTATTTAAAACTCATTTACATAGCAATAAAAGGAATTTAAATTACCAAATTAAATTACTTACAACTTTCCTCTAAATTCTGTAACAAGTTACGAGAAGAGCTGCAATTAAAAAGAAAAGAAAACTTAAGCATATAATTTCAAAAAAATACTCACGATAGTATAAATATATACACTCACAGTCAATAAATATTTGGACAATTTGGATGTGAGATATTTTTTCGAATCTCAAGAGAAATATTTGATGAATTCTCTAGGAACTTCAGTGGTATTAAAAAACGTATGAATTTTATTTTCCAGAATAATATTTTTCTAATGTTTTGTTTTTGAAATATGTAAAGTATAACATACTTTAAATATATTTTAAAGAAAATTTTGTCAAAAACTCTGAAAATATGCACATGCATGCAGAATGAATAATGGGGGTTACTTATTAAGGAGATATCATATGGTTATTATTGAAAGTATTTATTTATACCAATAAAAACTGATATTTGGAGAATTCTTAATACATTGTAAGGTAAATGAGAAATTCCTATGAAAACAAAACAATTTAACATGAAGTTCAGGGACAGCAAAAATCTCAAAAACCCTTGAATTCAGGGATAGCCCCTGAAAGGTTTCACCCCTTTATATAGTATATAACAGATTATCTGCAGAATTGAATGACACAGGTTCCGTGGATAATGCAACTCGCAGATAAACTGCAAAAAGATTAGTAAATGAGACAAAAAATATTCTAGCTACAATTGAATTGTATATAAAACATAATATGAACAGTCAATATATTCGCAATATAGTAAAAATATGTAAAAACAAAAAAGTGTACTTATGATAAGGCTAAGCAACTACAATCTGTTTTATGCACTAATTAAACAGTAACCCACCCACGTGCTAATATTTTGATTAATTCCGGAGCATTGTGAATACCCACCCTTTTTTCACACCACTTTATTTGTAGAGTAATTTTCTCCAGTGTGTAACTGTGATTAAATAAGAAGGAAAATACCTTTCAAAAAAATTGTGTGAAAAAAAATAAAAAGGTCTGGAATAAATTAATGTTGACATGTTCGGTACTATACAGAACTGAATGAAAAATATTACAAAAGCAACATAGTTTTTATTTTATTATTATTATTATTATTATTATTATTATTTATTTATTTTAGGACTGGGCTTTATATCAATGTAAAATCAAATATTGATTTAATGCTAATATTGTTTATTCGATTTAAATATTTCATCTTCTGTGAAATATGCAGAAACATAAAAAAAAAAAAAAAAACATTTGATGCCAGGCTAAACTGATTCAGTAAAGCTGGAATAATGCCAGATAGCTATTCATTCAATGAGATATTGGTTTAGTGTAAAGCATGCACAGTCATAAACAGCTAAATCATGAAAATCTTGATTCAATCAAACTGCAAAGAATCAAGAGAATAATATTTAGCTGTTTTGATTTAGTGTTGCGCAGGCGTACTGGGAAGAGAATATCGGTTTAAAACCTGACCCGAAGACGCATATTCTTTCGAGTGGATTACGGTTTTAGGAAACACATGTGTAGTAGAAAAATGAAGTTTGGCTAGTTGAAATGAGATCTATTCATTCATTCAAAATTTGTTTGATTACTGGAGATTTATTTTATCAATATTAGTATTTCTTCTGCTATTTTTATTATAGTTCCTGTTTATTAGATAAGTGAATTAACTATTATTTATTAATATTTCATGTAATTAATACTTTTTCATTAAATTCATTAATTTCAGTAAAGAATATGACATTGTCATATTGTCAAAAATAAATAATACAAACAACAGCATCATCTTAGATATGATTATTCCAACATTTAATTATCTTATTTTTACTTATTTCAAAGTGAATTACTTAACAGTATATAGTATGGGTATTTAAAAATAATTTTGAATACAGTGAAAGTTGATGCTTTTTTTACTTTCTTCTATGTAATATAGAGAAAGTATTGGATTCGCGAAAATTTTCGACCTCCATTTTTTGAAGGATCTACACGTTTTGGGGTGTCCTGAACACGAATTGATAGTTTTTAGAAAATGTCTGTCTGTCTGTCTGTATCATTTTTTTGTGGACACTGTATCTCACGAACCAATGAATGAAATTTAACCAAACTTGGTATTTAGTTGCACCCTGACATGAACTGGTGCTAATTTATTAGATTTTTTATTAATTAGATTTGGGGATCAATAGCTCAACAGGTGGCGCTGTGATCGCATTTTATGCAAATTTTTAACATGGCAGCATAGGACAAAATTCTGTATAAATGGGCATAATGAGAGTTATTTTAAACTTGTGATTGTAAAATTAATATGAATTATTGATAATAGTAGTAGTTAACTAGGAAAAAATTTTTGTGCATGTGGGGGGCATCGGTCCCCCCCCCCCCCCCGGGGGGCAAAGTTTCAAGATGGGTATCTTTCGAAAGGTCTCGTCAATACCTTTAAAACGAATGGTTGAACCATAAATCTGTGATAATTTAAAACAAAGTTATCGATTTTTTTTACTTTTAACAAAAAAAACTTAGAAAAAAAAAATATAAAAAAAAAAAAATCGCATTTTTTTTTTTTTTTTTAAACGAAATTTAACCAAACTTGGTATTTATTTGGTCCCCGACATAAACTGGTGCTGATTATGTTTGGGGATCAATAGCTCAACAGGTGGCGCTGTGGTCGTATTTTTTCTAAATTTTTAACATGGCAGTATAGGACAAAATTTCGTATAAATGTACATAATGAGAGTTATTTTTAACTTGTGATTGTAAAATTATTATGAGTTATTGATAATAGCAATAGTTAACTAGGAAAAAATTTTTGTGCATGTGGGGGGCATCGCCCCCCGGGGGGGGGGGGGCAAAGTTTCAAGATGGGTATTTTTCGAAAGATCTCGTCAATACCATTAAAACGAATGGTTGAACTATAAATCTGTGATAATTTAAAACAACGTTATCGATTTTTTTTACTTTTAACAAAATAAAAAAAAAAAAAAATTAGAAAAAAAAAAATCGTACTTTTTTTTTTAAATATAGTTACTGATTGAATATGTATAGGAAAATATAGAAGAAAGTCTTGTGGTGGCCACAACATACTAGTTTTTTTTGCCTTCAAGTGCACCAAACTGTTTTTCTTTCTATTAATTTTATTTCCCTACACTACGCTATTTATGGTCTTTTTGTATACTGTAATATTTGATGTAATTTAATCTAAAATAAGTAAAAAATTTAAACCTCAATAACAAAAGAAAATCTCGTGAATTTTTTAAGAAATTGGATTTTATAAAATTTTAATTAAGAATTACAGTTATTAGGAGATTCAAGGCACTATAGAAATTTTCTGTTGATTGCCATTTTGTAATTTGTTCGCATGTAAGTGGGGAATATAAATATTTTAATGCATTAAAAAAAAAGTAATAAGAAATAATAAAACTCTGAATTTATCAATTAGTTAAGAATTAAATAAATAAATAAATTGGGGTGTTTCAAGATAAATGAAAATGAAAGGGAAAATGAGAAAACTACCATACCATTTATTTATCATAGCAAAATTAGATTTTAATAAGTAGAATCTTTTTGTCAAAAAGTATCCCATGCCAATTTTCTACTTTTAAATTCATTTAAAATAAATTAGATGAATAGAGATATTAATTGCAATATTTTATTACTAAATATTATGCTGCAATATGATTGTAGTGAAAATGTTCTCTCTCTTCGTTTTAGATAAGTTTTTTTTTTTTTTTTTTTTTTTTTTTCAAGGTGAGACACAAATTAACATTTTAATTTAATTCAGTTCAGAATCCCACGGCAATCCCAAATTAATATGAACATATTTTACAATATATATGTAAGAATACCATTTTTTTTTTTTTTTTTTTTTTTTTTGAAATATGGAAGGTCAAAGGTCAAAATTTTTTACCTTTAAATTAAAAATTCAAGAAATATATGTATGTCTCATATCAAATGAAAAGCTTATTCAAGAACTTTCCAACAGCAACAAAAGTAAGGTCAAGTGATAATTAAAGAACAAATTATGATTTATTATGTAATTTGCATAATGTAAAAACCAACATATTTTGCCCATCTTTGAAGTCGATTATCTCAGAAACCAAAATAGATACAGACATTTTATTCAGTATTAATTCATTTCCATATAAACCTAATACATGAGCCCAATATTTAATAAAAAAATGTAGAGGTTCAGGTTATTTTTATTTATTTTTTCATTGATTTGACTTGGAATGACCCTGATGTTAGTATGAAAACACTGATAGACGTTACATTTTAATTTATAACTCAGCATCCTATGTCAATCCCATTCTGAAAAATCACAGTAATTATAGGCAATAAATGCAGGAACAACATATATTTTTTAAAAGAAAATAAACTAGTATGTTGTGGCCACCACAAGACTTTCTTCTATATTTTCCTATACATATTCAATCAGTAACAATATTTAAAAAAAAAAAAGATTTTTTTTTCCTTTTTTTTTCCTTTTTTTTTTTTTTTTTTGTGAAAATTAATACATATTCAATCACTAACAATATTTATAAAAAAAAAAAAAAAAAAAAAAAAAAAAAAAAAAATAGAATTTTTTTTCTTTTTTTTTTTGGTTAAAAGTAAAAAAAATCGATAACTTTGTTTTAAATTATCACAGATTTATAGTTCAACCATTCGTTTTAAAGGTATTGACGAGACCTTTCGAATGATACCCATCTTCAAAATTTAACCCCCCCGGGGGGGTACTTCCCCCCCAGGGGGAAAGCGATGCCCCCCCATGCACAAAATTTTTTTCCTAGTTACGTACTACTATTATCAATAATTCATATTAATTTTACAAACACAAGTGTAAAATAACTCTTATTATGCACATTTATACGAATTTTTGTCCTATGCTGCCATGTTAAAAATTTAGATAAAATGCTATCACAGCGCCACCTGTTGAGCTATTGATCCCCAAATATAATCAGCAACAGTTTATGTCAGGGACCAACTAAATACCGAGTTTGGTAAAATTTCGTTAAAAAAAAAAAAAAAAAAAAACGATTATTTTTCTAAGTTTTTTTTTTGTTAAAAGTAAAAAAAATCGATAACTTTGTTTTAAATTATCACAGATTTATGGTTCAACCATTCGTTTTAAAGGTATTGACGAGATCTTTCGAATGATACCCATCTCCAAAATTTAACCCCCCAGGGGGGGAACCGATGCCCCCCCCATGCACAATTTTTTTTTCCTAGTTAACTACTACTATCATCAATAATTCTAATTCATTTTACAATCACAAGTTTAAAATAACTCTCATTATGCCCATTTATACGGAATTTTGTCCTATGCTGCCATGTTAAAAATTTGCATAAAATGCGATTACAGCGCCACCTGTTGAGCTATTGATCCCCAAATCTAATGGGCACCAGTTCATGTCAGGGTGCAACTAAATACCAAGTTTGGTTAAATTTCATTCATATGTTCGTGAGATACAGCGTCCACAAAAAAATGATACAGACAGACAGACAGACAGACAGACAGACAGACACACAGACAGACACACAGACAGACATTTTCTAAAAACTATCAATTCGTGTTCAGGACATCCCAAAACGTGTAGATCCGTCAAAAAACGGAGGTCGAAAATTTTCGCGAATCCAATACTTTCTCTATATTACATATAGAAGAAAGTAAAAATGCACTTTTTGGGTTATTGAAGATCAAAGGTCAAAAAGTTTTACCTTAAAATGAAAAATTTTAAAAATGTGTGCATGTGATATATCATTTGAAAGCCAGTTTTATAAGCTTTCTAATGATACCAAATTTACCTCTAAGTCAATTGGGTAAGGACATATGGGCACATCTGTAAAACAAGATTTTTGAAAATTTGCACTGTTTGCAGCCCTGTATATCAAAAACTAAAAGAGGTAGGGACTTATTAATTGGTACAAATTTGTTTCTCTATAGAACAAATAAATGAGCCTAATTTCATAGAAATCCGAAGGAGTCAGGTTTTTTGCTTCGTTGATTTGACATGGAATGACCCAAATCAAAATGATGTCCATGAGCCCAGCAGTGAGAAGCAATAGAAGATTTGGAAATCTCTTCAATACAAACATTCGACAGTGCTCATTTATTCTATATTTTAAACACCTCCTAGCTTGACCAATATAATCTAAATTGCACAACAAACACAGGATTAAATAAATGCCAGAGTGTTTTTTAATAGGAATGGGATATTTAAGAGAAGATAATTTAATTTTGTTGACAGGTTTTATATAAATGACTTTAAAACCAAATGTTGAAAAATTTTTAAAAATTTTAAAAGAAAGTGATGAATAAAAAGGTAAAACAACTGGGATGAGAATGGGATCATTCAAATTAGGAGCAGAACGTTTAGGATTCTTGAATTTATATATAGCTTTATCGATAATAAAGGGATTATAGCCTCGAGAAAGAACAAGAGATTTTAAATAATTAATTTCTTTTGAAAGACTTAGACAGATTAGAACTTAGAACAAATGTGTAAGGCCCGAAAAACATAGGTATAGAAAGCAGACATTTCTGTTGAGGGGCATGATTACAGAGAGCAAGGGGCAGAAGAGAGACAGAGAATGGATTTCTAAAGACTGTGGTTGAGAACAAATCCTTGTCTTTAGACACAAAAACATCAAGGAAAGGCAAAGGCCTTTTCAATCTCGAAAGTGAATTGAATGAATTAATTGACCAAAGAAAGTAAACTGGAAAAATCGACATCAGGGGGGAACAAGAATAAAAGTGTCATCAATATACCTAAACCAGTGAGGAAATTTATATACACCAAAGAGTTTTTCTTAAAAATAGTGCATATAAATGTCGCAAAGCAAAGGAGAGAGAGAGAACTACCCATTGCCATACCCTCATTTTGGGAATAATAAGTACCATTAAAGATGAAGGCAGTTTACCCGATACATAAATGAACTAAATTCACAAGCTCCTCAATTTCAATAGAAGACTAATAGAATTCACATAATCTCCTCTCTAAACAAACCAGAGCACCTTGAATAAGATCATTAGTACAAAGTGATTTAACATCCAAAGAAAACATATAGTACAGATAGAGGGAGAGATGCATTTAAGTTTGTCCACAAAGTCATACGAGTTTTTTTACAGTATAAAGGTTAGTAACTAGTTAAATGAGAAAGAGATCTATAAAGAAAACAAGCAAGATTATAAGAAGCCGTACCAATATTAGACACAATAGGCCGTAAGCAGACAGTGGGCTTATGAACTTTTGGTAGAGCACAGAAACGAGCACAGTTAGCAATGGAAGGAATCACCATGTGTTTAGTATTATCATTAAGAATAACAGAATTTTTAACGAGGCATTTAACTTGATCAAGATGTTCATTAGATGGATTTTTTTTTAAGTTTCGAATAGGGACCTAAATTAAGCATGGACTCAATGTGGGAAATATAATCCGATTTGTTGAACAAAACTGTTTGTGCTTTGGTGACAATTAAATTAGGGGCAGAGTTCAATTTGGAGAGGGCAGATTTTTGAGAAGAACTAAGTTTAGACTTTTGTGGACGATTATTAGTGGAAATAATGTTGGATAGAAGGAAATGAAGAGATTTTAACTGACCAGGAGAAATTTTACTACTTTTAAAGGTATTTTCAATGGGAGCAATCAAATCGGGAATAGAGGGTCTGGGAGCACAAGTAAAATTAAGACAAAAATTGAGCATGTCACATTAAACACCAGTCAGAGGGTGCGAAGAGCGATTAATAACAGTGTCCTGAATAAGAGGGGAAACAAGTGAAGTAACGGAATTACTCTTAAGATGAAAATTAAATTTCTTTTTCAAGTTAGGTTGGTGACGAGAAGACTGGAATTGTTAAGAAACAGGTGTAATGAATATAATTCAGACTCAACAGATGACAGAGACTGTCGAATATCTTGAATAACAGCCCTAAGAATGGCAAACTTGCTCTTTTTCAAAGCATTTTTAATGTGAAAGGAAGCAGGATGATTGTACTTAATGTCAATAAACTTAGGAATTATCCAAGCACGCTTGCATTTAAGATGAAAATTTAAGTGATTAAGAAAGCGAGAACATTTCAAATACAGATGTTTGAAGATGCCCTAAGATAATGACATTAAGTACAATCTTCCTGCTTCCTTTCACATTAAAAATTCTTTAAAAAGGAGTAAGTTTGTCATTATTAAAGCTGTTATTCAAAATATTCCATATTTTGTACATCTAGAAAACCTCAAAATCGCTATATGTATTTATCGATGCATAAATTAAAAATAATTATTGATAAATTAAAAAAAAACATTTAAAATGAGTTCAATTTCAGGAATAAAATAAGTGTTCTAGATTTTTAGAAAATGCAGCTTTTTCAGCAATTTATAGTAGTAAACACCACTTATTAATAAAGAATTAAACTTACAGTACTTCAATTACAGGTTCAAAACCATCTCTGTCACTCGATTCACTATGGGCATTACTTCTAGGAGAATCCGGTCCATCATCAAGAGAGTCTGATCCATTTTCAACAGCACTTAGAATTGTCCGCCGAAATAAATTTTCGATACTAAGAAGCTAAACGAAAAAATAAATAAATAAATAAATAATAATAATAATAATTGTTGCACCTGCACACTCTGTAACAGATTGTAAAAGATCCTTCCTTCCCAACGAGAATTTAGTAACTCCGTACGTGGGAAGCTGGTATGTTTCTACACTACCATTAGTCTTAAATAAATGCTTTGTGATGTCAAAATCACCACTAGTCTCAAGTTATTCATACAGTCCTCTGATTGTGATTCTTAATTAATTTCATGAGTTTTTATATAGTTTTTAATCTGCTGAGCTATAATTTTTTGGTCCGTGCGACCACAGATTATTTACCAGTTTTATTTTGAATATAGAACTACTATGGCTTTAACCACATTAAACAGAAAAAAGGGAAATATAAAATCCCAACTAACAAAATTATTGAACATTCCTAATGAAGAGTAGAGTAATTCGAAAGTAGAAATTACTTATCGAATATCAATTTTAGAAAAAATCAAAATAAATTTGAAGATTTGAAAGCAGAGTATTAGCAGGTAGAGAAGAACGACGAATTTCCCGCAATAGAGGAGGAATTAAGCAATATGGAGTCTCAATTTCAAGAAATAGAGGTAAGATTCAATACCCGAGATTAACTGTAGTGACAATGTCAATAATATAAGTTCAAATAATAGCTCTTTAGGAGCTGAAAGAAATATAGCTGTAAATAATAGCAACAATTTACCCCCAGATTCCTCTACCAATGTTTTCTGGAAAATTTAAGGAATGGAGTTTATTAAACTCAGTTTCAAAATTTTATAAATGACAACGGATTTCTAACTCCAAACTAAAAGTTATATTACTTACGTGCTGCGTTAAAAGCATACCTGCCAACATTTGAAAATGACAATTAGTAGCACACCAATTTTAAAAATTGATTGGATGGTTGATTGGTTCATTTTTATCATGCGATACACGAATCCTGAACAAATAAATGTATGTATATTACTGTATTTTCTTGTGTATAATCCGCGGGGTACTATTTTCAGCCCTGATGAAAAATTTTTCACAGATAATATGCACTGCCGAATGCCTGACATCCAGCTTTATTTGCCACTGAAATCCGGCCACATTATGTTTAATGTCCCCCCCCCCCCCCAACCTCAGATTAAACATTTTTTTTAAAGTTATTATGTTTATCTAAATAATTTGCATTAGTGTTCATATATAATGAAAAACTGTTTAAGAAACCAACATGATTTATGAAACCAGGTATAAAATAATTTTATTCAAAATGCAGAATTCCTGTTTTTACACTATATTCAACCAGGCAATAAAATTCCGCAAAAATACTACCTATTAAATAAATATTTTTTGTTGTGTGTTTAATTATGTGTATAATTTAAAAATATATAAATTATAATGATTGCAAAAAATTCTAATCTTAGCATTGGGATAATTGTTTTAAAAATGTTAAAATATAAATATTAAACACATTCAACGGTTTCTGTAGGCGTTTGATCATGGATTGGTAGGGGAGGGGGGGGGGGGGGGAGGTTAAAAAAAAAAAAAAGAGTGAGGAATATTGAACAACTCTACTTCCTTATAGGTTCTAGCATCTAATAAAGTAAGTTTAAAAAGAACATTGACATTTATGTTGTGGATGGAAAAAGGTTAGAAATCCCAAGGCTTTCGTGAGGTGTTTGTTTGCCGATCGTTAAGGGGTGGGGAGCGAGGAGGGCACAAAAAAATACACGAATGAGAAATATTTAACAATTCTATCTCTTTATACATTCTAGAAGCTAATAAAGCAAGTTTAAAATGAAAATTGATATTTATGGCGTAGATGGAAAAAGATTGAAAATCGCAAGGCAAAACTTCAGAAATGTTGCAGTTTTGATGCTAGATAAAAATTCGTAATTTTGAGCCGATTTTCGTAGCGTCGTAGTTTACGGCCCAAATTCGTAGCAATTACGAATTATTCGTAGCAGTTGGCAGGTCTGTAAAAGGCGAAGCAAAGGCAATAGAAACTATAGATGATACATACAGGGCCGTCGCTAGGTGTTGTGCCGCCCTCAGGCAAGCTTCAGTTTGCCGCCCCTTTATACGCTGAAACTTTGCTTAAACGAATTTTTATAACTCGAAATTTTCCGTTAGTCAAAGTTGTTAAAATGGTAACATCATTTTCCCTTCTTAGTCATTAAGATTTTGGTTTAACGAAATTTACGTGTATGTAACACCGTAACAAAATAAAATGTTGAAAAAAAAATTCTTCGCACTAAGTTTTATTTAAAAAACCTTAGCATTTCCCTCTCACTTTCGCGTGTTGTCACTTTTTTAAAATCTGCAATTTTAAGTTGGCTAATCAAACATTGCATACAAAATGGTTTAAATTTAAATTGATTTAGTCACACGAAACTTTACATAGGTTTGTAAAATTAACAGAATATACGTTGTCGAATCTAATGGCCCACTAACGGCTGAGCGATTCTGCGCTCAAAGCTGGTAGATGAGAACTGCCAGGTTCGATTCCTGGTCGAACTCTTCCACCTAGTTGTTTGAAGTTTTCTATGGTTTTCTCTGAAACTCGCGTGAATACGGGCTAGGACCCTTTGAAAGACCTCCACGGAAGACATTCCACCCATATGCCTAGGACTCTACCGTTGTCAACCGGCCCCGAATATCCTACATCCTATATCGTTGCTGAATCTATTGAAAACATTTTTATTATTTTTAAGCACCAAAAATAGCACTAAAATTCGAATAATATGTTTTAAGGAAAGTTATCAACATGTACGTAGTTATCCATTTCTAGAGTGAAAATGAAGGATTTCATCTATATTTATTGAAAACGTCATTTTACTAAAAGAAATTTATCGTTAAATTTATTTGATGAAAAACTTTTGAAATTGATATTATGTAAAATATTAGCGGTAATGTTGCATTAAATTTGTTGTTTTAATCCTTCATATATTGGCAGATAGTAACATTACAGAATTTATGACGTTCCAATGACATTTTTTAAATTGCTCGTCTTAAGCCAAAAATTTAATTATACTTTTCACTTGACATTTTTAGAGACGAATTTTATAACAGGAATGCGTATAAGTTGACTTCAATAATTCCTTTAAGATGGGTTGGTAATCAAATTTTCTCTTACTCCTTTTCTTTGTTATCGTACGGGATTTTTGTTGCTTCGGTATTAGAAGGATATCGCACTCAAAAATAAAGTTTTCAAATTCTGTTTTTTTTTTTTTTTTTCTTTTTAAACATATTACCTTTTATCTTAGAAAGTAATTAAAATAATAATGAATAAATAGATGAAAATAAGTTTAAATATTTCTTTTCGAAATTTCAAAATTAGAGCCTTAAGTTGACTTTCTGAAATTTAGGGAGCAATTAATAAACAAATTTATAATAAATTTTCAATCATTAATGTAATATTTTTAGTTTTATATCCTATTTTATATCCGCCACCGATGGCTGACATGGCGCTCAACGTTTCAATTTTTATTGGTACTGCTTTTACTTTCGAGGTAAAACTTTCACTGAAATGTTTGAAGTATAACATGTTCTGCACACTCCTAAAGTTTCAAGATGATTCTTTCAGTGCTTAAAGATATATGACAAAATGTCTAGAATCTAGAATGGCTGACATGGCGCTCAACGTGTTAATTCTTAATTCTAATCTATGTCTATCTATCTATCTATCTATATATATGTATATATATATATCTTTATATATATATTTCTTTTGTGCGTGTGTATGTCACTGAACTCCTCCTAAACGGCTGGACCGAGTTTAATGAAATTTTTTGTGTGTTTTCAGGTAGATTCGAGAATGATTTAGATTTACAATTCAGTTCAATCGGATAATTGGATCAAAAGATATTAAATAAAAACTCCATTTCAACTTTAAAATGATTAAAAAGAAAAATATATTTGATGCCAAAATAAACAAAATTCACGTTTATTTTTTTTCCGGAAATAAAATATTTTTAATTTCGCGTGATAAACAACAAAAATTAGAAAAAAAAAATTAATATACTATGAAAAAATTCGCGTGTAAATAAATATTTTCATAGAGATACTTGGTATTAGCGGTATTAGCTTAAAATTTTTATTTAATTTAGTAGTACTTTTCTTTTCTACAGTAAAACAAATTTTTTCGTTTTAATTGATACTTTATATGTAACTTATAAAGGTTCTTTTATGTTTTCACCTTAATTGTAAATAGTTATAATTTCGAATTTATTATAATTTTTTATTTTTTTTTTTGTATATATCATAAAACAGTTTTTTTTTTTTTTTTTTTTTTTTTTTTGTATGGAACAGCTTTAGTTTGTAAAAATTTGAAATTTGGCACCGAAGTAGTACGGATGTTTCTCACCAAGATCGTCAGTTACGCAATTGAGATAGCCATGTTAATTCATCGCAAAAATGGCCAAAAATATTTAAAGTCAACAAGAGGGGGGGGAGGTCTATACTAAAGCTGTGGCTTTGTATTTATCTTTATATATATATTTCTTTTGTGCGTGTGTATGTCACTGAACTCCTCCTAAACGGCTGGACCGAGTTTAATGAAATTTTTTGTGTGTCTTCAGGTGGATTCGAGAATGGTTTAGATTTACAATTCAGTCCAATTTAAATTGTTTATTTAATTAATTTATCACTTATAAATTGTTGTTGATTTTGGAATGTTTCACATTGGATCTGGCAGACTGCGCTACGATCGTAGTATCGAATATTTAATAATACGCAAGCGAAGTGATGACGTCGCTGGCCGTCCGTGCATGCAAGAAAAATATTTCCTATGTTAATCGCCCATTGGATTTTTTGTAAAAAATTACTAAATATCGAGGAAAATTATTTCCCGATTTTAATCCCCATATTTGGGTATAGATATATATTAGTTATCATGTGCATGCGTTAGATTGAGTTGTTTTTGCCGTAAAATTGATAAAATTTGAATTTTTAATCTCAAAACTCTGTCATCTTTGGCGGAAAAAAAAATATCGCCATATTATCTGGCGAACATATTTAATTTCTTTCAAAAATAATGGTTACTTCAACAACATATATTAAGAGAGTAATGAATAATATGAAACAATTTCGTACAATACATATTACGAAAATATACATCTGGCACGTATATTTTCGTATTACGTTTTTGATCGCCAAATACAAAAAACGCCAAGGAAGACAAAGTTTTGAAATTTAAAATTAAAATTTTGTCAATTTGAGAGCAAAACTACCCAATCTAACACATGCATTCGATAACTAATACATATATATACCCAAATACGGGGATTAAAATCGAGAAATAATTTTCCTCGATTTTTAATAATTTTTTATAAAAAATCCAATTGGAGATTAACATAGGAAATCTTTTTCTTGCATCCACTGACGGTCAGTGACGTCACACTTCGCTTGCGTATATTCTATTGTAATTCCAGTTTGTCCCGACAGTTGGTGCTGCGATCAAATTCAGGAAAATATTTTGTAACTTCGTGTTATTATTGTTATACAAAAAATTGTGTCCTAATTGAAATATTACATCAAGATGTAATTAGTGTTTGAAGAGTTTTGAAGTGTGCATAAAAAACTATACATTTTGCAAATTTAGTGCGGAATTGGAGTGAGTATTTTATATAATTTTCAATCAAATTTACACGCGCGTTGATTAACAACCACCCTAACCTATAAATTTATTTGTGTAGCTAATTTATTACATTTTATTTATTTATTTTTTGTGTTGAATACTTTTAGTATCGGATCCCTTTGGCAAAATTTGAAATTTGGCACCGAAGTAGCTCGGACGCTTCTCACCAAGATCTTTAGTTCCACAATTGAGATAGCCATTTCAATTCATCGCAAAAATTGGCTTAAAATATTTAAAGTCACCAAAGGGGTCGCATACATTTGTGCGTGTGTATGTCACTGATATTTTATTTATTTATGTTTTGTATGGAAAATTTGGCACCGAGGTAGCTCGGACGCTTCTCGCCAAGATCTTTAGTTCCACAATTGAGATAGCCATTTCAATTCATCGCAAAAATGGCTTAAAATATTTAAAGTCACCAATGGGGTCCCATACTTTTGTGCGTGTGTATGTCACTGATATTTTATTTATTTATTTTTTGTATGGAACACATTTAGTATCGAATCCCTTTGGCAAAATTTGAAATTTGGCACCGAAGTAGCTCGGACGCTTCTCGCCAAGATCTTTAGTTCCACAATTGAGATAGTCATTTCAATTCATCGCAAAAATGGCTTAAAATATTTAAAGTCACCAATGGGGTCCCATACTTTTGTGCGTGTGTATGTCACTGATATTTTATTTATTTATTTTTTGTATGGAACACATTTAGTATCGAATCCCTTTGGCAAAATTTGAAATTTGGCACCGAAGTAGCTCGGACGCTTCTCGCCAAGATCTTTAGTTCCACAATTGAGATAGTCATTTCAATTCATCGCAAAAATGGCTTAAAATATTTAAAGTCACCAAAGGGGTCCCAATTTGTGGCTTAGATATAGAAAATCCGAGCTTTTCTCACGGCCAATTATATGTTGCGTGTTCCAGGGTTGGAAAACCTTCGAATTTGTTTGTGTATACTCCTCAAGGATTAACCAAAAATATTGTACATCCAATGGATTAAAAAAATATACTTGTTATAAAATAAATTGAGTTTCAACTTTTTCACCTTTAATTAAAACGAGTTTAAGATTTTATTTAATACGAACTCTACATTTCACTTCGCTCATACTATACACATACTCACATGCATCGATTGATTGAATTGTGATAAATGTACATGTAATGATGTTAGATATTGTAATAACTTTTTGATAAAAATTTTCATCAAATCGGTCCAGATTGTTAGCTTATTCAAAAAAGACGGAATTTTCATGTGAAATTCGTTGCTATCAGAGATTCTCTCATAAATTGAAATATTTGCCGTATGAAATAAAATTTTGTTCTGTTCGGCATTCAGCGGAGGTTTTAAATAACAAGTAGAAAGTACCAAGTAGCAAGTAGCAAGTGGCGAAAATTTCGGTAATTATGTCTTTTACGTTATAATTGGAATTCACAGTCACCGTTCACAGCGCTCCATACTAGGGACCCTATATAGAGAGAGACTGGACATTGACCGAAAGTCGGCCATCTTAGTGCCAATTCGGAGCGATCCCCGTAGAACGTAATGCTTTTTTCTTCGCGATTGACGCTTTACTATACAACATAAATGAAAGGAAATTGTGCTAAATTTGTGCAGAAAGTAATGCAGAATATAAATATGTAATTTTTTTCGTCTTAGGGAAAAATAATTTGAAGAAAAACGAATTTTATTTAACCTTCGACATGGTTACTTTTTCAATTCCTATCGGAAAACAGAGGAATTTTTTACATACAAACTTTGAATAAACACCATAAAATGCAATAAACTCGCAACAATTGTTTCGGGTCGAAAAAACACACGACCCTTCATCAGGCGAATAAAGTAAGCACGAGTGCTGCAGTCAAAGCGGCAACGCACCTGCATTTTATGGTGTTTATTCAAAGTTTGTATGTAATATTTTTACAAAGCCAGTTTATTGATGCTTCTTTATTAAAAGAGGAATTTTTTGTTGTATATTTCTATATTAAGCAGAATACATTGATTGTGAAAGCAATTCTGCCTTAGTGAAAGTAATTTTACCTTATTTTTTCTGAGGACATACATTCTATATATAAAAAGTTAGAAAATTTTTAACAAAAATATGGTAATCTTAGTTTTTGTCAAGCAATTCGGCAGAAGAACAGAAATTATTTTTTATTATTTTATAAAAATATTTACGTAATATTTTTACAAGAATACATATTTTATTTATTTCAATTGCGCATTATTCAAAATAATGACTTAGTAAGAAATTTATATTTCATATGTTAGCAAATAATATACACCTTATTTCCTTTATTTTTATTAATTTATTTTAAGAAATCTGATACATTTTGCGTACTAGCAAAAAATCAAAAAATATATTTTTATATAGTTATTTTATATTTGTATTTTAAAATATATCAGAAAAATACATTGAGATCTAATATATTAAATATATTGCACAACAGAACTTAAAAACTAATAGCTAGCAAATAAATAATGTAATTATCTCATATGTTAGGAAATAAATACGTAAAACAGCATGCAATAAGAGAATTCAAAGTATTTAAAGCATGATATAAAATAAATAATTATGCATTTTTATCTTTTAAAGTATTCCAAAATTAAAGCAATTTATCTCCCAACAAAGTAAAAATGTAATAAATAAGTTCTTTTTCGATTATGACGTAAAATAATCAAAATTTCTTCTCAGCTTAATGGTAAGCAATGGAGCAATTGGCACTAAAATGGAGAATTTCGTCAAAAAGCCGGCGCGCCAATGTCCAGTCTCATCTCTCTATCGAGGGTCTCTACTCCATACCTGTTTCACTTATATACCACATCCTTACACACTTACAATAAGTTAGTTATTTTTTTCTAGCAAAATATTCTCTAGAAATAGTTTATATGACAAAACAACGTTTGTCGGGTCAGCTAGTATATATATATATATACAGTTGAACCTCGTTAACGTCAGTGTTAGAAATAAGAATTTTGAAACTAGGCGTCAAAATGACGCCTGGATTAAATTTTTTGGGCGTCAAAAGGAAAAATCTAGGTGCCATCTATAATTAAATATGTATATTAAAAAAAAAATAACAAAGCATCAACTTGTAAATAATATATGCAAGATTATATAAAACATATTTATGTATGAATGTAATTACATAGACAATATTAAACGTACATATTTAAAATAGCAAATTCATTCTTCGTCCAGAAGCTACATAATTCTACCACAATTTAATAGCATTTTCTGGGCAGAAATCTTCTAATTTAGGGCTATTTAATTTAATCATTAACAAATCGTCAACTACTTTCATAGAGATATGATTTCTTAAATCAGTAGGTTCAATTGACTTGAAATAGACTTGTTTACAGTCTGATGGGATTGGGAAAATTATTAGGTATGATGAGTAAAAAATCCAGGCGTCAAATATGGCACCTGTGATTGGAATTCTAGGCGTCAAAATGAAAAAACTGGTCGCAAAATGCGACTGACGACTGCTTATTTCTAACCCTGGTTAACGTGAATTACTTTTAGCATGAACTGTTTCTACAGTCCCCGTCAAAATGAAGATTAGTTTAGTTAAATGAAGATTACCTACCCATAGCATGAACTACTGATAACATGAACAAATTTCTTCCCCTTGAGATTCACGTTACCGAGGTTCGACTATATATAATGTTCTTTGAGATAAAAGTCGACATGTTCAAAAAATAGAATTAAAAAAAAAAAATGCGAAAAACTTTATTTTGAATGAGATATCCTTATAATACGAAATAGGATTAGTGAGAAAGGAGAAAGAAGGAATCTGACTTAACTCCTCTTAAGGATTTCTTTTCTTTTCTTTTTTTTTTTTTTAAATCTTATGAGTTTTATTATTATTGCTGTTGTTATGTTCGAAAAACTCTTTCTTGTATTAAATTAAAGCATTTGCCCCACCCCTCTCTTGTTGTTTCAAATTACGTAAGTCGCAGAGCAGAGGTAAATTTTCAGAGTGAATTTTTAAATTTAATTTTTTATTATAACTGAAAATTTAATGAATTTGAAAATTTCAAATTCATTTTATCTCTAAAACTAAAATCCAATTAAGGCCGATTGATTGCACTAAGTTCGTAGGCCTGAGGGGGAGTGTGCCTTCCGTGTGTGTGTGTGTGGGGGGTCTTTCTAAAAGATCCTAGCCCGTATTTACGCAAGTTTCAGAGAAAACCACGGAAAATTCCGAACTGCTAGGTTAACGAGTGCGACCTGGGATCGAACTCGGCACCTCACATCTACCAAATTCGAGCGCAGAACCGCTCTGCCGCTGGTGGGCTAATATCCAATTTGTATAAATTTTAAGTATACTTTTAATCAAATTAATGTGAAATTCTATTCTATTAATTTTTTTTTATCTTGTTTTTGTTTTTTAGAAAAAAATTTTAGATTTTTTAGATAATGCATAAAAAAATCTAGAGTGACTCCACTCGACTTTCCGAACATTAAATAATGAACGGTTGTATAAATAAATTAAAGTAAGACAAGTCCTTAAATAAACAAAAGTGAAAATTATAACAGGGTGTATGAATATCTTTCTCCATAGTTTAATTTTACGCTATTGTACTTACAACCATTTCATCCCATAGATCCTAATGATAAACAATATTTCTTTGTGTCCCTTCCCTGTAAAAAATCTATAAATGTTAAATTCACCAAAATCTATGTAGTTATTAAAGTAAAAAGGGCTTAGTTTAAACTTAATGATTCCTTTAAAATGTTGTAGGGTAGGTCAAATTCAGCGTTTTATTTTTATTTCACAATCATGGATTCTATTTTGTTTCATACTAGTAGAATAATTTTGTCCTTTCTTAAGACCACCCATAAGAACTCCATTCCATACACTATATATTTCAATTATTTCTATTCAAATTAACAATATCCGGTCAGTAATAGCTTTTTTGTTGCATACCGACAGGACTAGGTTCTTATGTACTCATTTGTAGTCTGCTTTCTCAGAATGTAACTATCTATAGGCTAGCCAGGTGTTATCTGCTATCTTGAAACCTTCCAAAGAGTCGGACATCGGACCCATGCAAAGATAGTTTCCTATTCCAAGTGGAAGCGGAAGGCTTTGTGTCTTCACATTTCTCATACCGCCTTTTTCAAACGTCTTTGATTTATTAAGGAATTTTACTAGCAGCAGTTTTCTCAGCCAATTTAGATTCTTTTGTGAGGATGGTTGGAGGGGGGGGGTGTCTTTTTACCAATGTATTCATTTAAAAAAAAAAAAAATTTCAATCTTGAATTTTTATTTTTTTTTTTCGTACTTCGTTTTAATGATTCGAATGCCGCCCTTAGGCAGCTGCCGCCCTCAGGCATTGCCTGAGTTGCTTAATGCCTAGCGGCGGCCCTGGATACATATGACTCTCTTCTTAAAGCTTTAGAACAGTGCTATGAAAACAAACACGTAGTTGTAGACACTCACGACTCACATTAAAAGTATGATAAATTATGAAAAGATAAGTCAAGAATCAGGAAAGGAATTGCGAGAATTGTTGGGTTGTATATTAAAAAATCTAAGATCTATAAAAATATTGAAATATGAGAGCGATAATCTCTTGAATATTACGTTACTGAACATCCAAAAATTGGATCATGAAACCCACAAAAATTATGAGCTTACTTTAAAAAGCATTGAAGTTCCAGACTTTGATAAATTTTTGGAATTTCTTGAAAAACCAACAATTTACCATTTAAGTCTTCAAAATATATTGATAAATCTAGTCATCCTAGGAATTTATTGGTAAAATCTCAAGGAAATAATTCTAACTTTTGTATTTTATGCAAAAATAGCTCCCATTCATTATACAAATGTGACACCTTTTCAAATTTCACAACTGATAGAAGATATGATTTTATTCGAAAGAATAATCTCTGCTTAAATTGTTTTAGGTTCCATAAAATTGCAGTATGTAATTCTAAGCATACATGCATTAAGTGTAAAAGTAGACATAGACATCATTCTTTACTTCACAAAGACGCCCTGCCCTACTTCCTGTTTCAAGAGAGAATGCAACCCCCCTTCACATCCCAACATAGAGAGTGCCAGAATTCAAGATCAGCTGCTTAGAGCAGATATTCAAAGCAAAAATAAATTAACCTTTAACTGTTAGTTCTTGTTTCATTTCAGAAAACAAAAAAGTTATTCTAGCTATGGCAACGGTCTTTGTGTCAGATGAAAACGAGACTTATCGTCCAGCGAAAGTGGTTCTCGATAGTGCATCCCAATCCAATATTGCTTCAACAAATTTTGTGAATACATTAGGATTGAAAAAAGATAAAATTAACAATCCACTTTCGGCGTTGTCAAGAATTCCAATAAATATAAAAGTGAAAACACATGTGTTAATTGTTAACAAAGAAAAATCTTTCTCAGCTAATCTGGAATTTTTGATTGTACCAAAAATTATTGATGCTTTGCCAATAAAATATTCTGATATTTTAAAATTAAACATTCCTATAAATATTAAATTAGCTGATTATACCTGTTCAAAAATAATAACAATGTTGATTTACTAATCGAAGCAGAAATATATTTTGAACTGCTGTTAAACAATAAAGTCAAAATTCCAGAAACTGATGCCATTTTACAATAAACTGTTTTTGGATATGTTCTTAGTGGACTGTTAAAAGTGCTCCAGAATCAATTTATTGTGCTCTTATTTCTCAGTCAAATAACTACAATTTAGAAAGTACTATAAAGAGGTTTTGAGAAATCGAAAGTGTATTAGATTCACCTAGTTTAAGAAATAGAAAGGAGATAGAATGCAAAAAACAGTTTTTAGAGATATATCATAGAGATGAAAATGGGAAGTACATAGTGAATCTGTCAATGAAAGATAATTCAGAATTAGAAGATTCTTTTCGTTCTTCAAAATAGAAATTAAATAATTTATACAGACAATTAAGTAGAAATCCAACCATGCCTGAATTTATTATATGTACACTTTTTAAATGAATATGAACAGTTAGGTCACATGCAAGAATTAAAAGATAGTGAAATAACACAGTTAAATATTTTATGCTGTATCATGCGGTTCTTAAACCCGATAGCAGCACCACAAAATTAAGGGTAGTATTCAATGCTAGTTCACCCACTACTAATGGGTTATCATTGAATGATTGTTTGTTGAATGGTGGTGGTGTTCAGGATGATTTACATTCTATGTTATTATGATTTCATATGCACAAAATAGTTTTCACCGCTGATGTAAAAAAAGATGTATAGATTAAGTCGGGTTAATCCCAAACAATGTAATTGGCAATGTATCCTTTGGAATAAATCCCCTAACAAAAAGCCTAAAAAAGTTATTAATTGTAACTTATGGTACAAAATGTGTGCCTTATTTAAGTCTAATACAGAACTGTCATTAGTTACCATGAAAGAACTATGTTTTGATGATCTTTTTTGCATTACTAATAATTTTTGTAAATTAATTCGTATTGTGCGTTTTATTTTCTGAAATCTTATGTATATTTGATGATTTTAAATAAAGTTATTCTTTAAAATAATGTTTACAGTAAAAACTATTAAATCTCTCTTCATCTGTTTTAACAAAATAAGAATGAGGTGGGAATGAGAACTATAAAATAACTATAGCTCTATTAAAATGTTATGTTTAATAACAATATATAAAATGAGTTTTATGGCTTTCATATATACCTAAATATATACTTGTATTAATTTATACTTTTACTTTACCAAATATTAATTTATACTTTTACTTAACCCAAACCAGCTTTTTTTTTTTTTTTTTTTTTAAATTATTATTACTCCTCTTTCATATTAATTATATGAAAAAATTAATTATTAATAATTTAAAATCTATTTTTGTAAGCTACATTCAATTTCTGGATTAGATAATAAATATTAGTTTCATTCTCTGGTGATAGATGGTGCCACCACAACTTTGTAAAAAAAGAAATTTCTAATAATCTTGCTTATAAGCACCTCCCCATTTTTTACTGGTTTTGCTTCTGAAAAACTCGGGGCTTATAATCGTGATTTTACGGTAAGTCTTCTTTAGTTTCATTATTTACTTTATTTTGCGAGTAGATTGTTTCATGTATCATATTTCATGTTTATAAGTTAAAATTCTGCTAATTATTTTTTCTTTTTTATTTCTCAGTGTAATTAATCTATAATTCAATTTTGTATTTTTAACATATGTTCTATGGTGTATGCACTGGATGTTGCACCTGCGTGCTCTGTAATGGATTATGAAAGATCTCTCTTTCCCAACGAGAGTTTAATTAGTAACTCTGTACCAGGGTTGGGTTTTTGACGTCAAAAAGTGGTTTACATGACAAAGGTTTAAACACGGTTTAAACCGTCAAAAACCTGTCATAAACCTCTATACCGTCAAAAACCTGTATTGTCAAAATTCAACATCTATAAATGAGCTAAAATCTGGTTAGAAATAGGATTTAGTAATATTTGCCATATACAAGTGAATATCTAAATATTATGCTGTTTATAAATTAAGAAATCTGAAAACAATTTGTAGATAATTTATAAAAAATTAGGTAAATATACTGGTTTATAATCTAAGAAATATATACAAAGTATGCATACAGTTATATTTTGTATGTTTACGTTTATTTATATTAATATTTATGAAATTCTAAAATTCCGAATTTACTTATGAATTTTCACATAAGACATGAAAACACAGGAATACTGGATTTTTTTTTTTTTTTCTTTAAGTAAACATAATATATGTGGGTAGTAAATTAATATGAATTTGAAAATAATTATATTTATAATCTACATTTATTATACTTATCATTTATTAATGAATTTTTATCTGTTTATTATTATTATTGATTGTATATATTTTTGTACCTGTTTATAGCTTGGACTATTGGTGTTCGGTGTTTTAGGAGTAAGGCTGATTGAATACTCTAGTATCTTAGGCCTAAGGGGTATTGCCCTCCGTGTGGGTCTGTCTACAGGGTCCTAGTCCGTATTTATACAAGTTTCGGAGAAAAACATGAAAAACTCTGAATGGCTAGGCCAACGAGTGCACCCTGGGATCAAACCCTACACCTCACGTTTACCAGCTTTGAGCGTAGTACCACTTGGCTGCTGGTGGGCCCTACCGCTTAGACTAATAATTATTTTAAAAATCTGTACGGGTAAATATTACATTTACTACAATTTATACATGTCCAGAAAGCATTCATATTTCTCGTGTTTCACGGTAATTATATGAATTTCAGACACAATTCAAGCATTTTTAACATTCAAAATTATTACTTTTTCTTAAAAACTTGCAATATCAGCAGTCATTAAGAAAAAAAAAAAAAAAGTTATATTTTTCTATAAAATATTTAAATACAAAATATTAAGCTATGCATTTTTATTTTACTGGTTAAATACATAATACAAAAAGCACAATACTAAAAAAAATTGAATTATACAATGTTGTATTGCAAATAAAATGATTTGTCAATCAAAATGATCTATCAATGACGTATAAATCATAAATTTTTAGAAGCCTAAAGTTTTGTTTTTATATTAATCAAAATGTTATAATAATGTTTCTCCAAAAACATTAATATGTATTATGTTTACCTTTTAAAACATACTGATAAATAATATCTTATTGAAAACAACTATATTTTTAAAGTATCGCATAACTAAGTTTAACATGTGCTATATCAAGCACAGTTATAAATAAATTTCAAAATAATATATAAAAGTATCACAGCATATTTTGAATGAACATAGAAATAATTCATAGTAAAATTTTAAAAGCCTAAAGTTTTGCTTTTTATATTAATCAAAATGTTGTAACAATGTGTTTTTCAAAGAACATCATTCTATTTACTTTTCAAAAAATCCTTATGAACTATATTTTATTAAGCTAATTTTTCATACGACAATTAAATTATAAATATAGGTTTTTGACATTTTTGACAAGGTGGTTTTTGACATGACGGTTTTAACCATGGTTTAAACCGTCAAAAACTGTCACGTGTCAAAAACCTGCCAACCCTGCTCTGTACATGGGAGGCTGGTATGTTTCTACACTCTCATTAGTCTTAAATAAATGTTTTGTCAAAATCACCACTAATCTCAAGTTATTAATACAGTCCTCTGATTGTGATTCTTAATTAGTTTAATAAGTTCTTATATAGTTTTTAGCCCACTGAGCTATCAATAATCAGAATAAATAAACTGCTGAAAGTGTTATTTTAAAAAAAGAAAGAAAGAGGTAAAAAAATATATGTATAATATAAAAACTGAAAGAAGAATAGTTGAATTAAAAAGTCATTAAGTATAATGAAGATCGAGCATTTAAACAAAGTTCTGATTTTTTTTTTTTTTAACTATGCGAACATAAATTGCTATAAAAAGTCAAATTTTCCATATTTTGGAATTCAGTTATTTTAAAATTGTACTTTTAAATTATTAGTTTTTCAGCATCTACTTATTTAGTATGTATCCAACCCCATGTTATTCCTATCTTCATTACAAGAACATTTAATTTATACTTTTATTGTTTTAAACAATTGGTTTCTAAAATTATGTTTATCATTTGCACCATACATAAATTTCATTACATAATTTTAATGAAAATTTTAAATATGAGAAGTATTTAGTGACTTACATTTAAGAAGTTTAATTCACTTTCATCTACTTCACTTTCTTCTCCAGAGTCACTAGCAAGACTAAAAATAAACATTATTGTAAAAATTTAAACATAAAAATTAAAGTAGAATGTTCTTTATTTTATCACATTATGAAGATAAAAACTATGTGTATACATTTATAAATAAAATAGAAAAATTATGCAGATGTGTAATCTTCACTATACTATTATAAAATTGTTGGAATATATATATATTTTTTATTATTATTCTATTTAGAAAAAATCCTAAAATAACAGACACTGGAAAGCTGGTATTTAAATCTTTTGATTCTGTCTTACTCACAAGGTAATATTTTGTGAATTTTCCAGTTCATTTTCTTCCGTTTGAATTATATTGATAGATTTTTCATCCAGAGATATTATGTACCCACATTTTAAAGATTGGCCTTGACATATTGCCAGAAAAATGAAATTTTCAGCACGAAAGGTATATATTGGGATAGGAAAGAAAAGCCCCATTCTTCCAAAACCCATAATGAAAGATGCCCCATTTGTTACCCATCTAACCTATTTTTCATTTTCTTCCCACCTATGAATCACATGATCTGTCTATAATCCTTGATCCAGCAGTAAAATCATTAATACTGCTGCTGTAAAATCATTAATACTGAAATACCTGTGTCTGTGACCTGCCATTCAAAAAGACACACACAAGTTATTTATAGTATTTTATTGCACAACAATATTAGGCCACATTCTGCTCTTACAATTCAATAGTCTGTCAAATCATTTGATTTAGAGACAATATGAATCTTCTGTTGTATAGCCTTAACTTATTGTTAAGATACATCTTTACTATTCTTACATTTGAAACAATACTTGGGTGGCCAGTGTTTTGATTTGGCGGCTATAAAAAAAGATGCCATAACATCCTGGTTAACTTCACTGGCAGGCAGCAACTTTAAATGATGCTAGCTGGTACACAAAATCTTGTTTCACAATATGATAAATGCATTAATGTATTGGGTAACTACGACTATGTAAAAAAATAGTATAATGTTTATAAGCTTGTAACTACATACAAGTGCATCTGTACACATTTTTTCATAATATATATTTCATAATTTACAATACTTATTTAAAGCATAACTAGACCATGGATGGCTAACCTGTGGCACACATGCCACAGTATGGTGGTACAGCAATTTTAACAGTGGCAGGCAGACTTGTTGAAAAATTAAAAAATTCACCCATTTGAAGCAAAATATGCCAAAATATTTTCTTTCTTCTGTGAAAACTGAAAAAATAAAATAACTTTTCTGAAATGGCAACAAAAGTCACATTTCTTCCTCAGTTCTGCTTTTGTTCCTTTTGAAGAAGTAATTTCAAAATTTAAAAGAGTGTTTATCTGGATGAAAATTATAAATTATCTAGTAAGTATTGGCTGCTGGATAATTGGATTACAAAAAGATTGGCTATTGGATTCAGCTTTTCTCGCCAATATTATTTGGACCTTTAAACAATTTAAAATTAACATTACAGGGAAAAGAGTGCATATTTGCTACTCTAGTTGGCAGGGCTGACGGATTTCAACCAGTTAAAAAAGACCAGCTAATTTTTTTTTTTTTAAAGGCGACTTTTATTTTATTTTATTTTTTTTTTTTTTCTCATTTTGTTTTGAAAATTTTTTAAAGTAAAAGTGATGATTAGTAGATAAAATATAATTAAATTATAATGTAATAAAAAATTAAATTAAATTAAAATTATACAATGAAGATAATTCCGAATTGCAAATATAGGAAAATAAAACCTACACTCTATTAGAAAGTTGATTCGGTTCGATACAATTTAAATTATCAATAAATAATTCTTACTCAATAAAAATGAAAAAAGAAATAAAATTTAACAATCATTTGACTCAGTTTCTTAATAACAATTCACTTTGATAATATAATTTAAAAACACTTTTAAAAACACATCTAAAATACATTTATTAAAAAGGTTAAAATCTTCCAAAGTTTTTCATCCTAACAAATTAAGGCATCATCAGGGATTTAGTTATACACATCATAGAGCAGTTTTATATACATTTTTTGTACCATATAGTCAACAGTTAAGTCCTTACAAAAAACAAAGTCAACTGGAAGCTACACTTAGAAGCTGGAACTATTGTAGTATGAGGAGGTGCTACATTTAGAGGCTGGAATTATTGTAGGATGAGGAGGTACTGAATACTCAAACCTACTGTATATCTACGTTATGTTAACGATATTTTTATCTCCTGGCCTTATTCAAAAAATTCACTTCTTAATTTAATTGATAATTTCAACAACCAATTTCCATCCATAAATTTCACTTACGAAACTGAAACTAATCGTACTCTTCTGTTTCTCGACCTTAAGATCATAATTCAACTATATGGTTTGACGTCTTTTTCAAAAAATCGTTTATTTCCTTCCCTATCCCGGCTGATTCAGCTCACCCTACTAAATATAAGGATGCTTTTTTCAATTCCTATATTACCCGTGCTATAAATTATACTACTTTTGAATTTAATGAAAAACAACAAATTAACAAAATTATTCAAATTGGTAATGCTGCAGGGTATAGTAAATCTAATATTATAAAAATTGTTAATAGAATAAAAAATAGCATGTCAATTAATCCTTTTAACCACACTTTGAATTCAACTTTTAAATTGCATTAGACCAATAGTCTCCCCTACTGTAAAGAATTCTATAGTTTTAAACACTATATTCAACGTAAATTTAATATATTAATCCCATTCAGTTCCCCCCTAACTATTAAACAATTAACTCTTTGTGATTGTGACCAAAATGGACCCACTGGAGGTGTCTATAAAATACCCATCGAAAATAACAAAGAACTTTTCTGTTACATTGGACAAACTAAGAGAACTTTAACCAAATGAATACAAGAACATATACAGAATATTAAGGAAGGAAAGAATTCTACTTTGGTTGATTTTATTGATGATAACCCTAATGCTACTCCTATGTGGGATAATGTCAAAATTATTGCAGCCCCTCCTATGATCCAAGAACTGTATTTTTGTGAAGCTATTAATATAAATAAACATAAAAATTTAATAAATTCAAAAGATGCTGCAATTTTGCCAATAATTTGGCACTATATTATAAAATAACTAACAGTTTGTGTTTTCTAGTTCCGTATAGTTTTACTCCTTCAATAGCCTCATGTGACTCTTCAAACACCTGTAATAAATTTAGTTCCTGCATTTGCACTCTGGTGTTTCTACAATTTCTTGACCGGCAGTTTTTCAATTCTACAACAGTTCCAGCCTCTAAGTGTAGCACCGCCTCATCCTACAATAGTTCCAGTCTCTAAGTATAACATCTCCTCATCCTGCAACAGTTCCAGCCTTTAAGTGTAGCACCTTCTCATCCTACAATAGTTCCAGTCTCTAAGTATAACATCTCCTCATCCTGCAATAGTTCCAGCTTCTAACTGTAGCACCTCCTCATCCTACAATAGTTCCAGCCTCTAAGTATAACATCTCCTCATCCTACAATGGTTCCAGTTTCTAAGTGTAGCATCTCCTCATCCTGCAATAGTTCCAGCCTCTAAGTGCAGCACCTCCTCATCCTACAATAGTTCCAGCCTCTAAATGTAGCACCTCCTATTACTACAATAGTTCCAGCTTCTAAGTGTAGCTTCCAGTTGACTTTGTTTTTTTGTAAGTACTTAACTGTTGACCATATGGTACAAAAAGGTATATAAAACTGCTCTATGATGTGTATAACTAAATCCCTGTTGATGCCTTAATTTGTTAGGGCGAAAAGCTTTGGAAGATTTTAACCTTTTTAATAAATGTATTTTAGGCTTGTTTTAAAAAGTGGTTTTTAATTATAGTATTATAAAAGTGACATGTGTTTACAATTTAACTCTCAGCTTGAGATTCTTTATAATTCACTTCTTTATAATTCAATATTTTTCTGCTCTTTTAGCACTTAAAGCTGTACATCAGTCAGATAGCTTTCTCCCCTTTCTCCATTTTCATTTTATTCTATGGGATTTTTGTTGTTTCTTATCAGGATATCTCATTTAAAAATTAAGTTTTTCAAAATCTGTTTGTTTGAATCAATCAATCAGTGACTTGTCACTTTTTATGTTAGAGAGCAATTCTTTGAAACAATTAATTTAAATATTTTATTTTGTTAAGTAAATTTAGGACTCAAAATTTGGATCTCTAAACGAAATATTTTTTTTTTTTTTTTTTTTTAACTGCTTACTAAGCTAAAAGGTGACATAGTCAGAGTAATATTCAAAAAACAAAATTCAAACGACTTCATTTTTAAATGAGATATTCTTATAAAACAAAGCAATGAAAATCCTATTGGATAATATGGGAAGAAAGAAAGAAAGGGAACCTTACTGAAATGCAGCATTAAACTATTCCTTAGTTTGTTCTAAAGAAAGCAATGTTAGTGTTGACCCTAGACTAATTTGGCAGGGTGCTTCACCCAGCGACCTTTTTTTCAACCCATTTTAGTACCCGGCAGCCCTTTTAAAAACATTTTAGTACCAAGTGACCTTTTCAAACATTTTAAAATGTTTAGAGGCCTTTAAATACTTTTTTTCCCTGGCATGTAACCTTCTAGCAATATTTTTACAACATTACAAGAACAACAAATGCATATAGCCCAGATATATACAAGTAAAATTAGTAACTTACCTCTGTCACATACAAAAATCACAATATAGAAGACTGCAAATTATGTAAATAATGTCCTTTTTGAAAATATGTTGCCCTTTTTATTGATTCCCCCCCCCCCCCCCGACAGACCTTTTATTCTGAGTTAGCAGTAAATGAGTAGTTCAATTGAAATCGGAGAACAGCTCTGCAATTTAACAAAATACTGTATTTTCCTGTAAGCCTACAATATCAGCTAAATGTGTTTTACACTGGAAATTTTAATAAACAGACAAAGCTATTTTTAATTGAGATTTTATCTAGTACAAATATAATAACAAATATATCTGTAAATTAAGCTTACTGGTGTAAAACTGATCCTTTTGGATCTGTAGATTATAAGCAAGAAAATACAATAAAAGCACAAAAATTATTCGATAAGAAACCTTAATTGTTTGACATTTTAACTTTTGCAAGATTTTATCTTTGTTTTTCTGAAAATTGTTGGATGATAACTCTTTCACAGAACTTGACTTAATTTTCCGCAGATTCAAACTGAAAAGAAAAAGAACTTCTGACTCTTTATTCCACCCAACTTCAACATTTTTTATAAGAAGGTTTATTTTATTGGTTGTTAGATCAATGGTCAACACAGTTGATTCTTAGATCAATACCCAATTCAATTATGGGAAATGTGTAAAAGCCAAAATTAATTTTCTCTCTTTCGTATAAATGTGAGAACAAACAAGAACAAAAATGTATGTAGTATATTATGATAATGGAAGTATTTAATTACAGAAAGAGAAATATTTGAAGCTCTAAATACATTAAAAAAAAAAATAGAAATTAACAATAAATTTTATGCTCCCCTTTCCCCTAAGAAAAAATTACTTTAATTACACTTATAATGTAAGAAATATGCTAGCAATATTTATTCAAATGATAATGAAAAATGCCCTTATACCAGAATGTTTTTATCACACTGTTTACTTATTAGATGCTACAATAACAAAAATTTTCAAATAATTTTAATTTTCATAAAAAAATTCCTTTTTTTTTTTTTTTTTTTTTTTAAATACAAAATAACTTTAGTAACATAAATTAAAGCATGGTATATGTGTAAATGCATAGCAAGATATAGTAAAAAAAGCCAATAAAGTCCAGCTTTTATTAAGAAAAAGGCCAGCCTTTTTAAATAAAAGCTGGCAGGTCTGGTCTTTTTTTTTTAAAAGGCCAGCTTTTTTGCAGCTCAGCCAGTTGGTCATACATCTTCTTTTGTGAAAGAACTTTTGCTTTTTTTTTATCTAGAATTTGAGGAACAAAGATTGACATATTTCCCTTTAATGAGGGAACTAGCTATCAAAGTCAATAATACACTGAACAATGATAGATTTAAAATTGGGCTCTTCCCACCGTCGTCTGCTCAATCACGTGATAGAGGAAAACGAATAATCGGATTCTGAGAATCGAATTCAATTAAATATTGTTCTTAAGAACAAAAATGTTAATATTTAATATAAAATAAAATAAAAGTAATATTGTGCATTTGTAAACAGTAGAATAATTGTATTTGTAAATTTAATAATTTTTAAAAAACATTTTATTTGTTTATTTATTTTTACCTATAAGAATCGATTTTTGTATATTGTAGTGTAACTGTAACATTAACTGATCTAGCAATAAATAATAGCTTCTTGTAGAATGTTTATGGATTATAATTTGAAATTTTAAAATGTTTTCATTTAATTTAATTGCATAAAGGTGTTACAACAAGTTAATTAACTTAGTTACTGGTCTAAATGGATTTACGCCGTACGATATTGCACTGTCACTGATTTAAGTACCAAAAATCAGAGTATTAAATACCTTGTTCATGAACATCAATAACAAACAATGATTGTAAATGTATACAGCAAACAAAAGATGATGAATAATGATATAAAATGGATTAAAAATGATGATTTATAAAAAATAACACAGATTAAATACGATTGATCAAAAATAAGAATAGAAAATATGTTATTTCAGCAATCGCTATAGATAAACAATACATTGTCTGCTATTTGTTTTTCCTCTATCATGTGACCTCTGACGTCAGGTGGGAAGAGCCCATTAAATAACCATTTTCCAGAATTCATTCAGCACTAGGATTCACGATTTTCAAGATGATTAAAAAAAAAAAAAAATGCTGTTGTTTTCATAAATCCTTTTTCAATTTCTCTGCAAGATTTCAATTGTTACCTCCCTGAAAGTCAAACCGAAATTACTGACCTACAGTATTATTCTAAAAATCACTTAAAAGTAAATATAAGAAACTTATTTCAGCTGCAAGTGACCCAAATTATTTTGAATCTCGAAAATGTACCAACAAGCGATGTTCTAAACTCACACGATTTGTTTGTCAGATGTTGTAGCTTTGGATCAACATACGCTTATGAAAAGATATTTCCTATTATGAATATAATAAAATCAAAATATTGATTAAGATTAATTGATATACACCTAAAATGACTCATTTTCATACCATCTTCAAGAATTAATCTTAATATAAATGACTTAATTAATATATATATATATATATACATATATATATATATGCAAACTGAAAAGCTGCATTAATGAAATACTGACTGTTTCATAATTATTTAGAACTGAAAGTTTCAAGTTAATTTTTATTTTACACAAAAACTAACAGAAAGAACCTTTAAAAAATGTTTATTAACAATAAAAGTCTAAGTTTATACTTTTGTTTTATTTATTAGTATTACATTATCATATAAATCTTGACTATTCAGACTCAAATGGGGTAAAAAAATGCTATTGAGTAAAATATCCCAATAATCAGCTTATAAATAACATTTCTTTTCACCTTTTTATATACTTTATCCCCCCTCCAAAGAAGAGAAGAATTGGTCAGAATTTGGAATGTACGTTGCAGAATAAACAGCAAAACAATAGCAATATATTCAGAAATTGGGGAGGGAGTGAAGGATTTGTGACTTACGATCACAAGAAAGAACATTTTTTAAAATCATGCTTTTATTATTGAGAGACTTTACCAAAATACTCCTAACCTAGTTGACTGCATGGTATATTCTCTATCCAGCTTTGGTTTTTTTTTTTTTTTTTTCCTTTCTTTCTTTTCTTTTTCAATTACAAGTTTAGTAAAAATAATTTTAAATGTCATTTTATTATATATTAGTTTTTTTTTTTTTTTTCTACTATATGCATATGTCATAGCACACTGAATTGTAAGATATGTATTTTTTATGAGCATGTCAATAATATGGAGTGTAAATTTGTAAAATGTGTATGTGTCCTGCAGAATATTTTTCACCATTAAAGAACTTGTCACAGAACATTCAAAAGTATTCTGCTATGAGGCTTTTTCTATTGAAAAAGTTAGTGTGGCACACATAATTTTATTTTATTTTTTAGATTGTGGCACTCTTTCCAATAAGGCTGGCCACCCTTGTTACAGACTACCATCAATTTTCTTTTTTAAAAAATTATTAAAATGGGAGACTTACATTCACCAAGTTTTATAAAATTTTCATTAACATTCTATGGTCATCTTTAGAAAACTAATTTGCTTAAAAAAAAAAAAAAAAAGCTAAAAGATTAAAAACTATTAAAATTTACTTATACATAGTGTTTTCAGTCAAAATATGACCTTCTTATTAGGCGTACAAATTAATTCGGTCCGTTTTTTAGCAATAAAAAAAGTATTTATTATTAAACCAAAACAAAAAATACATTATTCAAAGTATTGTCCATTATTTTCTACTATTTTTTCCCATCTCTCCGGCAATCGTCTGATTCCATCTCGATAAAACAACTCATCTCTTTCGCTCATCCATGTTTCGAGCCATTTTTGTATTTCTTCGTAAGAAGTGAACCGCTGACCGGTCAGATCATTCTGCATTCGTCGGAACAACCAGTAGTCGGAAGGGGCGATGTCCGGAGAATACGGCGGGTGCGGTAGGACGTCCCACTTTCTTTTTTGTCTGTAAATCAGCTGCTCGCAAGTGCATAATCGCCTTTCAATGTCTCTGGGTTTCAGTTCATAAGGAACCCATGTTCCTTCTTTTTGGATCATTCCCATCGTTTTTAGTCTCACCGATATTGCTTGCTGAGTCACTTCCAGTTGTTCTGCAAGCTGTTCTTGTGTTTGAGTCGGATCTTCATTCAGTAATTCCTCTAATTCGTTATCTTCAAATTTTTTCGGTTGTCCAGAGCGATGCCTGTCATCAACGCTAAAATCTCCATCTTTAAATCGTCGAAACCATTTCCTGCATGTTTTGTCAGTCGGAGCACTATCGCCGTATACTTCTACGAGCGTTCGATGCGCTTCGGCGGCACTTTTCTTCCAATGAAAGAAAAAAATCAACACTTCCCGCAAATGCTGCTTATTGACTTCAAAACCTGACATGTTTAATGCAATGCTGATCAGGCTATTTCAAGCAAGCGAAAGAGTTGTACACTGAAGATTCTTAACAAATATACAACCTCTCTGAAACCACCAAAAACAGCTGTCATAGCCTAGCATTTGTGGCAGCTAACGCCATCTTTCGAAAACGGACCGAATTAATTTGTACACCTAATAAGTTAGTAGTGTATCCTTGCTTTACATTTTGAATCACAAAGTCATTAAGCCATGCTCACAGTGCATGCAATGACAATGGACAAATAAAAAGCACTCTCTGCTCCAAAGAAAATCCAAAGAGATCTGAGGCTGGTTATGTTCACTACTACTAGCTGAAGACTGTCACAAATGTTGACCAAAAACATGATCAACAAGTAAAAATTAGTTTTCAATCTTTTTTTTTTTTTTTTTTTTTTTTTTTTTAAGATATGGTTTAACAAATCTTCATTTATGTAAAAAATCATAAGATAAATACATAGTACATATATAAATATATTATATTACGAAAAGAGAAAAATTGGTATAGAGGCTCCTTATTCTGCAAATAAGTTGTCTTATTTACAAAAAAGAAGATTAACATTTATAAAAAGGAACCCTTTTGTTTCTATAGATTTCCTGGTTCCATAGATCCAGAAGTCAAAAAATATCAGCATTAATGAATGTAGTGTCATAAAAACACAATAAATTTACAAAAGAAAAAAAAAATACATACTAATTTAAAGATAGACCATCAGAAACTTCTTCCAAAAAACCAGTGGAACAATCAGGACATGTTAACTGTGCCTTAAAAAAAAAAAAATCAATAATTTATAAAACATTAAAAATGAAATTCAAATTCAATCAATAAAAAAAAAAGAAAGAAATATTAAATAATGAAATCTACATCTAAATACGACTTAACATTAATTACAAAATTATGGTCCTTTCTTTATTGAAATTTACTATAAAACACTTTAATGATTTTTATTGAAATCTATATAATATATTTCTCTAACGTGGACCAGTTATGGTTATATTTTGCCGAAACGATAATGATGTAATTAATAAAATATGCAAGGATAAAAAATAATTTTTATAAAAGGTCAATATTTAAGGCATTTAAGCACATGGACTCAGCTCAATGATCTAATAAGAAAAAATGACGACATTTGTCACATAAGATTATTTTACGGAAAAACGTATTTTTAACAGTTGCTCATTAAAAATATTTGCAAGGACCAAATTTAAATATAGCAATATATTAAAGATATATATGAAATACTTTAAAAAATATGAATTACATATTATCATAAATTGACTAAAAATTCAATCATAAAAAGTATAATCAAAATAGGAATCAGTCTTTTTACTTCCATTACCCTACTACCGTAGGTAATGGAAGTATTGTATTCGGTCTGAAAATTCGATATCGGGTTTTCACCTGATTTACACGTTTTAAGGTCCCCTGAGTCCAAAAATGTGGTTTTTGGCAATTGGTCAGTGTGTATGTATGTGTGTGTGTATGTATGTGAAGAATCTTCTGGCTATTATAGCTCAGAAACTAATAAGATAGAGCTACGAAACTTTAGAATTGAAATACGTCTGGTGTACAGATGAAATTTCCAAATTTTGGTGAAAATTGAAAAACCGGAAGTGGGACCGTAAGTCCGTATCTCAAAAACGGCTCTAACGATTTTCTTCAAACTTGCTATATAAACACTCTATTAGATGTCCTTTCGAATGATATAGTTGGTTAGATCAGGAAAATTGATAGGCGTCCTGTATAAATAGCTCAATTTCAGGTCTCCCAAGGGCGTTCCTTTAAAAACAGCTGTACAGATTTTTTTCAAACTCGCCATTTTAACTCACGTTTAAATATGCTTTTGTAAGAGCAATTTTGTTACTTATTTAAATAAAAAATGTATATAAAATGTTTATAATGTGTGTAGTACTGGGTAATGGAAGTCGTGTGGCTGTTACACACCAGATTTTTTAAACAAAAAATTGTGCCAAAATAAATAAAAAGTCATCACCAACAGAGGAACAAAAATTTAAAAAGCGTCATAGGGGGCAGGGGGGTCCTATACTAAAACTGTACAGCCTACGGAAGTATGAAAACTGGATCGTCAACCATGATTTTTATTTTAAATCTTTCTTTGAATGATTTTGCTTTCACTATTGCCCATTGCACAATACTAATTTGGTTTTAATACTAATTTGGCTTCTGATAAATTAAAATCTTAATCAGGTGGGGAAATAGTTATAATACAGAAAAGCACTGTTTATATGTCTTTTACATTTATACGCCCTTTTAGTGAAGTCCCGATTCATTACTATTCATTTTAATACAAAATTCTTTGATTGTATGCCGCTAATATTGGTTATAACGTCTTTTCCACTTTACTAAAATTCTTAAAATTTCTCGACCTGTCATTATTTTCCATTTGAAATATGACGAATAGAAAGCATCTTAAATGGAGGAACGCAGGAAAGATCGAAGAATACTGATAAAAAAATTAATTGAATTGACAGTAGAATTTTCAATACTCATAGACAAGCAGCAAATCAGACGAATATTAAACATTTCTAATGTTATTAAATAACTGTTTGTATGGACATAAATCATATTCTTATTATTAAAGATATTCAATACCTATATATAATAAATATTCAAAATGTGTACATATATGGTTCTTAAATGTAATATATGATATATGTAATTAGTACCCAGTCATGCATTAATAGTATGACTTCTCTCACTTTTTATAATAATTTTTTTATTAATTATTGTCTTAAAAAGGGTACAATATACATTTCATTTACTAACTTAAAAAACTTTATTAATTAGTATTTTCATATAAATTTTGCTTAAGTGCCATTAAATTCGTAGTAATCAAAGTGTTATTATAAAAATTTCGATTAACACGATTATACGTCTTTTCATTTATACATCCTTTTACGTCAGTCCTTTGAAATGCTGGCATGCAGTTAATACATAAGTATCAAATCACTTAATGTTGCAAGAACATAATGCAAATAACAAAATTACATTTTGTACTATAACATATGAGATACAAAATTTGTTTCTTAAGACCAAAATTAACACATGAATTCAATGAATGATAGGCTTGATAGGAATGATTCTTATCCCTATAAGAGTTTATAGGGATAAGAATCATAAAATAGAAAGTTTCATGAGAATTTGTCATTTACAATTTAAACATAAGCTTTTCATTTCATTTCCTTAGATTACTTTATTATCATAAAACTGGATTTTAAAAATATAATGAATTCGTTTCAAAACATCTAATATAAAGAATTTGAGACAAACTAAATGTAACATGTGAAAAAAAGTAATGTTGAAAATAGCCAACATAAATATTACATTCCAATCAATCCACAGCATAAATATTCTGAAAAATCTATGAAATCAAGTTTTAAAATAACGGTGTTTTATTACTGTACAACTATCAACATACAGAAAAAAATAATCGGTTTTTAAATAGCAAAATATTTCACAAGCTATGAGTAATATACTATAAAAAGCAAAAATTGAAACAACTAAGCAGTTTCGTACGGAGAACTGAGCATAGAGAATAATAGTTTACTTTTCAGGAATGGAAGGAAAAAATGTTACTTACAGAAGGCATTAGCGAAACTTCCCGATCACACTGATAACAAAAATATCTAGTGGGCATGGACGGAAGTTGTACAGCTTCTGCCATAGTTAACTATGTCTTATTAAAAATTTAGAGAAATTTTTACAATACTATGAACAAATAAAACGAAATCAATCTAAAAGACTAAACTACACATATTAATCTGCAACTTCAAGTTGAGTTGTTTTAGGCAAACATAAACAAAAATTGATTATAGAGGGAGAACATGGAGAAAATAATTTTTCCAACTAAAATTTAAGTAACTAGAAAAAAACCATTCGCCCTACTGGCGTTAGCGGCATAATATTAATAACTGAAAAACTTTGCATAAAAAATATAAATTGTAAAAAAAAATCGCAACAATTGTATCGAGTTGAAATAAAACCCCGACCCTTTTTTCTGGCAAACAAAATACAGTCTGCAGCAAAAGTATCCGAGCGCGAGCACTAGCAAAAATTCCTGTGTAAAAAAAAATTTCACTTAACACTGTTTAGTTAAATAAATCCTGGGGCGCGTCGACCCAGTCAGTGTGCAATGTGTGCGGTGCACACAGGCGCCAGGGGTAAAAAGGCGCCAGCCGAGGAGGTACATAAAATCTATATATATTGCTTTATAAAGCTGAATCTAAAAATGCCAGTCCAAAGCCATGTAAGGCGCCAAAAAAAAAAAAAAAAAAAGTGCTGGGAAAGCTTGCGCTACCTACATTGTTTAGTTTTTAGTTTTAGTAAGGGGTTTGTTGGTAACGGGCATTTTAAAAGTGACACAATTCAGTAAAAATGCGCCTACCTCAGCAAAATTTTTTCTGTCCTTCCTGACTTATGGCCAGGTTCGAGCTCAGGTTGTGTTCATCAACCTAGCCATTCGAAAATTTCGTGTTTTCTTTTTCCAAACTTGCGTAAATATGGACTGCGACCCCTTAGAAAGCCCCCCCCCACACACACACACACACCACCACCACGAAGGGCATTCCACCTAATGGCCTAGGACCCTAGTGTAGTCGATGAGACTTAAGGGTTCACTTTCTGTCGCTGAAAGCTCAAGCTAATGCTATTCTATGGGAAATTTTCTTTACTTATAAATAACTCACTAACTAAACTAATACATATTTTTAAATTCTGTTTTCCCATTCAGAAAATCCACAATTGTTAAATTGACGGACCTTTTTTAAAAATGGCTTTTTTTTACTTTTTAATATTTTATATTGAAGCTGTAAAATACAATTTTCAACATGTGAAATTTTTCATTTTGTAGTTTAGAAAAAAAAAAAAGAGTTTTTAAAAACGGTCTGCCAATTTAACAGTTGTGAATTTTCTAAATGTGAAACAGAATTTAAAAACATGCATTAGTTAATGAGTTATAAGTAAAGAAATTTTCCCATAGAATGACATTGGCTTGGGCTTCCGGTGACGGTAAGCGAAGAGGGCCGTTAAGCCACACAACCCCAATAAACCTTTTTAACTTAAGAAAACCTTCTTTTCAAACTTAAAATTGTTCCTTAATCTTTCTCTTTCTACTAATAAAAAACCACACCACCCATAGGCAATGTAGAATAAAACAACTTAGTTTGATTACAAAAATAAAAATCTGGAGTAACTCAACTCGACTTTTCAAGCATTGATTAATTAATGGTAGTATGAAAAAAATAAAATAAATAAATAAAGCAAGAGAACTCATTAAATAAACAAAAAAGAAAATTACAATAGGGTATTTGAGTATTTTGGTCCATATAGTATGTTCTTCAATTTAACGTTATGGCACTTCCAATAATGATAAAGTATTTATCATACTGATTATACCGATAAAAGAATTTTTCGCTGTGTATTCCTAAAAATCTGTAAGTGCTAGATTCATCAAAATCTATACAGTTCGTGCGACAGTGACCTATAACATGTATATAGATTTTCAGCTTTATCGGATAAAACATTTACCGGCCATTTCACTTTAAATAATTTGAGTCCACAAGGATTTTTCGTTGTGTCCCTGTATAAATCTAAAAGTGCTAGATTCACCAAAATTTATACAGTTCATGCGACAATGACCTGTAACATGTGTATAAATTTTCAGATCAGTCGGATAAGGCTTTTAGACGCTATAGCACTTTAAATAATTTGGACCTTTAGGCCATAACGATAAGAAATTTTTCTTTGTATCCTTGTAAAAAAGCTATAACTATAAGTGCTAGTTTCATCAAAATCAATAGGGTACATGTTATGGTGATTTATAGCATACGTACTAACTTTCAGCTCAATCGGTCAAAGTGTTTGGGAAGTTGAATTTTTGTCATGATTACAGTACTTTCCTTACATATGTCAGCACTTGCGCGACGTAAAAACCCATCCATGCATCCATCCTTACATGTAAAAATATAATCGATCAGAAGATTTCATTCAGAGTGATTTTTTTCTCTTTGTGTTATCTATTAAACATTCTATTCAAGAAAAGTTTATGGAAAAAGCATGCGATTACAATTTTTTGGATTTGTTAAATATTTCCTAAAATTAATAACGTTTTTTACTGAATTGTAATAAATTTCTACAAAAAATAACTTACGAAAATCAAACAGGCGATTTTCGCATGGAAATTTTACATTGTCAATCATTTATTTCTAACAAAAGACGATAAGTACACATTAAATCAGATAATTGAGACCAGTGTTTTAAATTCTCTAAAGTTCGTTCATTTCTCACTAAAACCAAACCTTTAACTTTTTTTTTTTTTTTTTCCAGTAATTGTTCAATATTTTCCCCTTGTTTTAACCAATTTTTAAACGTTTGTTCCTTCTCTGTTCTTTAGATAACAGCACTACTCCGAAATTCAACAAATGATGTTTTAGAGGAAACCATACATACAGAAGTCACTTTAAATTTCTTAATAAGTGTGAGTGCACCTTGTTGCTTTGATGATGCACTTGTGTCTAGTTTTTTCACCACATGAAAAGCCGTGCTATTCTTGTGATTTGAAACAACTATTGCACGTTTTTTGCAATTTATAGAGTTTATTTACAAAGTGCTTTATTTATTAATTAAATTAATTACTATTTGAATTTAATCAGGTTAACAAATAGAGTTTTCAAACAAAAAAAAAAAGTCTCAAAAATTGAAAAAAACTTTTTTTTTTTTTTTTGCGTTTACAGTGGGTAATCAAATTACTAGATTTTTTTTTTTTTTTTTTTTTTTTTTTTGACATTTTTTCGATTTTCCAAAAAAGAAATACTCGACGAAATAGTCTGAAACTTCAGATATGCAAAGAACATTTAAACATTCACTTTTTCTACTATCGATTTAGTCCATAGTGCAATTAGGGGACCAACTACAAATTGAAGAAAAGCACAAATACAGTGCGCGAAAAATGTATAAGGACACTCGAAAAATCGCCAATTCTAGAAGTCTTGTTTACGGAATCGTGGGCAAATTTTTGAAGAAAAATAGGAGTAAATATAGGAATTTCTTTTGTAAATTAATTAAAATTTCCAAATATAAATTTGGTTAAATTTACATTTTTATTGTTAAATTCAAATGATATTGGAAAAAAGTATAAGGACATTGTTTTTTCTTCCCTAATTATTGAAAAATTTGCATATTTGAAAACAGAAAATGACAATGCCGGGTTAAAAGATTGGTTTGTGAAAGAAATTTCGCACTCGTCGACTTCCATTGTGACTTTTTAACGGCGTCCAAAGAAACTCATCTTTCTGACTCTAAAAAAGGGAAAATTGTTGCTTTTCGAGAATGTGGATTAAGTGGACGGGAAATTTTAAAAAGAATCAAGAGATCTAAAACGATAATTCATAATTTTCTAAAAAATCCTAGAGTGTATGGCATGAAAAAACGAACTAGAAGACCAGGAATTCTTCCTCGTCGACAGAAAAGAATGATTGTAAGCAGAACTTGAGCGAAAAAAGGAACTGCAAATGAAGTTAGACAAAATTTGAATTTACCATGTTTATCAAGAACTGTTCAAAATGTTTTAAATAAACATCTTCATGTTTCTTATGGAAAATTAGCGCCACGTCCACCCAGGGCCGGATACGAAATTCTTTTATGTATCCCGGAAAAGTAGCCACAGTTATTATAAACGCCAATAATAAGAATACACCTAATTAATTATAACTCATTAATTTTTCAAACTAATTTGACATCATTTGGATAATTACAGTACTTACTCGGAATTATTTTGTGTGGTTCCAAAAAATATTTAGTCTATACATACCCTTTTTTTGAGGGTAAACATGATTTTAAGCATCTTTATAATGTATGTTAATTCTAGTAAGTTCAATGCAGCATAAACGCATTAAAGTGCGCGCTTAACTAAAAATTTGTCCATAAGCTATAATGTTACGAAATTCTTTTGTGTGTCTCTGTAAACGAACCATAAACATTGTATACACCAGTAAAAACTATTCAGCTTATTTTGCGTTTAAAATTAATAATTGTTCCAAATTTAACATCGTTTGGATGACTACGTGACATTGTCAGAACACTTTTGTAAGATCCTGTACATTAATTAGAAAGCTTAAGAGCACATATTTTCATCAAACAACATAAGTTTAAGCATCTGTATCATGTACGCTAGTTTAATTTTCTTGATTGCTAAGTAATGATGTTAAAATGCGTTTAAACGAAATTCACCCCATACGCCGTAATGTTAAGTATTTTGGCGGGTCCCTGTACACAATCCTTCAAAAGTATAGACATAAAAAATTATATAGCCATTTCTATTCCGAGCCTGAATGTGTATGTCAATTTGCAAGTCAATCGGAGAATTTTTGCGGCCGCTATTGCGGTACATACAAATTCTGCCCATAGGCCGTAATGATAAGAAAAAAAATTGTGTGTCCCTGTACACGAACTACAAATAGAATACACACCCAAAACTATACAGCAAAAATTCTGTGTGGATCATGAATGTGTGTACCAAATTGCAAGTCAATAGCGTGACTTTTGCGGCCGCTATCGCGGTACATACAAATTCTTCCCATAGGCCATAATGATAAGAAAATCTTTGGTGTGTCCCTGTACACGAACTACAAACGGAATGCACACCCAAAACTATACAGCTAATTTTGTGGGGATCATGAATATGTGTATCAAATTTCAAGTCAATAGCTTGATTTTTGTGGCCGCAATCGCACGAGAGACAGACAGACGGAACCCAAAATCTTTTTGAGTCTCAACAGAGGGCCTCCACTGACGTTTCGGCAAAAATTGGAAGTCCAATAGCTTGATTTTTGCGGTGGCTATCGCGGTACATACAGATTCTTCCCATAGGCCGTAATGATAAGAAAATCTTTGGCGTGTCCCTGTACACGAACTAAAAATGTAATACACACCTAAAACAGTACAGCTAATTCCATTGGGCTCATGAAGATGTGTACCAAATTGGGAGTCAATAGCGTGATTTTTGCGGCTGCTATCGCGCAACATACAAATTCTTCCCATAGGCCGTAATGATAAAAAGAACTTTGGCGTGACCCTGTACACGAACTACAAATTGAATTCACACCCAAAAGTATACAGCTAATTTCGTGGGGATCATGGTACCAAATTTCAAGTCAATCGCTGATTTTTTGCGGCCGCTATCGCGCGACAAACACACAGACAGACAGAAAGAAAAATAGACACAACCCAAAACCGTTTTGAGTCTCAACAGAGGGCCTACACTGACGTTTCGGCAGTTACTTTCTCTTACCCATATATATGGTAGAGAAAGTTTTGTTTTAGGGTGGAATTTTCGAAAATGTTTCATAATCTATATAAACCACGAAATAGTTTTTTTTTTCTTCTCATAATGAATTCTATGTTCAATGTAAATGCGTCAAATGCCGCCCCTAGCATCATTGCGCCTGAGGCGGCTGCCTCAGTTGCCTCACCCCTGGCGCCGGCCCTGCGTCCACCTCTTACAAATCATCATAAGAGAAGAAGAATTGACTTTGCCAAAAAATACATTTTTCTTGGTCAAAAATGAACTGATGTAATTTTTTCTGACGAAAAAATAATATTACAGTTTTAAAAAATTAAAGAACACGCTTTTATAGAAATGTGAACTAAAAAGCACAAAATATCTATCTTAGTATTAAAATTCAGGGTAAGAGAAAATCGTGTGAATGACACACCGTAATATTTACATACATTTAAATCTTTAATTAAAATAACTTAGAATTAACAAAAACCATTTTTAAAACAATCTCCCCTGACGGGGATCAAACGCTGGATCTTTAGGTTCGTAGCGCGGCGCCTTACCTCTACGCCACATCGTTCACGTAGGGAAAGTATTTTTTTTACAATATAAATTTTTTGTTTGCTCCCAGAGAAGTTACAAACAAACATACATACATATATACAGGTGAAGCTAATAAAAGCGTGTTAAAAAAAAATTCAACCTTGATGGACCTGATGGTTTTCGTTATTCTTAGTATTATCTGCGAAAGACCAAAGAAGTGTTTTCCAAACGCCAAAATGGTGGTGTCTCGGTAATTGTTTGGGGCGCTTTTGCGGCTAAAGGAACAACTCCAATAGGCTTTATCAACAGTAAAACAGATTGAGACAAATATGTTGATATGTTAGGAGAAAATTTGTTACTTGAAGCGCCATTGATTACTACAGGGTACTATATTTTTCAACTGGATAATGCTTCGATACACGTTTCTACGAGCGCAAAACTCTGGTTTGAAGCTAATTCTGTAAATTTACTTGATTGGCCGGCGAGGAGTCCCAATCTTAATCCAATCGAAAACTTATGGGGGCTTCTAGCACAAAAAGTTTATAAAAATGACACACAATATCAATGCAAACAGGATCTTGTCTTCGCTATCTAAGACGCTTAGGAAAAAATTTCCGTGGACACTTTAAAAGGTCGTTAAGGATCCATGACCTCTCGGCTTATTCAAGTGATTGAAAAAAAAGGTAGTTTTCTTGATTATTGAAAAATATTCTAAGTATTTTAGAACATGTCCTTATACTTTTTTCCTTATTTCCTTTAGTGTAAATTTTTGTAAAATCAATTTTTGAAGCCAAATTTTGTTTTTTATGCGCTATAAGTGTTATTACAAAATTATGTAACAGAAGTCAAATATATAAAAATTTCATTTAGATGAAACGAAAATAAAGCATATTTTCGTCCAATTTAATGTTTTCCTTATACTTTTTTCACGCACTGTACTTTGGATCACTTTGTATAATAAAAAGCTACAAATGACTTGTAACTTTAACACATTTGCACATACACACAGAAAAATGAAAAATCGAAACTTGTCAAGAGACGTGCCATCTTTGTGACACTAAACGTTTGTCAAGTACATTGACAAATTTGCACAAAATTACGCAAAATTTTAAACATTCAAAACACTACCTGACAATCCCATTTAGTCATGAGACACAAAAGTCGTTTTATTTTACCATGTATCTTTAATGCGCTTCGTCTGATGATTCGTTTTGGCTCTAAAACTTGTCAGATGACTAACTTCCCAGGTACAGTTTTCATTTTCCTCAAATTTGACCGGTTAGTCAGATGAGAGAATAAAAATAAATTATTTCTATTTTGTCAATTGACTAAGAAAAATTTGTTTGGCTAGTCCAAAAGCTGAGCATTATTTTTTTTTTCCCTTTTTCCTTTCTTTCTTTCTTTCTTTTTTTTTTTTTTTTTTTTTTTGTTATTTGTTTATTTATTTTTTGTCTCCTTCTGACAACTTGAGTTAGTCAACCGAAATCGAAAAATAAACCCATCGAATTTCGCGGGAAAGTGTCAGTTTCATTAATTCTGAAAAAGAAAATTTCGCTTAAAGTTATTTGCGAAACGCATATTTTTTATAAGAACTTTGTGTCATGCTAATCCCAGTTTTTGTATTTTTAAATCTAATAAACCATTTTCTAAGTATGATATGAAACTATAGCAAAGGAGCACGGCAATTTTTAATAACAGATAGAAAAAGAGTTTTTTTTTTTTTTATTAAAACAAACATTTAATTTTTTACCCCAACTAAAATTAAAAAGACTGAAATCTGTATTCCATGCACGAAAACTTAAATAGAAATATCTTTCCACTGAGAAATGACACTAAGCGGCAAAGTTTGTTCCAATGTATTAAAAAAAAAAAAAAAAAAACCTGTGTTACTTAGATAAGATATTTTTAACACTAAGTAAAATTTTGTGACCCCCCCCCCCCATCTCCCAGAAATTGAGCCAGGCCCAGTCTAGTTCGAGTAATAAATTAAAATAAATATATAAAAAAAAAATTAAACCCAACAAAACTTATAAAGTTCATCTTAATGTTTATAAATACTGCGTTATACACGTGTAAGTATACGCTCTCTAGTACCCGTTGCTGTAGCCGAAAATATAGTTTTAAAAGTTAAAATACTCAACGATGTGTTTATGTAGCTTATAGTATGTGTTTCGTCTGCTTGTTTTAGGATTTTCTGATAAGGAAAAAAAAATCATTTTCAGATTTTTTCAACTTTTCCTCGCTTAATTATGCCCACCAGCGGCCGAGCGGTTCTGCGCTGAAAGCCGGTAGATGGGAGGTGCCGGGTTCGATCCCAGTTCGCACTCATCGACCTAGCCGTTCGGAGTTTTCCATGGTTTCCCCCCGAAACTCGCGTAAATTTGAGCTAGGACCCCTTAGAAAGACCCCCCCCCATGGACGGCATTCCCCTTGTATGCCTAGGACACATACGGAGTCAATCGGCCTTAAATCCTACAGCCAACCAACCAACCAACCTTACTTAATAACTTTTCATTCATTTTAATTACATATTTTAAAAAGTGTGTTTCTGCTAAAAAAAAAAAAATCTGTAAAAAATATGATACAAATATTTAGAAGGATACATACGCTGTGGTAGTTAGACTTTAATGTTTTATAATTAGAAATTAAGCCTTGATGCTAGCAGTATTTGAAGAAGTATTGTTTCTACATATAATGATCAATAAATAGCGTCGTTTAACTGTGATTTTCTTTTTTAATTAGAGTTATATTTTGTTAAGATTCCTGTACATTTAATAATATTAACCCCGATCAGGTTATAGTGGGTCATTGGATACCCGAGCTATTTTTCTTATTTTTCATCCGTCAGAATCCACGTATAAAAGAAATACCTATCTACCGTGTCCATGACTTTTTTCGTAAAAATACCATTCTTAAACTTTATTATGCAATTTGAATTTTTCAAATATCTCAATTTGTTCAAAAGTTATAAATTTTTAGTAGATGCCTGAATTTTATAAAAACGAGTGTATTTCTGATAAAATATGAAATATTTGTTAAAATTTATTTTGCAATATTCATTGTCTGCCCTTAAATTAGAAGTATTCAAGAATTTTATCACATTTTCTTTCATTACAATTTACGTGTTCTAACATTGCCCGGGTTCTTCAGCAACCTATGATAAACTGACAAGATGCCGAAACATACGATAACCTGATCGGGTTAATTTCTATTCTCAACTTGTTCTTCTGTAAATGCCTTAATTACAGTATCTCCTCCTCGTTTGAATTTTTCATAAGCTTTCTACTGAAAGAAACAAACTGAAGAGCAAAAAGTTCATATTAGTGGTTTAGGATTGTGCAAAATTTAATCTTATGAATTTTCAATAAATTTGTTTGAATCTAAATGAAGTTTCAAAGTGTGGTGTTTAATAAATTAATAGTTATGTTTTTTTTTTTTTTTTAATGAGACACAACTGAAATTCTGTTTGTATTTTTATTTAGTATCTGCAATATTTATTAGAATGTAAGTAGTAGAGTAGCATCGTCTATTAATAAATAGTATGTATTATACCGGGTGATTCAAAATAGATGTTACAGCGATTATCTCGTAAACTAAGAAAGATAGAAACAAACTTCCAATTACAAAATTAGTGCAAATTAAGAGTAGATTTCAGATATGGCATTTTTTTTGTACAAGGGGCTGTATACATATTAAATACGAAATTTAATTTTTATACGGCCCCTCCTATCATGTAACTTATATTTAGAAAAATATTCTCCTCGCTCCAACAAGCAAAATAAAAAAAAAATCATCTCTCTAAGTCAAAATCTCACTGAGTTATTGCAATTTGAAAATAATGACTTACACCACTTTTTTTTCAATTTTGGCATCTATTTTTCGACGCCAACGGGCCCACATTAGGGGGTTATCTATGAGACGAGAAAAATTAAAGAAAGATCCTTTATTTTAAAATAGCAATTATAAACATTCAAACACGTGAAATCAACAGTTTTAAGAACTTAATGCAAATTTACATTATTAATACTTTCCAACAAGGTTGAAAAGTGTTTGACTTCGGTTTGTCGGTTTGTCTGTCCGTCTGTCTGTCTGTCCGTCCGTCTGTCTGTCCGCGCTCTAACTCCCGTAAATATTTATGGAGTTTCTTGAAACTGATATATGTTATTCAAGTTCACTATCGGACGTTCCCTATTGAAAATGGAGTTTATACCTCTACTGGTTTGTGTACAGGGATACCCGAAAGTATTTCAAAGCATTGTGTTCTATGAGAGGTATTTTTATAAACCATATTTTCATACCTTTACTGTAGACATATCTGAATGAAATTGAAATATGTTACTCAAGTTCACTATTGGATGTTTCCTGTATAAAACGGAGGAAATACCACCATCGGTTTATGTACAGGGACACTCAAAAGTATTCCAAAGCATTGCGTTCTATGAGAGATATTTCTATAAATCAAATTTTAATAACTTTACTTTCTACGAAGTGTTTAGAAATTGAAATATGTTATTTATATGCACAAAAGAATGTTTTGCACAGAATATAACATGATTAGCATTAGGTATGCAGGGTGGCACAAAAATAACATTAAGAGCAATTAATAAAAAATTGATAGAATTGCACTTTCGTTTACGTTAAGCGTTTTTGACACTTTCTAACATTTTTTAAGTGAGAATATGATTTCAGTTTTGTGTATCTGCCTGTCCGTCCGTCTGTCTGTCTGAGCTCTAACTCCCGTAAATATTCATGGAATTTCTTGAAACTGATATATGTCATTCAAGTTCGCTATCGGATGTTCCCTATTGAAAATGGAGTTTATAACTCTACTAGTTTGTGTACAGGGCCACCCGAAAGTATTTCAAAGCATTGTGTTCTATGAGAAGTATTTCTATAAACCATATTTTCATACCTTTACTGTAAACATATCTCCATTTAATTGAAATATGTTATTCAAGCTCATTATTGGATGTTTCCTGTATAAAATGGAGGAAATACCACCGCCGATTTATGTACAGGGACACTTAAAAGTATTCCAAAGCATTGCGTTCTATGAGAGATATTTCTATAAATCAAATTTTAATAACTTTACTTTCCACGAAGTTTTAGAAAATTGAAATATGTTATTTATATGCACAAAAAAATGCTCTGCATAGAATATAGCATGATTAGCATTAGATTTACAGGGTGACACAAAAATATCCATTTATATTAAGAGCTATTAATAAAAAATTGCGAGAATTGTACTTCCGTTTACATTAAGCGTTTATAACACTTTCTAACATTTTTAAGGGTAAATATGATTGCAGTTTGTGTATCTGTCCATCTGTCTGTCTGCCCGCGCTCTAACTCCTGTAAATATTAATGGAATTTCTCGAAACTGATATATTTTATTGAAGTTCACTATCGGATGTTCCATATTGAAAATGGAGTGAATATCTCTTCTGGTTTGTGTACACGGACACCCAAAAGCATTCGAAAGCATTGTGTTCTATGAGTGTTATTTTTATAAATATTTTCCCTATAGAATGTTCCCTATTTAAAATGACATTAATAGGTCCTGTATAACTAGTTTGTTTACAGGGACAGCAATAACAACAACAACAACAAAAAAAAAAAAAAAAAAAAAAAAAAAAAAAGCCAATGCATTACGTTTTAGAACAGAATTTCTTAAAAGTTATATTTAAAAATCTTTCTACTGTAAAAATCATAAATGTATTGAAATGTATTGTTAATATTCTAAAGTAATGTTTTGTACAGAATGTGATATGATTAACTTTCTGATTTACAGGGCTACACTAAAATATTCAGAGAGATCAAAAGCGGAAATTATAATCTAATGGCTGCATTTTCTTTTGCGTTAAGCCTTTTTAACACTTTCCAAAATGCCTAAGAGTAATTTTAAAATAAATTACTCTATCTGTATATTTTTCAGTCTTTCTGTCTGTTGTGTGATAATGTAGGCAAAGAATATTAAAATTTATTCAATACAACAATTACGTACAGTTGGAAAGTGTTACTAATCAATGCGTACTGCATGATTTTTCTTTCTTGTTTCGTATTGTTAAAAATTTAATAGTTAAATTTCTTCGGGGGTCACCTGCAAATCAAAACACGTCAAGAGAGGAAAAAAATTAAAATACTAGCGAAACCGTGTGAAATTTTCGCGCTTTATTTTTAGCACTTTCCATCATGGTTGAAAAATTTAATGACTTCGGCTCTTTAACAATTCAAGCAAGGTTGAAAAGTGTTAATGACTTCGATTTGTCTGTCTGTCCATCCGTCTGTATGTGTGTCCGCGCTCTAAATCCCGTGAATATTCATAGAATTTCCAGAATCTGATATATGTTACTTGAGTTCACTATCGGATGTTCCTTATTGAAAATGGAGTGAATACCTCTGCTAGCTTGTGCACACGGACACCCGAAAGTATTCCAAAGCATTGTGTTCTATGAGAGGTATTTTTGTAAACCATATTGTAATACTTTTAATTTATGCATGCATTAATAAAATTTTCTATCGGATATTTTCTGTAGAAAATGGAGTAAACACCATCACTGGTTTGTATACAGGGACACCCGAAAGTATTCCAAAGCATTGATTTCTATGTGAAGATATTTCTATATACCAAATTTTATTTACTTTGCATAAATCTTAGCTCACAAAGAACTAATTATCATATAAAACTCTTCCGAAGCCTAATTTGAATTATTTTAACATAGGTTCACATAACTGTACTCTTTATGTTACCTCTTAATTTCCAACCTGTATTTATGGTATTAAATTTCAGGGTAAGAAAAGGTCGTGTGAGTGGCACACCAGATTATTTGTTGTTAAATTATGCTGATAATTCATATATATACAGATCAACTACTAAAAATTTATCTTTCGTATTCAGGAGGGCTCAAAACGTGATATTATACAGAAAAAAAAATCTCTCTCCAAAAACTACTTTGTTTACAGTATGGGTATCAGAAATTAATTTTCCGTTCTGGGTCAGCAGTGTTCTTCGAAATAAAACAAAATGCAGCAAAGCACTTACGCCAATTAAATTTAATAATAAAAAAAAAAGTTTACCTTAATTTTGGGTCTATAAACTATATACACATGACTTTGTGTACGTAAATTTAGTGTTATATGTAAAACAAGTAACACAAAATGAAATACACTTCCAGCAATTTCCAAGTATAGCTCCAATATAACAAAATACTCTGGGTAACCCTGTAAATGAATGATGAATGATTGCTATACCACAATCTACATAAAACATCCTTTTATGCGTATAATAATATGTTCTTTTCATTTTGTTTAGGGCAGTCTATAGATATCATACTGTACATATGAGAAATTTCGCTCACAGACGTAATGTATTTGAATTCTCTTGGATGACCCTGTGAACAAACAATTGTCTTATCGCAACGAATACTTTAGTGTAGCACAGCAATATGATACGGATTTAGAATATCGAATTTGGATTTTCTGCTACTGTTTGATTTTGAGATATTCTAATAACACACAGACACACACACCACACACACACACACACACAGAGAGAGAGAGAGATATAGACACCAACCGCTAAAAGCATGATTTTTTAATTCAGATAATCTGAAAACGTGGAAATACAACAAAAGGTAATTTTCGGAAATATCACTCAAAAGCAATTCTTTCTCTACACCGTGTATACAAGAATTTATATAGGAAAAGAAAGAAAATCGAATTTGAAAATTCCCTTTTAGTAGATAAATTATTCATAAATATTATTTGTTAAATTAAAAACAAGAAAGAAAAATCATGCAGTACGCATAGATTAGTAACACTTTCCAACAGTACGCAATTGCTGTATCGAATAACTTTTAATATTCTTTGCCCACGTTATCACACAACAGACAGAAGGACTGAAAAACATACAGATAGAGTAATTGATTTTAAAATTAGTCTTAGGCATTTTGGAAAGTGTTAAAAAGGCTTAAAGCAAAAGAAAATGCAGCCGTTAGATTATAATTACAGCTTTTAATCTCTCTGAATATTTTACTGTAGCCCTGTAAATCTGAAAGTTAATCATATCATATTCTATACAAAACAATATTTTTAAATATTAATAATACATGTCAATGTTTTTATGATTTTTATGGTAGAAAGTTTTTTAAATATAACTTTTGAAAAATTCTGTCCTAAAACGTAATACATTGGCTTTTTTTTATTGTTGTTGTTGTTGTCCTTGTAAACAAACTAGTTGTACAGAACCTATTAATGACATTTTAAATAGGGAACATTCCAAAGGGAACTCGAGTGTATCATTTTTTAAAAATTCTCAAAATATTCACGGAAAATAGGAGCCGGAGACAAACAGATAGAAAGACAGAGAATCCTACAGACAGATGCACAAATTGAAATCATATTCCCACTAAAATTATTAGAAAGAGTTAAAACGCTCATGTAAACAAAAGTGCAATTCCAGCAAATTTTTAATAATGTAACAGATTATTTTTGTGTGGCTCTGTAAATCTAATGCTAACCATACAATATTACATAGAAGGCACTCTTTCGTGCATAATATATTTCAATTGCATTAACCTTTGCGGAAAATAAAACTATTAAAATTTGGTTTATAAAAATAACTCTCATACAACACAATGCTTTGGATACTTTCAAGTGCCCCTGTACGCAAACCATTTACAATTGTAGTCTATTTTACATAGGACACATCAATAGGAAATTGAATAACACATTCAAATTTCATTAAAGTTTCTATATATTAAAGGTATTAAAATATTGTTTATAGAAACTCCTCTCATGGAACACAATGCTTTCGAATACTTTTGGGTGTCCCTGTACACAAACCAGAAGAGGTTATTCACTCCATTTTCAATAGGGAGCATCCGATAGTGAAGAATAAAATAATCGGTTTAAAGAAATTCCATAAATATTTACGGGAATTAGAGCGCAGAAAAACAGAAAGAGAGACAGACAGATACACAAATTGAAATAATATTCACACTAAAAAAATGATAGAAAGTGTCAAAAACGCTTAATGTAAAGAAAAGTACAATTCTAGCCATTTTTTATCAATAGCTCTTAATATAACTGAATATTTTTGTGTCACCCTGTAAATCTAACGATAACCATTTTATATTCAATGCAAAGCATTCTTTTGTGCATATAAATAACATATTTCAATTTCCTAAAAATTCGTGGAAAGAAAAGTTATTAAAATTTTATTTATAGAAATATCTCACAAAGAACGTAATGCTTTGGAGTACTCTTGAGTGTCCCTGTACGTAAACTAGTGGTAGTATGCAATCTATTTTATATAGGAAACATCCAATAGTGAAATTGAATAACATATTTCAATTTCATGAAGATATTGTACAGTAAAGGTATGAAAATATGGTTTATAGAAATACCTCTCATAGAACACAATTCTTTGAAATACTTTCGGGTGTCCCTGTATACAAACCAGTAGAGGTATAAACTCCATTTTCAATAGGGGACATCCGATAGTGAACTTGAATAACATATATCAGTTTCAAAAAATTCCATAAACATTTACCTGAGTTAGAGCGCGGCCAGTCAGACAGACGGACAGACGGACAGATAAACAAATTGATATCATATTCACACTTAAAAAAATGTTAGAAAGTGTTAAAAACGCTTAATGTAAACGAAAGTAGAATTCTAGCAAATTTTTATTAATAGCTCTTAATATAACAGAATATTTATAATAACAGAATATTTTTGTGTCATCCTGTAAATCTAATGATAATCAAGCTAAATTCTATGTAAAGCATTCTTTTGTGCATATAAATAACATATTTCAATTTCCTAAAATTTAGTGGAAAGTAAAGATATTAAAATTTGATTTATAGAAATATCTCTCATAGAACGCAATGATTTGGAATACTTTTGAGTGTCCCTGTACACAAATCAGTGGCGGTATTTACTCCATTTTATACAGGAAACATCCGATATTGAACTTAAATAACATATTTCAATTTCATTAAGATTTGTGTACAGTAAGGGTACGAAATATAATTTATAGAAATACCTCTCATAGAACACAATGCTTTGAAATATTTTCGGGGTCCCTGTACACAAACCAGTAGAGGTATAAACTCCATTTTCAATAGGGAACATCCGATAGTGACTTGAATAACATATATCAGTTTCAAGAAATTCCATAAATATTTACGGGAGTTAGAGCGCTGACAGACAGACAGACGGACAGACAGACACACGGACAGACAGACAGACAAACTGAGGTCATTAATACTTTTCAACCTTGTTGAAAGTGTTAATGAGTATTCTCTTGTGTATTCATTAGAGGAAAGAGAGACATTACAGGTTAAAATAGCCGTTTTTTTCTGAGTGATTTTTTTTCCCCAAACGCTGATCAACGTATGCCTTATTACAAAAGCTATAGTAATTACAATTTATCACTTTTGATACAACCCCTTAAGACTTGGCGAAAAATGCTAGAATTTTCAAATTGCAATAACTCAGCGAGATTTTGACTTAGAGAGATGATTTTTTTTTTTATTTTGCTTGTTGGAACGAGGAGAATATTTGTCTAAATATAAGTCATATGATAGGAGGGGCCGTATAAAAATAAAAATTCGTATTTAATATGTATACAGCCCCTTGTACAAAAAAATGCCATATCTGAAATCTACTCTTAATTTGCACCAATTTTGTAATTGGAAGTATATTTCTATCTTTCTTAGTTTACGAGATAATCGCTGTAACATCTATTTTGAATCACCCGGTATATGTTGTTTAGAAACTTTTTTAATTTTAAGATTCTTTCCCTATGCTTTTGAATTCCCCTAAACAAAAGTTTTTCTAGGAATAAGTTCACTCACAAAAGTTTTAGGTGTGTAGAAAGAAAATAAAAAAAATTCATGTTGAATTAAAAATGGGGGAGGGGGAATCTTTTTGCAAAGAGTCTTATATCCCATTAGAAATATTAAAATTTTATTTTTTAAATATATTTTGTTCCTGTTTTATTCTGAATAATTTCATGTTCAGTTTTACAGTCTCATATTTTCTCATACTTAAATAATATAATGGCATTGATTTCATATCTGAATTTCCAGATTTCGCAAGCTTTTTTATAAATCCTAATTCAAGATTCAGTCAAACAAAATTTTGAAAGTAAAAATATTACATATTCTTTAACAAATAAAAATCTTCAAAACTCCATTTATGAATTTTCTGTATTATTTGATATAAATTCTCTCTGAAGTAAAAAAAGTTACACAAATAAAAGAATAACTTTATAAAGTACTATAGTAAAAGTTAGAAAAAAATATCTTGAATACAGTAGTATCTCATGTTAACTCTAGGAATTGGTAACTATCTTTGTAGACGACAAACTACTAAACAAATGTTTATGTATGTTTATGCATTTGAAATATGAAGATTTTTTTTTATCAATGCTATATTAAGCATAAATAAGTTTTATTTTCGTGATGAAAGCCTTAATTTGATGAAAAAATGTCATACATCTAAACGTAACTCTAGGTTCTAAATACAAATGTTATGAACTATAGCTGCCACATAATTGCCACCTTTTATATAGTTATTTCTTGCCACTAAAGTTTTGACTTATTTAATAAATGAGAAATTTTTGTTAAATTTTAGTGGTAAATGAAAGTTTAAAAATGCTAGAAAAGAATATTTCTAAATATCAATTTTCTAAAAATTTGATTAGTAATCATATTATTGGTGATTACTCATATTGTTACATTTGAGAGGCTACGTTCATGAAGAGACAAGCTAATGTTAATCCATGGCAGCAGGTTCTTGGAACATTTTTTAATTGCATAATATTTTCAATTTCATGTGCAGTTTTTTTTTTTTTTTTTTTACCTCAGAACAGAAAAACTATAACCAAAATTGAAAAACAGTGCAATCAAATAATTTATCAAGCATACGAACTCGTGGGATTAACAGCTTGTGAGTTTCTTTTATGATATGAGCATAGTCACTTAGCCCCCCCCCCCCTCATCAGTCAGCTCTATGATTTCTTTCATAAATTCTAATCCTATGGTTGTGGAATGCTATCGCAATCTCAAAAACTATCTCCTCAATGAATGCATATTGTTAACTATACTTTTTGTGACATCTTAAAGGGTGTTTTTTTTTTTTTTTTTTTTTAATATTTCTAAAACATACACTTAATTTTGTATTTGATGTATTAAAATTACCGAAGTTAACGATTTTAACAATTCAAATAAAAATGTACATTTTGGAAATATTTTGCAATGATGAGACTATAAGAGACATGGTTTAAGAAGAGTATGCAGATTAACAGTTAAAAATATTCATTTTTGAATATTATAGACATAGTTTGAAAATACAAAAGCATTTACGTTCAGGTTTACCATTATAGTAAACAAAATCGGAAAGCTGATAAAAGGCTTTAATAATATTGACCTCTATTGGAAATCTATCTGTAATATTCATACAAATTCTATTTTTTTTTTCAGGGGGGGGGGGGGTAGAAAATTTTGCATATAATCATATACTTGTAAAACAGAGAATTGTATATTTTTTTATACGTAATCCTTTTTTTTTAAGGAGACGTGGTACTTTTTACAGCAGTACTGCTGTAGGTGTCAGATAAAATCTTATATTCCCACTTAATATTTATAAATGGAACTACATTAGGCTTGTTCAATGAAATATATATTCAGGCAAAAGTTCTTATTGTTTTTTATGCTTTTTTTCCCCCCAAGATTCGAAATATTTAAATTGAGTTTTCTCAGTTTGCATTTTTTTTTTTTTCATGAATTCATGATCTTCAAATGCTAAAATTTCTATAGATATTAAAAAAAAAAAAAAAAAAAAAAAAAAGATTTAATTTTTTAAAATATATATTTAATAGAACCTATTTAAAAGAATTAAGTATGAGTTTTGCAATATCTTTAAAATAAAAAATATTAAAAATAAAATATAACAAAAATCTGTTTTTTTTTTTTTTCTTCTTTCCCTGAAATTTTTACATAGACATTCACTTTCTATTTTTTATCACGAAGACTAATCAATAAATTTCAAAATCATTCTTAACTCTTTTAAGTACGTTCTGTTAAACGTTAAAAGAATTAAGTCTCTTCTTAAATATGTGAAGCAGTTTTAGCATTTTGAAAATCATAAATTTGTCATAAAACGAAAACTGAGAAAACGCAATTTAAAAATTTCATAGCTGTAAAAAATATATCAAAAACCATAAGAATTGTTACCTATTTCATTGAATAAACAGACGTAATATAGTTCCCTTAATAAATAATAAACTTTTATATCAAACATAGTTTAGTGCTGCCGTAAAAGATACAAAACTCCCTTAATTTGACGAGCATTAGTACTTTTTTTTTTTTTTTTTTTTTTTTTTTTTTTGTAACATACTGAACAGCCTTCTAATTTTACGGGCAATACTATTTTAACACACAAGGTTCTATTTTAATTTTACGGGCAACACTACTATTTTAACCTATCAAGATGCCTTCTAATTTTACAGGCAGTGCTACTATTTTAATATACCGAGCTCTCTTTTAATTTTACGGGCAATACTACTTTTATTACAGGTTGGCTGTATGTTTCATCGCAACGTAAAATTACTGGCGATACGTCATTCATCCTCTAAATGTTTTTTTACGGGCTTTGTCTGGAATCTCTGCTGCCGGGCTTTGCCCGTAATTTTACTGCAGCATTTTTTACAGTGTACATAGTGATAATTTTACATATTTTTATACTACTTGATTGTTAATTAAAGAATTTATTTTTTGAAAACATGTAAGTTAAAAACGGAATAATAATAATAAAAAAAAATCACATTAGCTTTAAATTGCAAAAAATCAGCTTTAAATTGCTGAAATGTTAAAAAAAAAAAAAAAAAAAAACACAAAAATTACTTTGTTTTTTATAGTTTTATTTGAGTATATTTCAATAAATAAATAGTTTATTAGTTTATAGTTTAATGTGTTTATATTTTAATTCTAAATTAAATCTATTGTATTTCTATTTTGTAATTTAATTCGCTAATTCGATCGTCGTTTATTTTCACTAGCGTACAAATTGCATTTTGTATGTAATTACGTCGTAAAAATTAATTTTTAATAAATCTCTAAAATCCGAAAAATTCCGAAATCCGGAATCACCGCGGTCCCGCCGATTCCGGATTTTCGAGGTTCAACTGTACATATATATTGGATTAATCTTCCTCTTCAAGTATTATTAGACAGCTAGTCAAATAAAGACTAATTTCCCTTTTCATATGTTATCAGACATGCTAGTCAGGCAAATAGCCTTGATTAACATGCCTCTTCAAATATTCATTAAAAACTGACTCGCTTGCTTAGTCAGATACCTGGTGGCTGCTGACTAACCATCTGAATCAAGTGTAGATTCTGACTAACTTGCCTTGTCTGGTTAAAGTGGTTGATGTGGTTGATGACTAATCTTACTGGTCAGATAGTTTTGATTGTGGACTAGCCATCTTTGTTTGATAATATTAACCTTCCTAGTCTGGAGTAGTGTTTTGATGACTAGTTCAGCAAGTGCACTTTTTAGTTTTTGAGACTAGTTCAGCAAGTACACTTTTCAGTTTTGATGACTAGTTCAGCCAGTACACTTTTCAATTTTGGTGACTAGTTCAACAGGTACACTTTTCAGATTTGGTGACTAGTTCAGCAAGTACACTTTTTGGCTAGTCAGCTTTTTTGGTTAGTCAATTCTGTATTGTCAGTTGAGCATTTTGCCAGGTCACTGTGACCAACTTATTTTTCTGTGTGTACTATGTACAATACCCCTTATTGGCTAGTAATTCTAAGATATTTTTATTTATTTACTCAAATTTGTGAGTTTATAAGGGGTTTTTCACAAAAAGAATTTCGCAGCGTGGTTGAAATAATTGGATCGTGAAATTAATTACGCGGCATGGGAAAAAAAAAAAAAAAAAACTCATGAAATTTTTACTCTGGAAAATATCTAAAATCTAGCTCGTTCTTTTACCGAGCATTTGTTTAATTTTTACCATATTCAAATGAACTTTTGATAAATATTGCCCAATATATCTAGCTTTCAACCTATGGAATAAAAAATTTTCTATCTTTCGCGCATGCGCATTAAAAAATTATTTAGTATAAATGTTCACAACTCAGCGAATATTGCACGTGGGAATTTAATAATAAATTAATATTTAATTAATAATTTTTGAAATTTTTTTTTATATCTGCTTAAACAACTATTTAATTCTAGGAAAAAAAAAACATAGAAATGTTGTCCATAGTATATGGAACAATAGTGTTAAAGTTACAAGTCATTTCTAGCTTTTTATGATACAAGGTGATCCAAAGTATTTGCGCTTTTCTTCAATTTGAAGTTGGTCTCCTAATTGAACTATGATCTAAATCGACAGCCTAAAATGCGAGTTTTTAAATGTTCTTTGTATATCTGAAGTATCGGATAATTTCGTTCAGTATGTTTTTAGAAAGTCGAAACAAATGTCAAAAAAAAAAAAATCTAATAATTTGATTCCCCACTGTAATAACCATGTTTGTCTAATAGTCATGTTTGATACCAGTAGTGAACAACCATAAAATTATTAAATGTTAATACGAAAAGAAAAAAAAAGAAAAACAAGAAAAGAATAAGGAATAAATGAATAAATTACGAATTCTTACTTTAGTCATATGAAAGCAAAGGAAAGGATACATTAAATCAGTTAAAAAAAGTCAAGACAAAGCAAACAAAACTTTATTTCCTTATTCAAAAATTCAAGAAAAATCGACAAATTGAGAAGAAGTACTTTTTTTTTTTTTTCAATTAAACTAGCGTTATTCTAAAACTGATAGCTGAAAATATTTGTAGTTCAAGGCATTAATAAGCATTGCTGAGCCATGCTAGAATTAGAAAACTTTTCAGGGTTTAAATGTAAAAGTGTCCACAACTTCAATACAGGGCCCGCTACTAGCGCTTTTACCCTATTTATTCTTGTTTTAATGTTGCATTTGTATGCGTTCAAAGCTATTTATCGATTTATATAAAATTATACAGGGTGTCGCAAAAATAAATGGCATGAATTTAACTGCACATAAAAGAGACCAAAACAGGCCAATTTAGAATAAGAAGTAGGGTCCAAAAATGCCGCTTATACACAATAGGTTGCGATAACGAGTTCTGTAATGGAAATATATTGCTGGATGGGCTGTAATCAACATTTCCCACACAAATTTTGGCCAGAATGCATTGTTATACCAAATCGAAATTAGCTGACTATAATAAAAGTGTCCGTAATAAATTGTATTGATAAATGGCACATTAAATTAGGCCATAGAAACATTAGTCATATAAAGCAATTAGTAAACAATAACATGGCAGTTGGGATAAAACTAGACAACTACAAACATGATAATGCATGCGAAACATGCATTTTATCTAAATTAACGGACAATCCTTATCCCAAAAAGGCTCAATTTAGGGCAACAAAAGCACTAAAGTTGGTACACACTGACTTGTGTGGGCCAATGACAACCCCCACGGTTGGTAGAAAATACTATTTTTTAACCTTCATAGATGACTTTAGTAGATTTACAGTTATATACTTACTGAGAAATAAGGATGAAGTTTTTACAAAATTGAGGGACTGACATCAAATAAGTTCGGAAGAACTTTGCATGCAATCCGCTCCGACAATGGAGGAGAGTATACTGGAAGAGAATTAAATGAATACTTAACTAAATTAGGTATAGACCACCAATTCACTGTTCCCTATTCAGCTTCTCAAAATGGAACTGCTGAACGTAAAAATCGTACTTTAGTTGAAATGGCACGTTGTTTATTAAAGAATGGCAATTTACCAAATTCTTTCTGGGGGGAGGCAATAAATGCCGCAGTTTACTTGCAAAATAGACTCCCAACATCTTCGTGTGAATTAAAACCTTATGAATTATGGACAGGTCGAAAACCTGACCTATCGATGTTAAAACCATTTGGTTGTCGTGCCTATGCACAGGGCCTGATTACCCAAAAGGCTCAGGAAGCACAAGCTTCCCCTCTAAAATTTTAGAGGGGCCCCCAAAATGACTAAAAACAGATTCTTGGATTTTCTGTTTCATATTTTTACCCTCAAATTGAATTTTTTCTGGGAAAGGTCGCCTAAAGCAAGGAAAAATACTCACTATTTCAGGAATAAATAGTCCGTTATTTAGCCTCAAAAATCTGAATGTTCTTAATTAATAAGTTATGCGATTTTAATGTTGTATGTAGAAACCACCCAAGTATATGAATGAAAAAAAAAAAAAAAATCTGAAATGAAAGGGGAGGCCCAGGAATGATACTGAGCTTCCCCTAACTTCAAAGCTTAATCGGGCCTTGCCTATGCATACGTACAAAAGGTACACAGGGGAAAATTAGATAATACAGCACAGGACGGTATATTCGTAGGGTACGATATCGATAATAGAAGCAAAGGATATAGGATCTGAACAAATGGCAAAAACATAATTATTAGTCGAACCGTAAAATTTGTAGAAAATGAAAAACAAGCGATACTTAAATATGAAACATCACAAAACAATGATAAGAAATGTGATAATAAAAATCCATCACCAAATTTGCAAATAATGGACTAAGAGATAGATGAAAAACATAATTATTAGTCGAACCGTAAAATTTGTAGAAAATGAAAAACAAGCGATACTGAAATATGAAACATCACAAAACAATGATAAGAAATGTGATAATAAAAATCCATCACCAAATTTGCAAATAATGGACTAAGAGATAGATGAAACTAATGATAGTGTTGTGTCAGATAATTCACAAAATATTCCACATAGATCACAAAGATCTAATAAAATGGTACCACCAGATAGATTCGCATTCACAATACACAATGAAAGAATCAGTGAACCAAAATGCTGGGATGACATAATAAGTATGGAAAACCGTGTAAAAAGGGAAAATTGGATCAATGTTACATTAGATGAAATAAATTCACTCAAGCAGAATGACACCTGGGATTTAGTTGAGGTTTCACCAGGGATAAAAATAGTAGGATGCAAATGGGCATTCAAAGCAAAATATAACAGTCAGGGCCATGTTGAAAAATACAAAGCTAGGCTGGTTGCAAAGGGCTTTTCACAGAAATATGGAATAGACTACGATGAGACTTTCGCCGCAGTGGCGTCTCACACAACTTTGAGAAGTTTTTTGGCAATGAGTCTTTATAAGAATTTAAGTCTTAGACATATTGATATCAAGACTGCATTTTTACACGGTAAATTGAGTGAAGATATTTATATGCATCAGCCAGAACAGAAGGATACGTGGTATCCGGGGAAGAACATAAAGTGTGCAAATTAAAAAAGGCAATACACGGGCTGAAGCAGGCAGCGAGAGCATGGAATTTAAAATTGAATGAGTCATTACTTAACTTAGGTTTTAATCAAAGTCAGTTCGACAAATGTCTTTATAAACGTAAACAAAACGATGTAACTACTTACGTACTTGTGTATGTCGATGATTTGTTAAGAGCGGGGAATGATCAACAAATAAATGAAATTATAAACAAACTAAAACAAGAATGCCCGTTAGCAGACTTGGACCGTTAACAGACAGAAGCAAAACAATATCTTGGGATAAATATTAATCGTCCTAATGAAAATACAATGACTCTTGATCAAACACACAAAATACAAGAACTTATAGTCAAATACGGTTTAGAAAATTCAAAACCTACAGACACTCCTATGGAGACAGGCTACATAAAATGAAATGACGAAGAAAACCTTTTACCAGAAAATACACAATATAGACAGGCTGTAGGCGCATTGTTATATATTTCAACCGTGACACGTCCGGATATTAGCGCCGCGGTAAATATTTTGAGTAGAAGAAATGAGCGACCAAGAGCAAAAGATTGGGAAGCGGTAAAAAGGCTAATTAGATATTTAAAAAGTACAATTAATCTTAAATTGATATATAATAATACTAGCTGACCCGACAAACGTTGTTTTGTCATATAAATTATTTCTAGAGAATATTTTGCTAGAAAAAAATAACTAACTTATTGTAAGTGTGTAAGGATGTGGTATATAAGTGGAAGATGTATGGAGCGCTGTGAACGGTGAAAGAATATAAAAATAACAAAACACCAATCATTTATTTTTTTTTAATTTCTTAAAATTGATTCTTTAAAATTATATACATATCGCTACTTATAACAATATTACTAAAAAACAATATCAATCCCTTAATGCAACAGAGTGTACAATATTTTTTGTTATCCCATCTTTCGCCAATACAAACAAACTGGATGGTTTGCTCACTCGAGAGCCACGTATAATTGTCCGTGTGAAAAACATGATGTGCTCAAATCTAAGCCACAGACAGACATCGTTTGGCCCTGAGACTTATTGATAGTCATTGCAAATGCCAATCTAATTGGAAATTGAGGGCGTTTAAATTGAATTGGCACATCTGTGGGTATAATAGGGATTCGCAGTAGTAATATATTTTCACCTCGGAATTTGTCATTGAAAATGATGGCTTCGATAACATTTTTCATTAATTTTTTTATGACTAATCGCGTGCCGTTGCACAACCGTGGTGGGTTCAAATTACGAAGCAAAATAACCGGAGATCCAACCTTCAGTTGTAAAATATGCGGTGGCATGCCTGGTAAATCCAATGAGTTTAAAAACTTTGTTGGATAATTTACAGCTTCGGTGGCATCGCAAACTGTATCATTATATTTGTATGACACCAAGTCTCCTGGTAACAAATGTTGTATCTTGAGATTCAATTCGTTGACGTCCACATTTTTTGCTGCTAAAATTGCTCTTTCTGCCAGCCACTCATGATTTGTGTATCGTCTGTGTACATCGGGAAATATCTGGTCAATAAGAGCATCTTGAGAATCAATGATTGTGCAGAAATCGGTCGGTAATTTTATGCATCCAGTTTCATCTGTAGTAACTTTTCCATCGCCGATATATAACAATTGTTTTGAGAATGTTTTAGCGGATGGATCTTGAAGCTTTTGAACGCACAAATTTACTTTCAGTTGTACTTTTTCAACATTAAGCCACAATGACGATGATTTTAAGCACGCGTTGATCTCATCAGCGTATGTTGAACGCGGAATAACGGGAAGTGCTTGTCTGAAATCACCTGAAAAGAGTAACAGAGTGCCGCCAAATAGTTTGTCGTTGTTTTTTATATTTTTCAATGTCCTGTTCGACGCCTCAATCGAATGTTTGTGTGCCATAGTGCATTCATCCCAGATAAGAATTTTACACTATTTCAGCACTGTGGCCATGGACGATTGTTTTTTTTATGTTGCACACTGCGTCTGGGTTATTTTGAATATTTAGTGGCAGTTTAAATAATGAATGAGCTGTTCTGCCTCCATCCAATGAAATTGCCGCAATGCCAGATGATGCAACAGCCAATGCGATGCCATTATTTGATCGTATTTCGGCGAGAATTAGCGAAATAAGGAATGTTTTGCCAGTTCCACCTGGTGCACCAAAAAAAAAAAAGAATCCACCTTGTCCTGCCAAAACTGCGAGCATGATGCGGTCGTAAATGGTTCTTTGTTCTTCATTCATTAGTGGGACATTGCGAGCAACAATCGCTGCCATTTCTACAGTATTGTATTGTAGTTCACGATTCAATTCAGTGCTTATTAAATGAGATGCATTTCGATTTGTTGAATGCATACCGAAATGACTGAGTGGTAAGTTGGCAATGATAATGCAAAGATCTTCAATAGCAATCAATGCTTCATTGTACATAGCGTCACTGAATACTATCGTTAGATCGTTGCGCCGTGAACGATGTTGATGCAATATATCATCAGTCATTGTAATTATCCCATAATGTCTCTGCTCGGGCCGGGAAACATGTAGTCAACACTATAGCGAATAGTAGACGAATTTGTTTTGCTGTACAGTTCAGGCCTACTTCAGCAAGCATACACTCCCACTGGTTGTCGTCTTCCAGCAAGCCGAGTGCAAGGCATGCATCTTTATACGTTGGATACTGTTGTCCATTCACTTTACGTAAATCTTGAAATGACAAAGGGCCGATGACATTAACCAATAACAGTCGAAGATAAAAGCACTCAGTCTGCCTTGGATTGACTGTAAATACTCGTCCCAAGGTGTTTGATTTGAATAAACCGGGACATGCACCAATCGGCGTGCCTTGCTTGCGGGGCATCCATTTTTTTGTTGGAGCCCATGTGAAATAGCGTGGTACTTCTGAATAGAGTAATGTCCGTGCAAAAGCACCAAAACCATCCGCACGATTACACAATTCAAAAAATTCGGTGAGTGTAGTTTTTGGTGGATTTATAGCACGATCAATCGCTGTCTCGCTCGTGAAATATACGCGCTGGCCATTTTCAAGATGGACTGCTAAATGAAGAACTGCTGGATCCCGTTCATGAATTGGGAAACCAAAGATACGCCAAACAGCTTCATTGGAGCTGACGTACCGGCCAATTTGGTAAAGTGTTATTTCATCGTTGTTATTCACCGGAGGAGCATTCACATTGGTACTTTCAACTCGAAATATAGCCATATCACTGCCTTTATTCACATACTTGCAAATGTATTTGATGCTCTTCACTGAACTGCAGAACTGAACATTAATATGAGCATTGAATGTTTTGCTCAGCAGAGGCGAATATGGGGCCACCCAACGGTTATCAATGTCAATATCTATGTTGTTGACATAGATGACCGCCATAGATGATAAGATTGTCCGCCATTATCGGGATTTCTTCGACGATATATTGGATATCCGTCAACATTTGTGATCGTGAAATTTTTCGGAAAACTTTTAGTACATTTTCCATCTGCACAAATAATAATGGCCTAAAAATTCATTTTTCATTTTAACATAAAATAACTCCGTCGGATATTGACGAATTTTTTAAAAGAATATACCATTTTAACTAATTTTAACATTTTAACAATATTAACGTTGAAAAAATATTTTAAACACTGACGGTTAAAAATTCATTTTTTATTTCAACATAAAATAAATTCTGACATCGTGTTTACGATTCTAAAATATTAACTATGAAAAAATATTTTAAACACTTCGTAAGATACGGTTACGATTCTAAAAATATTAATTTTGAAAAAATATTTTAAACACTTCGTAAGATACGGTTAAAAATTCATTTTTCATTTCAACATTAAATAAATTCTGACATCGTGTTTACGACAACTCACGCCATCTAGGTGGAAAAATTGTTGAAAGAGTTGGTTAAAAATTAATTAAGAAAGAACTAATTAAGTTACAACTTTCATTTGTAAATCTAAACCATTCTCGAATCCACCTGAAGACACACAAAAAATTTCATTAAACTCAGTCCAGCCGTTTAGGAGGAGTTCAGTGACATACACACGCACAAAAGAAATATATATATAAAGATTGAAGAACCTGTCTTGAGTTGAGGGTATATGCCATGCGCGTAGCCAGGGGGGGTGCCCTGGGTGCCCGGGCACCCCCCCCGCTCAAGCACAGACATTCAGTATATTTAACAAAAACATATTGAAAACAGAAAAAAAAAAAAAAAAAAAAAAAAGATTTGAAGGTTAAAAAAAAAAAATTATTACTAATACGAATGATTCTATGCAATAGAAAGACACTTTCTTAAACATGGTGGTAAAATATATTTAAAAGAATAATCTAAATTGTTCATAAATTCAAATTTACTTGCACATTTCTTACAAAAATTTGCAAAGTATTTTTTTTTTTTTTTTTTTTTGGGGGGGGGGGGGGGGCGGGGGGTAAAAAAAAATGAAATTAGAAGTTTGTTTCACAGATTCCGATTGCGGAAAAGATCCCAGTGATCGTAAGCCTACAACAGGAAATTTATTCTGTATGATTTTTAGGCATTTGTGTGAGCTATGTTTTAATGCAAAAATTTTACAGATATCTGGTTTTTTCTTTGAGATGTGAAGGTTTACGTGAAATCACGTCCTGCACCCCCCACCCCCCTTGGGGGGTGAATTTCGCAAAATCGCTTCTTAGGGGGTGCTTACACTACATGATCTATAATCTGACCTAGTTTCGAGTCAGTGGCCCCAGTAGATTTTGCTGTGCGTTGATGAGTCAGTGAGTGAGTGAGTAAGTGAGTGGAAGTACTCTTTTATATATATAGATAGGAAAAAATAACATATACTGTACAAGCAAAAAACAAAAATCTGTATCGATGTCGTCAGCGGAAGCGGAATATATTTCCGCAGCAAGTGCCGCACAGGAAGTTAAATGGCTTATAAACCTTTTTGAAGAACTTGACATGCAGCAAAATTGTCCTATTACACTTTATGAAGACAATCTTTCCTACATCAAATTGACTGAAAATTGACAAGTTTCGACAGAAAACAAAACATATAGAATTAAGGTACTATCTGATTCGAGACCTTGTTGAACAGGGCATAATAAAGATTGAATATGTCAGTACGGAAAATATGATCGCCGACATATTCACCAAACCTCTGCCGAGACATTCCTTTCGAAAATAAGGAAAGCGCAGGTGACGTCACGCTCAGGGCAAAACACTCTACTTAGGGCAAAACATTGGTATTTCCACCAATACAGATTGTCCTTTTGCTACGCGTGAGTGGGAAAGATTGATTAAAGGAGCGTTTGTTTGTAAACATGCCCTTTCCTTATTGCGAATTTCTTTGTTGAACTGTGATTGAATGTCATCGAGTTTACGCAGTGGTGTTGGTGAAAAATAAACTCAAATGACATTCTTTCAATTATTACAAAAACTTTCTTTTTCATATTATTCGAAAAACATTTCATTTGACTCTTTTTTCTTCTTGCATATATACATCTACATTAGAGCGTCGCTGTGACACATTTGTTGTGATTAGCCGTCTGTATTCTATGTACGTGTAGTGAAGTCTGTTCGTTTTTTTTTTTTTTTTTCTCTTTCGATGTTTCAGTTTAATAAAAAGATGTAGTTAAAGAAAACATGTGAGTTCATCCTTTTATTCCCACAATATAATATAATATAATATATAGGGCCCGATTAACCTTACAATTGAGGGGAAGCACAAATCCATTTGGGGGCCCCCACTGACTTCTTGGTCTAAAGACTAATACAAACATCTCGAAAAATTTATAAATTTTTCATTGAATTTTGTAGTTACCTGGAATTGAAGACAATTAAATCGCTTAAAATATAGACAAGAAAATTCACTTGACTTTTGTACCAAGATATAAACTGGTGAAAGCCTACATTCACCACAACATATGAAATTATTCCATTATAAATGAATGTGTGAAAGCTTTATTAATATATATCCCATATAATCTAGAACGATAGTTGTGCAGTCAGATAGGAGTAGGACTGTGACGTTTTATAATCAGACAATGCTTTTAGACCACGAGCTTACAATTTGGGGCCTTTTCAAAATTTTCCAGGGGAAGCACATGCTTCTCGTGCCTATTGGGTAATCAGGCCTGATAATATATAATTATTATTCACAAACCAAGCCAAAAGAGGTTGGTTTAATTCATTTAAAACACTGTTATTTATATATTTAAAATTATCTTTTGAATAGTTTAGCTGAAAAGAAATGTATTCAGAAACCAAAAGTTCTTATTCATTTACGGAATACATCGGTTCCTGAAATCAGAAATAGCAGCGGATACTCATTAAACAAGGTGAGTGCATTTTACTTACCTTATAAACTTTGTTGAACTATTTTGTAATATATATTACAAACATCAAAATAAGTCAATTAAATATTTGATATATAATTTAAATAATTCTTTTGTCATTATCAACAACCATCACATTATTTGTGTGGATTTTAATGAGTGTAGGGCAGGCACACATGAAAACTACTATGTTGTGGTCACCAAATGACCTCCTTCTATATTTTTCTATACAAATTCACTCAATAAAAGTAATTTATTAAAATTATTATTTATTAAAATTATCCTGCATGATGAATGCAGACGATTTCCATTCTAGAGAAGTAGTATAACACTAAATATCCAAAGAAAGTAAATTTTATTCGCTGTATAACATCTTAAAAAAAATGCAATTTCTTTTTTTCTAAGTTTTTATATTTTTTTAAATGAAAAAAAAAATCTATAATTTAATTTTTAATTATCGCATATCGATGATTCAATCATTCGTTTTAAAGATATTGACGAGCTCTTTTGAAAGATACCCATAATGAAAATTTGCCACCCTCGGGGAAGGGGGAACTTCTATCCCAGGGGGCAAAAGTGATGGTACTACTATACAAAATTTTTTCCCAGTTGACTATTACTATTACAAATAATTATTTTTAGTTTCATTATGATTATTAAAATATAGGGGAAACTGGGGCACAGTGGACCACCCCTATTTAAATCTCTTAATATTTAACTCTTTTAGTTTATATTGAGACCCATAGATGACAGTATGGTACCACTTGTATGCATCCAAAAAACCACATGGTAAATGCTAAGGTAGCCATTTTATACAATTTTTATGTTTTGAGCTGCTCAAAGTAATTTTTCAAGCTTGAAGTTTTTTAAATTTTATTAGGACTTAACTATTGACAACAAATATTGGATAGTTGTTAAGAAAAGATAAGATATCGTTGTTTTTAAATTTATAAAAATTATTAGCATAATTATAATCTATATATAATTTTAATATTATTATTTGTTTAGTCTGGACATGGGGCACAGTGGTCCGTCTTCCAGTGTGCCTAAAAGTCCAAATTATATTTAATACCTTTTTTATTTTAGTTAAATTTACTTATACAAATATAATGTGACTCAAAATAATTAATAAAATAAATAATAATCTTAATGTTATAATAAAATAAATTTCTGAAAAAGGAAAATAGTTGAATAGTAGTATAATAATTATGAATATCTAAATTTAATAACTATTTGAATTGTTTAATATTAAAAAAAAATAAATAAAATGATTATGTGATATAATAAATAGTAAGTTATATAATTTTATTGTTGTTGTTTTTAGAAATAACATGTAAAAGATAAAAGCAGAATAATTTTAGTTACACTTATCTCACAAATATAATGTAAAGTATTAATATCTCAAAATAATTAATAAAAATGTTTGAATAGTAATATAATGTTTAATTATATATTTCATAATTTTTATAACTATATAACATAAATAAACAAATTAAAAATATATCTTATTGTTTTTGGTGATGGCACGAAAAGACAAAGAAAATCTGATATAGGATTCTTCCTCTAATTTGATTTCTTATTTATTTTGATTTCCTTTAAATTTTGGTAATTTTATTTCATGAAAATGTTCGAATTATGTTATTTAGACTAGTATTGCATAAGAAACTAATTTTAGAAGAAAAAAAAAAAAGAGTAATTTATATTAATTGAACGTGAACATCAGAGGTTGGTCCACTGTACCCGGGGTAAAAATAAAGCAAAGTTCATTTAAAGTTCGCTAAAAAATGTAAATATTTGATATTTCGATTTTACCATTTATAATTCTTTAGCATGGTCGCACAAAAGAATTTAGATACATTACGATCCCTATGACGACATTCAATTTGGAGAAAAATACTTAAAAACCTTATTATGATTTCCCCTTTTGTTTATTTAACGACTTCTCTCATTTAAATTTATTTAACAAGTTTATTACTAAATATTCAGAAAGTCAAGTAGAGACACTTCAGATTTTTCTATTACATAAGTGTGTTACTATACACCTTTGTTTAAAATATTCAATCAAAGACATGTCATGATCCGTGTAAGAAATAATATTTGATTCAGAGTTTAAAGACACAGTCACTATTGCTATCCAAACAATCATTCTAAAACTCCAAACTGCATTATCTTCTAAATGAGAACTTACAATTTAATAACAGACTAATGTGTAACTGCTGCCTTTATGACGTCAATCAAAAATGCTCGTTTCGAATTCGCTCAAAGGTCAGTTACAGAGACTCAAAGGTCACAGTTCATATTCACAAAGTCAAAAGATATGATGGTTCAGTAAACCATTCAGTAATTGCACGTGATTATTATTTTTTAAATAATTGTTTTTAATAATAATAAATTTTCCGGTGCCTTTAATATGTATTTTACAAAAAGTTTTTCACTATTTTTTCTGCTAGTTGGGTGTGTTTCAAGTTTCGAACTTTACAATGAACATGGTAAGAAATAATATTGTTGCATTAATGTTATTATTATGAATACCATATACATGTGTATTATACATATTAATTGTATGCATATTATATTAATGCTGTAATATATCCATGATTGTATGATACTAGACAAGTTATATGTTCTCCAATTAAATTATAGAATGAAATACTGTTAATAATTTGAATTTGGTGCAATAAATTGGTTCGAATTTTGGATTTAATTTTTTAAAAATAAGTAAACCATAAAAATTACTTATCGAGTTATGTAATAATCAGATGCTGTCGGGTAACACACACACACAAATAATAATAATAATAATAATAATAATAGTATTATGTATATATATACTTATATAAAGCTAATGTATATATAGATATATAGTTACTAGCTTTTATTTATTTATTTATTTACTTATTTATATGCATACAGTGACAGTTTAATTAAATTATCCGACGTAGCACTTTTACAGTTTAAGGTGTCTAGGTAAAATGAAATAATATTTAGTTTAAGGTGGCTAGCTTAACATAAATTACGAGATATTGTATTTGGACATTTCTAGCGTGCTTTAAACAACAACTCAAATTAGTTTTCCAAACAGTTTTATTTGACATAAATTTAAATCAGGGAAGGGGGCAGATACCGCCCTTTTACCCCCCTCCCGTTTGAGCATCGTAGCTACATTCGTGAAACATTTAAGACTGTTAATAAATTTTTTAATTTGTTTCAAATTATTTAGAGACTAGCCGCGCATCACTCAGACTAATTTTGAGGAGCCCTGTATGTTATCTAAAAACTATATACGCACCAAACAAAATGTACTTAAATTTATCACAGAAAAAAAAAAAGTATGACACAATTTTAAATGCATTTCGAGCCACTTTAAACGATAGCACAAAAAAATCAGATTTTTTTTTCTTCGTATGGCTTGGTAAAGAAAGGACAAACAGTTTTCATATTATACTCTATGCGAAATATGTTTTTGTGCCTGTAAAAAGTGCATATCAATGTCATTTTGTTTAGTACAGTCTAAAGATGTTAAACTTTACCTACAATAAATTTCGCTTGTAGACATGATCTATTTAAATATTTTTGCAGGACCCTATACACAAACTATTTGTTTAATTTCAAGAAAAAGTTTCAAGTAACATTCCTATATGATACTGAATTAAAATACTGACTTTGGACTTCCTTCTGTTATTTGTTATTGAGTTATTCTGATATCAGGCTAATACGTCCACAGACAAACCAACCGATAAAAACCTGATTTTCGCATTTAGGAAACTTCAGATGTGTAATATAGCAAAATCTCAATTTCGAAAATTTGACTCCAAAACCATATTTTCTATACTATGTATCGGTAAGGGAAAGTAAAAAACCGTGATTAGTTCATAATTCATGCATTGTTTCAAAGATAAGATTTTTTCCCCCTTCCCCATCATTGTTCCATGCATATCAAAAATACCAAAAAGGAAAAATTTAGAGAATCTTTGTCATTTTAAACATCACTTGACCTATTATAATAGGTACAATCTATTTAATATTTCTCTTACGTGGACCAGTTACGATTATATTTTGTCGAAACGATACGATAGTGATGTATTTAATAAAATACGCGAGGATAGAAAATAATATTTATAAGTGGACAAGATTTAAGCATGCGGACTCAGCTCAATGGTCTAATAATAATAATAATATTAATAATAATAACTAGCAAACCCGTGTGAAATTTTCGCACTTTATTTCTTTTCGTATTTACTTTTAAAATTTGAAACTCATAAATATTATACCAATTTCACCACCTAATTAAAATTTTAATTTACCAGAAGCCAAATTATTATTAGAAGCAAATCAATATTGTGCGATAGTGAAACCAAAATCACTCAAAGAAAGGTTTCCAATTAAAATGCATGGTTGACAACTCAGTTTTCATACTTCAGCAGGTAGTAGAGTTTTAGTGTAAGACCCGCATGTTTCCTTTTAAATTTTTGTCGCCATATTGGAGATGTCACTTTATTTGTTTCGGTATAATTTCTTGTTTTAAAAAATCTAATTCCTATTTTGATTATACTTTTTATAAATGCGTTTTTTAGTCAATTTATGACAATACACTCCTTCTCATATTTATAAGGACACTTTATATTTTGAAATAACTAATGTAAAAGTAATTGTGAACAAGATTAACTAAGTGCACTTAATATATCTAGTATTCTAAAAACCAAAATTGCTATAATTTTTTTAATATGAAACAAAATTAATAAAAAATAATACAAAATGTGTTTTACTCCACGTTTATAGATGTTCATAATTATAGGGACAATCCAGATTTTTTCATTTTATTTAAATTACTAGCAGATAAATTACAGTTGACATGCGAATTTGTTAACTACTGGGCTAGATTAATTCATATATAAGCCTTCAATTTTTCTTGGACGGACATTACTGATAATTCCTCGAAAAAAAGAACGTTCAAGTAGTGAAGTATGATAAATGTGTTTTTTAAGTGGAAGGATAATTTCAATCCGCCGAATTTCTAATGAAATTCGAAGATCTAAAATTGCTGAAGGAAATGTGATCAAACGTTGAACTGCTGGTTCGATAGGAGAGAGATCTGATGCAAAATCAGAGTTGTTTTACAGAGATCGAAGACTCATAATTCCTCTTACTGTTCTACTCATAATGACTGCTGCTAAATTTGCTCGTAATTTTTAACGAAAGGTTAGGGTCCACATTTATGCATATTTAAAATAATTAATAATATGTTAAAATGAATAAAAAACCTGTAATAATCAATCAGCATTTAATGGGGGAAAGAACGTCTGTGTTAAAGTTGAATAATGACAACATTAAATGGGAAAATGTTGCATTTTCGGATGAAAAACATTTTATTCTTGATTAACCAAATGGTTTTAACAGTTACTAGCACGATCTGAAGATAGCGAAAGACAGAGCAGATTTTTTGATTGCAGATATGAATCGGGCATTTTAAACGTGGATCTATGGTGCTCTGGGGAGCTGCTTCTACTGACGGCAGAATGAATTTAGTAATTTTTTTCAATTATTATGAACACCAAGAGAATATCAGCAAATTTTAAAGGTCGAATTATCAGATTTTTGTTAGATTTTGGGGGGAGTAATAATATTTTTTTCAACAAGACTTGCATTTTTGCTCTACTTTTACAGCAATAGGAAATAGTTTGAAGAGAGAAACTTCTGTATTATTGCCTTTCCCATTGTCTAAAAGTTGAAAAAACCTTAACTTATGATATTAGAAATGTGCATGCAAGTGGAAAGCAATTTTAAATAGTTTAAATGTATTCAGAATATCATATATGCTATATGAAATGGTATTGAAACTGAATATTTAAAAAAAAAAAATGTATATATATATATATACACCGTGACCAATAAGTTCTCATACACTTTCATATTTTTATTACAATAACACAAAATAAATCATACAAAAACTTTTTGCATCAAATTAAAGTAACAATCATTAAGTATCTTCACAATAAATCCTTTGGAATAATTCCGACTTTTAGTTTCTTACCTAGCTTAAGTCTTTTTTGAAATCGATCACATGCGGCACGCACGGCTTCCATTGACATTTCCTACCATATCTTTTGAATTACATTTTTAAATTTGCTCAAATCAGTGATTTTATAGTTATTCAGTTGGGCGAGCATATATGACCACGCAAAATAATTCAGGGGGTTCATATCCGGGGTGTTGGGGAGCCATTCGTTCTTTGGTAAAAAGTCAGCTAAATTTTGACTGCACCACTCCTGAACCACACGTGCGGTATGAGAAGGGGTACCATCTTGTTCGAAGCAGAAATATTCCGCCCCATACATTCTCTGGACATTTGAGAGTAAAACGTTTTCCAAAATCTCAGTTTTATAATATTAGGCATTGATTTTTAACCCCTTATCAAAGAATCCTAACGGGAGTTTTCTTCTTTTGGAAATAGCGGCCCAAACCATCAGAGACGAAGGATTTTGATAACGCGGAACGTAATGTTGGCTCTAAGGGATGTTATCAATAGAAACTGACCATACTCTGTCATTTTTGGGGTTGAGGCTTTGCTGTAAACTGAATAGTTTCCCGTCTGAAAAGACAAATTCATCCCCAGCGTGCCAAGCAAGAATTTCTTTTAACCTTTGCTTCCATTTCATCTTAGAAGACACTAAAACTCCGTGAATTTTAAGTTTTCTATAAACCTTGCACCCAAGGTCCTTTTTCAGAATGTTTAGCATTGACTCATTCGATATTTTGAGCTCTCATGCTAATTTTTTAGCAGATCTCTGTCCGTTTCGTCGTATCCTTTCCCTGACCCTTTTCGCAGCCTCTTTTGTCCGAACGGACCTCGGCCTGCCAGATCTTTTTCTGTCATCGACAGAGAACGTCTTATTATACCTTCTGATAGTTCTGTAAATGAAATATCTCTTCACCCCCAAGGCTTTGAAGTCTCTGAAAATTTCACCGGCTGCTCTTCTTTGACGAATTTATTTATCACAATTTCTCTCAATTTCTTCATTCTACCTAAATAAGGAAAAATTATAATTACTACAACATATACACTTGCAATAGCTTTATAACTTACACTAAATTGCCTGCAAAATATTTGGGACTACAGCAACACATATGTACAATTTTTTAACGTGCTTCAAAAGTTGTATGAGAACTTATTGGTCACGGTGTATATACCAGAGAGAATGTCTGGCTGTTTAACCCTAAAAAGAGACCCCATAAAATATTAATTTAAAGAATAACTGAAAAAAAATTACTAAAATTCGAGCTGTCCTTATAATTATGAACACCTGAAAAATCATCTTTTTACCATATTTAAAGTTTTTTAAGATAGAAAAACGATAAAACTTTTTAAATATAGTTTATTAATGAAATTCAAATTAATTAAAAATATATTTGTTTAAATAATAGTGTTCAGTGTTTAGTTAATATAGAAAAACGGGTGTCCTTATAATTATGAGAAGGAGTGTAATTCATATTCTATATATATCTTAAAGTATTGATAGGTTTAAAATGACGCTTGCAAAGATTCTGGAGAAGCAACTTTTAAAAATACATTCCATAAAATGGTCCGATAAGACAAATTTTATTTTTTCTTATTAGATCATTAAGCTGAAACCGCGTGTTTAAATATTATCCATTAATAAATATTATTTTTTTTTTTTTTTATCCTTGCGTATTTTAATTACATAACTATCGTAGCGTTTCGACAAAATGTAATCGTAATTGGTCCACGTTAGAGAAATATTATACAGATAATAATAAAGAAAAAACTGACGACATTTGTCTGGTGACATTATTTTATAGAAAAATGTATTTTACAAAGTTGCATCGTTAATCGTCAGAATCTTTACAAGCGTTATTTTAAACCTATCAATATTTTAAAGATATATACAGAATGTGAATTATTATTCTAAATTGATTAAAAAACACAATCATAAAAAGCATAATCAAAATAGGAATTAGATTTTTTTTTTTTTTTTTATTTATTTATTTTTAATCAACAAATTATGCCAAAATAAATAAATAGAAAGTCATCGCCAACATGTCGACAAAAATGTAAAAGTCGTCATGGGGGTCCTATACTAAAACTGTGCTGCCTGCAGAAGTATGAAAACTGGGTCGTCAACCATGAATTTTATTTTGAAACCTTTCTTTGAATGATTTCGGTTTCACTATTTTCACAATATTAATTTGGTTTTAATAATAATTTGGCTTCTGGTAAATTAAAATTTTAATTAGGTTGTGAAATGGGTATAATATTTATGACTTTCAAATTTTAAAGGTAAATAAGATAAGAGATAAAGTGCGAAAATTTTGCACAGGTTTGCTAGTAATTGTATACAATACTTATTTGCAAAAACGTCTTAAAATACATTAACAGCTTTGCTCTTTTTGATTTTTTAAAAAATTGGTTAAATTTATATTAAATAATTTAAAAATAATAAATAAATGTATAAAGAATAATGATAAATATATATATATATATATATATATATATATATATAAAATAAATGTATGAACGCAATACAGTTAATGCATGCCTATATAGGAAGAATAGAGTAATGTCCTGTCATATTAAATTAAATTTTGTTTTATACAAAATTTTATATGCATTACTTAGGGAAAAAAAAAAAAAGGCGTATATATAGCGTGCTTTGAATGGCGATTTGACTATTTCTAAAAAGGTTTGATTTTTCTACATACTATATATATATATATTCCTTTTTTGTTAATACATATATCAGACTAATCGATTATTACATTTGTCTGTAGGTTTGCTTAAATGGAATTAAAGAGAAAAGCACTTTATTTATTTAATGGTTTTCTCAGAACTAGAACACATATACAAGGATTTTCCTTTTAGCTTGATTGTGTTATAATTTTTGAAGAGATAATTTAACAGAGAAAGTTTTTACCAGTATTTCCTAGTAATTACACTGGAATCATCGTGGAAGGAAAAAATATATAGTTACATGTTTTTCATCATAAAATATGGTCTTAGAAAAAAAAAAAAAAAGTGTGCTTCAAATTACGTTTGAATTACAGAAATATATAAATTATTTCAGTTGTTTATTTTATTAAATCTTGTAAGTAGAAACATTAAAGTTTTAGGGAATCAAAGATAATAATACCTGTTCATACTCATTTGTTTATATTGTCAAGCAGAAAAGTAAATATTATCTAAAAGTAGCATCGCTTGTGCTCGCATAACAGCTATCTATAGTTTTAACATAAGAAATTATTCCTACGGTAGATATTACTTCTGTAAAATTCAAAAATTCAAGCTAAATAACAAATGCAACCAACATCGTTACTTTCTTTATTCTATTCTATTTCTTAAAACAATTTTCATAGATGCCACACGCACCACATAAACTTTAAATTTTACATCTACTTTTTAAGATAGTACGCGATCATGTTTTATATAAAAATTAATTAAATTCATTTTGTTACTTATTTTTATTTCATTTTGCACGCGCACTTTTTATTTCCTAATTCAAAATTATTAAAAAAAAAAAACTTTTTCGATAGTGTTTGTTTCGATACTGATTATTATTAATTTTCTTTTCTTTTCTTTCCAAAAAAAAAAAAAAAAAAAAAAAAAATGATTTTGATGAAATTCTGGCAAAAGGAGAATTTATTTTAGGACGGAGGACTATTAGTTTTTTTTTTTTTTTTTTTTTTTTCTTCAAATGATAACATTGCTTTCAAATTATTCAAGTTATATTTTCTATAAATTTTCGATTTCGACAAATGTCCAACTATCGAAAAATGATACCGCAAAAATCCCAGATTGAGACTAATAGTCCTCAGTCCTAAAAATATCTCAGCGTTCAATTAACTGCGAAAGCAAATAATTAAAATAACAAAAATTTTGAAAATTGATTGTATCATAATCATTCAGACATTAACCAATTCCAATGAATACACGTACAGCTGAACAATACGCTCAAAAATGCATAATACAAAATGGAATACAAAATAGATAGAATACCATACGCAATACCGATAAAATATTCTGATGTAGAAGCAAGATCCCATTGTGACTTTGCGACTCGCAATGGTGTCGCATGTACTACTTTAAAATTCTCTTAATTTAAACTATATAAAAATCGAATAAATTAAAATCTTGTTTTGACATGAATATAAAATAATTTTAATGGAATGTTTTACAGTCAGTATTCAGTGATGTTTATTCTTCTTGGAGGATATTTCAGGTAAATGTAATTGTTTTATAAGGAACATCAATATAAAATAAACGAATTTAAAAATTATATCTAAAACTTATTTATACTCTTGCAAAGGATGTTAACTTATGAAAATTTCCAACAAACTTTATTTCCAATTATCCAGTAAATTTTAATTCTACATTTAATATTGTACACATACAGGGTATCATTATAAAATTCACAAATTAAAAAATATATTAAATATGATATGTCTGACTTAATTTACGGAATTTATCCTCAGTATATTTCGTACATACTTTTTCGCCCGATTCGAATATATCTGATATTGATAATTTCCCCTTATCATTCTTCCAAATATGTTCACTTTACTATATATTTTTTTACTGGCACACTTTAGATTAATACTCTTATGTTATACATACACGCGCACATTTGCTAACACTCACAAATATATATACAAGGTGACAAGAAATAACTTGGACACACATAATACATTATAACTTTAATGATAATGAAAATATTACGACCAAACTTCAAAATAAATATGAATACATTATTTTGTCTAATATATTAACAAATTTTCAAAGTGGCTACTTTTAGCCTTAATACAGAGCTTTAAACGTGTCACAAAATTTTCGGCTATGGGCCGCAACTCACTCACTGATATTTTATCCCATTCCTTGCATAAGGATTTCTTTAGGGATGCCAAAGTTTTATGAGGTTTAGCACACACTCTTGTCTCCAAGATGTACCAAACAGAATAATCCATTGGGTTCAAATCTGGGGAATACGGTGGCCATTCTTGAGCTCCAATGAAGTCAGGAAAATTTGTCTTGCACCAATCTTGAGTGCGTTTAGCTTTGTGTGCAGGCGCGGAATCCTGTTGGAAGATCCATCTTTTGTTTCCAAAGAACTTTTGCGACCAAGGTAAGACAACATCTTCCAAAATGAGTCTGTGATATATTTGTTGATTAACCTTTATCCCTTGATCAACAAAAACAAGTGGTGTTTTCTCACTAGCACATATCCCACCCCAAACCATTACAGATTGGGGTCGTTGACGCCGTTCAACAATGCAAGAAGGTCCAGGTGCTTCTGTTGACCAAACTCTATCATTATGGCTATTGCGAGCTTGTGCAATCGAGAACAGTTTCTCATCGGTGAAGACCACGGATTAGGATACAGGATGACAAACTAGATAGGGCGGTCAGCGTGGGGAACGGAGCTTTATTTTCCGCATTAATTCAGCCGAACAGAGTAAGCGATCCGATGGCCGCCTGGTGTAGTATCTTTGAAACTCATCGGAAGAAAGGGAAAGCCCGCCCCTTCGGCTTCAGTCATCCAACGAAGGAACAGCCAGAAATGTAAAAACGCGCTGATTGGTGTATTTTCGAGATTTGGTCGCCCTCTATCTGTAAGATGAAAATTACTACCTTTCCGTAACATTAGTAATACATCCTTCTCTTTTAATCCGTGGTGAAGACAAACGTTTGCCATCGATCACCTGCGGCCCGCTTTAACAGTTCTTTACACCTTTGAAGTCTTGTGCGTTTCTTCTCTGCTGTTAGCTTCTGAGCCTTTTTCATTTTGTAAGGGCCGAAGACCAAGCTCTAGTCTTGCCATAAAACGTGCAGTTTCTCTGTTGATCTTCATTTCTCTAGCAACCTTTCTCATTGAAATCCTAGGATTTCGTTGAAGTCGGGTTTTTGATAACTTTCCGGTTTCTTGATGTGTTAACTGTGCGCTTTCTTCTTCTTCCTGGCCTGTCACCATCATGTCAGAGTACTTTAAACCTTCTGATTGTGTATGGAACCGTCTGCTTAGGCACTTTCAATAGTTGAACAATTTCACATTGTTTCTTTCCTTGCGTATGTAATTCAAGTATGTCAGATCGTTTGTTAACCATATCGGTTATCACAACTAACTTACTTACACCTGTTTAATCGCTTTCTAGGATCAATACTTAATGAAATAAATTTATAACTTTAGTGGTAGTTACAGATATTTCGTTTGAAACTTCGTTCAAGTTATTTCTTGTCACCCTGTATTTATAAAAAGTAAGAGCGAAAAAATATCTTTCTAAAACAAATAATCTATATGTGATAAACAAAAAAATCGACCTCTATATTACTTCAATGTTTAATAAAGATGTTCAGATTTGAAATATTTTAGATGCTATTGTGATATGGTAGCTAGAGAAACAAATACCACTCTGATTATTTTTAATAAAATATTATTCAATCATTTTATTGATCCTTACAATTATTTATGTGTAGTTATAAAATTTTGACTCTTCGTTTGTTAATTTATCAATAATAATAAATTTAAAATAAATTTACTTGACATATAAATTTATAAGAGACCTGTCAAATAATTAAATGTTTGGAAAGCAAACTCTCCTTTCTTCGTCAATACATCAAGCCATAGAAAAATTCAGCCCTTTTCGCACTTAACTCTGGTGAGCATAGAATATTCTAATGCAGACAAATGAGATGTTTAATATAATTTTTATTAAATTTATGAGTAAAATTTCTGAGAGGTTTATCATAATAATTATATTTGAAAGTCAAACTCTCCTTTCCTCGTCAATACGTCAGTACATAAAAAAATTCCACCCTTTTCGCACTTAATCCCGGTCAGGGTAGAGAATTCTAACTCGCACTAATAAGATGTTGAACATAAATTTTATTAAATTTATTTGTAGTCTTCAATTTGCTCTCTTACTAGTACTTAACCTTTGCGCATTTCCGGAAAAGAATTGGTCAAAATGGTTCTTTATGATGAATCTATGTATTTTATTTATCTAAAAATAAGTATTATGTACACAACATACCCGCTGCCAAAACTTTTAAAATAGGTATTATTACGCAACAAAAATACCACAACAAGAGTAAATGGCTGTTTTTTGTAAGAAAAATCGTTGTTAATTTAAAATTTACAGGATCACACAAAAATATTCAGTTACATTAATGACTATAATTGGAAATTGCTGAATATGCATTTTCGTTTGCGTTAATCGTTTTTAACACTTTCTTAACATGTTACACAGTGATTATGATATGAATTCGTCTGTATACCTGGATTTTTGTCCGTTTGTCTATGTGTCCGACTGCCAGCCCCCAACGCTCCAACGCCAGTAAATATTCTCAGAATCTCTTCAAAGTAATATATGTTATTCAAGTTCACTATAGAATGTTCTCTATTTAAAATAGTATCAAGAGGTCCTGTACAAGAGGTTTGTGTACAGAGACATCCAGAAAAATGCCAATGCATTGTATTTCGGTACAGACATTTTTATAAATCACATTTAAATAGCTTTCTACTGCAAAAATCATAAAGAAATTGACATTTATTGTTAGTATGCTAAAATAACGTTTTGTAAAATATGATAGGCTTAATTCAGGTTTACAGGGCTGTATTAAAATATTCAGATACATTAAAGGCAGAAATTGGAATTTGCAAAAATCGCATTTCCGTTTGTGTTAATTATTTTTAACACTTTCTGACAATGTTTGAGAGTGATTATGAATTTAATTAGACTATTTGTCTACATTTCTGTCTGTCCATTGTATGATAACCTAGGCAAAATATATTGAAGGTTAAATGATACAACGTGTACCTGAAGTTGGAAAATGTTAATAATCAATGTGTACTGCATGTTTTTTTGTCCTTGCTTCACTTTAAAAAAGTAAAAGTAAATAAAATTATTTTTAAAATAAATGTTCACAAGAAGGTATGGAATTTCTTCTTTTTCTTTTATTAAAAAATTGCTATATAAAGATTATTATTTCTGATAAAATATTCGATCAGCTGCAAATTTAGACACATCGCATCAAAGCCATCTTTTGACGTGCTTTTCTCTGCGAAAAAAATACAAACCTTGAAATCGGTTGTATCTAGAAAGGAAAATAAATCGAATTCCATCGACCTCTAAATTAAAAGCTGTTAGTGAAAGATCTAAAATTACTGAACTCGTCTGTTAACTACTTACTTTTTCCGCATCCTGTCATGCTATGCCATATCTATAGGTCAATGACTCTCATATTGTGAGGGTCATCCTGCAAACGAAGGCGAAAGCTTACCGAAAATGGACTACAGTGGCCACCAACCACGAAATGTTGAGTTAAAAAGAAAAAAAAAGAACAAGAAACAAACTAATGTGGTACATACACGACCTTCTCTTATCATGCATTTCAGTACTACAAAGACAGATTGCAGATTATATTGCTGTGTATAGACCAACGTTAAAGAGAATTCAAACTAGGTTTAGAAACAGTTTTATTTTGCAAAATATTCCATGTGAGGGACCCCCCCCCCCCCCCACACACACACCTCAACCCCAGTTTATTGTACATTTGAATTCCCAGCAATTATTTGTTTTTTAATTAAACCGATGATAGATGTACACAAAAATCAATAGTTAAAAATTTGGCTTTAGTATTCATGGAATACCAAAACGCGTAATTATACAAAATAAAAATTCTTAAAGTTAACTCAAAAAAAAAAAAAAAAAAAAAAAAAAAATCTGGAGTGACTCCACTCGACTTTCTGAACATTGAGTAATTAACAGTTTTATAGATAAAGTAAAGAAAGAGGAGTTGTTAAACAAACAAAAGAGAGAAAACCATAATAGAGTGTTAGAGTATTTTTCTCCATATATTACCCGATGTTTTATTTAACGCTACTGAATTTTAAGCCCATAGATCATAATGATAAAGAATTTTTCGTTGTGTCCCTGTAAAAACCTATAAATGCTAGATTCACCAAAATGCTTATAGTTAGTGCAACAGTGATTTATAATACTCATATAAATTTTCAGCTCAATTGAATACGGCGTTTAGATGCTATCGCACTTTTAAAGATTTGGTCCCATAGGCCATAAAGATAAAGAATTTTTCTTTGTGTCCCTGTAAAAAAACTGTAAGTGCTAGATTCACCAAAACATTCTCCTAGATTCACAGTTGGTGCAACTGTGACCTATAACATGTGTACAAATTTTTTGCACAGATTAATAAGGCGTTTAGACGCTATCACACTTTTAAAAATTTGGCCCCATAGGCCATAATGATAAAGAATTTTTCCTGGTGTCCCTGTAAAAAAATTATAAGTGCTAGATTCACTAAAATCTATAGGGTTCGTACTATGGTGACTTACAATATACGTACCAACTTTCAGCTTATTCAAACAAAGCGTATAGACACTAGCGTGTTCACTCACAGACATATACACATACATACACACACATACATATATCATCGTAAAAATAGTGGAAATGAACTCAGGGGACCTCGAAACGCATAGAAACATCAAAATCTCAAATTCGGATTTTTGACATGATTACAGTACTTTCCTCACTATGGTGTTCGGAAAGTAAAAAAAAAAAATTGCTGTAGATGGTATGTAGAAAGAATTTTTGCGCAGTTTTCCTGGACAAGCTAAAATATAGCAAAGCATTTCCACCAATTACATTTTATAAAAAAGAGCATTTTCGCTTAATTATTGCTAACCCTGTGTGTCTTCTATAAATTATCTATGCGACACATTGTGTATTTAAATATAGTCATGTATTAATAATACACAGCACACCCTGAAATACACTTTTAGAAATTTCCAAGTATAGTACGATAATATCTGTACCCCGGAGGTAAAAGTACACCATGTCCCAAAAATGTAATTTTTCAGGAGAGCAGCCTCTGTATTTTACCATGTTTTTATTAACTTCGATTCTTGTTTGCTTGTTTGTGTACAAATCTTGCAATCGATTTTTAGCTAACTTCCCTTCTAGCTAGACATTTGAAACTTTCAGAATAACCCAGAACCCGATGACAACACAATACTTCGAAGCCCGATTTTCGAGTTTTTGATTAGTTTTCCTTAAATTAATTAAAACATGAAAATAATAACCTCCTAATAGCTTTAAAAATAGCCATTAAAATAGTAGTCGATCACTATACCAGTTAAATTTTGCAAAATTACTTGTCGACTGACCGTCTTCGATTACAAAAATCGAATGACTCGTCTTTTTCTAATTCATTTATCATTCTACGGCCTTTAATTTTACAGTATAAATTACAATCAGTATTTTGCGGCTACTGAATACGTGTTAAATACAATATGATTAAAAATGTATGATGGTTGGAAAATGTTTCTCATGACTGTGAATATGTACAGACTTTCTCTCTTTTTTTAGCCTTGTGATTTATCATTAAATACACTCATATATTCGTCTACATTTTCAATGCTTAATAATAATAATAATAATAATAATGAAATATTCAAATTAATACAAAAGATGAAAACTAGCTTTAATTCATTATTTCATTAGCTTACACAAATATGTTTTCTATTATCATCTTTCAAGTAAAATGTAAACAATGTTATACCAAAATGAAATCGATATGTTAACACAGTAACTTAAAATAAATTTGGAAATTTTAAACGATTTTTCTTTATTATTATTAGTAGTAGTTGATTTCGTCATTATTTTTGCTTATTTAACTTCCCGCTTTAAAAATTAGCTGCATTAACTAATATTAATAATAATAATAATTAAACTGTTATTCAATTAAAAAAATATATTAAGCTGTTATTAAATAATAATAATAATAATAACAGACATGCCAAGTCTCCTGCTTTTGGCAGGAGTCTCCTGCTTTTTGCTTGTTTCTCTATGCTCCTGATTTTCCACTCATTTCTCCTGCTTTTCTGATGTAATTTTTATCTATCCCTCTTAGCATAATTTATGCTTAAAATTTGTGGGATTGGATAAAACAATTTGAAAGAAAATTGAAATTTATCTTGCCCTGCAGTTTACGTTCAGTTTGAATGTGAATTACTACACAATGCTTTGAAACTAATTTTTGCTAAGAATAAATTTTTAACTTTCATTTTTGCATAATTAAAAATGTCTTATTATCAAAAGATTTTTTTTTTTTTTTTTTTAATACCATAACTATTGAAAACTTAAAGAATTCAAATCTCATTAGAATATAGCTGATATTTTCATTTCCTTATTACCTTTTCTTTTACAAAGATAATTAAGATTCTTATTGTTTTGTATTAGGAGCAGAATGATCAAATTTGTCTATTTTGACTTAAATTTTAAACAACTGTATGTCTGAGGTTTTTTTTTTTTTTTTTTTTTTTTGATAGTTTGTTTTACTGCAAGAAACATATATTATTCATTTAATTTTAATACTGATGTTTTGTAAATACCTCCTAAGCTTATAAAGCTTTACTTAAAATTAAATTTGCATTATTTTACTCATTTTTCTTACAAACTTTCTTGTTGGAAAAAGTCTCGTGATTTCTGTTAAAAAATCTCCTGCCTTTTTGTCATTAGAAGTTGGCATCTCTGTAATAATAATTTTATTTATTTGGACATTTGGACAATTCTCGCTCACACCATTTTTTGAAACTTATTCGACTGGTTTTGAGTAAGTCCTATATATTATCTATAAATTGTACACACAACAAATAGTGTATTTAAATCTTTCATAGAAAAAAAAAATCATAACACAACTTGAAATGTCCATTGAACTTCTAAGAAGTGGATGAATTTTTTTCAGATCATATTCTATGTGAAACGTGCTTTGCGCATATAAAAGATAAAGTTAATTTCATGATGTTGTCAAAATGCATGATGCAGTCAAAATATATTAAAATGTACAACGAGAAATTCCCCCACATTCATAATTTATTTTAATTCTTTTGTATGTCTCTGTATATGAAACATTCTTTCGATTTTTATAAAAAGTTTCATGATATATCACAATATGATACAGATTTTGAATACGAATTTAGAATTCTTGTAATATCTGCTTTCGAGTTATGCTGAAAACACACAGAGAGAGAGGGTAAGACAGAGAGATCCACAGATTAATTTCTAAAAACCTGATTTTCGGATTCAGAGGACCTTAAAACGTGTAACTGTAACAAAAACTCAGTTTCGAAAATTTGACCCAAAACGATACTTTCTTGACCATATATGGGTAGGAGAAAGTAAAATTCCGAATCATATATTCACAAAATTTATTATATACAAGAAAATTAGTTTATTAATTTTTGGGAATTCCGCAAGAAATATTTTGATCCGGGTTTAATATAATAACGTATATAGTTTACCATTATTAAACGCTTGTAACTTTAATATATTAAATTACTTGTTTACTGAGATTTCCAAATAGGATAAACAACTTCCTGAAAGTTATTTTTCATTTCACTTATCCTTCAATTTGTAGTAATAGGATTAAATCTTTTACAAGGTCAGTCAGTTTTTCTTTTTATAATCTGGGATACTAATATCTTGTTTACTTTAATAACGTATATTTTTTGTTTATAATTCGTTTTTAAAATTAAGTTCACTGCATTTTCAAGGATTCCAAAAATTTATTAATTTATATATTTAAACATAATTCTTTTTCTTTTTTTTCTTTTTTTTTTTTACCATATTCATTAGATATTATTGACGAAAGGATTTGTGAATATTTTGGAGCCATATATTCTGATAATTTACATGTTTTTAAATGTTGTGAATTTTTTTTTCTTAATATTTATGGTGTTATAAATAAGTGTACGATTATCTTTTTATGACAGAAATTTTACAGGCTTCTTATATACTCAAGAAGTGAATTGGACGAAATTTTATATTTAGTTAAATAGTAACATTGAGGCGTTCAGATAAATCGTGATCAAGGACCTCGCTAAAGGTGGGGGGGGGGGGGGATAATGAGGAGTTCTCCCTCCTAAAGTTAGAACATGTTGGTAGATTTGGCACACTTGTTATCATTATTATTATTTTCTTCTGTTGTTATAAATTATAATCAATTTTCAAATCCTAATACGTGGCGGGCCGCGGTAGCCCAGTCGGTAGAGCGCCGGCCTCGTAATTGGAAGATTGCGAATTCCGGTACTCGAGCCGGCCAAAGACCGTCGTGTATAGGTGGCTGGTGCACGTAAAATCTGTCGTGGCCGCAATGTCCTCCGTGTTCCCATAAAAAATTATACCTCTGGGGATCACCGGAGCGGGAGATCCATCCCTTCCGTCGCCAATTGTCCATCTGCGCAGCACTAGTTCGACGTAAAACCCAACCAACCAACCTAATACACGGCAAAATTAAAACCTTACGTGGCAATTTTTTTCCCTAAAAAAAAAATAAATAAAAATAAAATAAACACTTTTGAATTTTTTGCTGATTTGGTAAAATTATAAAATTGCTTGGCAAACTTGCTGAACTTATTTTTCTTTTAATAAAAAGTATAATACAGTTTCTAATTCTGGTAAACTTGACAAAATTATAAAAACGCATAGTTAGTAAAATTGTTCAATATTTTTTTTAATCAAAAAACATAATATCATTTTATAGTCCTGATAGGCATAACGAAATTACCAGCCTAGTTGAAAAAATTATTGATGCTTTTTTTTTTCAAATTTAAACCAAAGTAATATATTTTTAAATTCTAGTAGACTTGTCAAAATTACTAATCTAATTAGCAAAATTGTTAACCCCCCACGGAAAAAAAAAAAAAAATAAAATAAAAAAAAATAAAATAAAATAAATAAATAAATAAAAAACTGAAATACATTTTACATTCCTGATATACCTAAATAAATTATTGAACTTATTTTCTAATTCTGGTAGATTTAGCAAAATTATTAAACTTATAATAATACTGATAGTAATATAACTGCAATTAGGTCTTTTAGACAAGGAGGATTTTCAAAAGGAGTTGGCGAATTTGTTAAAATAGTTTTTCACACTTTCCAACAAGGTTGAAAAGTGTTTATGATTTCGGTTTGTCTGTCTGACTGTCCGCGCTCTGGCTCCTGCAAATATTGATGGAATTTCTTGAAACCGATATGTATTATTCCAGTTCACTATGTGATGTTTCTTAATGAAAATGGAGTAAATACCACCACTGGTTTGTGTACAGGTACACCCGAAAGTATTCCAAAGCATTGCGTTCTATGCTAGATATTTCTATAAACCATATTTTAATAACTTTACACGAATCATACTGAAATTGAAATATACTTTTCATGTGCACGAAAGAATGCTTTCTGCAATATATAGTACTACAATACAAGTAACATTAAGATTTACGGGACCGCACACAAATATTCAGAAATATTAAAGGCTATATAAGAAAATTGCTGGAATTGCATTTTCATTTTTTAAATTCGTTTTAACACTTTCTAACAATGTTTAAGTGTGAGTATGATTTGAATTAGTCCATCTATCTGTCTGTCTACCTGCCTTTAGCGTCCGTATATATTTTCAAAATTTCTTCAAAATGATATACGTTATTCAAATTCGCTATGGAATGTTATATAAAATAGCATTAATAGGCCCTGTACAACTGTTTCGTGTACAGGGATACCCTTAAAAATACCAATGCATTGCGTTTTGTGAGAGGCATTTTTCTGAATCATTCTACTGCAAAAATCTGAATGAAATTGACATAAACTGTTAATATGCTAAAATAATGTTTTGTGTAAAATACGATTATTTTTAGCGTTCAGATTTAACAGGGCTACACTAAAATATTCAGATACATTAAGTGCTACAATTGGAAAATGTTGGAATTTTATTTCCATTTGTGTTAAGCATTTTAAACACTTTTCATAACAATGTTTAAGAATGATTACGAATTCAATTAGTCTATCTGTCTGCCTTTCTGTCCTTCTGTCTGTCCATTGTGTAATAACGAAGCAAAAGAACATTGATAGTTAAATGATGAAACGAGTACAGTTGAAAAATGTTAATAATCAATGCGAACCGCATGACTGTTCGTCCTTGTTTTAAATTTAAAATCCATAATATACTTTCTAACTTTGATAGACACACTTAGCAGAACTGAAAACTGAGTGGGCAAAATTATTGAATTTTTTCTCAAAATAAAATCAGTATTATATTATAGTTCCAAATTTTAGTAGACTGGATAAAATTGTTACTTATTATTATTATTATTATTATTATTATTATTATTATTATTTTAATTATAATACATTTTATGATTTTTGAAGACTAGAAAATTATAAACCTAGTTGATTACTTTGATAATTTTTACTTTCTTCTATATGTAATATAGAGAAAGTATTGGATTCGTAAAAATTTTCGACCTCGGGTTTTTGATGGATTTACACGTTTTGAGAGCTGTAGAACACGATTTGACCATTTTTAGAAAATGTCTGTCTGTCTGTCTGTCTGTCTGTCTGTCTGTCTGTCTGTGTGTGTGTGTGTGACAAAATTTTGTGGCAACTGTATCTCAGGAACTACTATACAGAATTTCATACAAATTGGTGTGTAGTTGCACCTTGACATAAATTAGTGCCTATCAACTTTTGGTAAAAATTGTCTTACAGGTTGCGTTGCCATCCCGCTTTTTCTAAATTTTTAACATGGTGATATAGGACAAAATTTTGTATAAATGTGCATAAAGAGAATTATATTTTGGTAATCATTATGAAATTTACAAGAATTATTTATAATAGAGATAGTCAACTGGGAAAAAATTTTTGTATGCGTAGGAGCCTCGCCACCCCCCCTGGGGGGGAAGTCCCCCCTCGAGGGGAGTAAATTTTCAAGATGGGTATCTTTCGAAAGGTCTCGTCAATACCTTTAAAACGAATGGTTGAACTATAAATCTGTGATAATTTAAAACAAAGTTATCGATTTTTTTTACTTTTAACGAAAAAAAAAAACTTAGAAAAAAAAATCGTTTTTTTTTTTTTTTTTTTTTTTTTTAAACGAAATTTAACCAGACTTGGTATTTAGTTGACATAAACTGTGGCTGATTAGATTTGGGGATCAATCGCTCAACAGGTGGCGCTGTGATCGTTTTTCTAAATTTTTAACATGGACAAAAGTAGTACAAAATTTCGTATAAATGTACATAATGAGAGTTATTCTTAACCTGTGATTGTGAAATTAATATGAATTATTGATAATAGTAGTATTTAATTAAGAAAAAAAATTGGGGCATCGCTTCCCCCCCCTAGGCGGAAGTACCCCCCGGGGTGGGGTAAATTTTCAAGATCGGTATCTTTCGAAAGGTCTCGTCAATACCTTTAAAACGAATGGTTGAACTATAAATATGTGATAATTTAAAACAAAGTTATCGATTTTTTTTACTTTTAACGAAAAAAAACTTTGGAAGAAAATCATATATATATTTTTTTTTAATATTGTTACTGCGTGAATTTGTATAAGAAAATATAGAAGAAAGTCTTGTGGTGGCCACAACATACTAGTTTTTAATTAAAAATTGTAGTACTTTCTAATTTTAATAGATTTGAAAAATTATTGAATTTCTTTGAATCAGAAACTTATTAATTTTGGTAGACTTGGTAACACTAAAAATTTAGTTTAATAACTTGTTAAATTTTATCTATTAAATCAAAAGAAAAAAAATCTGGAGTGACTCCACTCGACTTTCCGAACATTGAGTAATTAACAGTTTTGTAGATAAAGTAAAGAAAGAGTAGTTGTTAAACAAACAAAAGAGAGAAAACCATAATAGAGTGTTTGAGTATTTTTCTCCATCTATTACACGTTGTTTTATTTAACGCTACTGAACTTTGAGCCCATAGATCATAATGACAAAGAAATTTTCGTTGTGTCCCTGTAAAAACCTATAAATGTTAGATTCACCAAAATGCTTACAGTTAGTGCAACAGTGATTTATAATACTCATATAAATTTTCAGCTGAATTCAATAAGGCGTTTAGATGCTATCGTACTTTTAAAAATTTAGTCCCATAGGCCATAATGATAAAGAATTTTTCTTTGTGTCCCTGTAAAAAAACTGTAAGTGCTAGATTCACCAAAATCTATACAGTTAGTTCAACTGTGATCTGTAACATGTGCACAATTTTTTTGCTCGGATTAATAAGGCGTTTAGACACTATCACATTTTTAAAAATTTGGCCCCATAGGCATAATGATAAAGAATTTTTCTTTGTGTCCCTGTAAAAAAACTATAAGTGCTAGATTCTCCAAAATCTATACAGATTGAGTATTTGTGATCTATAATATGTGTATAAAATTTTTGCTCAATTGAATAAGGCGTTTAGATGCTATCGCACTTTTAAGATTTTGCTCCCATAGGCCATAATGATAAAGAATTTTTCTTTGTGTCCCTGTAAAAAAACTATAAGTGCTAGATTCACCAAAATCTATAGGGTTCGTACTATGGTGACTTACAATATGCGTACCAACTTTCAGGTTAATCGAACGAAGCGTTTAGACGCTAGCGTGTTCACCCACAGACATACACACATACACACATACATACACACATACACACACACATACATACATCATCGTAAAAATAGTGAAAACGGACTCAGGGGACCTCAAAACGTATAGAAACATCAAAATCTCTAATTCGGATTTTTGACATGATTACAATACTTTCCTCACTATAGTGTTCGGAAAGTAAAAAAGTACACCTTATATAATAATGATAAACTTGGTAGAATAATGAATCTAGTTTTAAGACTTTTTTCCCCTTTAATATAAAAAATTATAATGTAGTTTACGGTTAAATGAATATACATCAATTGAATTCATTAAAAAAAAAAAAAAAAAAAAATCTGGTGTGTCACTCACACAACTTTCTCTTACGTGAAATTTAATACTATAAATACAGGTTGGAGATTAAGAGGTAAGATAACGTGTACTGTCATGTAAACCTATGTTAAACAATTCAAATTAGGCTTAGGAAGAGTTTTATATGATAATTAGTTCTGTGTGAGGGAGGCTACCGCCCCCCTCAACCCCCCGTTTCATTAATGTACAAAAAACAAGCGACAAATATTTAGCTTAAAACATACATTAATTACCATATCTCTATGAGGAATACATTTTTTTAATACTTCTAGTCAACTATTTCAGGTCCCTGCTGCCTTCGGCAGCGTTTATATGATTCAACAGAAAATTTATTTAACTAACTTCCCGATTAGCTAGACATTTGAAACTTTCAGAATAGTTCAGAACACGGTGAAAATGCATTTTAAAAATATTTTTAGCCAATTGCCTCGGGACCCTGCTGCCTTCGGTGGCGTTACCAGTACAAATCTTGCAATCAATTTTTAACTAACTTCCCGGCTAGATAGTCATTTGAAACTTTTAGAATAGCTCTGAACATGGTGACAATATTTTTTTTAAATACTTTTAGTCAACTGTTTCAGGTCCCTACTGCCTTCAGCAGCGTTTATATGATTCAACAGAAAATTTATTTAACTAACTTCCCGACTAGCTAGACATTTGAAACTTTCAGAATAGTTGAGAACACGGTGAAAATGCACTTTTTAAATATTTTTAACCAACTGCTCCGGGCTCCTGCTGCCTTCGGCAGCGTTACCAGTACAAAGCTTGCAATCGATTTTCCCTAACTTCCCGACTAGCTAGACGTTTGAAACTTTCAGGATAGCTCAGAACACGGTGACAATATATTTTTTTAATACTTTTAGTCAACTGTTTCAGGTTCCTACTGCCTTGGGCAGCGTTTATATGATTCAACAGAAAATTTATTTAACTAACTTCCTGACTAGCTAGACATTTGAAACTTTCAGAATAGTTCAGAATACGGTGAAAATGCATTTTTAAAATATTTTTAACCAATTGCCTCGAGACCCTGCTGCCTTCGGCAGCGTTACCAGTACAAAGCTTGCAATCAATTTTGACTAACTTTCCGGCTAGATAGCCATTTGAAACTTTTATTTTAGCTCAAAACACGACAGCAATGAATTTTTTTAATACTTTTATCCAATTGCTCCGGGTTCCCGCTGACTTCGGTAACGTTTATATGATTCAACAGAAAATTTAAAAACATGGTATATAAAAAGTTCTTTTTATCTTGTAATTATTTTCCTTCAAGTTTTCTTCTATAATGTAGCTTAAAAGTTCTGTTCAGGATCATTATAAAGTTTTAAAGTAAAATATTCTACACCTTTGATGACATGGTCAGCGTTAGTGATGCTAGAATCCATTTGTTCTGGAATGATTGATGTACGTAATTTCTGTACACGAATCAGTAATGTTTGATGTATAACAGCAGTAATACAATCATTTAAGTTCAGTTTTGGAGTGTCTTACAAAAGGACAAAATTGTAATGTTTTTTCTTCTACATATTTTTTTGATTTGCAAAATATTAATGTATAATGTTCGAAAAGTACTTCGTATATATGAAGGTAAAAGGGTTAACACTAGAAGGAAAAATATCGAATGGGATTTTCCGACTAAAAAAAAAAAAAAAAGTGGAATTTTTCAAATTTAAATGAGTAATAACTTTTTTCTTGATAAAATAGTTTGCTGCTTCTGAAAGTCAAACTATGTAGAATTTAAAATTCATCAGAAGCGCAGATGAAATCTTCAAATTCTTATAACGTAATCAGTTTTCAACTTATTTTTAATTTAAAAAAAAAAGAATTTAAAGTATTTTGAAATGATTGCCCGAGAAGCTAGAGATAAAGAATTAAACATTTATTATAATACCCAAAGCAACTAAAAAGTGAATGAAATATTGGATGAACAAATGGAAAAAAACTGAGGGGAAAATACCACATATGGAATATTTAAAAGCACGATTTATAAAAATATGGTGAAATTCTCGCAATTTCACCCTCTAGTGTGAACCCTGAAAGGTAAAATTCTGCAGTATATGGTAAAATTTTTAATTTTATAAAAGAATAATGAATAATAATTATTCACTTATAAATGGAGCATTGCAGTGAAAACTGCTACAAAGAGCGAGTTAACTTGGTTGATTATGATAGCTAGTGGGAAGGTGAAAAGTAAAAAAAAAAAAAAAAAAAAAAAAAAAAATTAAAATGATACCATTTAAAAACGTCCTTTTCGTTATCTTGGAAATTCTCTTTATCTTTTATTTCTCTTTGGAAAATATCTGTAAAAAGGTTTGAAAACTTAACACTACATATACATATATTGTGCTGTGCTGGCTGTTGTGTGTTTCAACATTTTGTTAAAAGATCAAAAAATCTAACTTAAAATTTTAAACATAATAATCTATAATAATAAATAATAAATAAATAAATAATAAAAACAAGATAAAATACAATCAATACTAATAGCATCTACATGTTTATATATTCTATAAACATTTTAATATTGAAAGGGTTATCAGGCAATTATAAGTAAAATTTTTACATAGCATAATTTTCAAGTCTAGTATATGATGATACATTATTTTCCTAAAACATGGGTGTCCAGTCCTATTATACAACATTAACTTCATTCGAGATATTTATTCAACTCGATAACAAAAAATAGTATGATTTGGCTGTTTCATATTCTATAAACATATGTACAACATTTGTCCGTTAACAGAGGTCCACGTACTATGTGTACATTTACAAATGTTTCAATAAATGTAATAGGTTGAATAAATACAGGGTGTCCAAGAATTATCTTTACAACTTTGAAATTTAATAACTTTTGAAATAAAAAAGATATTCACATTCTGTGTTCTGCAGTTATTAGTGCAACTCATAAAGTTTTTTTTCTGTTTTGGTTAGCCAGTTGTAACTGAGCATGTGGACCCCACAGGAGAAAGCACAATGTGTGGCATGGTTCATTGAGAGCAAATCGGACACACAAGTTCAATGCAATTGCAGGACCAAATTTGGCAAGGCGCCACCATCCAGACCCACCATCCGTGCATGGCACACCAGCTTCATGACCACAGGCTCAGTGTTACATAAGAAAGGAGCAGGACGACCCAGCACAAGTGATGTAACTGGGTTCGCGAAGCATTCCAGTGCAGTCCAAAAAATCAGTTCGTTCGGCTGCTACACAATTAGAAATACGCAGATTAACAGTCCACAAGGTGCAAAAAAAAAAAAAAACTTTATGAGTTGCACTAATAACTGCAGAACACAGAATGTGAATATCCTTTTTATTTCAAAAGTTATTAAATTTCAAAGTTGTAAAGATAATTCTTGGACACTCTGTATTATTAAGCCCAATTTTCCTATACTCGTTTCACTTTGAACCTCGGATTTATATATATATATATAGAGAGAGAGAGAGAGAGAGAGTACCATATTATGCAATAATTATCAACAAAAAGGAAGGGAAAAAAAAAAAAAAAAAAAAAAAACGCAGCTGCGAAAGTCGGCAACTAATACTGAACTGACCCCAAAAGCAATTTTTTTCCCTTCTAAATAAGTTGGTAGAAACCGACATTCCGTTTCGCAATTTCAAGAACTGACCCCCCCCCCCTCCCATCTCCTATTTAAATGTCTTAGCGATGTCCCTGATCCAGACATGAATGAATGTTGATTATATTTTGATGGTATTCAACAGACGGCGCTGTTGCATAGTGCTTTTTCACGTTTTGCGCGATTGATCAATACCTTCTAATCATTAGAAGGTGTTGGATTGATGCATCTCGACTCGACCTCGATAACATGTAATTACATCAAACTTGATATTTAAGATGCTTTCCTATCATAAACCGTCCTGATTAGATTTTGATGTGTTTCTCCAAACAGATAATATTGCTTCTGTCCTCATAATCTGCATGATCTGTACTTCTTGCGTCTGTGGGAGTGAGTAACGTCATGCTTAAAGAAAACAAACTTTACATAGTAAACACTACTAGTATGTTGTGGATATCACAAAACTTTCTTCTATTATTTCTTACACAAATTCGCGCAGTACAAATTATTTATTACTTTTTCATGATGAAGGCAAACGAGTTTCATCTCAGAAAAGTATTTCATTAAATGCTAACAGAGAGTAAATTTTGTGCCCTATAGACAAGGTAAAAAAAAAAAAAAAAAATCCCCTTTAAGATATTTATATATATTATTTTACTTTCTTTTACCCATACAATGATAGAGAAAATATTGTTTTGGGGTCAAATCTTCGAAATTGAGTTTATGTTATATTTACACGTTTTGTGGTTCCTGAATCCGAAAATCATGTTTTAGCCGTTGGTCTGTGTATATGTCTGTGTGTCTGTTATCAGCATAGCTCAAGAACAAATGGTAGTAGGAAGTCCAAACTCGGTATTCTAAGTCTGTGTCCATATAGTGATGCTACACGAAACATTTCGTTGAGATCAAGCAAATGGTTCGCGCGCAGCGATATCCAAGATAATTCTAATACATTACGTCGATATGGAAAATTTCTGGTAGGTACAAGTGTAACATTTGTAAGCTGCCCTAAACAAAATGGAATGAGCATATTTATATATATGAAAGGGATAAAAAATAGTTAAATTTAAATAATTAAAACCCTATTTTAAAATTTAGAAATCGCTAATAATTCGTAAGTGCGCCTTTAAACTTTGTTTCACGGCAGAAGACTTCATAACGCGAAAATCAGAAAAATTGAACAACTTTCAGAATAAAAAGTGCTGAGTAAATGCAATCTTCCTTTTCTTGTGGTTAAGTAATGCATGTTAATTAATCCTGGGGATCCAGGTCTGAGCTGTACTGTCAATCATAAAGATAATAGCCATAATGATTAAGCAGGGCAGGACTAAATATTCCCGCCAAAATAGACGGTATTTAAGCTGGGACACACGAGAAATCGTGGCTTTTTCCGATATTGACTTGCTTAGTAAATCTACATTAAATATTACTCTCATCATGTAAAGCTCGCGAACGAAACCCGCGGCCCGGTAGGGCACCGCTACGGAGAAGGTCCGACTTTCGGCGTAGTTACGGGACTTATGACTCTCAGGATGCCTAACTTTCAGGCCAAGACTGCATCTTGAACTTAATAAAGGATTATTAGTGATTCTGGACTCCTCATCCTTTCTAAGATGCTCACATGACTGGAATATCGACACACGTAATAATACGACACCCCGTTTACGTTACATATATATATATATATAATCCTTTTGATAGTAGAAGCAAAAAATGAGAACGAAGAATAATTAGTCAAACAATACACCAAAGAGACATACACACGCAAAACGAAGTAACAAGATTTCCTAAATTGATTCAATTATCAAGTTCAACAATAGCATTGACGCCAATCCACTGTACAGCAATACCTGTTGAAAATTGAAATAAGACCGTGTAATTAGACTCTGATGAAACGAAGGTTCACTCTAAGACAATATTTCAAGGTGAATAATATTATAGTTTTAAAAAATTAAAGAACACGCTTTTATAGAAATGTGAACTAAAAAGCACAAAATACCTATTTTAGTATTAAAATGCAGGGTAAGAGAAAATCGTGTGAGTGACACACCATAATATTTACATGCATTTAAATCTTTAATTAAAATAATTTAGAATTAAACAAAAACCATTTTTAAAAAATCTCCCCTGACTGGGCTCGAACGCTAAACCTTTAGGTTCGTAGCGCGGAGCTTTACCTCACAGCCACAGCGTTCTCGTAGGGAAAGTCTTTTTTTACAATATAGATTTTTTGTTTGCTCCCAGAGCGGTTACAAACATACATTGATACATACAAACATACATACAGGTGAAGCTAATAAAAGCGTGTTAAAAAAAGAGAACCCTGTAATGAACAATAATGACCCATTAAGCGCAGTAGAAACCAAGCAACAGACACAAGATCACCAAATCCACAAAGACCAATAAGAATGAACAAATTCTCTATGTAGTAGAAGCTCAGAATATATATATATGTATATACATATATATGCATAAAAGCATGCTTCATGTAGATTGTGGTATGGAAATCATTCATCATTCATTTACAGGGCTACCCAAAGTATTTGGATATATTGGGGCTATACTTGGAAAATGCTGGAAATGTATTTCATTTTGTGTTAGATGTTTTTCATATACAATTAAATTTAAGTACACAATGTGATGTGCATATAGTTTACGTTTATAGACAATATGCAAGGCTACCCAAAATGAAGCTAAACTTTCTTTTCTATCGAATGTAATGGATGGAAGTGCTTCGCTACATTTTACTATGTCGATGAAAACTGCTCAGGAAAAAAAAAAAATATATATATATATATATTTTTTCACACCCATACCATAAACAAACTACTTTTGGAAGTTCTATTTTCAAGTCTTAATTTTTTGTATAATATAACGTTTAGAGGGCCGTGAATAAGAAAGCCCAATTTTTAGCGGTTGATATGTCTGTATGTCTGTTATCAGCATAAATTAAAAACAAATAACAGCAGGAAATTCAAATTTGGTATTTTGAAGTTTGCATTAGGTTGCCTTTTGAAAAATTTGATCAAGATTGGCAAGTCTGAAGACAAATTAATAACAGCCAAATATATATATATAATAATAATTGAACGGGTGGGGGGGGGGGGAGATTCATACAGAATTAAATGTCAAATAAAACTGTTTCTAAACCTATTTTTCATTATTTTTATAATAGATTCAACTTTATTATTTTACCTTATTGATCTTACGACTTAATCTGCAATATATCTTTATAGTATTGAAATATGGGATAAGAGGAAGCCATGTGACTGGCACACCAGATTATTTTTGGTTTAAAAAAAGGAAGAAAGAAAAGAAATTGATAACTTTGTTTTAAATCATCACAAACCTATGGTTCAACCATTCGTTTAAAATATGTTTACGAGTATTTTTGTGGAATACTCATATTGAAATTTTAGATCTCCCAACACGGGGGGAAGTAATGCTCCAACATTAAAAGAAAAAAAAAAAAAAATGTTGACTGTTACTATAAATATATTTTTTTTATTTCCCAGTGATCGGTTAAAAATAATTCTCATTGTGCATATATTTACGAAATTTTGACTTATACTGCCATAGTAAAGATTGTGAAAGAATGGGAGCGCCACCTGTTGAGTGATTTACACCAAAACTTGATAGATATTGTTTGAATTAATGAAAATTTTTTAACTCCGGTGATAGATTTACACGCTTTAATATGTCATAAATATGATTTGATCATTTTTATAAATTGTCTGTCTCTGTGTGTGTCTATTTCTTTGTGTGTTTGTGCATTACTAAATTTTGTTTGAGCTGTATCGCACGAACCAATGGACAGAATTCAACAAAACTTTACATTTGGTTGGATCTTGAGTTCAGTTAATGCTGATTGAAATTTCAGGATTTACAGCCAAGTGCATCAAACTTGGTAAGTAAAAGGGTCGTTATGAAAAGTTATGCTAATTCAATTAGTGTGCATGTCGGTCGCCAGGTGCACCGAAAAAATGTTTTATAGAAACTGTATCAACAAAATATTTGGTTGTTTCAACATATTGATTCGATTTTTAACAAATTGTTTGGTTGTTTCAGCCAATTGTTTTGTTAGTTCAGCAAATTGTTTGATTGTTTAAAACTGTTTTATTGTTTCAAAAAATTATTCTGTTGTTTCAACAAATAGTTTTGTTGTTTTAACAAAATGTTTTGCTGAGACAACAATTAGCTTGTGAAATTAAACAAATTGTTTTGCTGATATAGCCTCAATAAAAATTTTGTTGTTTCAACAAAACATTTTTTCTTGTATGGTGCTTCTATGCTCCATTTTTTATCGTTTACGATAAGGCTATATCTTAGCTTCTATTATGTATAAATGCACCATATTTCATATGCGAGGCTGATATTGCAAAAAATTAATGCTGATTTAATCTGGGAGTAGATAAGAAACACCAGTTGTTTCTTATCTACTTCTGGGCGTATACTCTATGCGATTTTCCAGATATCTATATCGCATTATCTTTGGTTAAAATTGCACCAAATTGCATACGTAAAATCTTTGTGAAAAACTATATTGATTACACGTTTGCGCATGCTAATCGGTAGGTGAGGCTGTTATGTAGAATGATATAAAAAACAGTTTTATGATGGCCACAACTAAACTTGATAGTATCTACTTAACACTTGCTACATTGCGACTGAAAAAAATTAAAGTCTAAAATAAAGTCAAAAATAATAAAACAAATCGCAACATCCCCCCCCCCCCTCTTCTATGACCTTTATTCATTTCATTGAATTGACCGACGTAATAAAAAATGAGTTATTTGGCAATTAAAATGTAAAATAGGAATAATAGGTTTGAAGTGATTTCGCCTGTGAAATATCAGCCGAAAAAATAATGCATATTTCAGAAATTAGACATAAAGAGCACGTTAATCTGTATTCAGCCCAAGAAATTGCGAGAAACTGGCGAGTAAACGAAAAGGATCTACCAGCAACTGGCGAGTAAATACAACTACAAATTTAAAACGGCTGTAAAATTTCTGAAAGTGGAAGCGGAATTTAAAAAGATGTATTAGGTAATGAGAAATTCTCATACCCAAAACCATGTCCTTATAGAATTACATGGGATTTGGGTGCTGACATAGATTTTACCGACGTGATGTCATAAAATCTTTCACTTGCAGCCACTGTAGAGTTATTACAATTAACTGCAGGAAAAATTGCAACATTATCATTCCATGTTTACGTTTGCATTCAATGAGGGAAAATTACAGGGAAAACGAGAATGTTTTGCATCCCAGCTGGTTTCACAATTAATGACTTAGCCTCAAATAAAATACACCCGATAAAATTCAAAGGTCGCTAGTTGTTATTATCAACTTCCGCCTTCAAATAAACTTGAAGACAAATAAGAAATTTAATCCAAATATTTAGCATTAAAAAAAAAATTAAAATTAAAATAACTTATAATGGTGAAAAACACCTAACTTCAAAAAGGAAAACATTAGTTCAGTCTAATTGTCTTTAAAATAAATAAATAAATAAAATTAGAAATTCTAAGTTCTAAACTTTCATTAAATTATTTATTTTAATTTATAATTGTTGCCAAAAAAATGAAACTTTAAATTTTACATCTACTTTTTAAGATAGCACGCGATCACGTTTTATATAAAAATTAAATCATTAAATTCATTTTTTTTACTTATTTTTATTTCATATTGCTCGCGCACTTTTTATTTCCTAATTCAAAATTATTATAAAAAAAAAAAAAAAAAACCTTTTTCGATATTGTTTGTAACGATACTGAATATTAATAATTTTCTTTTTCTAAAAAAAAAAAAAAAAAAAAAATGGTCTTCATGAAATTCTGGCAAAAGCAGAATTTAGTTTAGGACGGAGAACTATTAGTTTTTTTTTTTTTTCAAATTATGACATCTCTTTCAAATTATTCAATTATATTTTCGATAAATGCCCAACTATCGAAAAATGATTTCGACAAATGTCCAACTATCGAAAAATGACACCGCAAAAATCCCAGATTGAGACTAATAGCCCTCAGTCCTAAAAAAAACCTTTTCAATCTATTCACAAAGTAATACATAAATATGTTTAGAATATTGATAATCTTAAAATAATGTAAAGTCGGAGGGAATATTTAAAAACTTAAGTAGTATGAAGCATTTATTTGTTTATTTATTTATTTATTTTAATGAATTTCGAGAAATTTTAATGTACTCATTATTCGTACATTTCAATGCATATGCAAACTTTCTTAACACTAAGACAGCAATTTCAAAAAACGATTTTTAACCACTTAAGAAATTTGAAATAGAAAATTGAGAAAATGTATACCTTTTAATTTTATCTCCGATTTCTTAATTAGTATAGTGGAGGTAAAAAAGTAACTGGTGATTGTGTTTAGAAAGTTGTTCATACCGATTTTATTGTGTTATAAAGTGATATATTGGTTGATAGTAATTTCTAACCCTTTGAAGTTCTATATTCAGGTATTTTTTGAAATGAATAGCATAATGTTCTAAGGCTTCACAGTATTCTTCACTTTTCCGAATGTCAGTTCGGTTCAATATAAATAATTACAAGACAAAAAGAACTTTTTATATACCACGTTTTTAAATTTTCTGTTTATTTAATTTTAATAACTTTTTAGTCGTTTCCACTATCCACATTAAAATAGTGCTTAATGAAATAAATTCTGAGATAAAAATAGTTTATTTATGTGATTATTATTTCTGTGTTTGCATTATTTCTGCAATATTTTATAATTTATTTATATTTTTTGATGTGCTACTTGGCTTAAAATGGCTATTGCTAAATTAATGTTCTTTGCGAAAAATGTTCAGTATACTTAGTAATGTTCAGTTTATAAATAAAACTAATAAGATTAAAATAAATTTATAATTATAGTTTGAAACAGTAAAGAAATGCTATATGAAGTCAAATGTGACGCCATATTTTTTTTTCTTTTCTTTGTTAACTTTGCGGTGAAAATATAAAAAAATATCAGTTTTAAAAATAAAAAATCCTTTTAGAACAACTTACTCGTAATCATGAACTACATTACCATTTCATCAATGTGTAGAAAACTTTTAAAGTTATAATGACTTCAATTTTTGTGATTTGCATAATTTAACTTCTTAAATTTTTTAATGTTCACGTTTAATAAAATATCGAAATGTGTATTTTTATGTCGAAAGAAAATGAACTCGTACTTTTTTTTTTTTAAACAAATTAAATTATAGCTAATATTTAAATGGGTAATTGTAAAGCTATTAGGGGATTATTATTTTCTTATTTTAATTAATTAAAAGAAAACTAATCAAAAATTCGAAAATCGGGCTTCGAGGTATTGCGTTGTCATCGTGTTCTGAGCTATTCTAAAAGTTTCAAATGTCTAGCTAGTCAGGAAGTTAGTTAAAAATCGATTGCAAGAGTTGTGCTGGACAAACAAACAAACAAACAAGAAAGCGAGTTAATAAAAACATGGTAAAATAGTAAAAATAATGCGCGTTAATAGGAAAATCGAACATCTGAAACGCGTGTAGCAATTTTAAAAAACAACACTTTGTTGCAGGTTATGTACGCACATTAAATTGCTGTTGATTTAATTGATCATCACATGTCAAATCCAGTGATTAATTTTAGTACCAGTTTTCTTCACACTAATGTACACAAAATATTATGATCTTAACTTAGACAATGGAATCGATTCCTAATTTTCTATTGCTTACTGAATTGAATTACGAAAAACGATCAAAAATTTAATATAAAGATTAAAAAACGTTTTCGGGGGGGGGGGATCAATTTTACACTGGACCTTCTTAATTCTGTAGTTTTGTCGTTCTATGTTTATTAGTTTTGGAGACATGATAGTCAGAATATTTCCCACGCATTTACATACACATTGATCAATTGGCAAAAACCGTGTTTTTTTTTTTTTTTTTTTTTTTTTTTTTGTCTCAGGAAACTTTAAAACATTTAACTCAGGTGAAAACTCGATACTGAAATATTTACATATGATAGTTAGGTAATGGAAGTAAAAAAAAAAAAAAAAAAAAGGCAGGGATAGGAAGAGAAATAAAATGTTAAAAAAGTAAAAGATTAAAGACTGTTAATAGTCTTTTTTTTCATTATCCAGATTCGTGTCATTGTTTCAGTCTGTTTCCCAATTTTTTTTTCCCCTTGCCCTTAAGCGGGTCAATGAATACTACAAATTCTGGGCTATGGACAAGTGGTCCGTAGAATTGACCGGTCGATAGCTAAAGCAGAAGCGAAACTTTTAGAATAGCTCATAACACGATGACAATGCATTCTTTTAATACTTTTATCCAATTAATAAACGTCGGAAAATTTCGTATAATTGTTCTCTTTATTACGCAATTCATCATTTTCTTTCAAGTTGATGGTATAATTCATCAAAAATTTTTTTTTAAAGTATTTATTAATACATAGAATTGTCAAGTGTATATGATTCAACAGAAAATTTAAAAATGCGGCATATAAAAAGTTCTTTTTATCTTGTAATTATACATATATACAGAGTATACATATATACATATACCAAATGTCTCCCACCACTCTCCTCACTCGAAAATGAGTCGGAATTATGAAAAATGGCGAAACACGTGTTCAATGAATTCGAGAGGGGCCTCTTTTGGTGTAAAATGTTTGGGCCTGGGGGGCCGCTAGGGAAAGTAACTTTAAAATATCAAATGGGAAGGTATGTCTTGTGGTATATCCCTGGCAACGTCTCTTCAAAACAATGAATTTGAGTTTCGCCCCACGATGATTAAAGGAGATACATCAGTTTTTAGAATTTTGAAATGTGGATTTTCTACTTATGTATCCCCTTTAATAATCATTGCAGTACAAAATTATTTATATAAAATTCATTGTCTTGAAGAGACGTTTCCAAGGAGGCATCACAAGGCATACTTTCCTGTTTGAAATATTAAAGTTGCAATCCTTAGCGGCACTACTACTACCCCCTTACCCGGGACCAAACATTTTTTGACAGAGTATGTCTTGTGATACATCCCTGGAAATTTATCTTCAAGACAATGAATTTTATATAAATAATTTTGTCCTGCAATGATTATTAAAGGGGATACATAAGTGGAAAATCCACATTTCAAAATTCTAAAAACTCATGTATCTTCCTTAATAACCATCGTAGTGCAAAGCTATTTATATCAAATTCAAAATTTTGAAGAGTTCCAGGGATGTATCACAAGACAAACCTTCTTATTTGAAATTTTAAAGTTGCCTTCCCTAGCGCCCCCCCCCCTTCCCCTAGCCCAGATTTTTTCACCAAAAGAGGTCCCGCTCGAATTCATTAAATACATGTTTCGCCATTTTTCAAAATTCCGACTCATTTTCGAGTTAGGAGGGGGGGGGGGGTACTTTTGGAACACCCTTATATATATATATATATGTATATGTATATATGTATATTTCATCATTTCATCGTAACTCATAGCCTTGCCTTAATTCCTTGCAACTCAAAATACTTGTACCGAATTTCATAACATACCGGAATTATTTTGTGTAGCCCTGTAAACTAATTACCACTTCTATGCCTACCATTCTCTGTAAAAACCATTATTTAAACATTCTAATAGCATACGTTTATTTCATTATGCGGAATGGAGTGTAACTATGTTAAAATGCTCTAATAAGAAATACTGTCTGTAGACCGTAATGGTACAAAATTCTTTTGTGTGTCCCTATATACGAGTCACAAATATTATAAGCACCAATAACAACTATACAAATATTTTCTTGTAGCTCATTAGTGTTTGAACCATATTTGAAACTACTTTTGGATGAATACAGAATATCAATTTCTGTCCATAGATTCTAATGACAGGATTTTTAGTTCCCCATCATACTATAGGTATGGGGAACTTAGGTAATCGTGAAAATTTTCGACCTCGGTTTTTTGACTTTTCTACACGTTTTCAGGTGTGAGGAATCCGAAAATGACAAAATTTCTATGGTGTCTGTCTGTAGGGTGTCTGTTAGTGTGTTAGTGTGTTAGTGGGTCAGTCCGTTAGTGTGTTAGTCCGTTAGTTTGTTAGTCTGTTTACACGATATCTCCCGAACAAATGATCGCAGAGAGGTCAGATCAGTTTTAAAATATTACTTTCGATACTGGCAAGAACCCTATTTATTTGGAACATTCGAATTAAAAAACTTCGCAAGTTATTAGAAATTTACGATTTTCATAACATGGGAGAATAGGACAAAAATTCACTTAAACGTGCATTAAATGAAAACTTTTTACTGTAAAAATGTCAGACCAGTTTTAAAATATCAGTTTTGATGCCGGAATGAACATCAGTAACTATAAATATGCTACTTTGAAAATTTCGCAAGTTATTGGAAATTTACGAATTTCTTAACATGGCAGTATAGGGTAAAATTTCACATAAACGTCAGTTTTGAGCGATATTTTCATGGTAAAGATGTCAGACTACTTTTGAAATATTATTTAGGACACTGGCATGAATATTAATGACTATGAATTTTCCAATATAAAAATTTCGTGAGTTATTGGAAATTTACGAATTTCTTAACATTGCAGTAAAGGGCAAAATTTGACATAAACGTCAATTTTGAGGGATATTTTCATCGTAAAAATGTCAAACCACTTTCGAAATATTATTTAGGATACTGGCATGAATATCATAGACTATGGTTTTTCCATTTTAAAAAATTCGTAAGTTATTTGGAATTTACGATTTACTTAACATGTCAGAATAAAGCAAAATTGAGCATTAATTTCCATTTTGAGGATCATAAATACATTAGACAACTTCAAAATTACATTTATGATATTTGTTTGAACATGGTTTGAACAAATATTCTAATAAGAAAATTTCGTAAATTATTCGTAATTTACGATTTTATCAACATATCGAAATTGTAAATTTTTCATATAAATATGAATTTTGAGGATTATTGCATTGGAAACAGTAGCATGAAAACTAAACAACGGAATTGACCCTGATAAAATAAATTAATAGATTAGAATGAGATAAATATATCGAAGTGAACGGTGGATAGCCTATTAGGCGGGGATTTCGTTCTGTCACTGTACCAAGCTTTGGTCAAAGTCACTTCTTTTAACATGGTTATAATATGTCTCGCACTAGAAATTTATGAGAACATATATATGATGGGGAACTGAGCAGAGTTCACCTATGCCAACTAGTTTTTTTTTTTGTGTGTGTGTGTGGTCTCTGTAAACCAGTCATAAGCATTATATACGTCAGTAAAATCTGTACAACTTATTCTGTATAGCTGAATAATAATTGTTCGAAATTTGACATAATTTGGATGATTACGTAACACTGTCAGAACACTTTTGTAAGGTCCTGTACATTAGTTATTTTGTTTAAGCACACATTTTTCTACAGAAAACACACCTTCAAACATCTCAATAATGTATGTTTGTTTCTTTCTTTTTTTAATGCAATGTAAACACTTTAAAATATGTTTAAAAAAAAATTCTGTTCATAGGCCGTAATAATAATAAATACTTTTATATGTCCCTATACACAAATCATAAAAAGTACAATCATAAAAAAAAATTGCGGTTATTTCGGCGACTGAACATGTGTACGAACTTGAAATTCAGTTGGGGTAATTTTTGTGGCCGCTATCGTCGTACATACAAATTCTGTCCGTAGGTCATAATGATAAGAAAAATTTTGGTGCGTCCCTTATACACGAACTATCAACAGAATGCACACTCAAAATTACACACCTAATTCTGTGTGCCTCATGAATATGTGTAGCAGTTTGAAAGTCAATCGCGTGATTTTTGCGAATGTTGCCGCGGTGCAGTCGGTAACAAAAGTCTCCGAACACTAGCAAAAATTCTTATATAAAAAAAGTACACTTAATACAGTTTTGTTAAATAAATCCTTGTCGAATCCAGTTTTTAGACTGACTAAGAACAGGATTCGACAAGGATTTATTTAACAAGACTGTATTAAGTGTACTTTTTTAATATAGGAATTTTTGCTAGTGTTCGGAGACTTTTGTTACCGACTGTACATAGATGCAGACAGACACACAAACAGCCCAAAATAAAATGTTAAGTCTCCACATGCAGGCTTCCACTGACATTTCAAATCAATCACCTCAATCGAATAATTTAACGTTATAGCACTTCAAAAAATCTGACTGAGCCAATAGTTATAATGATAAAGAATATTTCGCTGTGGCCCTATATAGTTGGCATAGGTGGACTCTGCTCAGTTCCCCATCATATTTATGTTCTCATAAATTTCTAGTGCGAGACATATTATAATCATGTTAAGAGGAATGAATATGACCAAAGCTTGACACAGTGACAGAATGAAATTCCCGCCTAATAGGCTATTCACCGTTCACTTCGATACATTTATCTTTTTTTAATCTATTAATTTATTTTATCAGGGTCAATTCCGTTGTTTAGTTTTCATGCTACTGTTTCCAGTGCAATAATCCTCAAAATTGTAACTATTGCCTCACTTTTATCTAGTTCTTTTGCGTAGCCCTGTAAACGAACAGTGAATGATTTCACTACCATATTCTACATGAGACATGTTTTTATGCATATAAAAAACTAGTTGGCATAGGTGGACTCTGCTCAGTTCCCCATCATATTTATGTTCTCATAAATTTTTAGTGCGAGACATATTATAATCATGTTAAAAGAAATGAATTTGACCAAAGCTTGATACAGTGACAGAACGAAATCCCCGCCTAATAGGCTATCCACCGTTCACTTCGATATATTTATCTTATTCTAATCTATTAATTTATTTTATCAGGGTCAATTCCGTTGTTTAGTTTTCATGCTACTATTTCCAATGCAATAATCCTCAAAATTCCTATTTATATGAAAAATTTACAATTTCGCTATGTTGGTAAAATCGTAAATTACGAATAAGTTACGAAATTTTCCTATTAGAATATTTGTATTCAATCATGTTCAAACCAATATCATAAATGTAATTTTGAAGTTGTCTAATGTATTTATGATCCTCAAAATGGAAGTTTATTCTCAAATTTGTCTTATTCTGACATATGTTAAGTAAATCGTAAATTCCAAAAAACTTACGAATTCTTTAAATTGGAAAATTCATAGTCATTAATATTCATGCCAGTGTCCTAAATAATATTTCAAAAGTAGTCTGACATCTTTACTATGAAAATATCTCTCAAAATAGCGTTTATGTGAAATTTTGCCCTATACTGCAATGTTAAGAAATTCGTAAATTTCCAATAACTTTCGAAATTTTCAAAGTAGCATAGTTTTCATAGTTACTGATGTTCATTCCGGCATCAAAACTGATATTTTAAAACTGGTCTGACATTTTTACAGTAAAACGTTTCCATTTAATGCACGTTTAAGTGAATTTTTGTCCTATTCTCCCATGTTAAGAAAATCGTAAATTTCTAATAACTTAAGAAGTTTTTTAATTCGAATGTTGCAAATGAATAGGGTTCTTGCCAATGTCGAAAGTAATATTTTAAAACTGATCTGACCTCTCTGCGACAATTTGTTCTTGAGATATCGTGTACACAGACTAACAAACTAACGGACTCACACACTAACCCACTAACAGACTAACACACTAACAGACACCCTACAGACAGACACCATAAAAATTTTGTCCTTTTCGGATTCCTCACACCTGAAAACGTGTAGAAAAGTCAAAAACCGAGGTCGAAAATTTTCACGATTACCCAAGTTCCCCATACCTATAGTATGATGGGGAACTAAAAATTTGGTCCCATAGGTCATAATGGTAAAGGATTTTTCTTTGTGTCCCTGTAAAAAAACTGTAAGTGCTAAATTCACCAAAATCTATACAGTTTTTGCAAGTGTGACCTATAACATGTGTACAAATTTTTTGCTCAGATTAATAAAGCGTTTAGACGCTATCGCACTTTTAAAAATTTGGTCCCATAGGCCATAATGATAAAGAATTTTTCCTAGTGTCCCTGTAAAAAAACTATAAGTGCTAGATTCACCAAAATCAATAAGGTCCGTACTATGGTGACTTACAATATCCGTACCAACTTTCAGCTTATTCGGACAAAGCGTTTAGACGTTAGCGTGTTCCCTCACATACATACACACATACATACACACACACATATACATCATCGCAAAAATAGTGAAAACGGACTCAGGGGACCTCGAAACGTATAGAAACATCAAAATCTCAAATTCGGATTTTTGACATGATTACAATACTTTCCTCACTATAGTGTTCGGAAAGTAAAAATACTTTTACTTCTTATATGAGATATCAACTATGAACATATGATGTACACTTTACTTTAAAAGTATTTACAAACGGAGAATTTTTTTTTTTTTTTTTTTTTAATGTTTAGCATAGGAATAAGGTTAATAACACGTTAAACATTTTTAACACTTTCGAACAATGTTAAAGAGTGATTATGAATTCAATTAGTCTATCTCTCTTCCTTTCTGTCCTTCTATCTGTCCGTTCGATGAGTACGTACATTTGGAAATTGTTAATAATCCATACTAACCGCATGATTTTTCGTCCTTGTTAAATTGTAAAATTGGTTGTCGGATTGCATTTAGTCAAAATACAAAATTTTGTGAAAATAGATGTTTTTGCACATAGAGTATTATGTAGTAACATGAATGAGACGTAAAAGTAGACTGTGAGAAGGGCATCGTTCATAAATTTAAAACATTTAAATTTAATTTGGATAGACAAAAACCACTTTTGATACTATTTTCCGACTTATTTCAATTTCTCTTATATCTCTTTCTGTTTTTAGTTCCCCACCATACTATAGGTATGGGGAACTTAGGTAATCGTGAAAATTTTTGATCTCGATTTTTTTACTTTTTTACACGTTTTTAGGGGTGAAAAATCCGAAAAATGGCAAAATTTGTGTGGTGTCTGTTCGTGTGTCAGTCCGTTAGTTAGTTTGTTAGTCTGTGTACACGATATCTCAAGAACAAATAGTCGCTTAGAAGTCAGATCAGTTTTAAAATATTAGTTTCGACACTGACAATAACCCTATTCATTTGTAACATTCGAATTAAAAAATTTCGTAAGTTATTAGAAATTTACGATTTTCTTAACATGGGAGAATAGGGCAACGTGTATTAAATGGACGTTGGAAAATTTTTACTGTAAAAATGTCAGACCAGTTTTAAAATATTAGTTTTGATTCCGGAATGAGCATCATTAACTATAAACATGCTACTTTGAAAATTTCGCTCTTAGAAATTTACGAATTTCTTAACATGGCAGAGTAGGGCAAAATTTCACATAAACGTCAATTTTGAGGATATTTCCATCAAAAAGATGTCTGACCACTTTTGAAATATTATTTAGGATACTGGAATGAATATCATTGACTATGAATTTTCCAATATAAAAATTTCGTAAGTTTTCGGAAATTTATGAATTTCTTAACATGGCAGAATAGGGCAAAATTTCACATAAACGTCAATCTTGAGGGATATTTTCATCCTAAAGCTGTCAGGCCACTTTTGAAATATTATTTAGGATATTATAATTTTCCAATTTAAAAAATTCGTAAGTTATTTGGAATTTACGATTTACTTAACATGGCAGAATAGGGCAAAATTGAGCACAAACGTCCATTTTGAGGATCATAAATAATTCAGACAACTTCAAAATAACATTTATGATATTTGTTTTAACATGATTGACTAGAAATATTCTAATAGGAAAATTTCGTATGTTATTCGTAATTTAAGATTTTATCAACATAGCGAAATTGAAAATTTTCCATGTAAATATGCATTTTGAGGATTGTTGCATTGGAAATAGTAGCATGAAAACTAAACTACGAAATTCACCCTAATAAAATAAATTAATAGATTAGAGTAAGATAAATATATCGAAGTAAACGGTGGATAGTCTATTAGGCGGGGATTTCATTCTGTCACTGTGTTACGCGTTTGGTCAAATTCATTTCTCTTAATATGACTATAATATGTCCTGTACTAGAAATTTATGTGAATATATATATGATGGGGAACTGAGCAGAATCCACCTATGCCGACTAGTTTCTTAACTGTTTATTTGTCAGTCTACTTTAAAATTGTTGATAAGATGCGGGCAGTAAATTATGTTTCCGACAATGCCGATTATTCTTACGTAAAAAAAACTAGTAAGCTGTGGCCACCACGACTTTTTTCTATATTTTCTTATACAAATTCACTTAGTTCAAATAATAAAAAAAAATATTTATTAAAATTATCTACCATGATGAATGTAGGCGACTTCCATTCTAAACTACAATGTTGGGGCCACCACTGCCCTTCTTTTATATTTTCCTATACAAATTCACTCAGCACAAATAATTTATTAAAACTGTTATTTATTAAAATTATCTACCATGATGAATGCAGGCGATTTTCATCTTATAGAAAACTAACACTACATATCCAAAGAAAGTCACTTTTATTCTCTGGGGATTGGGGTGTGGGAAGGGTGGGGGGTTAAACATGAAAAAAAATCATGAAAGAGAATATATACTTTTCAACCACATCAAAAAGTATTAAAAAGAGAAAAATATAATTTACTTGTTCTTCTAAAAAGAGAAATCATTGGTTCCTTTTAAAATTTTTGTTATGCTTTAGGTAAAAAAAAAGCAGTAACTTTTTTTTGAACAGCTGAATTTAAAACTAATTTACACAGTTGTTTTTAAATATTTTCAGGCAATATTATGTTTTTCGAAGTGTACTCGTTTATTTTGCTATTCTCTACATTAGATTTTGATGACGCTGATTCTTAACCCACGTCGTCATCTTCGGATTTAATAGATTCAGATGTCTTTTGAGCTTTAGAAACGATATTCTCATCTGTTTCTTGATCAAATTTTTTTAGGTTACAATCCATGTAAATGTAATCAGTTAGTGTAACACTATTAATCACATTACGTATTCCATTTAATGTATATCCCAAAGAAAACTGTCTTCAAGATCAATTTCTGGGCTATTCAAAGCTCAACAAAAGTCGTTGGATTATCTTTATCTTGTATTTCCCTTTGATACGTTTTATTATGCCCATATCTAAACATTGGATTTTTAATGTGGCATTTGATGGAAAACGACATAATGTAATGTTTTTAAACTGAACGTTTGTGTTATGAACATTGCAATTATCATCAAAAGTAAAATGTGCTTATCCTGTTTAGCTATTTCTTTATCAAAATTTTCCGACCATTCACTTAAAATTTCTGAAGTCATACATGTCTTTTTATTATTCTGATATTCTAAAGACAATTTAATTTTTTTTAAACAGCGTGGATTCTTAGATATTCCGAAAACTAAAATTTTCCTCTTATCCGTTCCATCCACGTTGCAACAAAGCAATGGAGTTAGTCCTACTTTAGAATGTTTACCACCTGTACTAGTTTCTCCTTTGAATGCAAATGTGTGTTCTCATCCGCATTCTAAACATCTGGAATTTTAAATTGTTTAATTAGATTTTCTTTACTTTTCAGCCATACTTCGATTACTGAAGTGTCTACTCGTGCACTTTCATCACTTATAGACATCCATTGCCTGGAATACAATCATTTTTCCCTAAACTCTTAGCAAAATGCATAGCTTTTTACTTCGAAATAGATCCTTTCATTCGAACATTTTTGGCTCTTACTGACATAAACCCCTTAAAAAGGTTTTTTTCCATATTATCATACATTTTAAAACGAAATCTTTAATATCGGATGCAATAAATCTTCTGTAATACTTTTTTAATAAATCACTTTTATTCTTGAAATTCGTCGATAAAAAAATAGCTGGAATCTCAAAATTTTTCGCAATTTCCCATTTTTTCTTTCTTCTATATTCAATAGAAGGTATTGGAATCGTAAAAATTTTCGACCTCGGGTTTTTGATTGATATACACGTTTTGAGAGCTGTAGAACACGATTTGACCATTTTTAGAAAATGTCTGTCTGTCTATGTGTGTATGACAAAATTTTGTGGCAACTGTATCTCAGGCACTACGGCACAAAATTTCATGCAAATTGGTATGTAGTTACACATTGACATAAATTAGTGCCTATCAACTTTTGGTAAAAATTGTCCAACAGCTTGCGTTGCCATCCCGCTTTTTCTAAATTTTTAACATGGTGATATAGGACAAAATTTTGTATAAATATGCATAAAGAGAATTATTTTTTAATAATCATTATGAAATTTAAAATAATTATTTGTAATAGAGATAGTCAAATGAAAAAAAAAAAAAAAAAAAATTGCATATGTAGGAGCCTCGCTTCTCCCCCTGGGGGGAAGTCCCGCCCCCTCGAGGGGAGTAAATTTTCATGACGGGTATCTTTCAAAAGAGCTCGCCAATACCTTTAAAACGGATGGTTGAACCATCGATCTGCGATAATTGAAAATAAAGTTATCAATTTTTTTTAAAAATGTAATATTGAGAATAAAATTGACTTTTTGGGGATATTTAGTGTTATACTTCTTCTCTAATATGGAAATCGTCTGCGTTATCATGGAAGATAATCTTAGTGAATAATTATTTTAATAAATTATTTTTACTGAGTGAATTTGTATGGGAAATTATAGAAGAAAGTCATGTGGTGGCAACAACATACTAAATTTATTTGACATTCATTAACAAGTTGTATGATTTCAATTTTAATTTCTAATGACAAACACTTTCCCTTTTCAAGCGCCATTTGTGTAAGAACATTTCAAAAGATTAACTTCTCAATCGTTGCGTTGCAACGAAGACTACTGACTGCTTACTCACACATTTTCAAGATTGTCACACGAGCTAGCTAAAAGCTAGCTTGCTCTAAAACAGCAGGAATAAGTAAGTGTTTCTGAATGATGAGAAATGGAAAAGACAAAAAGATATCTCTCATTGTGCATTTATTGGAAGAAACTGTGCAGGAAAAGGGAAGCTTCAGTTTTCAATTAAAACGGGAAAACTTCGCAATATCCGATCCCCGGCGTGCCATGAGGAGGCCTCCGAAGGAACTTAACTTTTAAGTGTATTTATATGTTGAAGTCGTTATTATTTTAATCTGATTGTGTCATTATTTATCATGCCATTATTTTAATCCAAAACATTCCCTGCAATTTCCCTTTAAATCGTAGGTTCCTATCTAATGAGCCTTAATATACAAAATGTGACCGTAAAGTGACAATTTCAAAACCAAAAAAAAAAAAATCATTTTTGCCAAGCTTGACCAATGCCCCTGGCATTCTTGTTGGTTTGGCTTCTGGATACAGTGGCGCACCCAGAATTTCTGTCTGGAGGGGGCTGAAGAGTAATTGGGTCCTACAGTATAGTAATAGGTTTATGTCCATATACGCAGCAACGGCGGCTCATGAACCGAAAATAGATGAAGAGCTGAGAAATAACATTTAAGTAGTTTTAATGCATAATTTTAATTAAAAATACTCATTTTATTTAAATGTAAATTTATACTCTATAAATGAATACAGTGTAAAATATTAGGTGAAATGGCTCTTCACCTATTTTCGGTCCATGAGCCGCCACTGGTACGCAGACATATGCATTAGTAAACAATCTGTTTTAAATGTTTCTTTTGAAATAAATGAATGAATGAATGAAACTGAATTTAAGTTGAATAGCACAATTGTGGAATTTATCTCCGTATATAATGTGCAAGTAATTCGGTCAGTTGGGGTTGAAATTGAACTTTCGAACATAAAGTTGTAGATTCAACTATGATCAAAAACTGTCTACGATCAAAATCTTCTAGGTCCATCTACGATCAAAAGAGTATGACAAGCTGGTGAACATAAAATTTACTCGAAATGAAATGCCCCCACCCAAATATTTCCATTGAAAATAAAATTTGATCAATTTTAATACCCTTTTGTGATGCTTTATTTGTATATGCAGTAACACTTAAGTAATTAAGAAATCTTAATAATTATAGCCAAATAAAAGCTGCAGTTGTTATAAGTATGAATTAGAACAGAATTTCAGTGTAAATTTTTACATGGCTATTTTTATTTAATTATCTGGAGTGTGGGGCGATGCTCTTTCAAGGTTCGATTAACAGAAACAAATCGGACGTGTTGTCTTCGTGGGTGGTAAGCCAACACAGCAAGCAGGGGGCAGAACCTCTTAATATCCTAAAGCATATATTACTTAGAATAGTTTGTTCAGTTGGTAAATATTTCAAGCGTTACCTTTCTGAGTAATATCATTACAGGATATTGTATTCCAATAATATAATATATATTTATGAAATTTGAATTTTTATAACAGGCAAAAATTTTATTATCCAAGAACGGAGCTTAGATCTCAGTGACATCAGAAGCAAAAATGAAAATTGTGCTTGGACTCTACTGTATTTTCTACATACTGTTACAAAAAAAAAAAAATAATAATAATAATAATAATAATTAACCCCATCCTCCCAAGCATCTGTAAATTATCTCAAAATATTATTATCAGGGTATTTTCCGATTTTGAACAGTAAACTACGCTTTGTGGCATTTCTCTAAATCGGTATATTTTTAGAAAAATATTTTACTCATTTGTGATCAGACCAATTAAATTTTATCTTCAGCAATTGATGTGAAATTTCACTAGCATGTATTTAAACTAGATGCATTTAAAGGGTTTAACACGAATATGCAAAGTCCATTTTTAATTTAAAATTTAGTTTTAGAGGAACGACTATAAGAGCAAAGCTAATTTTTATTTCATATCAAACGAGAATTTTCATTTGCCGATGTGAATGTGTTAATTTTGCCCAGGGACAAAACACACTTCCACAAAGATGCTATAAATACTCATAAATTAAGATACAATAACTGCATGAGCTTGGTATCCCCTTTTCCTGAAAAATACATCCCAGCTTATTTCCACGTCTGATTGCTTCTTCTGTCTGACTTTTTAGATACTTACTCGATTTCGTGATAACAGTATATTCTCTAGTTTAGGACCTTAGAAGCCCATCCCTAAAAATTGCAACTTCTTTCAACTAAAAATCAAAGAACTAGTTCATTGTTTTTGTTTTTGACAGTACGGATTTCAAAAATTCCTAATATTTAATGTATAATTTATAAACTATTTCTGCTTACAATATCTGTGTTTGAGTAGTATTTTTTTTTCATGCACATCTGAAATTTTTTACTATGTCAGCTCGTTCTGGAGGGGGCTTCAGCCCCCTAAGCCCCCTCCGTGGGTGCGCCACTGTCTGGATAAATCTTAAAACTAATTAACTTCATTGCTTTTTTATTGTAATAAATTCGTAAAGAAGTGCAAGGGGGAGAGAGGGCCTCAATGTAGTAGGGACTCCCGTTAGGGGGGGCCCAGTGAGATTTTCGCCACGGGCCTCGAGAGTTGTAAGTCCGCCACTGTATCCAATACTAATGTTTTCAGTTGTTCGTTGCAGCTGACCTGTTTAACATTGTTAAAACACAGTAGATTCAAAGGAACCAAAAAAAGTTCGTACTAACCGTTATTTCGTTACATCCCATCTCGCTTTCAGCGGGCTCGACTGCAGTAGATTTTTGTTGTGATTGTATTGTGTACGATAAAAGACTCTTGTATCATTTTCTATTTGAACATTTTTTGTTTGGATAAAGTCTTTAAAAGTGTGAGGATTTATATTTAGAAATCGAAAGTATAAAGTCAAAAGATAATTATTATGCGTAATATTTTACCACCATGTCGTCATAGTGTGCGATAAGACACCGAACGATATTGGATAACATTATTTTGCGCTTTCATTCGAGATTTTTCTTCATTTTAATTAATCAAAACATATTCAATGCACTGAAATTCTGCATATAATTCAAGAGGATATTGCATTGAGAATAAAAAAGGGAGATTTTTTAAATCAATAAGTTTTCTAATTGTGAAATGTATTTTTTGTGCAATTTTAAGTACGTCATACGAAGGAAGACATTTTTAAAACTAGTACTTTAACGGTCATCACAAATTTATGTTTCAATATCCAAAAGAAAATCAGTTTTGTATCTTGACACTGCATTTTAGAAAATGCATTTCTTTTTCTTTCTTTATTTTTTAAAGATAATTTCGTTTTAAATAATCAGAGATATTAAGGAAGGGGAAGGGGGGGGGGGGAGTAATTCATACCTTTTAAAAAGTTATCGAATGTGCGAAAAGGGAGTCTATTTCATTTGACCGCAGGTTTTTAGTTCTGATTCAAATTACACAAAAATTTGCACATATTTAAGAGTTGTTTCAGTTTTTCTTAAATCATAAAATTAATACTTTGAATTAATTACATTAAGAAATGCAATAAATTGTCAATGTAGCAAAATTTGTTAATATTATTTTCACCATGTGTAAAATAACTTAATTTAGAATTGCCATATTAACATAAAATTTACATTAAAATTTCCCCGAAACTGTATCTATACAATGAATAAATATTCTTAAGATAATTAAATATTTTCATTATTAGTTCCCCATCATACTATAGGTATGGGGAACTTAAGTAATTGTGAAAATGTCGACTTTGGTTTTTTGACTTTTTTACGCGTTCTCAGGTGTGAGGAATCCGAAAATATCAAAATGGGTATGGTGTCCATCTGTACGGTGTCTGTTAATTTGTTAGTCTGTGTATACGATATCTCACGAGCAAATTATCGCAGAGAAGTCGGACCAGTTTTAGAATATTATTTATGACACTGGCAAGAGTCCTATTCATTTGCAACATTCTAATTAAAAACTTCAGAAGTTATTCGAAATTTACGATTTTCTTAACATGAGAGAATAGGGCAAATTTTCACTTAAACGTGCATCTGCATAAAAGGAAATATTATTATCGTAAAGATGAAAGAACAGCTTTTAAATATCAGTTTTGATGCCGGTAGGAACGCCATTGACTATATAAATATGCTACTTTGAAATTTTCGCAAGCTATTGAAAGAAAGTTACGAATTTCTTAACATGGCAGATTAGGGTAAAATTTAGCATAAACGTCGGTTTTGAGGGATATTTTCATCGTAAAGATGTCAGACCACTTTCGAAATATTATTTAGAATACTGGAATGAATACCAGAAGCAGACTTCCCCTATATTTTTGCTAATTAATTAACAAAACAAACAAACAAAAAAAAAAAAAAAAAAAAAAATGCAAATTTTGGAATTTTTTTAATTTATATGCTATTTTTGAATACTTTATTCCAAGCGATTTCTATATTATTAATTTTGTCTATAAAATGTAGTTCTAGTAACATTATAATTTAAGATGTATGTTAATAAATTCTAAAATTCCGTTGATAAAGTTATTTTACGGATCGTGAAGTAACAGTGAAAAATGTTGTAACATTAATCATTTGTTATATTTTTATTATAACTAATTAAGAGTATTATTTTTTTACTTTTCTAAAAGCTGCAGCGAGCATTAAACATCATACAAAATTTAATAAAACTTTAAAAAACTTGTGCCCAATTTAAACAGACTTATTTTTCACTTTTGCCAAAACATTTTAAAGGGTAAAAATACTTTAAAAGTATTGACGAATTTAAAAAAAAAAAAAAGAGAGAGAGAGAGAGAGAGAGAGAGAGAGAGAAATATTCATATTGGAAAATTTACTCCCTCGAGGAAGATATTTTGTTTCAAATAATCACATATCTATGGTTCAACGTTTTCTTTTAAAGATATCGATGAGTTCGTTCGAAAAGATACCCATATTGAAAATTTACAGGGGATTCCAGGGGATGCAATGCAATTTCATATACAAAAGTTTTATTGTTGTTGATTATTCCTGTCATAAGAATTTTAAATTTCACAATGACTGGTTTAAAATAATCGTCATTATCTATATTTATACAAACTCTTGTCCTATGCTGCACATTAAAAATTAAGAAAAAACGGGACAACACCGCACCTATTGTGAAATATACACCAATAGTTCATAAACATCAATATATGTCAAGATCTAACTAAATATAAGATTAAATTAAATTCTGTGTATTATCTTTTTAATCTAGAGCCGTTACAAAATATTTTTTACGCACACACAGACCGACAGTATTTCAAAACTAGCCAAAACACGTTCGGGAACTCTTAAAACGTGTAAAACAGTCAAGAACCGGAAGTTTGATATTTTTTCGAATCCAGTACTTTCTTCTCACGAATACAGAAGAAAGTACAAAAGAAGGCGCTATTTTAGGCTATACCCAACATTTTTTAATATGTTATGATTATATTCTTATATTTATACTCTGTATTTCCCATGCAATTTATATGGTGCCATTCGCAAATTTGCATGCTGAGGTTATCAAAAATATTTTCATATAGACTATACTTTATTATAAATAATAAAAATATTGTAAACCAACACCACGTTGTACAGCATGATAGTGTATATCTACTGCTGTTCTCTTCTGACTTTTTTCATGCGGAAATGTATAGTTTGACTAAATTCACAAGGCTAGGAAAATGCAAATGAGGTGAGGTATATCAGTTAAATCTTATCTGTCGAGCGTCACATAATTTTAAAGATAGCTAGGGCAGAATTGTAATTATCTATATCAAAGATAAGACACTTAATATGTTTATCAGTAAATATAGAAATGGTTGCATGGACGCTTTTATTATCCATGATAGAATACTAGGACTTTCCTATTATATTATATCCAAAAATAAGTCAAAAGAGTTCTCCATAACTGTTCGTTGAAATCCTTATTTCTGAGTAGAATTAGAGTAACATTTGGAGATGAAGGACAAGAGCTCTCTCTCCTTGTCCATAATACAAGCAATTTCGTTACCAAAACATTCAATATGAGATATGGCCCATTAAAAGTAGATTTCGCATAGCTGTGAAAAAAACTTGAAACTTTCAAGAATCAAATCAGTAAGCTCGTCTGGCACTACGGCTGCGGCTATCTTATAAGGACAGCAAATCCACAAAATGAGATTTCGATTTTAATAGCATTCTAATAATTTTCAATAAAACAATTGTGAATATTAAATAGTAACTCAATCATAATTATAATAATCTTGTATATCAAATTTAAAGCACAGAGGACGAAATGTATACATCAGATATTCCTTGAAAAATGCCAGGAAATCTGCGTGATTAAAGCACGAAGTAGGGAGTAATGGTAAAATTAAAGAGGACAGATTTTTATAACTAGCAATAGAATGAAATGATTAATCGTGAAGATGATGATGTATATTTATATTATACAGTTGAACTTCGTTAACATGAATTACTTTTAACATGAACTGTTTCTACAATCCCCGTCAAAATGAAGATTAATTTAGTTATATGAAGATTAGTTACTCATAGCATGAACTATTGATAACATGAACAAATTTTTTATACCCCTTGAGATTCACGTTAACGAAGTTCGACTGTATTGCATATTCTTTCTAATTGTCAATGCTTTTCTTTTTCCTTCTCTTTTCTTTCTTTCTTCCTTTTTTTTTTTTTTTTTTTTTTTTTTTATACGGAACTTTCTAAAAATCCCCCCATTAGCCACAAAATTTCGATATTTTGTTAAGATAAACAACAGGATGTTCTCTATTAAGAACAGCGAGTGCACTAAAGATTTTTTTCAGCTATGAAAAGCAACATAAAAAATCGAAATTTGTTGTGATCTGAAATTACCATTATCATTAGATTTCAGAATTTAGATTTCTCTTTTTCTACTGCATTTCAAATAATTTGAGCCCATAATGATAAAGAAATTTTCGTTGTGTCCCTGTAAATATCTATGAGAATTAGATTCCCCAAAATCTATACAACGAACGTTACCGATGGTAAAACTAGTATGTTGTGGCCACCACAAGACTTTCTTCTATATTTTCCTATACAAATTCACTCAATAACAATATTAAAAGAAAAAAAAAATACGATTTTTTTTCGTTAAAAGTAAAAAAAATCGATAACTATGTTTTAAATTATCACATATTTATAGTTCAACCATTCGTTTTAAAGGTATTGACGAGACCTTTCGAAAGATACCCATCTAGAAAATTTCCCCTCCCCACCGGGGGGGGGGGGGAAGCGATGCCCCCACATGCACAATTTTTTTCCCTAATTAACTACTACTATTATCAATAATTCATATTAATTTTACAATCACAGGTTAAGAATAACTCTCATTATGTACATTTATACGAAATTTTGTCCTATGCTGCCATGTTAAAAATTTAGAAAAAATATGACCATAGCGCCACCTGTTGAGCGATTGATCCCCAAATCTAATCAGCACCAGTTTATGTCAGAGGCCAACTAAATACCAAATTTGGTTAAATTTCGTAAAAAAAAAAAAAAAAAAAAATCTTTTCTAAGGTTTTTTTTTTTTTGTCAAAAGTAAAAAAAAAATCGATAACTTTGTTTTAAATTATCACAGATTTATAGTTCAACCATTCGTTTTAAAGGTATTGACGAGACCTTTCGAAAGATACCCATCTCGAAAATTTACTGTAGTCGAGGGGGGACCCCCCCCCCCTCCAAGGGAGGTTCACGAGGCTCCTACACATACAAAAAAATTTTCCCAGTTGACTATCTCTATTATAAATAATTCTTGTAAATTTCATAATGATCACTAAAAAATAATTCTCTTTATGCACATTTATACAAAATTTTGTCCTATATCCCCATGTTAACTAGTATGTTGTGGCCACCACAAGACTTTCTTCTATATTTACCTATACATATTCAATCAGTAACAATATTTAAAAAAAAAAAAAAAAAAAAAAAGTACGATTTTTTTTTTCTAAGTTTTTTTTTTTTTTTTTTTGTTGTTAAAAGTGAAAAAAATCGATAACTTTGTTTTAAATTATCACAGATTTATAGTTCAACCATTCGTTTTAAAGGTATTGACGAGACCTTTTGAAAGATACCCATCTTGAAAATTTATCCAGCGATGCCCCCCCATGCAGAAATTTTTTTCCTAGTTACATACTACTATTATCAATAATTCATATTAATTTTACAATCACAAGTTTAAAACAACTCTAATTATGCACATTTATACGAATTTTTGTCCTATGCTGCCATGTTAAAAATTTAGATAAAATGCTATCACAGCGCCACCTGTTGAGCTATTGATCCCCAAACATAATCAGCACCAGTTTATGTCGGGGACCAACTAAATACCAAGTTTGGTTAAATTTCGTTAAAAAAAAATTGCGATATTTTTCTAAGTTTTTTTTTGTTAAAAGTTAAAAAAATCGATAATTTTGGTTTAAATTATCACAGATTTATCGTTCAACCATTCGTTTTAAAGGTATTGACGAGATCTTTCGAAAGATACCCATCTTGAAACTTTGCCCCCCCGGGTGGGAACTTCCCCCCCGGTGGGGGGGCAACCGATGCCCCCACATGCACAAAATTTTTTTCCAAGTTAACTATTACTATTATCAATGAGACCTTTCGAAAGATACCCATCTTGAAAATTTACTTCCCCGGGGGGGGGGAGGGAACCGATGCCCCCCCATGCACAAAATTTTTTTCCTAGCTAACTACTACTATTATCAATAATTCATATTAATTTTACAATCACAAGTGTAAAATAACTCTCTTCATGCCCATTTATACGGAATTTTGTCCTATGCTGCCATGTTAAAAATTTGCATAAAATGCGATCACAACGCCACCTATTGAGCGATTGATCCCAAAATCTAATCAGCACCAGTTTATGTCAGGGTGCAACTAAATACCAAGAGTGGTTAAATTTCATTCATTGGTTCGTGAGATACAGCGTCCACAAAAAAATGATACAGACAGACAGACAGACAGACATTTTCTAAAAACTATTAATTCGTGTTCTCCATATCCCAAAACATGTAAATCCATCAAAAAGTGGACTTCGAAAATTTTCGCGAATCCAATACTTTCTCTATATTACATATAGAAGAAAGTAAAAATTTAGAAAAAGCGGGATGGCAACGCAACCTGTAAAACAATTTTTACCAAAAGTTGATAGGCACTAATTTATGTCAAGGTGCAACTACATATCAATTTGTATTAAATTCTGTGCAGTAGTTCCTGAGATACAGTTGCCACAAAATTTTATCACACACACACAGAGAGACTGACAGACAGACAGACATTTTCTGAAAATGGTCAAATCGTGTTCTACAGCTCTTAAAACTTGTAAATCCATCAAAAACCCGAAGTGGAAAATTTTTACGAATCCAATACTTTCTTCTATTGAAAGTAGAAGAAAGTAAAAATTATAAATACTATCTTAAGTTTCGATATGTTGTTGTGGTAAACAACAGTATGTTCTCTGTTAAAAGGGTAATTCCATGATAAATGTAGTGTCACCAAAAACAGAAATATTTCTACTTCCACCCCTATTTTCTAAAACTATACAATAGCTGTAGATATACAATAAAGATTTCTGTATGGTAATAATGGTAGGGAAAAAAAAAAAAAAAAAAAACGGAAATCTCATCTTTTTGTATGATTGACAGTACAATCTGCCATGGAATTACCCTTAAATATTTTATATCAAGCATTACTGATATACGTATAATGAAGAAAACACATTAAACAGAAATATAAAAGTTAACATTTTGTGACCATCACAAAACTTTCCTCTATATCATTTCTTATAACAGTGCCACATACTGTTTAACATGTACAAAAGTTAAATCATAATTTCTCGCAATAAATATTTTACATATGGAGTTTGATGCAATTTTAATCAACTGATATATAGCCATGTGAAAAATCACAGGAGGTATGAGCAATATGCCATCTGTCGGCCGATATACAACCAGATTAAATCAGCCATTGTATCACACGTATCAAGTCTAGTGCATTCATATTCCGTAGAAGTGTGGTTTAACCTTTTTATTCGCGGGGTAAATTGCAGTAACGATAAACACCATTCGTCGGCCGATACACACCCAATTTGAATCTCTATAGTGTTTCATAATGGCTCATTGATATACAAAGTTTTGTGCATTTATATAGAATAGAATCTGAGATAAAGACTTTCCGTCCACGGAAGAAAGTGCAGCATAAGCAGCGCTACCTATCGTTCGATATGCACCCAAAATGAAATGAGCACAATGTTTCACAATGGCCTTCTTGTATATCAGGTTTATTTGATTACACACAACAGAACATGGGATATAACATTCCATTAAATGTAAAAAGTCGCACGGTAGTAGCACCACCTATTTAGGACTTGCATCAAATTTGATAGGCAATAATTTAGGTCAATAATTGAATACAAATTTATATGAAATTATGTGCTGTAATTCTCTAGATACAAATAGACACAAAACTTTTGCCACACACAGAGACAGACATTTTCTAAAAATGTTCAAATCTAATTGTGGACCTCTCAAAACATGTAAATCCATAGAAAACCAGAAGTCAAAATTTTTTTTAAGAAATCAACACTTTCTTCGATTGCATATAGAAGAAAATAATAATGGATTATTGAGATTATAAACGTAAAACCTTTAATATTTTTATCTCATAACCTATTTTAATAATGTAATACATTTTGTTTCATGCTCAAATATAGGCCTTTTTCTCCCTCCTTCCTCTGTGGATAGAAGCCAAAGCATAAAACCTCTTTCAAATATCTAAAAATACAACAGTGACTTATTCGATGATTTAGGAACAATCCGTTGCTTGAAATGCCTTCAAAATAGAGTTGCTCCTAGAGACAACCTCAACACTTAATAAATTCTTAAAACATAGTCATTGCATCTGCACTCACGACCTACATTTTTTTTTTTTTTTTTTCCCCAGTAGGAGATCACGGCTGAGTTAGCGCGTATTTTAGTCAAGTTCAGAATTCTAAATCGCGGCAATATTGATATGTTCAACTTAAAGAAAAATTATCATTACTGGTTACAAAGAATTTTAGAAATTTTAATTAAATTTATGAAAATGATAATAATTATTAATACAAGAAAGTACAATTTCTTTCTCTCTGTTTTTTTTTCTTTTCTTTTTTCTTTCTTTCTTTTTCTTTCTTTTTTTTTTTTTTTTTAAAGATGCATTATCCTTTCATAAGTCACAGGACTGACTGAATATATATATATATATATTGTGTGTGTGTATGTATATACGGATTAATTAGATGATTGAACGTTTAAATTCAATGAGATTATATGAAACAAAAATTAAATCAATTTTATATTAGAACATACAAAATAGATTACAATAAACAATAAAGCTTTATTGATTTAAAACATTTCTCTGTTTTGTTATAAGTCTCCGCCTTTTTATTACCATGTTTTTACTAACTTCGATTATTGTTTGTTTGTCCGGTACAAATCTTGCAATCGATTTTTAACTAACTTCCCTACTAGCTAGACATTTGAAACTTTCACAGTAGCTCAGAATCCGATGACAACACAATACTTCAAAGCCCAATTTTCGAATTTTTGATTAGTTTTCTTTTAATTAATTAAAATATTAAAATAATAACCTCCTAATAGCTTTAAAAATAGCCATTAAAATATTAGCTATAATTTAATTGTTGCAAAAATAAATAAATAAATAAATGAAATAAAAAATACGAGTTTATTTTCCTTAGACATAAAAACAAATACATTTAATTAAACGTGAACGTTAAAAAATTGTAAAAAGTTAAATTATGCATCTCACAAAAATTGACGTCACTATCACTTTAAAAACTTTATACGCATTGATAAAGTGCTAATGTAGTTCGAAAGCTATGATTCAACGATTTAACAGAAAATTTAAAACCATGGTATATAAAAAGTTTTTTATCTTATAATTATTTAAATTAAGAAAATAACTGTGCGTTTTAAAATAATTTTAATTAAAGCATGCAAAATATTTAACAAAACAAACATGCAAAACATTTTAAATTCATTATTAATGTAAAAGTTTGTTTTTGCATGCATTCATAGACAGCTTTAATTTAGCTTAAAAATGATTAAAAAAAAAAAAAGAAATTTAAGGATTTTACATTTTAATTGACTCTACCTCGATACTTATAATTTATTTAATTTTACGAATCAGATAACATAAAAGTGTACTTTTAAGAATTTCACAGTTTTAAAAGTTTGCGTTTCTTTTTTCTTTTAAATGTAACGCCTTTTCGCAATTATTGTCATATGAATTAATAAAAATTAGGTGTTAGGATTAAGGCCGATTGACTTAAGTTCAGGCGTTGGCTCTAAGGTTCTACGCCTGAGGAGGAGTACCCTCTGTGGGGTTTTTTCCTGAGAGGTTCTGGCCCGTATTTACGTAAGTTTGGGAGAAAACCACAAAAACTTCCGAATGGCTAAGCCGACCAGCGAAATCTGGAATTGAACTCGACACTTCACGTCTACCAGCTTTGAGGCTAGAACCTTTCGGCCGTTGGTGAGTCTAATAAAAATTCGGATTCAAGAATAAACGATAAAGCGATTTCTTTGATCTAAATAAATATGTTATTTTAGATATCTCTCCTGAAAGCGTATGAAAATATAAAGATATCATAACAATGTTCTTTGAAATATTCAAAAGCGTTTTGTAATCTATGTTTACTGCATATTTTGTTTTCTTTTTTCCCTCGCATACTAGAATCCCTACCTTCGCTACATAAGAAATGCTGGACAATTCGGTAAAGTGCATTACTGTCAACTGTTACAAAAAAATTTGGCTATTCAAACAAATTAAAAATTTATTTTATGACAGTAAAAATTTTGTAATATTTCATACTTTGTTGAAATAAATATTAACATATTTTGTTGAAATAATATTTTCTTCAGATTCTGTATATTAATATTTATGAAAACCAATAATATTAAAATGTATTTATTTTTCTTCAACTCTGCTGAAAATTAAACGTTGCCTGCATTACAAAAAAAAAAAAAAAGAAAAGAAAAGAAAGAAAATCCTGATGGTAAACACCGCAAAAATCATTATTTGCGTTTTACCTTATAATTTCTTCTTTGTTGGAGTCCAGTATTTTCAGTTGTTTAAATTGTAAAAATGTAATTTGTAATTGCAAAATTGTTTCACATATTAAATTTTATATTTTCTGTTAAAACAAAAATCTAAACGCAATATTTTGAATTTCAGTAATTCCACGGTCTCTAAAATGTTGCTTGAAACAGAACACTTATGATGGGTCGAAAAGCGACTAAAAGACAAAAATTTGTAGTGTTTTATAGGCTTAGTCAATTATGTGGGTAAAAAGATAATTTTTGCATTAAATTGTATGAGGATGATTTCCTTAAACACAACTAGCAGGACCAATGGGCCGTATAAAATTTAAATATCGTAATTTTTGTAAAAATGCATATCAGACTCCGGCAAGAAAAGTGACGTAACCCAAAAATCAGCACTTCAGAAATATCAACTTATAGATACTATAAATATAAAACATTAATTACCCAGCAATAAAACTGACACAAATGCCTCTCAGACGGATACATTATGAGATAAAAATAAGACTTTTTTCGTGCACCTCGGGGCACTTTATACACATTTTTCAGTGGCATAAACTCAATCTTGCTTTTTTTTTTTTTTTTTTTTTTTACTTGTGTCAATTTTCTTGCCGAGATGCGATATTAAGTGATAGAATGTAAAATTGTATGTATTCATCTAATAGGAAATGAAATATATTGAAGAAATACTCATTGAGCATTGATAGCACAGGTTAGCATAGCGATAATTGTCACTAAGTTGTCAAAAGATGTCGCCAAACCAAAATCACACATATGGAAGTTTAATTTGTCGTCTAAAATATTTTAACTTTTTTGCTATCTTTATTCTACAAAAAATTTGTATTTATAAAATATCGATAAAAAAAATGTTCTTTTAGGAATCGAAATCCAACTATTTAATCAAGCTTTTGATTTCTAGGTCGATTTTAATCTTTAAAGATCTGTACCAGAGCCATTTTTAGCCTGCAATAATTGTTTCCAACCGCACTCATAATTACTTTTTTTTTTTACGTTCTGATGAAGGCTCATGCTTAATTATTTCAACCTGAAACAACTGTCGAATATGTTTACAATTTTTAGTAATTGCTTACTTTCTTAATCTTTCAATTTCAACATTAATTTTCGTTGCATTTTTACTGTAAATTGTTAAAAATTTGCCTTGCATAATTTATATGCTTAAGTTAGCGGTCGAAATTAAACTTTTGCACCACTGTAGGAATTAGTGTTAATAAAACAGAAACACATAAGGTGTTTTAGAAAGAATATGTTTACAATTTCGATAAAATATGTTTATGTATTTATTTTTTATGAAATAATATAAATAGTTTTTATTATTTTATGTGTATTTTTTTTAAGTGTAACTGTTTATTTTTGATGCTTTAGACAAAAAGTGTTTTCTAAGAAACAAGTGCTTGTATTCTTTAACCACATTTCTTGCGACCATGGAAGCCTCTGCGCAAGTGCGAATTGAACGAGTCCAGTGTTAAAATAGGGGTGACTGAGAGAAAACAAGCGATAAGGGAACACCGAATAACTGGATGTTTGCCAATTAACTATCTCACGGGTAATTTTGCATCCCTCTAAACTTTTGGACTCGACCTCACTGCTAGTCGTAGGAAACGTGGTCGCACTATATGCATTTCTGAACCTTCTGATTGTAAAAGCAGATTCAACTAGCCGTCCTTCAGATAAGGTTTTTAGAAATGATGCAAGCTTCTGCCTCGTCATTTTTATCTTCCAAATATCATTCACAGTTAGTGTAACAAAAATCAGTTTACTCATATACGTATACAATATTTTTTTTTTCTCTCCCGAATGAATCACTAACAATAACACAAAAAAAGCTAATTTTAACAATCGCATCAACATTAATGAACAGTCAGGTGAAGCATTCAAACTGGAAAAAAAAAAGTTTGAAAGCATTTTTTTTTCTTATCCCCTTTTCTTCTTTTTTTCCCTACAAGATAGTTAGCAAGGTTTCTCTGTTCTGGTAGCAAAGAAAAGAGAGAGAGAGAAACTCTTACTTGAACAAAATTACATTTGACTTTGCTATGATTCAATGTTTTGAAACTTAAAGATAATATTACCATTGTAATTCTGAACAATTAATGCTCAAGTTACAAATGTTTATTTTCTTTTTCATATGGAAAAAAAAAAAAAAAAACTATATTTAATTCGCAAAAATTTTCAACTTCCGGTTTTCCATGGATTTACAACTTTTGAGATGTCCTAAAAACGATTTAAACATTTCTAGACGAGGTCTGTCTGTCATCAAAATTTTATTGGCGTTGCGTATTTCACGAAATGATCCATGGAATCCCACAAAACTTTATAATTGATTGGACTTTGGACTCTAATATAAAATGATACTGGTTTGGTTTTAGTATGTATTGTTCAGCAAATGACTAGGCTGCAATTTCTCCGATTTATGCGAAGGCTATGTCTTAGCTTTTATCGCGCTATGTCAAAAATTTTCGCTTAAATATTTTCTTTATGCTTATACTGTAGGGAGTTCTATATCCAATTTTCAACCAAAAAATGGATTAGGGTAGGTGCTCAGGTGATTGACATCTATCCCGAAATAATTAATAAATAAGAAAAACTAGTTGGCATAGGTCGACTCTGCTGAGTTCCCCACCATATTTATGGTCTCATAAATTTCTAGTGCGAGACATATTATAATCATTAAAAAAAAAATGAATTTGACCAAAGCTGGATACAGTGACAGAAAGAAATCCCCGCCTAATAGGCTATCCACCGTCCACTTCAATATATTTATCTTATTCTAATCTAATAGTTTTTTTTATCAGGGTCGAATCCGTTGTTTAGTTTTCATGCTACTGTTTCCAATTCAATAATCCTCAAAATTCATATTTATATGAAAAATTTACAATTTCGCTATGTTGATAAAATCGTAAATTACGAATAATTTACGAAATTTTCCTATTAGAATATTTGTATTCAATCATGTTAAAAAATATCATAAATGTAATTTTGAAGTTATCTAATGCATTTCTGATCCTCAAAATGGAAGTTTATGCTCAATTTCGCCTTATTCTGACATGTTAAGTAAATCGTAAATTCCAAATAACTTACGAATTTTTTAAATTGGAAAAATCAGAATCTAAGATATTCATGCCAGTAACCCAAATAATATTTCGAAAGTGGTTTGACATCTTTACGATGAAAATATCGCTCAAAATTGACGTTTATGTGAAATTTTGCTCTATTCTGCCATGTTAAGAAATTCGTAAATTTCCAATAACTTACGAAATTTTTATATTTGAAAATTCATAGTCATTAATATTATGCCAGTGTCCTAAGTAATATTTCAAAAGTTGTCTGACATCTTTACGATGAAAATATCGCTCAAAATTGACGTTTATGTGAAATTTTGCCCTATACTGCCATGTTAAGAAATTCGTAAATTTCCAATAACTTGCGAAATTTTCAAAGTAGCATATTTATAGTTACTGATGTTCATTCCGGCAACAAAACGGATATTTTAAAACTGGTCTGACACTTTTACAGTAAAAAGTTTCCATTTAATGCACGTTTAAGTGAATTTTTGTTCTATTCTTCCATGTTAAGAAAATCGTAAATTTCTAATAACTTACGAAGTTTTTAAAATCGAATGTTGCAAATGAATAGGGTTCTTGCTAGTGTAGAAAGTAATATTTTAAAACTGATCTGACCTCTCTGCGACAATTTGTTCTTGAGATATCGTGTACACAGACTAACAAACTAACGGACTAACAGACACCCTACAGACAGACACCATACAAATTTTGTCATTTTCGGATTCCTCACACCTGAAAACGTGTAAAAAAGTAAAAAAACCGAGGTCGAAAATTTTCACGATTACCTAAGTTCCCCATACCTATAGTATGATGGGGAACTAATAATAAAATCATATATATTTTTTTACATATAAGAATTTTAACATTTTATGTCAAACACTGGAGCATAAGGTGGCTAATAACTGGTAAAATGAATAACTAGCAGTGTCAAACACTGGAACATAGGGGGCCAGTTACTGATAAAATGAAAAACTGGTAGTGTCAATTACTGGAACATTGAGTGGGTGTCAAATAAAAATTCATAAAAAAAAAATTGTTATCAAATGTATATATTTTAACATATATGTGGTTCTGAATATCTTTCATATCATATATACTAACTTAAGATTTCTAAAAATATTTTCTGATGACTAGAACATTAAAAACACCAGAGATTGCTCTAAAAGTGTCAAACACTGGTGCACTTACCCTAATACAGATTTTTATTTATTTTTTAAACGAAAAATAGATGGTTAACAAAGGCTGCATGCCCCCCCCCCCCCAATTTAAGACATTTATGTCGCTGAATTTAAGACACGTGACATTGCAGTGTATATGTATAAAAGTACAGATCTAGTCTGTCAAACATAAGCATTTAAATTGAAAGTAATTTTAAAATAGGGAAAAATTAACAGATTTTGATGAATCTAGCTTTTTAATATAATACCCAATAACGAAAATCTTAGACTACTTTCTTTATTATTTTTATCATCATCATGATCATCTTCTCAACGATAGTTGGTTGGTTGGTGGGATTAAGACCGATTTACTGCACTAGGGTTCTAGGTCTGAGGAGGAGTGCCCTCCGTGAATTTTTTTTTTTCACTCTATTTTCTCTTTCTTCCCGTCAACATTTTGTTTGTGTTACATCTTCTCCCCCCTCCCATTTTTTTTTTTTTTTTTTTTTTTTCCTTCATCTAGTCTAATGCAACATGCATCGGCACAAGAAATCAGATATTTCACACGCTCTTTACCGAGTGACATCTCGATTGTCGGACGTAAACTTGTCGCTGATTGCTTTACATTTAGCTCATGTAGTTCAAAGTACATAAATTTAGTTTACTTATAAACCGAATTTTTCTATGCAGATAGAGTGAGATTAAAAATCACCTTTTATCACAATTATTTGTTATTGGAAAAGACTTCCTGATGCGCAAATCTTGTACTACGTATATCTTGTTTGGAAATTTTTCTTGATAAACTGATGTAATCAAAGGATTCGGGTTTTTAATAAGTGAAATAAAGGATACAATAAATAATAATAACATTAAAAATATGCTTTAATAATTTTTTGATTAACACACAAAAATACACCATTCTGAGAAATAAAAAAAAAGAAAGAACATATTTAGAAGAAATTTCATTAAAAAAAATTCTGTTTTTGAATGAATTTGAAAATGGATATATTATAAATTTATATTTCGAATAAATTGATATTTTTAAAAGAAGAAGAAGAAAAAAAAAAAAAAAAAAAAAAAAAAAAAAGATGCAAGTATAAAAAAAAATTATTAATATAATTTTTAAACGTTAGATTAAAAATAAGTTCATTAAATAGTAATTTTACTGATGAACTATAATACCAAATATTATTTGTAGTTGAAGTTTAAAAGTTCATTAAATTAATTAGCTTATAAGAAGCTTTTACACATCGTATATTTTTATTTAGTTGGTATTGTTCAAAAGACATGAATTTTTGTGTGATAATAGTAAAATAATTATTTTTTATGTAAATGCAACCATTTGATCTAATTTTATTTTATTTTTTTCTTCTTACCCTTAGATAATGTTATCTTGCACCGTACACAAAGAGAGGCCAATGATTCTGATGCTTTAAGCAAAATCAAGACTCTTATTCAACAAGCAAGAACTGACACTGGAGATGTAGATTTTAATGGTCTTCTCTCTGAAAATATCTACGATCCAGTACCTTTACAAGCATTTAACATTTCCAGTGATGGCTTCATAACAAAACTATTTGGTCAATTCACCGATCTCAATCTATATGGGCTCAAAGGTTTTCGTGTTGATCGTATAGCTATGAATCTTGCAAAGATGAATTTATCAGCAGATATGTCAGTCCCAATTCTCAGTGTAATTGGACAATATTATCTCGATGGCACTGTGACATTTTTTTCATTAGTTGGCGATGGTCCTTTCTGGATGAATATGTCTGACATCACATTAAATGGTCATTCTCTGATTGGATCTACTCCAGAAGGAAAGTTGTCCATGGGCGATATTCATTTAGATAGTGATGTAGGAGATATAGCTCTACATTTTGACAATCTTATGGGTGGAGGAACATGGGGCAGCATATCCAACAGTCTTCTGAATCAATTAAGTGAAATGATATTGGCAGAACTTAAACCTTCTCTTTTGAGTGAGATGAGTTCATATTTAAAGTACCAGTTTAACAATGAACTATTTCAACAATTACCAGAGGGTTTTATGAATCCAAATTCCTCCAATCTAGTAGATAGTCTGCTTGACAAAGCTTCATTATACATGGTAGAACATGAAATAGAGCCTCTCCGCTTACAAGAATATGAAGAAGTTTATGAAAGTAATCTTTTGTTCGTAACGACAAGAGGAAAATTTAAACTTTATAATGGTACACTTCAAGGGCTTTCCACAATAAAGAGAAAAGGAGATGTTATTACAGTTTTCGCAAATAATTCTCTTATTTTTGAGGCAGATTTCGGGTTTGATAACTTGACAGGTGGTTACTCATGGATAGCAGAGCTTTTTGGTTCTGGAGCTACTGGCAATATGGAAGTGCAAGTAAAGGATGTAGAAGGTTTTATTAAAATTAAACAAGCAATGAAAGCTGGAAGCAAATTAGAATTGGATACACTGTATATTAAAGATATTAGACATGTATGGCTGGATTTACAAGGGTTAGGCAGATGGGATTATGTGATGGAGTCGGTGATAAATCTTGTTACCAATGGCTTAAAATTACAACTTGCAGACGCTATAGCAGAGCCCATCAAAAATGGTATACAAGAACAACTTCATTTATTCAGCATGAATTTTCGATAAAATAGACCGAATACTATAACAAAAAATACTACTACACAGAAATATTACAGTAATAAAAATGAATGCTAAAGTATTCTGCAGAAAAATATTCATTTTGCTTAGTTGTAAAAACTAAAAAAAGGTGCTTAGCTCATTTTTAAACTTTCAAGAAATGAGTTTTTCTCGGTAAAAGCACTGGAGTGAAAAGATAAGTACAAATGCAAACATTCTTAGAGAATTCAAACAAAATAATACTCTTAATAATTAGAGTATTTTTAAGCTTAAAACACTGTTTGAATGAGCATGAAGTAATGGAAAAATGTCGGATTATTTTTTATTCATAAACTTTATGGCAGAACTAGCAGTATTCTCTCACAACGTTCCTAGTTATTTTTAACTATTCTACAATTAAAAAGATATTTTGAGCATTTACAAGGCAATGGAGAAGTAAAAACTAATCAGAAGTGAGTTATAATTATTACTAACAACAAATCGATTAAAAAGTAAAAATGTACAAAAGCTTTCGGCATTGGAAAAAAAAAAAAAAAAAAAAAAAAAATGTACAAAGAATTTATATTATTTTATGAAATGGTGTGATAAAGATTTATGGTGAAGAAGTGCAAGAAGTAAGACTGTTTTAGTCTAAATACATAATCATTAATTTATGTCAATATATTTTATAGCAAATAAAATAAAATAAAAAAATTAAATAAACTTTTTATTAATGGGAACCATTATTTAAAATAGAAAAACTTCCAAATTTGCTTTCCTACAATACTAATATATATATATATATATATATATATATATATAAAAAGTGGCATTGATTAGCATTGATTTTAAGTAATGTACATCACATATTTTATATTTATGTAGAACTAAAGTTCAAAGGGGAGAAACCTCCTTTGCCGAGGTGAGAATATGAAGATGCAGAAATATTTCACTTAAAAATTTTTATAAGTACTATTGTGTATACGAACACCACGCATGATAGTTACCGGTAAAAGAGAGACTTGCAATTAAAGAGTTTTAGCATGAATATATGATTATATTAAAAAAATAAAATAAAATTGAAATATATCTCCTACATTTTTTTTTTTTTTACAATGGCTATTTATTTCCATGCAAAATGTTTTATAATTTATGAATAATGCATGATTTTACGTTTTTTTTTTGTCCCTTTAAACAGAATTATTTAAACATGCAATGATTCATTCTCTCTTTTATTATAATCATATTTTGTAACGTTGGTAAGTCTTTCATTATCCAAGCATGATTTCAATTTATTGTTATATTTTTATTATAATTTTGTAATTTTTTTTTTTTTTTTTTTTTAAATAACATCCAATTAGTAATTCGTTGACTCACTTTCATATTAGTTCCCCATCATACTATAAGTATAGGGAACTTAGGTAATCGTGAAAATTTTTAGTTCCCCATCATACTATAGGTATGGGGAACTTAGGTAATCGTGAAAATTTTCGACCTCGGTTTTTTGACTTTTCTACACGTTTTCAGGAGTGAGGAATCCGAAAATGACAAAATTTCTATGGTGTCTGTCTGTAGGGTGTCTGTTAGTGGGTCAGTCTGTTAGTTTGTTAGTCTGTGTACACGATATCTCAAGAACAAATTGTCGCAGAGAGGTCAGATCAGTTTTAAAATATTACTTTCGACACTGGCAAGAACCCTATTCATTTGCAACATTTGAATTTAAAAACTTCGTAAGTTATTAAAAATTTACGATTTTCTTAACATGGGAGAATAGGACAAAAATTCACTTAAACGTGCATTAAATGAAAACTTTTTACTGTAAAAATGTCAGACCAGTTTTAAAATATCAGTTTTGATGCCGGAATGAACATCAGTAACTATAAATATGCTACTTTGAAAATTTCGCAAGTTAATGGAAATTTACGAATTTCTTAACATGGCAGTATAGGGCAAAATTTCACATAAACGTCAATTTTGAGAGATATTTTCATCGTGAAGATGTCAGACTACTTTTGAAATATTATTTAGGACACTAGTATGAATATTAATGACTATGAATTTTCCAATATAAAGATTTCGTAAGTTATTGGAAATTTACGAATTTCTTAACATGTCAGAATAGAGCAAAATTTCACATAAACGTCAATCTTGAGGGATATTTTCAGCGTAAAGATGTCAAACCACTTTCGAAATATTATTTAGGATACTGGCATGAATATCATAGACTATGATTTTTCCAATTTAAAAAAATTCGTAAGTTATTTGGAATTTACGATTTACTTAACATGTCAGAATAAGGCAAAATTGAGCATAAACTTCCATTTTGAGGATCCTAAATACATTAGACAACTTCAAATTTAAGTTTATGATATTTGTTTGAACATGATTCAATACAAATATTCTACTAGGAAATTTTCGTAAATTATTCATAATTTACGATTTTATCAACATAGCGAAATTGTAAATTTTTCATATAAATATGAATTTTGAGATTTATTGCATTGGAAATAGTAGCATGAAAACTAAACAACAGAATTGACCCTGATAAAATAAATTAATAAATTAGAATAAGATAATTATATCCAAGTGAACGGTGGATAGCCTATTAGGCGGGGATTTCATTCTGTCACTGTACCAAGCTTTGGTCAAATTCATTTCTTTTAACATGCTTATAATATGTTTCGCACTAGAAATTTCTGAGAACATAAATATGATGGGGAACTGAGCAGAGTCCACCTATGCCAACTAGTTTATTATGACTACATCCCCCTAATATAGGAAAGTGTTCTATAATATACGAGTGGTGTGTTTTATTTTTTCTGTTCTTAACTAACATTCAGTTGGTCATCTAAGGGGTCCTAGCGCGTATTTAGGCAAGTTTTGGAAAAAGAACCACAGAAAATTCCGAACGGCTAGGCTGACGTGCACGAACTGGGATCGCACCCGGTACCTCACGTCTACTAGCTTTAAGTGCTGAACCGCTCGGCAGCTGGTGGATCCCCATCAAAAGGTAAAGTGTTTCAGAATTTGTGAGTGAAGCATAAGCATGGTTTGACATTTTTTCTTTTAAATAACATTTACTCACTCATACTTTAACCCACTCTCACTTTTACTATAACTATCTATTAATAGGAAAAAATGTTTCTTAATATATAAGAAATGCATGATTCTACTTTGTTTTACTTCTATTATCCTACTACCGTAGGTAATGGAAGTATTGTATTCGGTCCAAAAATTCGATATTGAGATTTCACCTGATTTACACGTTTTAAAGTCCCTCGAGACCAAAAAAGTGGTTTTTGGGAAGTGCGTGTATGGAATCTTCTGGCTATCCTATCTCCAAAACTAATAAAGACAGAACTACAAAACTTCAGAATTGAGACAGGTCTGGTGTACAGATGAATTTTCCAAACTTTGGTAAAAATTGAAAAACCGGAAGTAGGACATCGGGAACCGGAGATGGAATCTAAGTCCGTATCTCAAAAACGGCTCTAAGGATTTTCTTCAAATTTGATATAGAAACACTCTATTAAATGCCCTTTCGAATGATATAGTTGGTTAGTTCAGGAAAATTGATAGTTGTCCTGTATAAATAGCTCAATTTCAGGTCTCGCAAGCGCGTTCCTTTAAAAACGGCTGTACGGAATTTTTTCAAACTTGCCATATTAGCTCACTTTTAAATATTCTTTTGTATATAATTATTGTTTTCTGGTGAATAATTGAATTTGGTAAAAGTTAGTATCTCAAAAACGGGTCTAACGATTTTCTTGAAAATTGTTATATAAATCCATTCCTTTCTCATGTATTAGTGGTTAGTAGAGAAAAAATAACAGTCATCCTGCTTAGGTAGGTCAGTTTTAGATCTTGGAAATTGGTGTTTCAAAAAATAACTCTACCATTTTTTTTTCTTATTTTTTACCTCGCAATATGTAAGCTTTGTTTAAAACGTCTTTACATGTGTATAAAGTTTCTCTTACCGGAAACATTTTATATTCCTACTACTTCTTTAGGTCACTTTTATGTCTTCTGATCGCATTATCTCCAAAAAATGCATTTAATACGTGTAATAGTGGGTAATGGAAGCCGTGTGGCGTGTGGCTGTTTCACACCAGATTTTTTTGTGTGGATTTCTCTTATTACAAGCGTAAATATACAAAATTAAGTTAGATTACTCATTTTCACTTTCCACGAGTTGCAATTATAAATACGGTAAGTGCACTGGTATATAGTGGGCACATTATTACTTTCTTCTATGTTGAATACATAGGCGTAGCCAGCTTTACGAGCGGGGGGTGCCCAAATTTTAAACTAAAAGTTACAATATGAATACATTATGATGATAGTACGCTTATGTATGCATGTGTGCGTTTTAACACATGTATAAAAGTTACACAAGTTAGCACATGTACGTTTTAACATATAAATTAAGTAACTTTCTCTTAGAATAAATAACTAGACTTGGCGCAGAACAGAAATATCAATATTTACACAACGTTAAAAATGCCAATGTAAAAAAATGTTAAATGCAGACTGCAGTTTCAGTAGCGTAAATCGGTGCATTTGGCTTCTTTTGAAATATCATTTGATAAAGTTTGGACTTTCAGAGTAGTGCCGCTATCCGTCTAACAGAAAAGGAACAGAAGTTTGAAAATTGATTAAAACAAGGAAAGAATGTTGCATAAAAAATATTAAATGGTGTCGAATATTTGGTTTTAGTACGAAACCAATGAACGTTAAAAGGTTAAATAAAAATATTAAACCTTAAATTATAAACGAAATCCTAAAAACTAAATTACAAAAAAACTTATACTATGGAACTTAAATTGCGCAAGCAAAGTGATAAAGTAGAATTATATTGACATGTTTACTTTATTTATAATCTCATTTCATTTCTTTTATTTTACCAGTTTCAAATTATGAACCTATATATATATATATATATATATATATATATATATATATATATATTAATTAAATATATTTATATATATATTAAATTAATACAATCTTGTAGCTACTTTTTTAAAATTATTATTTTATTCGTTCCCATATTTATGAATAACATTTATTTTCTATATTTTAAAACATTATTGTATTGTTGTAGTTGTGATGTTAGTTTCAAGCAGAATAGTACAAACGGGTACTGTGATCGCTATAAAATTAAAGTGATACTTATAAATAAGATTGTAATAAACTGTTGTGTGTACCATAATATAAAAATGTGATGTGTGTAAAAGTCGCAAAAAATAAAATCAGCATTAAATAAATGTATCGAATCGGGGAAGGTTTAGAAACACGCCACAGACCGGACCAAGCGTTGACCATTAGCCAAATAAATTTACGAAATACCACTGCACATATGAATTACATGAAAAATTGCATAAAGTAAAATGAAAACATTAAAAGGGACACACAGTGTATCAAAATGGAGGACAGATAAAAAGCTAGTGGGGTGTCTCATTATCCGACCGTGCACTGGCCATCAGCCGAAAATATTGTCTAGCAACCACCACAATTCAAAATTGCATACATAATCGAATCCAGAAACATACATTAATAAAATAGCACGAAAAATCATCATGACATAATGTCGGAAATTTTCTACCCACAAAAATAAACGCCTTTGCTATTTAAAAAAATTAAAAGACTAATTAATGGAGCATATTTTGCGCATACCTTTCTTTGATGTTTGTATTTTCTGTGTTGTCTTGAGCTTCCTCTTCAAACTCTCTCTTTTTCTTTGGTTGGAATAACTATAAAGTCCTTCACATTTTTGCACATGATTACAGAACAGTTTTTCGTTTCTTTAGTCATTCAATACAGCTTTAATAGCTCATAATAGGTGGTGAGCTGTAATTCAATCACCACCTTCTCCAGATCCAGGATTTTCAGGAAAGGGGAAATTGTTTTATAAAATCGCATGAGAAGAAGGAATCCGAATAAATATTTACACTGTAACCTAATTTTTAATAATTTTCTTTCTTTATTAATTATAAATACAAAATCGTCTGCTCATAAATACATAATTTCTTTTCAGCAATAAATCGTTTGTCAAAGTTCAAAAGTAATGCAAACGATTATAAAATGTTTTATTATTATTAAATTTGAGTGACAGCTTTTAAATAAGGTAAAAAATAAATAAATAAATAAAATGTGGCAGTTTAGTCACAAAAATAAGATATTGTATACTTGACTGACCATTTCTGAGATCCTTTAAAAAAGTTGAAAATTGTTTTAGAAACAATTTTGTTTGGCATGTATTTTTGTGAAGGGGAAGCATGTCTATTGCATCCTTCAAAACCATCTGTTTGATTACTCTACCTGAATTCTTAAAACATTTAAGGCTTAAATTAAAAATATTTTAAAAATTATTCAAAGAACATTCACCCACAGTAAATTTTTCAAGAAAAGTCTGCTTATGATATGATTTACAATACTAATTTGAACTTTCCAGTGTTGTTTTTTTTTTTTTTAAATAGCAAATAAGACAGGCCGACGAAAATTTTTTTTTTCTTCAGGTTGATATGTTTTTCTGATATATTTTTGGATGCTGTTTAAGGAAAACTTAAAATTTTCTTCATGTACAGTTTTGAAAAAAAAAAAAAAGAATTGTTTGAGCTTAAAGCTCCATTTTTTTCGAACCCTTAAAATTTGAGTGATGTGAGTGAAGAACAAGGAGAGCTGTTTCATCAAGACGTCAAAGAAATGGAAAGCAGGTATCAGAGACGATACATTTTTAACATGTTAGTAGAATATTGTTGCATGTTGCATAGAGAATTCCCCCCACTCACACACAAACACAAGACCCTCAAGCCTTGCACAAGGTAAAATGTTCTAAAGGGAGATTCGATGTGAAGAAATACATTTAAAAACATATTGTGTAAATATCAGCCTATTTCAATGCATTTTTTATAAAAATTTTTTGAATTTGTTATAACTTCTAGACGAGTTCTTCCGATTTTCATCCTTGCTTTGTAAAAATTTCTTACGTGATAGGAAAAAAAAAATCATTTCTGAATTCAGATTATCAAAACACATTAGAGACACCCAATGCAGTACATATAAAATTTGAAAAGTACGATTTTGCAATCCAGTGTAATCGGGAAAAAATTACCCGCTAAGTTATTATGATTCCAGACATGCATTCAAATCAACAATTACTAAAAAAATTATTTTTGTATTCAAAGAACTTCAAATCCTGAAATTATCGCAAATATTTAGTTTCGAAAATTCGACCCGGTAAATAATACTTTCTCTAACTCATGGTAAGGGAAAGAAATTATCATTTTTAAACGTTTTTACTGAACGCAATATAATTTGGTATGAATGCTTTTAATCGAACCTAACTTTTATTACAATCTTTTATACGAAAATTATTTTGTATCAATAAAATATGTTAGTTTCATTATGTGTATTTCACTTTAAAAATGTTGTTGATATGTACCAACTTGAAATTTTGTACTTGAACAATAATGTATTTGAACTCTTTGCATGTCATAGTATACAGATCATTATGATATAAGTAAATTGAATACGATTTTTAGACTTCTTGCCAATACCAGCTTTTGAGTTATGCCCATGCAAACTAACCACAAGAACCTGGTTATACGATTGAGCGGACCTCAAGACATATTATTGTAAAAACTATTTCATATTCAAAAATTGGACCGCAAAACATTACATTCTCCAACATGTATGGGTAAGAGAAAATTAAAAAAAAAAAAAAAAAAAAATGCTCATTAAAAAGAAATGATAAAAAACTTGACTCTCTGTTAAGACCACGCATTTAAGTAAACTAAATCATTTTATACCTAATTTCATTTTTTTTGTTTACCAAGAAAAATTACTTTGCAAATTTTTGTAAGAAATGTGCAAGTAAATTTGGATTTATAAACAATTAAGATTATTCTTTTAAATATATTTTACCACCTATTTAAGAAAGTGTCTTTCTATTGCATAGAATCATTGGTATTAGTAATAACATTTTTTTTTCTTTAAACCTTCAAATATTTTTTTTTTTCTGTTTTCAATATGTTTTTGTTAAATATACTGAATGGGTGTGTGTCAGCGGGGGAGGGGGTGCCCGGGCACCCAGGGCACCCCCCCCCCCCCTGGCTACGCGCATGGAATAGAAAGTAGTGGATTAGATAAAATTTTAACTTCCGATTTTCGATGGATTTACATGTTTAGAGAGTTCCAGAACACAATTTGACCATCTTTAGAAAATGTCTGTCTGTGTGTGTATGCGTAACAAAAGTTTTGTGGCGACTGTATCTCAGGAACTACTTCAGTGAATTGCATATAAATACATATGTAGATGCACCTTGTAAATATATATGTATAGGCGCCTAAATTAGGGCCTATCAACTTTTGGTGTTCATTGCTCAACAGGTGGCGCTGCTATACAGCGATTTCCATAACTTCCGAGAAGGTTATATCTCAAAAACTACTGCACGAAATTGCGTATGATTTTATATGTAGATGCACTTTGACATACGTTAGTGCCTATCAACTTTTGTCAATTTCCCAAGAAGTGACGCTGCTATACAGCGATTTTCTCAATTTCAGGGAAGGCTATATCATAGGAACTACTGTACGAAATTGCATATAAATTTATACGCAGATGCACCTTGACATAAGTCAGTGCCTATCAAATTTTGGTTTCAATGGGACAACAGGTGGCATTGATATACAACGATTTCCGCAATTGCAGAGAAGGCTATAGAGCATAAGAACTATTGCACGAAATTGCATATAAATGTATATACAGATGCACCTTGGCATAAGTTAGTGTCTATCAACTTTTGGTGTCAATTGCACAACAGGTGGCGCTGCTATACATCGATTTCCACAACTTCAAAGAAGGCTATATATAAGGTTCTATTGTGTATAATCAAACAAAACTTGATATGTGAGAAGTCCATTGTGAGAGACTAAGCTAATTCAATTTGGATGCATATCAGCCATTAGGTGCACTGCTATACAGCAATTTTTCCCGAGAAGGGAGGCTATATCTCAATTTCTGTGGCATATAACTGCATGGAACTTCATATGTAAGATAATCATTAGGAAAATGCATTTTTAAAAATGTTATTTATAGAAAATAAAACTGTTTTTCTTTGGATATTTAGTGTTCATTTACCCTAAGATGAAAATCGTCTGAACTTCTCATGGTAGGTAATTCTAATAAGTAGTAGTTTCAATAAATTATTTTAATTGAATGAATTTGTATAGGAAAATATAGAAGAAAGTATTGTGTTGGCCACAACATACTAGTTTTTTGGCTGGTTCTGGTAAAATGTTCTTAATTTTAGAGGCTGCAACTATAGCCAGTGTTTGTTAGATCAATTAACTCTTTCTGCACATGAAAGCACTGCCCCATCCCCCTCAAAAAAAAAAAAAAAAAAAAAAAAAAAAGCTAATTAAATCATTTTTATATTCAAAAAATTAATTTTTCTGAAAGCCTAAAGCTTAAAATTCACCTGTAATGGACACCTACGAATTTCTTCATAAAAGGGGAAATAAAGTGCAAACTGATTGAATTTACACTCATGTTTGTGAAAATTGCATCACCAAGAAGGAATAAGAATATCAGAATGATATTTATTTGGCACATATATTACAGTAGGAAGAACAATTGATTAAAATTTCAGGAAATTTGGAGTAATACGTACTAAGAAAACAGTACATAAAGCAGTGACCTCTGTGTGCAATGACAGCACTTACCTGCCTAGGCAATGAATCAAACAGCAATTGGATGACATTTGACATGTACAGGTAAAGCACTTAATGAAGCTTCAACACGATGCCACAATTCATCAATTGTAGTCACTGGTGAGTGTGTGTGTGTGTGCATGGGGGGGGGGTCAGTTGCTTTTCAACGATTAAACAGTCATTTTCATTGGTGCGAGATCAGGAAAATGCGCTGGGCAGAACAGCAGTCGAACATATTCTGCATCAAGGAAGATCTGGACAATACGGACAACTTGCGGTCGTGCATTGCCCTGCTTAAGTATTGCGCTTCGGAAACCTTGAATACAGGGCAGAGCGACGGGCCTTAACTCGTCAGAAATGTAATGGCTGGTATTCAGAGCGGTGGGAATGAAAACAAGAGGTGATCGAGACGTGTATCCAATGGACTCCAGGTGGTGACCCAGTATGCAGCTACCAAAATTTTGATTACCATCAAAACTGCATCACTGATATAGGTGCCTTTAATGCGTGATCAACGACAAACTTGGACGCAGGAATGGCGTAAAGTCGCCTTTCAGAGAAATCACAATTCTTTTTACAGCATCAGGATTGCCTTATCCGTATCTAACGGCATTGTGAATAATGCAAATTGACAGCTGAGATTCGACATCGTCACTGTCCATCATCTGCAGTAATGGTATGGGGTCCAATTGGATACACATCTCGATTACTTCTTGTTCGCATTCCCGGCCCTCTGAATAGCAGCCATTAAATTTCTGGCGAGTTAAGGCCCGCCCATCTGCTCCATATTCAAGACCTCTGTAGCGTAATATTTAAGCAGGATAATGCACGACCGCAAGTTGTCTGTATTGTCTGGACCTTCCTTGATACAGAATGTGTTCAACCGTTGCTCCTGCCATCATGCTCTCCTGATCTCGCACCAATGAAAATGTCTGTCTAATCATTAGTGGCCCGCCACCACTCACCAGCAATTACGGTCTATGAACTGTGGCATCCTGTTGAAGCTTAATGAAGTGCTGTACCCGAATGTCATCCAATTGCTGTTCGATTCAATACCTCTGCAGATAACTGTAGTTATTGCTCCTAGAGGTCGCTGCTTTATGTACTGTTTTTTCAGGATATATTACTCAAAAAACTTCCTGAAAATTTAATCAACTGTCCTTCTTACCGTAATGTATGTGCCCAATAAATATCATTCTTATATTCTTATTCCTTTTTGGTGTTGTAATTTTCGCAAACATGAGAGTATATATGTAATTAACAAAAGGTTTCACTAATACGTTGAAAAATGAATATATATATAAACTGGTATAAACTGAAAACGAATTATCTCTAAAAAATTTAACTGCTTCAACCGATATTGTTTTATTTAAAAAGTCTTAGTTTGTAAAAAAATATTTTAATCATCTCCCTTGTACAGTGGCGGATTCCGTCCGAAAATATTGGTTGCCAGGAAATAATGGGGCCCATTCACATTTATAATGCTTCCGGGCCAACCTATATGTAATGCTGTCATTTAATTTTATACTGAATAAAAACTGTTTTCAATTAACTAAAAGTTTAAAAATATGTAATTCAAATACACACTGTATAAGTATGTGATCTGCGTTTGTAATGATCGATAGATGGCGCTTTCCCAACTGCAGTTGTTAGTAAATATAATAGCCACACGTGTATTTATTATTGTTATTTCTTGTTGTTCTATCATTGTTTCAGCGTGAAAGCTTTCAGTGGTGTGATAATTTCACCTTAGCCCACCAGAGGGCGAGCATTTCATTACAATCGCGGATATGAAGGATTTTTTTTCTTCTAGACCCTTCTTTGCAAATTATGACATGAAATCCACTATCTTTTGGCAAGTACCCTTATATTAATACGAGGATATGATCATCCAAAAAATATGTATATATTCTAAAAACAACAAACTTTGTTGTTGAAACGTTAAATAAATTTTAAAATAATAATAATAATAATTAAAACTTAAAAAAAGAAAATAAATAAATAAATAAATAAATAAAGCCTTAAAAACTTATGTATATATGAATAAAAAAATATTTGGTTATTTTATCCGAGCTTTTCATTATTGGAACCATTTTCGAATCTGAATTAAAGGTCTACTGCATTTTACATGTTATTGGCAGTAAACAGAAAGACGAAAATGCAAATATGTTTTTAAAAAATTGATGCACAGTATTACTTTGGAACTATTCTGCTAGTTTGAGAATTTGCCATTAAAACTGAAAATAAAACAAATATAATTTAAATATTTTTAATGAATACTTTTCTTCAAATAATAATTTATAGATAGTCCAAAATATGCAGTGCACTTATTAGAATAAATCAGCCAATATTTTAATGCACTAGATGATTATGCAAATATGTCAATGATTATTTCTGAATCAAAATTATTTACCAATTCTTTTCCTTTGAAAATGCCACATATAATCTTAAGTTGTCTTCAGACAATGAATTTTGTAGCGCGTGTTCTTTATTGTTTTTACTTCCATTACCTTACTACAGTAGGTAATGGAAGTATTTATTGTATTTGGTCCAAAATTTCGATATCGAATTTTCACCTGATTTACACGTTTTAAGGCCTCCTGAGTCCAAAAAAGTAGTTTTTGGCAATTGGTCAGTGTGTGTGTACATATGTACTATGTGTAGAATCTTCTGGCTATCATATCTCTGAAACTTATAAAGATAGAACTACGAAACTTCAGAATTGATACAGGTCTGATGTACAGACGAATTTCCCAAATTTTGGTGAAAATTGGAAAACCAGAAGTGGGAACCGTAAGTCCGTATCTCAAAAACGATTTTCTTCAAAATTGTTATATAAACACTCTTTTAGATGTCCTTTCGAATGATATCGTTGGTTAGTTCTGGAAAATTGACAGGCGTCCCGTATAAATAGCTCAATTTCAGGTCTTGCAAGTGCGTTCCTTTAAAAATGGCTTTACGGATCTTTTTCAAACTCGTCATATTAACTCCCTTTTAAATACCCTTTTGTATGTAATTATTGTCTTCCGGTCAATAATTGAGTATTTCAAGTTTTAATAAAAGTTGGTGTCTCAAAAACGGCTCTAACGATATTCTTGAAAATTGTTAAATAAATCTATTTTAGATACCCCTTTTCATGTATTATGTGGTTATTACAGAAAATTAATGATCATTCTGATTAGATAGTTCAGATTTAGATCTTGGAAACTAGTCTTTAAAAAAATAACTCATTTTTTAACTCATTGTGTAAACTCTGTTTTATATATCTTTACACGTGTATCAAGTTTCTCTTACTGGAAAATTCCAAAAAATGCATATAATATGTGTAATAGTGTGTAATGGAAGTCGCGTGGTTGTTTCACACCAGGTTTTTAATTTTGAAAATACTCTTTCACGTTGGATTTGAGTAACAGACACAGGGTTGGCAAGTTTTTGACGCATGACAGATTTTGACGGTTTAAACCACAGTTTAAACTGTCATGTCAAAATATTTATATCTTTACAAAAAACAAAAGTTCGAACATAGGAATTTGTATATTCTAAGGTAAATTACTTATTGTGTTTTAAGTTATAAAATTTTACATTCTTGTTTTTTAAAAAATAAGCTCTACCAAATATATGCTGATTGATAATTAAAAGGTGACATAAGTATTTTATTCCAATGAATGAACTTATTGTGCTATTAAATATTGCATCATGTTCTTTCATTTTGAGTTATAATGTTGCATGATTAAAAATTTGAGGTATTGTATTGCATGACTAGTTGAACTAAATTTTAATATGAATTACATAATGCAACTTTAAATTAATTATTTTTAATGAAAGGGATGGTCGACAGATCTCTTTCGTAAATTACTGCCTTAAAGATATGAAAATCTGCATTTATATGCATTGAAATATAATATTAAAATTTCAAGTGAAGTCACTCCAGATTTTTTAGTGCTAACTCTTGCCTAATTTGGCTGGGTGCTGCACCTGACGGCTCTTTCAAACACATTTTATTACCCAGTGGCCTTTTCCCCACCATTTTTAGCACCCGGCGGCTGTTTTAAAAACATATTAGTACCAAGTGATCTTTCTAATATTTTAAATGTTAGAAGCCTTTAAATACTTTTCTTCCTGATATGTAACCTTCTAACAATAGTTTTATAGCATTCCTGGAAGAACAAATGCATATAGCCTACATATATGCATGTAAAATTAGTAATGTTGTTTGAACGTAGATTTTGGTTTCGATTTGCTCCATCCCGCCCGACTTGGCTCTTTGCCAAATGAGAGGTGATTTTTTCTCTTTTTGAGAATGTTACTTTTTTTTAGTTTAGTTTCTCGGCCTGTAAAAAACAGGAAGCATCTTTTTCTCTTGGACATGAAAAGTTATTATGATCTTGGCTCCTTTATGGAGAAACAATATTACCACCCGAATAATTAATGAATAATTATAAATTGTGAATCAGTCTTTAATATTCTGCAAATAATTTCTCTTTTGTGTTTAATCGCTAAATAAAGTATATATGCTCTCCCAACCTGACTACTCTATGACTGAAATTGAAAACTTGCATTACAGATTTATAACTATTGAAGTGTTTTTATGATTATATAATTCTGCATTTTTTTCATGGTACAAATTTTCATGGCGCAGTACATAGTTTTTTCATGGCGCCGAAACCCGGGATAAGTGAAATCCCGTGAAAGTGAAATTACCTTTAGATATTAATTTATCTGGATTTGGATTTGAAAGCTTGGATAATTTATTGTGAAAACGAAACTAAAAAATAATAATGACTGGAATTCCGGATTCATATTGGAAAGCTGCCTGGATATTAAACCAGGTAAGCAAAATTTTACTACTATTTATAACATTGATTAAATGAAATTAGAAATTTTAATTATTTTGTTTTCTTTTTTACTTGATTATTTGCTCGCTATGAATATAGAGAAATTAAAAGCTAAGCGTTCTACGGAACGCTCTAATGTAACAAAATTAATTAATAAATTAGAAAACTTATTAGCAGATGATATAGAAAATACAAAATCAGACGAAATTATAGAAATTCAGGAAATGATAGGTGAAAGAGAAATTGCATTAAAAAATTTAAATAATGAAATTGAAAATTTAATAGTAGATATTAAAGAGTATGAAAAAGATATCGCGACCAGCGATAAATACGGCGAGCAAATAATTTCTGCCAAATGCAAAATTAAGTTGAGACTAAAAAGATTATGTAATAATAAAGATGAAAGTAATTCAAATTGTTCTGTCAGTGAAACCCAAACAAAAACTGGTTCGGCAGTGAGATTGCCGAAAATGTCTTTACCAAAATTCGGTGGACAAATAGAAAAATGGAACGAATTTTTCGATTGTTTCGAAAATTCAATCCATTTAAATGAAAATCTTACAAAAATTGAAAAATTTACTTACCTGAAAACGCTTTTAACTGACAAAGCGTACAATGTTATTGAAGGGTTTTCACTTACGGAGCAAAATTATGATAATTGCATAGAGATGTTGAAGTCACGTTTTGGGCAAAAGGATATTATTATTAATGCTCACATGAATAAATTACTCAACTTAGAATGTGTAAGGAGTTCATCAAATATAACTGCTTTGCGAAAGCTATATGACGCTTGTGAAGTAAATATTCGCAGTTTATCTAATTTAGGGGTGACAAAAGGCCAATATGGTCATTTACTGAATCCAATTTTATTAAAATTATTGCCAAACGATCTAGTAGTTGAATATTACAGGCAAAGTGATAAAAGGAAGGATGAGTCTGATGTGACAGACTTAATTAATTTTCTTAAAGTAGAACTTGAATCACGTGAAAAATCCCTTAGTATGATTAATTATAAAAATGCTTCGGTAATTGTAAATAAAAATAAAGCCGAAATTAATGACAGAAAATTTTCAAATAAAATGAATTCATTGAATGTAGGTGTTAAAAATATATGCATATTTTGCAAGAATTATGATCATCCTTCTCTTGAATGTAATAATTTAACTGATGTTGAGAAAAGGTTAAAATTAAAGAAGGATGGCAGGTGTTATAAATGCTTTCTAAAATCTCATCTGTCATCACAGTGCAGAGTGAAATCGCAGCCTTGCGAAAAATGTAAAGCAACAGATCATAACAAATTATTTTGTTTTTCAAAAAACTTGAGACCAGAAGTAGTAGAGAACACTATAGTATCGAATTCACATTTGAAAAATAGTAATCAGGCAGCGTTATTGCAAACATGTCGCGTTATAGCACAATCTGATGCTAGATCAAAAACTGTCAGACTCTTATTGGATTCCGGAAGTGAAAAAAGTTTTATTACTAAAGAATTGGCTCACGAATTAAAATTAAACAGTGTAAGAAAAGAAAAGCTAACCGTTTTTGCCTTTGGCATAAATAAAGGTAAAGAAGAGGAATTCGAAGTTTTTAATGTTCAACTGCGTAGCAAAATAAATCCTCGTCGGCTCATTCATGTTGAAGTATTAGCTACAGACTTAATAACCGCGACTCCCTTGAAAAGCCCAAGGGGCGAACCAGAAATTGAAAGTTATATTAAAAATAAAAACTGGAAATTGGCAGACAATTCATTAAGTGATTCCAAAATTAATATTTTGCTAGGAGCTGATTATTTTTGGAAAATACAGAGAGGTATCATTGAAGAAATCGGTGATAATTTATATGTTGCTAATACTATTTTCGGATATACTGTAGTGGGGAAATTAAATAATAATAGTACAGAGGTTATCAATTCGCATTTTGTATCTGTCAATAAATTTGACAGTTTTGATTTGCAGCGTTTTTGGGATTTAGAATCACTTGGAATATGTGACAGTAAGAATGATTCTCTGTCACAGAGAGATACAGAAATTATTAATTCTTTCAATGAAAATCTAAATTTTGTTAAGGGAAGATATGAAATTCAATTTTTGTGGAAGGAAAATAAAAATGAATTAAAATCAAATATAGAAATAGCCAAAAATAGACTTTGGGGTTTGAGAACGAAACTGTCTAAAAATGAATGGCTTAAAAATGAATATGAAAAAAATCTTGAGGAACAAAAGAAAATGGGTATAATAGAGGAGTGTGAATTAAACAAAAATGAAACTGGTGTATATTATATGCCCCACAGACCGGTGATAAGAACAGATAAGCCCACTACAAAGGTCAGAATAGTGTTTGATGCTTCTTCCAAAGAAAAGGAAGCAAAATCTTTAAATGAATGTTTATTTGCAGGCCCCAATTTAAATCCTAATATTTTGGATATTATTTTGAAATTCCGCCTTCATAAAATTGCCTTTGTTTGTGATATCGAAAAAGCTTTTCTGCAAATACAGGTTGCAGAAAATGATAGAAACTTTTTGAGATTTCTATGGTTTGAGGATATAAATAGTAAAAATCCTCTATTAAAGGTTTTCCGCATGACTCGTGTAACTTTTGGTGTTACAACATCACCCTTTTTGCTCTCAGCTACCATTAAACATCATATAAAAGGATATAAGAACTTGTTTGAGAAAGTTGTTAATATGCTTGATACTTCCTTATATGTTGATGATCTCTTTCATGGCGCTAATTCTGTAAATGAAGCATTTATTTTATCGTCTGGTGCTGTGAAAATACTTAAAGATGCCAATATGACATTAAGAAAATTTAAAAGCAATTCTTACGAATTAAGCAAATTGTGGGAAAAACATGGAATAAACGTTGATGAAGAAATAAATGAGGGAAATATCTCTAAGATATTGGGAATAATGTGGTCAACTAATAATGACACGTTAAGAATAGACTTTCAATCTCTGTTAGAAGGGTTTGATAATGAAATTATCACTAAGAGAATTGTTTTACAAACTGTAGCAAAGGTGTATGACCCTGTAGGGTTTATTTCCCCTTTTATAATAAGAGTTAAATTTCTAATGCAAGAACTATGGGAGCAGGGTGTTGATTGGGATTCTGCTTTACCTGATGCTTTAACACAAAAATTTAAGAAATGGCATAGTGAAATACAGGATTTAGAAAATTTTGAAGTGCCTAGAAAATATTTCACGAATTTTGAAAAATTAACTCCTGAAGCTATTCAAATTTGTGTTTTCTGCGATGCCAGTTTGAAGGGATATGGTACAGTAGCTTATTTTCGTGATCCTTGTTCCCGTGAAACTTCATTTATTATGTCAAAGACAAGAGTAGCTCCTCTCAAAAAACTTACTTTGCCTCGACTTGAATTGATGGGAGCCTTAACAGCTGCTCAATTAGCTCATTATCTTGGGCAGCTATTTTCAATTCCCGTCAAAAACATAATATGCTTCTGTGATTCCCAAATTACCCTTTATTGGGTCAAAGAAAGTGCTAGTAACTGGAAGCCCTTTGTAGAGAACAGAGTGCGTGAAATTCAACGATTAGTAGCCCCGTCTCAGTGGAGATTTTGTCCAGGGGTTAAAAATCCCGCTGATGTGCTATCTCGTGGTTGCACAGCAACTGAATTGTTGAAGAATGAAGAATGGTTAAAAGGACCAATCTGGTTGAAAGAAGAGCACTTACCGACACCACTACCGGAAAATGAAGTCAAAATACCTGAAGAAGAGATTTTGAGAGAACAACGGAAAACTATTGTTTGCTCTTTAACTCATGGCAATAATGAATTTGAATTATTATATAAGTTTTCATCTTGGTCTAAATTAAGACGTGTTACAGCCTGGTGTCTTAGATTTATAAAAAATACTAAATGTCGATCTGTGCGAAATACTGGCTTTTTAACTATACAAGAACTTGATGAGGCAACTAAAATTATTGTGAAGTTGGTTCAAAGACATAAATTTGGAGAGGAAATAAAGACTTTAAAATCTGGAAAAAACCTGAATGCTAGTAACAAACTCCTTTCTTTAAATCCTTTTCTAGACAAAAATGAAATTCTTCGTGTTGGTGGAAGATTAAGACACGCAAACCTACCTGAGAGTCAAAAACACCAAATGATACTTCCTAAAACGCATCACATTACAAATTTAATTATAAAGCACTTTCATGAAAAACATCTTCACAGTGGAACTCAGTTAACAATTTCAGTCCTGCGACAACAATATTGGATAATTAATGCCAGAGACGCTGTGAAAAGAAATCTGCGTAGCTGTATGAAGTGTTTTAGAACCACATCGAACTTAGCCTCTCAACTAATGGGTGATCTTCCAGCTGCTCGTGTAGTGCCATCGCGAGTGTTTTCGAAAGTCGGGGTTGATCTTGCAGGCCCCTTTCTCATCAAACCTCGTAAGGGCCAAGATGTTAGATCTTATAAAGGTTATATTTGTTTATATATCTGTTTTTCCACAAAAGCAATTCATTTGGAAATACTCAGTGATCTCACCTCTGAACAAGCCCGGCTCAACCATATAGGCGAACTAGGCGACCGCCTAGGGCGCTGGAAACTGTGGGGCGGCAATAAAACAGCGTTTTTTGTTTTCTGGTGTAAATAAGCCCGCTTACTTAAAAAAAAAAAAAAAAGAAAAAGAAAGAAAAGTTCTAAATATCCTTTATTTATTTTCATAATTTGTATAAACATAATACAACTGACTCTTTCCGTTGATGTTTAAGTTCATCCCCTTGTGAATTTCGACTGTGTGGCTGCACCAAAAATATCCACAATCAGCCGCCTACTGTGGACTATCACGCATGCACAAACACGTGGCTTTCAATATTGCATATGCAATTAGCAGTGTGTGAAATTCGAACCTTGATATTTTTCTTTTTGGGAGAGGGGAAGGGAATGCTATACTTTTATACTACTAACTAGTTTATAATTTTAAAAACTATAAGAACAAAAAGCCACAAAGGTTTATTTTAGCTGATACAGCTAACAGCTAGCAAAGCAAAATAATAACTAACTGTACAAAACATATATTCTTAACATGTAGAAAGAAAGAACAAATAAAAAAGTTCTTCAGTCACATCCTTGATAGCTCACATTAATTTAGATGTCTGGCTCCAGATAATGCAATCGCTTCTGTTCGATTATAATTGACTAGAGGTTTATCTCTCTTTGTGTGTATATATGTAAAGAAAGGCTTAGAAAGAGCTTTACTAATTAATTAAAGTTTAATTAAAAAATAAACATGTACAAATATTTACACTAAGGTATGACCACGTAGGTCTAAACAAAACATAAGTCCACTTAGGACCCATTTCAGATTAATAATAACAAAAAAGCCAAGCCACACAGGCATAAAATGTTATCGCTAAACAAGCGAAACCATAACTCATTCCACAAAGACTTTTTTTTTCCCGTAGAAAAACTAGTATTGTGACCACCACAAGACTTTCTTCTACATTTTCCTACACAAATTCCCTCAGTAACACCATAAAAAAAAATACGATTTTTTTTTTCAAAGTTTTTTTCGTTAAAAGTAAAAAAAACCGATAACTTTGTTTTAAATTATCACATATTTATAAATCAACCATTCGTTTTAAAGGTATTGACGAGACCTTTTGAAAGATACCCATCTTGAAAATTTACCCCCTCCCCAGGGAGTACTTCCCCCCAGGAGGGGGGGGGGGGGGAACGATGCCCACACATGCACAGTTTTTTTTCCTAATTAACTAATACTATTATCAATAATTCATATTAATTTTACAATCACAGGTTAAGAATAACATTATTAAGAATTATGTACATTTATACGAAATTTTGTCCTATACTACCATGTTAAAAATTTAGAAAAAATACGATCACAGCGCCACCTGTTGAGCGATTGATCCCCAAATCTAATCAACACCAGTTTATGTCAGGGGTCAACTAAATACCAAGTTTAGTTAAATTTCGTTAAAAAAAAAAAAAAAAAAAGATTTTTTTTTCTAAGTTTTTTTTTTTTTTTTTTTTTTTGTTAAAAGTAAAAAAAAATCGATAATTTTGTTTTAAATTATCACAGATTTATAGTTCAACCATTCGTTTTAAAGATATTGACGAGACCTTTCGAAAGATACCCATCTTGAAAATTTACTCCCCTCGAGGGGGGACTTCCACCCCAAGGGGGGGGGGTGGCGAGGCTCCTACACATATAAAAAAAAATTCCCAGTTTACTATCTCTATTATAAATAATTCTTGTAAATTTCATAATGATTACTAAAAAATAATTCTCTTTATGCACATTTATGCAAAATTTTGTCCCATATCACCATGTTAAAAATTTAGAAAAAGCGGGATGGCAACGCAACCTGCAAGACAATTTTTACGAAAAGTTGATAGGCACTAATTTATGTCAAGAGATACAGTTGCCACAAAATTTTGTCACACACACACACAGACAGACAGACATTTTCTAAAAATGGTCAAATCGTGTTCTACAGCTCTCAAAACGTGTAAATCCATGAAAAACCCGAGGTCGAAAATTTTTACGAATCCAATACTTTCTTCTATTGAATATAGAAGAAAGTAATAAAGAACAATTAAAAAAATAAAAATAAAGTTCTCTGCATCATCCACCAGATGATGCAATCTCTTTCGATGTTTGGATTGTAATTGTACTTGATTGTTCTAGACTCTCTGGAAACTACAGTCATTTTAATTATTTTCAAAACTTTTTTTGTTTTTTGCCTGCACTACTTTTCTATGACCTCCTGCCGAAAACTCTTCATTTCTTATTAAAGAAGATAATCTTAATTTTCGGTAAGATTTAATTAATTTTTCTTCTATTGTGTGTTATTATTATTATACTGTATTATACTATTCTTATCAGGGTTGGGTTTCCTCCGAAAGAAACCAGTTTCTTCCAGGACAGTGGAAGAAACTGGAAAAAACCGGAAGAAATGGATGAAACCATCCAGAAGACAAAACAGATGTTCAAAACTAAAATTTATGGAGTATATACACTGAAAGCATAAATTTAATGTCAAATCTAAACTACAATCTAATTAATATTAAAAATATTTTTAGAAAAATAAGTTATTTGATAACAAACAGGTAACAGGACCTGCTAATGCCATTTACTCGTAAAATAGGGAACATTCCATAGTGGATTTGAATAACATATATCATTTTAAAAAAAATGAAAAAGGGCTGCCATTTAAAGGTCATTTAAAGGGGCGCCATTTAAAATTCTCGCCTAGGGCGGCGAATTTGCTCGAGCCGGCGCTGCCTCTGAAACATTCCTCGCATCCTTGAAGAGGTTTGTTGCTCGACGAGGAAAACCTGAAGAATTGTTTTCAGACAGAGGAACGAACTTTGTAGGTGCCGACAACGAAATAAAAAAAATGATGTCCTTGATCTCTTCTGACGAAAAGATCCACAGATATTTGTCCGAAGAAACAATCAAATGGAATTTCAATCCCCCATCGGCCCCCCATTTTGGAGGACTTTGGGAGGCTGGAATAAAACAGATGAAGGGTCATTTAAAAAGAACTATTGGCGAACAAATATTAACTTATGAACAGTTCCTTACTTTAATTACTCAAATTGAATCGTGTTTGAACTCGAGACCTCTTGTTGCGCTCTCGAATGATCCAAGTGACTTAAATGCTCTAACTCCATGACATTTTATCATAGGCACTGCCTTGACTTCAATACCAGAACCTGACTATTCTTCAGTTAACCTAACCCCGCTAGAAAGATGGAAACTTCTACAAAAAAATTTTCAAAGTTTCTGGAAGAGATGGTCCTCAGACTACCTTTCAGATTTGCAAAGGCGATCAAAATGGCTAATAAATAAACCAAATTTCAAGAAAGACGATTTGGTTTTAATAAAAGATGATAATCAGCCCCCTTTGAAGTGGAAACTGGGTCGCATAATCAAATTATTTCCTGGAGCAGATGGCAAGATTCGTGTAGTTCTGTTGAAAACTATTTATGGAGAGTTGAAGCGTCCGATCGCCAAACTATCTCCTCTGCCATTTTAAACTTTGAACATTTAGCTCAATTTTATTTTTATTTATTTTTTATTTTATTTTATTTTTTTTTCTTGTTCCTGTATTTATCCACTTATTAATCAGCTAGTTACAATGTTTCATTATGTATATTAATCTCTCTTTTTCTTATCTATTTGCAGTTTTGAAGATAGAACATGAAAAACCTGTGACAACACTAATGTTGTTATTGTACTTTTTAGGATATTTTTATGAACCTTCGTTCATGGGGGCGGAGCATGTTTGAACGTAGATTTTGGTTTCGATTTGCTCCATCCCGCCCGACTTGGCTCTTTGCCAAATGAGAGGTGATTTTTTCTCTTTTTGAGAATGTTACTTTTTTTTAGTTTAGTTTCTCGGCCTGTAAAAAACAGGAAGCATCTTTTTCTCTTGGACATGAAAAGTTATTATGATCTTGGCTCCTTTATGGAGAAACAATATTACCACCCGAATAATTAATGAATAATTATAAATTGTGAATCAGTCTTTAATATTCTGCAAATAATTTCTCTTTTGTGTTTAATCGCTAAATAAAGTATATATGCTCTCCCAACCTGACTACTCTATGACTGAAATTGAAAACTTGCATTACAGATTTATAACTATTGAAGTGTTTTTATGATTATATAATTCTGCATTTTTTTCATGGTACAAATTTTCATGGCGCAGTACAAAGTTTTTTCAAATGTACTTTTGTCACATGCAAAAATCACAACATAGAAGACTGCAAATAATACCCTTTTTGAAAATAGTTTGCCCTTTTTATTGAATTCCCCCTGGGGGCTCCTTTATTCTAGAGTCAGCATTATTTTTTGTTTTTTAAATATTATATTTCAATGCTAAAAATTTTCATTGAAATTTCAGCACTTAGCATAATTTTAAAAATTAACCTACCATTGAATTCACAAAGTAATAATCTAATAATACATTTAATATATTTTTTAAAACCATAATAATGCTAAAGCGAAGAGGAAAAATTAATAATAATAATAATTAGCAGGAAAAATTTAAAAATTTTAAACAATTTTTAATTTTGATTTTTTTTAAAAATTATTATTCAATTAGTTTTAAAGAATTTTTAATATACTTAATTGTATTATTATAATTTACCACCTATATATGCAAATTGTTATAGCTTTTAGACAATTTACGAAAAATATTTATAATATTCACTCTTTCCTTAAGATGATGCATTGATATGTTTCCTAACATTTCATTTTTTTTTCTAGAAAAGTATTATGTATATATATACAAATAATGAATGTTTATTTATGTACTTAGTATATTGCAACTTAAAAATATGCAGAAAATCATTTAACATTATAGTTTAGATTTTTCACATATGGTTTTTGACAGTTTTTGATGGTTTAAACCAGTTTTTGACGTCAAAAAACCAACCCTGAACAGACAGGGTAAAAAATGACTTTTTAAAGCTCATAAAGCTTATCATAGATAACTGTCTGCATAGAGTTAATATGTAGACATAAATAACTATTAGATTCCAAAATTTTAATACACCAACACCAGAATGTTTCAAATTTCAGTTATTGTTATGTATTTCACATTACTCTGACAATATGTGAGAGCAATAGCTTTTACCCATTATGTACTGGCGTTACCATATGGTCACAGCAAACAATGATTTACATTTCTTTCTCAGGCATTTAGGAGGGGACCCATCAAGCAAAACTAGTGGTTGTGTGATGTCTGACATTAGATATGATTGAATGGATCATTTTGTTGAGAATGTACCAAATAACAAGAGAAGATATGCCATGTAAATCTGTGGGAAAAGAAAAAAAACTCCGTCCTTAATGGGTTAACATGTCAAAATATAAAGGGAAAAAAAAATATATATTTCATCATTGCTAATTTGTGGACCAACCTTTATAATATTTTCTAACGCTTCATCTGTTGAAATAATTTAAAAATTTTTTGGATTTAATATGGATAAATCTTTATATAAGGGTTTGTTTTATATAAACTGTGATTTTATTGACTGTACTAAGTGATCCATTATTAAATTTAAAAAAAATTATTTTTAAAATCATTTAAAAGATCTAGGGAATTTTCTTCTTCTGCTATTCTTTTGTCCCCTCTCTATCTTTTAAAAGGCAATTCTGAAAGCATCAAGATGTAAATAAAATATTTTTAAACCAGCCTATTATTAATTTTTTTGTTTAAATTTTATGTACATATTGCAAACTAGCAGGCTACACCTGCTTCGCTGGTCACTAAATTTAAATGAAATTTTAAAAGAATTGAATCACTATTTAATTTTTATATCACATTTTGGGCTTTGTAACATAATAAAAAATCCTTTTAAGGTCAGAAAGTCAAAATGACACATTACAAATTAAATAAATTATTTCTTTCGTTTTGCAACAATGCTGTATGGTCTTATGTGAATGATTCTTTAGAAGGAATCAACAATTGTTTACAAATTTAATCGATTGTGTATGGGAAATAAGTACGTTGTAATTGTTACTGTTCAGGGCCGTGCCTACACTTTTAGCCGCCCTGGGCGAAAGATTTTAGACGCCCTCCTAGGCAAAAGATTTTACCGCCATACTAGGCACTAAAATTATTTCCCTTCTTCTGCTTCTGAAAACTATCCTTTAAAGCCAACAATTGCCGGGTTGCCACAGATGAAAAGTTATCAAGTTTTTTTTTTCTCTTTTATTCTCTGTTTTAAAAATAGACCACCAGCGGCCGAGTGGTTATGCGCTCAAAGCTGGTAGACATGAGGTGCCGGGTTCGATTCCAAGTCACGCTTGTCGGCCTAGCCGATCGGAGTTTTCCATGGTTTTCTCCGAAACTTGCGTAAATACGGGCTAGGACCCCTTAGAAAGATCCCCACGGAGGGCACTCCCCCTCAGGTCTAGGACCTACAGCAGTCAATCGGCCTTATTCCCAAATCCAATCCAATCCTGTTTTTTAAAAAAAATCTAACAATTTTAGTAAACCTAATTTTTAGCTGAAATTTTGTCATTTTTAGCCACCCCTAGCTTTTAGCCGCCCTGGGCGACCGCCCCGGTCGCCCCCCCTAAGCACGGCCCTGTTACTGTTATATTTCAGTGTTTATGTAAACAGCTTTTATATGACATAATATTATATGACAGTAAATTAAAAACTAGTTCGTCTAGGTGGACTCTGCTAAGTTCTCTGTCATGTTCTTGTTCTCACAAGTTTCTATTAAAGGGCATATTGTATTCCTTTTAAGAGAAATGAAGATTGATTATTCGGCGCTGTCGTAGAATGATATGAAATGCATTACTTACTTGGCTACCCTAACTGCGCTTTGATACATTTACCTTATCTTAATTTATTGTTTAATTTTTTTGTTTAATTTTTCTTATTTTTGTTTTCAATTAACTCCATGGTGTTAAGAAAATCGAAATCTCGAATAACTTACAAACTTTTCAAATCAGACTATCAGCAGTTAGTAAAGTTCTTGCCAATATCATAAATAGGGGTGGGAATCGATTAACACTTTTAACTGGGTTAATTGTAGTTCATTAATCAATTAATCAGTCAATCGGATTTTTAATTGGTTTTCTTTTTTCTTTATACAATTTTATTTGAATGATGAATAAAACTCTTATACACACACACACACACATATATATACAGTGAAACTTGAGTAATTCGAAATTCTGGATAATTCGAATATTTAATAGGTCCCTTGAATTTTATATTAAAATAATGTTAAAAAATCGTGGATAATTCGAATTTTTCATACGATTACCTTTAAAATATTACAGTAAAATTTGTTCCCGGGATTTTTTCTCAGCTAAAGTGCATTATATATCTTAACAGTCTTTCAAAAGAAGGATAAGGAAATACAAGAGAAGCCCTAGCTAGCGCATCAGAAGATATGGTGAATATACATGAACTTTGAGGGTTTTTCTTTTAATTGAAAGTCATGCCTAATGTAGTAAGTAGATTCTATTTTTGTATCAAGTCATATTCTATGACACAAAGATTGTACTTAAAGAAGAAATAAAAAATATCTGACTATTTTTTAAAAAGTGTTGAATAATTAAGCTCGTAAAAAATATTGATTTAATGGGGGAGGGGGGGGAGGGGTATAACAGTATTCTTAGGTATAAAGTTTATGTGTTAAATCTTTGATCGTAGAGATTTAATTTTTTAATATATCTCTTTTTTGACAATAGTATACGTAATTCGAATTTTTGGATAGTTCGAATTTTTCTCTGGTCCCTTCAACTTCGAATTATCCAAGCTCTACAGTATATAGTACACAACAAACCATAAAAATGATATAGATGTTAATTTAACTAGTTCCTTAAACAATAAATAATAAGAATAATAAACATGCAATTAAATAATGAAAAAATATATTCCTAATATATTCTTAAATAAAATTTTTCTTCGGAAATACAGCTGTGAAATAACTTATATTTATTATTACTTTTATATTCTAAAAGTTAAATTATCTATAATATTTTATTCATAAATTTAACTGTTTTTTTTTTTTTTTTTTTGGTCTAATCGATTATATCCATTTCATAACTGAAATTTAAATCAATGTTCAGTGTAATAATTGGTGACCTTAAGGGTTAATTTTATATAAATATTTTCACTTATTTAATTTTTATTTTAATAAATCCATTTTCAATTCATTTTGAAAGAAAAATTAAATAAATTTACGCATATTTTAGTTTTACATCAGCAGGCCTTGCCCACCTTGCTTGTCACTATTTTTAAATAAATTCTCAAAATTCCATATCATTATTATAAAAATCTCAAGTTCTTCGACACTTCGGATTAGAAAACTGAATGTTATTTTCTGTTTCTACTTCAATAGTTATCATCAGCAATTCTGAACAGGTAAACGCTTGAAGATATTGCGAAACTCCCCGATCAAAGGGATAGTGGAAATCACAACCCTTTCTTTTCTTTCTTTTACTTTTTTCTTTATCTTGAGCATTTCAATTTTTTGGAAGCTTTTTGTTTCTGGGAAAACTATTACCCTAGCCAACAACACTCCCTGTAGAAGACTACAGGGGGTGTTGCCCCAGCGTAGACATAAAATGGCATTTTGTTTAATAACTGTCGTCCTCCTTTTCTCTCTCAACAAAAGTGCAATAACTTATTTGAGAGGTTTTATTTCTATTTATTTATTTATTTATTTTATTTTTTTTTGCTTTTTCATTATTTTATGGAAGTTTCTTAGAATATCAGTTAGCAAAATAAGTGAAAAAATATTTTGTAGGCAGAAAAGCACTTTTACTTTAATTCATAGTTGGAAAATTTTAATCGGATTTTGAAAATTTTTAATCAAATTAATCAAGCCGATTAACTCAATTGCACTGATCGATTAACTGGACCGATTAACCAGCACAGCCCTAATCATAAACATCATTTAACTATTATTTGTCCGATAAAAATAGTCCTCATAAAATGCATTTATGTGAAGTTTGGCCTATTCCGCCATGTTAAAAAAAAATTTCAAATCTTAAATAATGTACGAAGTTTTAAACGTAGAATGTTCATGGTTTCAATGATGTTCATACAAGCATTATAAATGACATTTTAAAATTGGTATAATCTTTACTATGAAAATAACTTTAATAGTATGCATTTATTAAAAATTTTTACCTATTATTCAATGTTAAGAAAACCGTATATTTTCAATAAATTACGAGGTTTACAAATTAGAATATTAAAACATATAGTGCTCTTGCCAATGTCATAAATGATATTTTTTTAAAACTAGGTTGACCTCTGAGATCATTTGTTCGTGAGATAATTTGTACGCAAACTAACAATTTGACAAAGTAACAAAGTAGCACCCTGCAGACGGACATCGCACCGATATTGTTATTTTCAGATTCCTCACACCTCAAAACGTTTAAAAACAAAGTTTCAGAGATGACAAATTTTTACGATTAACTAAGTTCTCCATACTTATAGTATGATTGGAAATCAAACGATTTTGAAAATCACTATTCTTTATAAATTGCTTTAAGCGCTAAATTCATAAGTACACACACATATATATATATATATATATAATAAAAAAAAAATAGCAAAAATCATAGGCATTCATGTTAGCTTAGATATTTTGAATTGAGAATATGAAATTAGAAACATTTGTCCTTTTTCTTTCTTTTTTTTTTTTTTTTGTATCATTATCTCTCTCTTTCTCCCCCCCCCCCCAACACACACTCACATCACGATGATGGCACAATAATTTACATTTTTAAAGTACCTATCTGTCAATGCAATACTAGTATTCAAGATTACTGACAGATTGGTGCGTAAACAGAATTGTTTTTTCTTATAGAAGTCTTTTCCTTTATTTATATATATATATTTAGGAAGAGAGGGGAGGGGAGAAGAGGTGTGAGAGATGACAACACCCCCCACTGTGTGTAAGTTGAGGAGGAGATGCAATTGTGATTTTCCTTCTTAGTTTCTTTTTTATCTGCTAAATAGAATTTTTGGTAATTACTGGCGGCTCATTGAAATTTGTCTCCTAAGTTCGTTGACTTTGATTTGTAAATGCTTTTTAAAAAAAGCTTTTTCCCATTCTTCCTTGTTTGAATGTTGCCTATGTGGGTTCCCTGACATGCAAGTAAACTATTGTGTAATTGTAGTCTTGAGTCTTGTAAAAGGCAGGAAGTCTGTCCTTTCGATGGTCCTATCTGTAGTGTTCTCTGAATTGATTTATTGCTGTCGCTTTGAGAGGCAATAAAAATTGCTTTAACCTTTCCCTAGTAACCTTTTGTTGGTACTTGAACAAGTGTCTAAACAAAACATATGTATTAGGTTAAAAGTTAAAATAAAATGCATTGCTTGAAAAATATATCCTTTTGTTTGCAGATATTTAATGATAATAATAATGAATAAATATTGTTATTCAAATAAATGAATAAAATAAGCATAAATAAAAAGTATATTACAGATATTTTTCTCCTCATAAAGAACTACTTTTAAAATAGCATCTGTTTCTTCATTTTGTGGTTTCAAAATAAAATGTTAAAAACTTGCAAAATCCTTTTTAGATTATTACTATTTTTAATTATTATTATATTTAACAAAAATTTTCTAACTATTGTGAATATTTTGAATGTAAAGATCAAGTTAAGAAGGGAGAAAGAAAGAAAAAAAAAAAAAAAGCTGTACTTTCTTATTTTATGCTCATATAAACAGACGACTAAACACAATGAGATTTTTCTTCCCATGGGCAGTTTATGCACCCTTTGTGAATTTAACAGTTATTTTCTATTTAATAAGTTATTTATTATTAAATTATATATTATTTTAATTTATTATTAACATTTTCATTATGTTTTGAGTTTCCTTTTGGATTAGCAAAATATTTTGAACACAATTTAGTGGTTTGTCTTTTGGACCGTCGATGAAATATGATAAATTGTCAAATGGTGCCAACCAAATGAAAAAATGCCAAAACCTACTTGATTTTGTGCAATTTGAGTTTTATTTTGGCACACTTTACATAAAATACAAGTTTATTTCTTTATAGTACACTAAATAGCAAGCGAAATTTTCAAATGATTTATCCAAGAACTCAAAGCCGACATTAGCTGTGGTGCAATTGAATAAAGACTAATTAAGTCAAACCATTACACTTTTTAAAATTTATATATACTTCAAAACAAAGGAACCTCTAAATGATGGAATTTGTTATTATGCGCATAAACAAACATACTGGAAATTTGAGAAAAAACACACACACACACAAAAACAATGGGTCCACTATTCAGAAGTGTCCATTAAATAAATTTTTACTTACAATTAAATTAATAAGTTATAATTAAGAGTTATAAGTTTAATTAAGCTATAAATTAAGAATGTTCACGGTAATTGGTAATTAAAAAAAATGTAAATTAACTATGAAAGTGCTCATAAAGAATAAGATCTATTTATAAAAGAAAAAAAAAAGGACGGAAAAATGAACTTTTAATGAGTTTCGCTCATTTTTAAAAATGAACTGAACGCGTTCATTTCTTTGAGACATGAGTTTGAGTGCGAACTAACTCGTTTTTTAAACGTTGAACTTGAGTTTGAACTAGCTCGTTTTTTTCGTGAACTTGCACAACAGTGGTCCTATGCAAATGTCCCGCTGCCAATGTAGAAATAAAAAATCTGGTGCAAAACAAACACACGAATTCCATTACCCACTATTTCACATATTATATGCATTTTTTGGAGATAATGTGATCAGAAGATATAAAAGTGACCTAAAGAAGTAGAAACCTAACATTTTCCGGTAATAGAAACTTTATACACATGTAAAGACATATAAAACGAAGCTTACATATAGCAATGTAAAAAATATGGAAAATATGGTAGAGTTATTTTTTGAAACACCAATTTCCCAGATCTACCTAAACTTCTGACTTACCTAAACAGGATGGCTGTTAATTTTCCTCTAATAACTATGTGATACATGAGAAAGAAATGGATTTATATAACAATTTTCAAGAAAATCATTAGAGCTGTTTTTTGAGATACCAACTTTTACCAAAATTCAATTATTGACCGGAAAACAATAATTACATACAAAAGGATATTAAAGGTGAGCTAATATGGCGAGTTTAAAAAAAATCCATACAGCTGTTTTTAACCCGTTAGTAGTCGCTATAGACAGCGCCACCTATTACAGATTGCACACTTTTCTTTTAACTGTCACCAATAATTTTAAGAAGTAATGTGATCGACGTTTCTTCGATTTTATTTGCGTTTTATGTATATCAAATGCCACTTCTAAAAATTTTTGGTGGCTATTGAATAAAAAAAGCTGGCAACACTGAAGGATGGGCGGCAAATCGGCCAACTAGCGACTACTAACGGGTTAAAGGAACGCCCTTGCGAGACCTGAAATTGATCTATTTATACAAGATACCTATCAATTTTCCTGAACTAACCAACTATATCATTCGAAAGGACATCTAATTGAGTGTTTATATAGCAAATTTGAAGAAAATCGTTGGAGCCATTTTTGAGATACGGACTTATGGTCCCACTTCCGGTTTTCAATGTCCCACATCCGTTTTTCCAATTTTCACCAAAATTTGGAAAATTCATCTGTATACCAGACTTGTTTCAATTCTAAAGTTTCGTAGTTCTAACTTTATTAGTTTCCAAGTTATAATAGCCAGAATATCCCCCCCCCCCCCAACCACCACACACACACACACTGATCAATTGCAAAAAATCACTTTTTTGGACTCAGGGGATCTTAAAATGGGTAAATCAGGTGAAATCTCGATATTGAATTTTCAGACCGAATACAATACTTCCATTACCTACAGTAGTAGGGTAATGGAAGGAAAAATCTGATGTGGACACCACATGACTTCTTATACACCCTTTGAAATACACATATTGTTATGAAAACATTGATATTTTTGTGTGAGGTAACTGATTCGTAAATAAACAGACAGGTTCCAAGCCATGAAAAAAAAAAAAAAAACTGCTACTCTAACAACAAAAGTCATGATAATAGGATTATACATATAGTGCTCACTCTAGAATAAAAGGGCTGCCAGCAGGGAATTCAATAAAAAGGGCATTATTAGCGGTCTTCTATATGTTGTGATTTTTTAATGTCACAAAAGTAAATTACTAATTTTACGTATATATATGTGGGCTATAGGCATTTGTTGTTCCTGGAATGCTGTAAAACTATTGCTAGAAGGTTACGTGTCAGAAAGAAAAGTATCTAAAGATCACTGAACATTTAAAATGTTTGAAAAAGGCCACTTGGTACTAAAATGCTTTTAAAAGGGCCGCAAGGTGGAGCACCCTGACAATTTAGCTTAGAGTCAGCACTAATATACTGCCAAACAAAGTTTTTTCAGGAATCGCTTATTACAGAATCTCTCATTGGCAAATACATAGCTCAGCTTAATAAAAACCCATCGAGTATAGATGATATACTTTTGTTCTCCTAGCTGAAAATTAGGAGGTGAGAAATGATACATCTTGCCGAAATATTTAATTCAGTTAAAATTGAGAAAGGATTTACTAATTTTGGCTATCATGAAGCAATATTTGCTGCCAAATTTCAACGCTATATGCAATTCAGTTTTTGTATTTTAGATTGTTTAGTTTCACCTCCTGACCAAGGGTTGTACAGCCTAAGACGTGCAGTCCTTGGGAGGGGGGGGGGGGAGGGCAGAGTTACAAATTTGTTAATAATTCATAGTTATTTTTATGTAAATTCATTCAAAGAGGCTTAGTCAGGTGATAAAATGTCAATTTTTTGCATTTCTAGCTGTTTTTCGCATTAAAATAACTAATTTTCCCATAAAACGCTCCAATGAGGCAGATAATGGATTTGGCACCAAATTTGGCAAGTTTTGCCCTCCTTGGTGAGAAAATCCTTATTATCGACGTATCAAATATGGAAGGTCTACCAGAACATTCTGCAGGGGTGATTGTGTGACTCAAAGGTAAAAACCCTGAAAATTAGAGCCTCAAATTAGAAAAGACCAAAAATATCAAATAATACTCAAACTATTTAGGGCAGAAGCCCTAAATCCTTTTACATTTCATTCACATATCACCTGGATAACAAATGAACAACCAATGAAAGCAAAAAATAACTTTATAGGAAATATGAAAATACAGATGGTTTAGAGTAAAAACCCTGAAATCAGGGGTAAACTCTGAACACAAACACCCCTGATTCTGGGTTTGATAGAGGGGTATAGAAGGAGGCTCAATACACCAAATCAGTCAGTTTTAGTTTAGTTTCACCAATGCTTTCAATGTTGTTGAAATAGCTCTGAGTGAGCCTCTTTGATGCAGCCTTACTGTGTGTTAATGCTCTGATACAGTTTGTACTGTGAATTTGCTGTTGACAGCTGTTATCTAAGCTGTGTTTATTGGTGAAAGTGAAGTTGATACTTGCTTTATAGACCTGTATTCTTCTAGAATTTTCTGTAAATAAAGTTACCAGCCTCTGCAAAATTCGCTTTTCATTCTCGGACAACTCACGAACCCCCAATACACAACACTACTTACCTGCAAATTTCATCATAGAGGTAATGTATTTGAATTCTCTTGGGTGTCCCAGTACACAAATCATTTGTTTGATCTCAACGAAAAGTTTAATGTAGCATCCCTATATGATACACATTTAGAATACCAAGTTTGGACTTTCTGCTATAATTTGTTTTTGGGATATGCTAATAACAGACAGACACACACACAGACCAATCACTAAAAACATGATTTTTTGATTCAGTGGACCTCAAAACGTGTAAACATAACAAAAACTCATTTTTGAAAATTTGACCCAAAAACAATACTTTCTCTACCTTATGGGTAAGAGAAATTAAAAATCTTTTATGGATATATTAAAGCATTTTGACCTAACTTTAAATAAAATGAATTTATAGTCATTCCACATTCTGAATTAAGGAGAATACTAAGCATTTTGATTATTGGCCTTAAATCCAAATGAGCCAATACTAGTTGACAGGGCTGTCCACTGATGGTCATGACATTTAGTATTACCAGAAGTGGACACCCATAAAAATATTATATGTTAATGCAAATCTGAAAATTTAGCACAATAAACAAATAAATTCTGCATATTTATTTTAGTCAAATGAAAAAAAGGGTATATGAAATCAGTTTAAAATAAGCAGAGACAAAGCAAACAAAATTTCATTTCCTTATTTTTATTTATTTTTTGAATGAAAGAAAAAGAAAACAGCAAAAATGACTGAAAATGCAATTTTTTTTATTAAAAAATTTTTTTATACTAAAACTGATGGCTGGAAATACTTGTAATTAAAGACATGAATAGTAGAAGATCGTAATACCATCCTTGAATGTTGCTCGGACTTATGCAAGAATTTGAAAAATTGTCTTCATAGCTTAAATCTAAACATATACATTCCTAGAAAATGTTTTATCATATTTTATCTCAGGTGGCTCACTGCAAATGGTGGGTCAACTACCAATAATAATAAATAAATGTACTTCACTAAAGAACATTTTAAATTTAGTACAAAACAAATTTAAAATAACCATCAATAAACTTAAATTCATTTTTTTTTTCTTTCACGAGCATAGAGATATTTAAAATATTGTTCTGCACTTTACAAACACACAATGTGAAGGAATATTAGCTTAAAAATGTTTTGTTCAATATGTACACATATGCAACTATAGTAAGAGCTAAAGCAGGACTATTTCTTGTCATGAAGTAATTTTGCACATACTTTAATTTTAATGATTTTTGTTGTTGTTGTTGTGAGTGCACTTACACAGGGCTATGCAAAGCAAAAATGGTGCATGGGGCAAAACAATAATCTAGCACCCTCTTCCCCTCAAAATTATCCAATCCCATGATGTCAAGAGCTTATTATAAGGAATTAGAATAATCAAATCAAAGTAACTCCAGAGTTTTAAACACATTCAACAATATATTTCTAGTTGATAATTATTTTCAAATATTTAATCAACGATTTCCCTCAGCTCGCTGTGCCTATGATTATTATTTATAAAATCTTACTATTAAATCTTGAATTAGTAATAAATATTATTCTTAAAGTCTTGAAGATAGGATAGATAAAACAGGCAGTCTCTAATGATGAGAATATCAGAAATTAGACATCTTAAAATAATAATATGAATTCCAACTATCAATGGTGTCCCTTTTGCCCTTGCCTTTGTATGATCCTACACTTACGAACTGGCTAGAAGAGAGAGAGAGAGAGAGAGAGAAAACTAATCTATCTCAGATTCTTTCAGCTTGATGAATAATTTTCTTTTGAAATACATAATTTTCTTGTTGTTATTGCCATAAAATTAATTTTATATTTTCATTTTTTTTTAATAAAATGTGATGCATGCAAATATAACTATTGAAAAAGATATAAATTCCTGAATAATATACAGACAACTCACCTCATAAAAGAACATTTATTACATATAACAAGAGGCTGAAGAATTGCAAAATTGGATGAGCAATCATTTACAAACACACAAAAAATATTACAGCTGTCCATATGACACAAAACAGTTTTTATAAGTATAATAAATAAACAATGTTATTTTTCACATCCAATCAGCACACAACAGTCAAACCCTGCAGCTGTAAACAAATTTTATTTACGTGAATTTTGTTTTGTACTCTAAATCTTGATACTTGTGCATGCCTCAGTATCAAAATAATATTGATGTTAGAAAAATTGAAGAAATGGAAGAGTTTCTCAAAATGAAATTTTGAGGAAGTTTACTCAAATAAATATGAACCAATCAGACAAATCATAAATAATCAAACTATTATTAATAATGAAAACAAATATTTGTAGATACAAATTTGAAATAAAAACTGAACAATTTCATATTTTTAGAAATAATGTAATTATATTTAGACAAAACTTTTTACCATGATTCATCATTTAAAAGTCTAGTACAGTAGTCTGATGAACACACACGATATTATCATTAATGAACTTCATAACCTTTCATACTTATGCTGTAGGCATTTGGAAATAAAAACATTACTTTACGCTGAAAAATTTTCATTTATTATACATCCTGTTTATCAACCCAAGAATGCAAAAATTAAATAAAATTAATTCTTTAGATAAAAGTATTCTCTCTAAAACCTGTTTCAAAGTACTTGTTTATGCTATTGAATTCATTCACAGTATGATGCCAGATTTAAACTTCTACGAATTTCTTAACTTGAATAAGAAGGGGAAAAGGGTTAAATTTGTATTTCATACAAAAAATAAATAAAAAATACTGAATGATTCAAAACTGATTTTTTTTTTCTTTGTTTAGATAAATTAAACTGCCTGCTTAAAAAATCAACATGTACAAAAAACAATTATATACAGTTTTCTTTTAAGAGAGATTTAAGCATTTTATGCAACCAGCTATGTATTCGTTAATACAATAAATGATCCTACTTGTGTTTAACAACATTTAAATAATACAGCTGGTAGAATTAAATATAAATTACAAAATACAATTTATAGGAAATAAATTCTTCCACTATGAAGAATTTTGAATAAAAAATTGTTAAATATATTTTACATTACAAGAAAAAAAATTGGCAGTTTTTTCTAGTATTATTTTTTTTTAAAGTTGACATAAGTCTGACTATACCAAAAATAGAGCTATACACAATTAAGTACTTTATAAAGAGGTAATATATATACTATATAATTAATTCAGAAATTAATATTTTATGAAGAAATAGAATGAAATTCCATAAGCTCTTGCAAGCTTATAAATAATTCAATTAAAAAACATACAAATAATAATTAAAAGATAATTCATAAAATGATACTCATATTTAGTATAAGTGACAAGCATTTTGCTGCATTTTTAATCATGATAATTTCTCATATTGTAATCTAAAGTAATAATATATTATAAGTAATACTATAAAAAGTTAAAAGCTTTGTGTTTCTAAAGATAATGCCTATGACCAAAATATACACTACTTACAGAACAAACATTCAGTTTCACTTTTCTGATTAGTAATATATTCCTAAATTGCTGTCTGAAAAATAGTAAAACTAAAGATTATGTTTTGTTGAAGAAACTGCAAAGTAATTTATGTCTCTCTCTTTCTTTTTATTTTTTATGTTGCTGTTTTGGTATGCTCAACGCTTTTTGATTCAGTAAATTAAAAAGAGAAAAAAAACTATATTCTTTTACTGTAACCTGAAAAAGCCATTCAACATTAACTATGCAGTGAGTAACAAAGAAAAAAAAAAAAGGTAATTTATGAAAGTAAACTTGCCACCCAGATATAATTCAGCAATTAACCATTTCCCTACTGAGCATGCCATCTCAAGGACATTTCCATTTTTTCCCATATGCCCAATAACTGCATTTACAAATTTCAAGAGAATATTCTAATAATCTAAAAAAAGTATTAAAATAATGAAAATTTGTATTAAAAAAAAAAAAAATATATATATATATATATATAACGATTTTTTTTTTTTTTTAATTGTATTATTTTTTATGGACTTTAATATGTATTAAATGCTTTAACACTTAAACAATATTCACAAACTGTGACAAAAGAGTTATAAAAGCAGAACATTTCGGAAATATTTCATTTAAAAGAACATATAACACGGAGGGAATAAAAGAAAAGCAGACAACATACAATAAATAAATCCCAATAAATTTCTAAAACTACAAAAATAATAATAACAAAAAAACTATATTATTTCATCAAAATATAACAAACTAATATGTAATAAAATAATATATTCAAAAATCTTAAGGCAATTTACAAGACATAATATAATCTACAAAGCCATGCTTATATACAAATCTACAAATATACATAAAAATTAATCTAATTACAATTGATAATTATCTACAGATGATTAATAGGAGCTTTCAAAACAAGCATTCTTTTAAAACAGTAAATTTGTTTCAGACTTAATTAAAAAAAAAAAAAAAAATCCACCGATATAAACCTTTATATTAAATCTACCAATATACTTTTTGATTGCTTCATTACTTAAAACAGTAAATAAAATAATAATAATGTACTGGGTACTGAAATATGATTTTTTATAAGTTACACAAACTAACAAGAAATTTAATTTTTGAAAAACAGAATTCAACCAACTATTTAAAATAAATAAATAAAAGATTTATTAGAATAAATAATAATAGAATGGATATTATCATTCAGATTACCTAATTGCTGTTGGATTAGACTTCATGAAAATGGGCTCTTCCCACCGTCGTCTGCTCAAACACGTGATAGAGGAAAACGAATAACCGAATTCAATTAAATATTGTTCTTAAGAACAAAAATTTTAATATTTAATATAAAATAAAATAAAAGTAATACTGTGCATTTGTAAACAGTAGAATAATTGTATTTGTAAATTTAATAATTTTTAAAAAACATTTTATGTGTTTATTTATTTTTACTTATAAGAATCGATTTTTGTATATTGTAGTGTAACTGTAACATTAACTGATCTAGCAATAAATAATAGCTTCTTGTGGAATGTTTATGGATTATAATTTGAAATTTTAAAATGTTTTCATTTAATTTAATTGCATAAAGGTGTTACAACAAGTTAATTAACTTAGTTACTGGTCTAAATGGATTTACGCCGTACGATATTGCACTGTCACTGATTTAAGTACCAAAAATCAGAGTATTCTTCATGAACATCAATAACAAACATAAATTAAATGATGATTGTAAATGTATAGAGCAAACAAAAGATGATGAATAATAATATAAAATGGATTAAAAATGATGATTTATAAAAAATAACACAGATTAAATACGATTGATCAAAAATAAGAATAGAAAATATGTTATTTCAGCAATTGCTATAGATAAACAATACTTTGCTATTTCTTTTTCCTCTATCATGTGACCTCTGACGTCAGGTGGGAAGAGTCCATAGCTTCATGCATAATATATATAAAAATATATATATAATATCAGCTATTTGTTTTCTGAACAGTAGACATTTAAAAAAAAAAAATATATATATATAGATAGATATATATCAATCATGAATGTTTACTAATAAATAATTATTTATTTTAGTAAAAATAAATAAATAAAACTTAAAAGTTACACTTCAAGTATAATTTTTAACCTACCATTCATATAATTCCTACAGTAATGCTAATTCAATATATTAGACAGCATATTAATTTTCATTACTAATGAAAACTATATTAATTCCAACTTAATTTAATGCAATACTCTCCTTTGTCATACTTTTCTGATTTCATCAGCTAATGTTACATTGAATTGCATTGATTGATATAAATTGATATAATCTAATTTGATACTCAATAAGAGGATTTTTAACACAGACAGTTACCTCCCTAACAACCCTAACAGCACAGTTAGGCTTAACTTATCCACAGTACATCTTAAGGACGTTTCTGGGATGTCTTGTCATCTTGAAGATATCCTGGGGAGGCGACGTGCTGTCTGGGAACATACTTGTCCACAGTACATCTTAGGGATGTTTCTGGGATGTCTTTTTTTCTGAAGACATCTTGAAGATATCCTGGCAAGAAGATGTGCTATAGGACTACTGTACTCACAAAATGTCAGCAATGAAGAAGTAAGATTTTGAACATCAATAACTGCATAATTTACAATTTTTAATTAAATATAATAAACTACACATTTCAAAATTCAGATAATAAAATATAAAAAGAAAATGTATGGAAGGATATTTTTAAAGATATATTTCAAAAGCATAACGTACAATGGAAAAGATCAGGAGTTACTGTCAATGCTAATTAAGCCAAATTTTCTAAATTTAGGTAATAATTCTCATTAAAGCTCTTTCCTCCATGTGTGCGTGTGTACATATGTATATATCTTTATAAAACAAGTATCATAGTATAGTCATGTTTTATTATTTAGTTCAATAATTTAGAAGTGGTCCAAGAAAATAATTCTTAAATACTAAAACTGGTACAATGTCTGTGAGATAACAAAATAATTATAATTTGTTTTTAGGATACATTTCTAAGGGCAAAAGATTTATTATATGCAGGTGCAACAAAAATAAAACTGCATCATCCATTTTTATCTTAGATATTCTATCTTACTAATAATTTCTAAACTTTTCTAGAAAAAAACAATTAAAATACAAATACTAATATACATGCTACATTCCATATGACAAAAAAATCAGGTGTAAAGTAATGATCCAGAAAATGTTGGATACAGTGCCGGAAACTTTTGTTGAATTTTATCATCTAGCAAGATATTTCTTATAAAATTCTTCTATGCTGTTATTTATTTATAAGTTACTGTACACATAATAGATATAACGGGGTACATAACAACACAAATCAACAGTGAAAATCTCACACATCACACACACTATTATATTATACAAAAATTCTTTTAAAATGAAAATAAATTTTAATCAACCAATGATCTAGTACAATTTTGTTCATATGCTTAATCAACCAAATTAAAAGAAAACATTTTAATTTTAAGACAAAATAATATTTAAAATTGCTAGTGCTAAAAAAAAAAAAAAAAAAAAAAAAAAAAAGCATGATAAACCAACACAGTAAAAGCAGTAATGCAATTGACTTAAAACAGAAATTATATCTTTTTTTTTTTTTTGAAGATTTGAAATTTTAACTTACCAACTTTAAACATTATTTCATTGTAGTTTTATTATTATTAAAAAGTATGTAATATAAAATAAAATTTTTCTTTGTATAAGAAAAAATTAATATAGTAATAAAAATTTATACATCAAATTCTTAATAAACACGAAGAATTTTTAATTCCAAGAAAAATTAATGCATAGCAATATTGCACTAAAAGCCAACAAAAATCATAATGTACTTTTAAAATGCAAAAAATTTCATAAATAATAAAAATCTTGCATATATTTTTTACAAAAAGTCAGCATAATTTAATTAAACATATTTTTAACAATTTTATACCAGTATATGTGAGGAGAAAATTGAAAATAAATAAATAAAAAATAAATCACCCTGAATTTGAAATACAAAAAAGTTAAAAATCTTTAATTATGCTCACTTTTTAATAGAAATCTTATAATTGAGTTTTAATAATAACATTTTTTAATTCATTAAATCTGAGTAAAATTATTTTATAATTTAACTTTAAATTATATTTTAACCTTTAATCCCTTCCCAAAATAAAATTAAAGATTTTGTTATGCAGTCAGTTTTAGTAATTTATTTAGAGACGATTGAAAAAATACTCCAGTCCTACCCACAATAAAATAAAATAAAGATTGTAAATTTATTAAATATTGAACTTGCGCTCTCAGAGAAAGAACACATTTAGAGTCTAATTTTAGAGATGATCAATAAATCTTGATAATATAGGTAAAAAAGAAAAAGGGCTCAATCTCCTGTTTTCCAAGGAATATCATGGAATTTTCTTTTAATCACAAATGAAAGAATCACCTTCATTTTTACAACTCTTTTTTTTTTGTGTGTGTGTGTGATTAATATTAATAAATAATTGATATTAATTAATATTTAACTATCGATTAATTTTTCATGAAAATAGTTTTGAGCCATTTTTAAAATGAAATTTTTTGAGCCCCTTTCATGATTTTTGAATTCTATGTTCTTGGGAAAAAAAAAAAAATGCCTAAAATATGATATGTACCTTAAAATCAATCAAACAAATAAATAAATAAATGAAATGTATATATTAATGAATAAATAAATATACTGAAAAGATTTTTTTTTTTTTTTTTTTTTTTCAATCAGTTTAAAATACATAATTTATACATCACTGTACAAGCAAGATACTAAATATATACACTTTTAAAAATCATAAATATGAAAAACCACAAATTCTTAGCTATGTAAAAAAAAAAAAAAAAAAAAAAAAAAGAAAGAAAGAACAGAAGAAAATAGTCAGTTACTTCTATACGTGAATATAATTACTACTACTTCAATTTCGAGAACTGTATGATAAAGCTTTGCTGAAAGAAATCTAAATATATTCCTTATATTTTAAATCTATAATTGTAATTCTGCTTTACAAGATTGTGTTAAAATCAGGAAAGATAGAGCTTAAAATTATTAGATAAAAGTAAAAACATGAAAACTCTTTAACATCAAACAGGTAATATAGATGAGCTTATATCCAAAATATATTTCCATATCAAATATAGTTTAATCAATTCTTTTAGTATAAAGGCTATCTTTAAAGAGTAATTAAAAAATTTATGAATTTCATGGATGCAATTTGAAGATCTATTTTTTCAAAATCCAAATAAAATATGCAATAGATATTTTTCTTTTATCATATTTATAATTCGCTTTTGCAAAATATAAGTTAATTATAACTCTTTTAATTTTTACAAACATTGTAAGTAAATACTGTATTAGTACAGAAAATGACACTTTTTCATTTCTTCAATATAGCAACACATGATTTTTAATATTATAACATGAGAATAAATCTTTTGAAAATACTCAACAACACACAGTTTCAGATATTTTAATGAAAGCATAAACCAATGCCTTCCAACCTTAAAACGCATGTTTCCATCTTACAAAAAATAAAAGTTGCCGCTGAATTCTTTTATCTACAAATATATAAATTATTTATGTAATATGATATTGAGTTAAGGTTGGAAGTCATTACAATAAATAGGAAAAAAAAAAAAAAAAATGAGCAGACATAACAACTGACTAGATAAAAATAAACACATACAGAAATAAAAAGTAAAAGATATGTGAGTTATAAAGAGATAGTTATCAATAATTTGAAAACAACCTTTTTAAAACTCAGTCTAAAAAAATATATTTTCCAGCTGCATGAGGCAACACTAATAACATATAAATATCTAATAATTATAACAATATTAACATAATTTTTAATGGCTATGTATATGTGTTTAATTTTATAAGACATATAAAGAACACTGCTTTGAATAAGTGGAATGCATTTTTACACAAACATTTACTCTTCTTAGGTGAGGTTTCTGTTTAAAGACTTTATTAGACTCCCAATTACCTAAAATTTTGATTATAAGAGTAACTATAGCTCATACATTTATATAATTATACATATAAAGATTATTCAATTAAAATGTTTCTAATTGAATCGTATATATACACATTATACATAGTAATACATATATAATACTGGGACCTGAATGTTGTTGATATTTGCCCTTTCATTTCATTTTATTTGAGACTAAAAAAGAACCATTTCATATATAAAATTTTTATTGGTGCTTTAACGCCCAATTATTCTTTTATTGTTTCTTTATATATAATAAATAATAATAATACAGACTGAATATTTCAAAATAAAACACAAATGAATATAATTCTTTTCAAAATAGAAAAAGCAAACTTTACTAAATAAATAACTTTTTGTACTTTCTTCAAATTATTCTGTATAGTCAGTTATTGATTTACATCATTTGCCTGTCTTGTTTATCCTCATTTAATCTGCCTTGTCTCAAAGCAGAAAATAATATCTTTTCAAGCTGTAATACTGTCTCAATTTTCTAATACCTTACAAAAAATAAATAAAAACTAGATAAATATGCAAAATAAGATTAAAAAAAAAAAAAAAAAAAAGACACTTCTATACATTAACTTTAAAAAGAATCTTAATAAAACAAAAGAGAATAATTAAGAACTCCTTTAAAGTTAGTTGGACCAACCTTGGAATATGTTTCCAAAATTCCTTTTATTCTGGCAGGCTGCATTGAATATATATATATAATAATGATGATGATCTATTAAGCATAGTAGAAGCCAAGCAACAGATACAAGATCACTGAAACACCAATGACCAATAAGATTAAAAATTTCTTTATGTAGGAGAAGTTCAGAAAAATGAAAAAAAAAAAAAAAAATATATATATATATATATATTTGTGAAAATTTAAAACGGAATACATTGAATTATATTAATTAAAGAAACGAAGTGAAATTACTAAATTAAATATATTAAAAAACCTTTACTAACTCGTTGTTTGCCGTTAAATCTTTCCATCGGGAAGGTAGTAAAGGTTTTTTAATATACAGTGAACTCTCGTTAAGACGGCCCCGTTTAAGATGGATTTCTTGTTATTTCGTACAAAAATAAAATCACCGGCTAAGACCTATAGGAATTGCATGTAAAAAACATCGCTTTATACGTACTATTCATTCGTTAAGATGGACATTTTTTCCCCCACAAAGCTTACTTTCTTCGAAAAAGAGTCAGTTCCCAAAATCTTTTCAAATTCAATATATATATGTATATTTATATATATTTAACATGAAAAAGTTCAATAATAAAAGGGTTAATGTCTTTCACTCTGTGCTATTACACTGTGGGAGGTAAATAGTATTGATTGACAGTGACTGTTCAGGTCAACAATTTACACCTGTCTCCACTTCTATTGTGAAGACACAGCAAAGGATTTTGTTATCAAGTTTTACTACATGAAGAAAAGAAGTTTTGAAAGTAAAGGACCCTTCAGAGACTAGCAACTTTGAAAGCTGCAAGTCGGCTTTATTGATATTTCTTTGATGTGGTTTAGGAGATCGACGTTGGCTGCAATCGAAGCTCACAAACCTCCTAGTGCGATAATTGCATGAGAAGGGGGTCTCTTTTGTAAAAGAGCAATAAAAAGCAATGTCCTTCATTGTAAATGTGTGCAAATTTTCAAGTGTCACTTTCGGACAGTAGATAATTTATGAGTTTTGACGCTCTGTATGTTGCCACTGTCTGAAGGGTCCTTTAGTATCGGTTTTCATTCTTTTATATTTTTAGTGAATAAAAGGGTTTGATGAAACAAATTTTCATTCGTGTTATACTGTGTATGTGTACATAATAGTGATTTTAAAGTTCATATAGAACTTCAGTTTATGAACTCCTGTTATAATGGACTCTCGTTAATATGGACAAAAACTGCTGGCCCTTGATTGTCCGTTTTAACGAGAGTTCACTGTATTTAGTAATTTCACTCCGTTTCTTTAATTAATATAATTTAATGTTTAATGTCAAAACCTGGACTTTTAATGTTGATACCTGTGAATTTTTAGTGATTTGAGAGCAAACTGCGTCTGCAAATGTCATTACGTTATAATATTTTAAGGTTTTTTATATTTTGAAAATGATTACGCACCTATTTAATGAATGGAAAAATATAAATAAAAAATTAGCTAGATCGGAACAAAAAGTTAAATTCCTTAATGATTGTAAACATTTCAAACTAACACCAACATTCTTAAGAACAAGTAACAAATTTCTAAAAGATAACTTTAAAGACGATGTACGTTTTTTCGAACAAAAAATATTGAATAAATTAATACGAAAAAGGAAAACTGAATTATTTGAAAATAAAGTACTTTGGAATAAAGTGGCTGAACAACTTAAAAATGTTACAGATTTAGAAAATTGGACTTACTATAAAGAAAAAATAGACCGGTATTACGATATTGAAAAGAACGCAATTATAAATAAACACAACAAAAGACTCAAATTCTGGATTAAAAAGAGTAATTACCAACAAAACAATAAGAATGATATATCTTTTATTAACTTGTCCGATCTTAATATCAATAGTCACCAAAATGAACTACTTAAACTAGGACCGAAATTTATTATAGACCAACTGGTTAACCTAAAACATAGTATTGCCAAGATTGAATCCGCATTTAATAAAATCCCAGAAGAAAACAGAGACAAAATCCGTAACATTGCCGTTAACGAAATTGAGAAATCCATTAAAAACAAAAATATTAACAAAGCTGATTTGAAGGAATTAAATAAACTCAAAAAGAATCAAGATATTACATGTACCCTAACAGACAAAACTCATAAAATAGCCATCCTAAATCGCGTAGATTACAATACAAAAATGGAAGAAACCATAAACAAAATCGGTGTTAGCATTATAAATAAAGACCCAAACGACAAACTATTAAATAAAACTAAAAGTATTATCAAAGAAGGAAAATGGCCAGACAATAATCCCCCCATAATCCAAAATCATGCCACCAATACGGTATTTTCGGTAAGTAGCTTTGACGTGATTAATTTATATCCGTCCATAGATATCAACGAAATCTGCCAAATTATTAATGAAACAATTAAAGAAAAGTATCCTGATCCTGAAATAGCCTGAACTCTAACCACTACTACAAATTTTTTGTTGAGGGAAAATTATTTCAAATTTAATAACAAAATTTACCAACAGATGAAAGGCGTCCCTATGGGATCCCCCTCTCGGGCTTTGCTGCCAAATTTAAATTAAGAAAACTGGAAAATGAAATCCTTAATAAATTAAAAAATAAAATTTTCTTCTGGTATAGGTACGTCGATGATGTCTTTGCTGTCATCGACAAAAATTTAAACGTTAATGAAATTCTTAACGAAATTAATAAATTTGATCCAAACATACAGTCCACATGTGAAGAGGAAAGCAATAGGCAGATCAATTATTTAGATGTCAAAATCATACGCACCAATCAGGAAATTAAAACGACTGTCTATAGGAAACCAACAAATAGCAATGAAATTATAAATTACAAATGCAAAACACCCTACAGATATAAAATTAACGCCATAGGATCATATATAAATCGCGCTTTTCTAATTTGCAATAACCCAGAAGACCTAAATAATGAAACCTAATTAAAACGTTCACAAAGCAGGCTGGATACCCAGAAATAATTGTAAACAAAATTATTAAGAATAAAATAAAACACATTGATAATATACCTAGTTTTCAGAAACCCCCCTTAAAATTTATGACCACCATACCATACGATTGCGGTGCCTCAAACAAAATTAAATGCGCAGCCAATAAATGCAAAGTCAATATCCCTATAAAACCTAATAAAAATATATTTCAGCTTATCAGAAACGTAAAAGACCCTATTCCCCCCCTTGAAACCTCAGGAGTCTATAAAATACCTTACACTGACCAAAATAAACAAACTGGTTCGTATATCGGAGTAACTAAAAGAAAAATCAAAACAAGAAAAAAAGAACACATAAGAGACTTTAAAACAGGAAATCAGAATACAGCGTTGGCCAAAACTTTTTACAGGGAAAACATAGATATAAATTTCTAACAAACCACTAAAATAGCTAATTATGAAGAATACAACTACGCCATGTTCCACGAATCAATCGAAATAACCACCAATAAAAACGCTTGTAATGACAGCAGCGCAGTAGCTCCAGACAGGAGGTGGCGCCACATTTTGAAAGGGCAGAAACCAGCAGAACAGTCCAAATCACTCACAGAGAAGCCGTCTGATGAGAATCGGGATCCCGATGGAAATATTTAACGGCAAACAACGAGGTAGTAAAGGTTTTTTAATATATTTAATTTCGGAATATATTGTTTTGATTTTTATTCATAAATTAACTTTAAAAGGAGTTATCGTCACATTTTCAGCTTCATTATAGCTTTTTAGAACAACCACAAGATGTGATGATACAGTTTCAACCAGCTTCTATTGACAATTGCCATAATTGCCCATGTTATTTTTACTCAGAAAAAATAAAAATTAGATTTATCAATTTTTGCTGTGTCAAGAGAAGGTATAAAAATTTGTATGAATTCTGACATACGCCACAGCATTGTACAGGGTGGGCCATGTCTGTTTTGAGAGCTGCATCTTAACCACCCATGCTTTAAAGCATCATATTTAACTTATTATTATTTAATAATAATAAAAAAAAAAAAGTTGCTGCTGATTTTTAATATATTGTGTCTGTTTTGCTTCCTTAGTTTCTGGGTCAAAATCTATTTAATATAAAAACATGAATTTAGTAACTTCGTATAGAAAAATGCAATAAACATGCTAAAAAAAAAACCCATTCATATGTCACCAAATTATTTAAAGGGATATTTAATATTGAAATTGGCTGAAACAGTTTTATAGAACCAAAAACTACACATAATAACTTAACAAAGTCATTGCCAGCGAGAATGATATTTCCATCTTCAGACGGCAATGAAGCACATAACTTATGATAGTCAACCAATGTCCCAAAGCATTGTTGTGTTCTTGACCAGTGTTGGGCATAATTGATTAAAAAGTGATTGAATTACAATTTTTTTTTTTTTTTTGTCAATCGATTAACAAGTAATTGATTACAAATAAATTGAATAAGTAATTCAATGTATTTGTAATCAATTATTTGTTAGTTTATTGACAGTAAAATAATTATAATTGTAATTCAATTACTTTTTAATCAATTATGCCCAACACTGTTCTTGACATATTCTAATGTGCCAGCACATCATTAGTAGTGAACATGTAAGTTATATTCTGCAAGCATATACTTCAATATATTGCATGTGATAGTCAACCAATGTCCCAAAGCATTGTTGTGTTCTTGACATATTCTAATGTGCCAGCACATCATGAGTAGTGAACATGTAAGTTATATTCTGCAAGCATATACTTCAATATATTGCATGTGATAGTCAACCAATGTCCCAAAGCATTGTTGTGTTCTTGACATATTCTAATGTGCCAGCACATCATGAGTAGTGAACATGTAAGTTATATTCTGCAAGCATATACTTCAATATGTTGCACAATTCAGTATCTAATCAGTTTTTGATTTTGACAAATTTTTGACTTTTCTTTTCTTTATTTATATATTATATGTTAAGAACAATTTCACTTTAAATCCTCCAATTAAAAAAAGTATGTGAAATAATTCTCTGAATTTTTCATAGAATATAGAAAAACATATTTTACTGTGTTTAGAAATAATTTTATCAAAATATTTCACTTTGCTGATTTTATATACATTTTTTGTTAATTTTTAAGCAAAGATAAACTTTTTATTTCTGCATTAGCATGCATTTACAAGAGAAAAGAACCAGTAGCAGGGACTGACCAAAAGGGAAAAAAAAAATTAGTGTTAGTACCAGTCATAGAAGATGTCAAAGTTGAAATTTATTATCTGAATTATAGATTCATCTCATTAGATTTCTACTTCGAATGAGAATACGAGTTGGTTTTATTTCCCCCATTTCCGAGAATTTCTTCCATTCTTCGCAATCAAGCAGCAGAGGTTAGTGAGCATAGCTTGCAGGAAGCCCTCATACTATAGAAAATTTTTGAAATCAAAATATTTTGAATTTAGAAATTTTCAAAATTTATAATGTCACTGAAAATCCTAATTTTAGGTGATTCCATGGTCTTTTTCATTGAATGAACCATTTGCATTTTATCTCATAAAATATATGCATACGCAATTTTGCCCCACTTGGATAAATTCTTCTTGATGCATAAAGTAAAAAGGTTCTGCTCGTTAAAGAGTTATTTAACCTTTTCAATAATTTAATCAGTTGTTAAAGTTCTGATAATTTTTAATTAGAATTTAAGTTATTATTTAGATCAAGATTTTTGAGATCATTTACTTTATAAAATAAAAATAATTAAATGATTGATACTGATGAAGTGATACTGATTAATGAAAAACAATAAATATATTTAATGATATTATAATTTTTCAAATATTCAGCAATAATTATGGGATTATAAAATATCAAAATTACAGAACTGAAATGATAAGTAAAAATTAAAATTAGGTATGCCTATTAAATACCTTTGTTGAAAAAAATTATAGTACTGAAATACATAGTTGCTGTTTGTTACAGTTACTTCATAATAATTATGGTTTTACTACAGTATAGCAAACTCTAAAATGTTATGATAATTGATTTTTTAAAGCAAAAACATTAGCATCTAATCTAACACATATATATTTTTTCTCTACTCAGTTTAAAATTTGAGTGCTAGTGCTTTATCTTCATTAGTCTGAGAGAGAGATAAAAACACTCAACCATTCACTATCACAAATCTTTATTGCGTTTCATTCCAATTATGGGAGTGGTTTAATCAGTGCCTACTTAACATTGGTCTAGGCCTCTGCATTGTAACTTTTGTAAAGAGAGAAAATTGCACAGGATCAATGCATAGTACATTAGTGCTGTTCTTATCTCTTACATCTCGTTTTGAATACAGGTTCTCTGATATATTTTTTGGTTTGATTTTGTTGTAGTTTTCATGTTTTGTTTTTATATATTTAAACAATGAAGCACCAACAGAGTCATATACTTCAGGATCCAGTAAAAAACTACGAGAGATTGAAAATGACAGAATTTTATATATTTTCTGTAAACCATGTCAAATTATTAGCAGGGGTGATTGCGACTCAAAGGTAAAAACCCTGAAAATTAGAGCCTTAAATTAGAAAACCCCCAAAATATCAAATAACACTCAACTATTTAGGCAAGATGCCCTCAAATCCTTTTACATTTCAATCACATATCACCTGGATAACAAATGAACAACCAATGAAAGCAAAAAATAACTCAATAGGAAATATGAAAATACAGATGGGTTAGAGTAAAAACCCTGAAATCAGGGGTAAACCCTGAACAACAAACACCCCTGTATTAGTCATGGCAGATATAGTGCAAAAGATATTAATACTTTCTTATAGATATATTTCTTTTTATAAAATTTAAAGTTTTTATTTTTATTTTAAAAAGAAATTTTGAATCTATACCTAGGGATGACACAGACAAGGATAACAATAAGGATGAATGTAGGAAGAGGGTTATATGGAGGGCCAAATCTTCTTTTTCAACCATTCATTTATCTAAATTTTAAAGGTTTATATATCACATAATACTTTTTAGCAATTACAAAATCTGGTTTATTAAACTGCAATATTGGAAGACATTTTATTATCATATTGCATATTTGTAATCAATATAAATAGGAACTTCCGTAAAAAAAAAAAAAAAAAAAAAAAAAACTCAAAGTTCATATTTTGAATTTCAATTGAAATTTGAGGAAAAATACCTTGTTAATGAATGATCAGTTAAAAGAATATAAATATATGTATAACAGGTCAACAACATTTAGGTCCTGTTGAGGTATTTAATTTTTAGTGGGTGACAGGAGAAAAAAAAATGATATGGAAATCTAATTGTTAATGAAACATAAATTATAAAATGCAACTAATATATTAACAAGATTAAAAAAAAAAAAAAAAAGGTAATTTGATGCATGTAAAATAAATTTTAATAAAAGTTAAAGAATATATTGAATTTAGATTTTATCATTCTTGTATAAAGTTTCTTTGAACTTTTATATGGCATTACACATAAATATTAGTTTTAAAGAATCAGTAGTAACTGTCATTTATTGCAAACTTTGTAAAGAGTTTTGATTCATAGAGAAGTATTTTGATTTTACATGCATGAATTCACTACAAAATTTAAATTTGTCAAACTATTTAAAAAAATTATTGCTATACTTAAAAATTACAATATTTTACTATTCAAAAAATAGAATTGAGAGTCTACAGTCTCAATGCTAAAGTATAACACTCATACACATTTTCAAAAATAACATATACCTCATTCTCATAGCATATGAAATTAAAGCTGCACATGTATGTTCTGAAAATCTGAAAAAGGGGATAAGTCACAGACATAGAATAACTGGAACACCAAAATTCCATCTGAACCATTTGAAAGATAAAAGAGTAATTTCATGTATGAAAATTCTAACTAATAAAATTTCAATAACAATGGTATAGACAGGTAAATCATATAAAAAGAAGAATATGTGCCACCTTGAAAAAAAAAAAAAATAAAATAAATAAAATAAAATAAAATAAAATAAACAAAATAAGAAAAGGACATTTTTAATGCAGTACTTTATTTTACACATTTTGTTGCAGTAGATTCTTTATAATGTGCGTCGAACACATTAATTATAAAATATATATTACTTTGTACCTTTAAAGATATCCATAAAGAATATAATTTAATACCATAAGAACACTGTAATACTAAAAAAAAAAAATAAATATTAAATTAATGCACATGAATTTTCCCACATTTTAACTGGGGATCAATTAATGTATTTTTATTTGTCTTAGCTTTTTTAAATTTACACACAATACTCATGAAACATTAAAGGTAACATTTAAGGTAAATAATTTTTATTGTACATATTGCTTTACTAAATTACATGATATATACATTTTTTTTTTTTTTTAAGTAACATTAAAGATAACTTTTAAGTAAAGCAATTATTACAGTACATATCGCTTTTGACCATTATTTAAGGTACAATTTCTTTTCTTTTTTAATTGAGAACATATACAATTATGGTCCCTGAATAGTTTTAGGTTTAAATGACTGAACAGCACAATATTATACATAATTTAATTAAAAGAAAATACTTATAAAAAGAAGGAATTATTAAAAAAAAAAAAAAAAAAAAAAAAAAAAGATACTAAGAAATTTAATGAGGAAAAAAAAAATTAGAGAATTGTAAGAATTTTATAATATCCATTAATGTATAAATGTATTAATAGAAGAGACTAACATTTACAAATATGTAAAAATAGAACATTGATGCGTCAATTAAATTTGTCTGTGATATTTAATAATGCATATGATAAACTAGAAAGTTAAAAAAAAAAAAAAATCCAACTACTGCTTAATCTTATTTCGATTTTTCAGCGAGGGAGAAGGAGATATTAAACACAACATACTAAATCATTTTATACATGAATTTTGTGACACATAATCTACTTTTTAAAATTGAATAAATACCAATGTTATATGGACATAAAACCCAAAAATGTATCACAGCAGATTTACAATACTGTTCACACCAGAATGTGAAATAGATAATATATCATATCTATTTTTATTTTACCTGTCAATAAATATTCATTTTCATAGAAAGATATGTAAGAAAATTAAATAAATCTCAGTCAGGTGAATTAAATCTGGTGTGAACATCTCAGGGATATAACCTCATATCAAAAATTTCTTGTAGTCACATCTTTTGCCTCTCATCAAATACAGATAATCTTGCAGTTACCAACAAATGCCTTTATGCCTTACTAATGTAGAATTAACGGCCAGAGTACTCTCAGAGTAAATGTAGAAGTATGGATGTAATCCTCTAATCATTTAATTTAAACTCCTTGAGGTTTAGTTTTTGTTGTGTCATAGGCACGAATCAATTCAGACTGAAAAATAAAGTTTCTTTTTTAATATACAATATAAAAAATAATGAATAAACTAATTAGAAAATTTGAATAACAAATATGCATAGTAAACTTGTGTATAAACAGGGATGAAAGTTCCGGTTTTTTAAAATGAAAATAAAATCCTACATTCACACTGGAATAAACTTTTCATTTAAGTACATTTATATTAACACACAGATAATGTGTTAAAATAAATGTGCTTAAATGAGAAGTTTATTCTGGTACAAATGTAGGATTTCATTTGCGATAAAAGAAAGAAAAAAAAGAAAAAAAAAAAACACAACTTAAATCCTTATATAAAATGAGGATTATATAGTTATACAATAATTATATAATTACACATATAATATATAAATATAGTATAATAGGAAAAAAAAATTGATAAAATAAGTTAAGACAGTAAATTATCATATACAAATTTCACATTACATTTAAAAAAGTTAATTTGGTTATTGAATATCAGTATATTTTAAGAGTACATATAAGATAAATAATACTAATATGTATTGCATATTTATAGTATAGTTTTGCACATCTCATGTTATTCTATGGATACTAAAATAAAAACAACACAGAAAATATGTACTTTTGCTGCAGCAAGTTATAATTCATATAATTTTATTGAAATCGAAAATAATAGCTCGCTTTAATTTCTTATAGGCATCATTCCATTTGCTGATTATTTTAATGCTAAGACATAAAAAGTTAAAATTTTCAATAATAATAACTAAGTTTGTTTATTTTACCATTTTTTGTGCAACAAGAATAGAACTGTATCAGTTTCAACTAACAGAATTAAATATGAAATGCACATTATAAAGGAAAAACATATAAACTGTCTAGTAATTGCAACTAACTAAACAAACAAACAAACAAGAAAAAAAAAAAAAAAAAAAAAAAAACAATCTAAACAAAACTTTAGATTTACTAAACAACCTAAGATGAATATTTTGTACTAAATAATCCCCCCCCCCTCATTGAAATACTAGTATTAAGTAAAAAATTTGCAAGAAGAATTTCATTGTCATATTGTTACCATTAATTTATCATCAAAATTTTTATTAAAAACAAGTAATGATCATTATATAATGCAGTTGCTTTACGCATCTCTAATTTGCACCAATATACATTTTGAGATATAAAGAATTCAAATATCATAAAATCAATGTAAGTTAGTCAGGTTTGGTAGGTAGCTTGTTAGTTTATGAAAACATTTCAAAAATGAAAGACTGGAAAGATGTTAGATTAGTTGTAAAATATCAATTATGATAGTGACCAGAGTTCTACTGAATTTCAACATTTCATTTTGAAAACTTAATAAGTTATTCAAATTTAAGATTTTCTTTTAACATGGCAAAATCGGGCAAAATTTTACATAAAATTGAATTCTGAGGATTACTGCATCAGAAATAGCACGGAACTGCATGAAAATTAAAATATGATATGGATAGCAATAACATAAAATAAAATAGTAAAATGTAAACAGAACTGAAGCATGATAAAGGGTAACCTAATGGGCAGGGTATTTCAGTCTCCAACTACCATACCTAATCATCAGCCAAAATCATTGTTGATATTATGAATATAATATGGGATATATTTCTGAGAATAAATACATGATAGGAAACTGAAAGGAATCCACATATGACAAACTGATTTGAATTTATGATTTAAGTTTCAGATAAAAGTTAATAATAAATAATTTATTTTTAGTCCCACTAAATGCTTAGCAAAACTTTCTTTAAATGCAAATTAGCTTTTGCAATGTTGAAGAAGCATGTATAAGCTCAGATCATGATCTACTACACTTAGAATATATTCACAATCTACCTTATATAATGTTTTATTATCTACGGCAAAAATGGATTAATTTCATTATGCTTCAACGGCAGATTTCAAATAGGAATTCAGTATGTCAATTTTTCCTCCATTAATTCTGGTGGAACTTATACATGAATCTTGCAAATCATTCCAAATCACATGTTTTCATAAAATAAGTTATTTTTCACCACTACTGTGGAAAAGTTTCGCAAATTTATGCCATTTTCCAAGTTGTTTTATGATGATAATTTTACAGGTTATTGGCATTAATGAGAATAGTTTCCCAGAATTTGATATATATATTAAAAAAAAAAAAAAAAGTTTTTCAACTATTTACAGTACTTTAACTTGTACAATGGCACACTCACCATACACAACACACCTTTTGCTAGATTTTCAGATTTCCATAAATAAAAAAACGTATGTAAAAGTATTTCTAATTGGCAGCTACTCTCACTGTTTCAAAATATTTAAAATACTTCATCAAATAATATATTTTAATTATTCATTTAATTTTTTTTTCTCCTTCACCCCTTTTCTTTTTCAAATAACACAAAATATTTACAAGTACAAAACGTATTTATTTGCATAAGGTAATTCAATCTAGCATTAAAACTGAAAGTAGCATGAACATAATGAAAGACAAATATGCAACTGTTTAAATTTATACCCAAAACAAATATTCCCAATACAATTCTAATTCACATTCTAAAAACGTATAACTAGGGCTTTACAAAATCATAACACATTTGAAAGTATGCGATTCCTTAAACAAGATAGTAAGGTTATTAATATGCTCTAGTCTTATATTTCGTTACAATTTTTCCAACAATCCACATACAACATTTAGCAACAAATATTAATTTTTAAAATTGAGAATAAAATGAAAGTTTTTAGGTAGAAAATCCCATGTAGTGCACCAAATACCACGAAGAATAAAATAGTGTATTGATGATTAAAACAAAACTTACTGATTTATTCCACAACTTAAAAAGTGACTTAGGTTGATGCAACAGCTATGAAATTTGCATTGAATGAATCTAACAAAATCAAAATAAAGTAAAAGAAAGATAAAATTTCAAAATAAAATGTTCATCAAAATTAGTGAAAAGGGTAAAGAAAAACAACTAAAAGGATAAAGAAAAACAACTAAAAAAGGAATTTTAGTTTATAAGAAAAAGGCAAAATAATTTTAATTTCAGGCATAAAATGAGATGAGAACATAAAAAAAAAAAAAAACTGTAAAAGTAAAATAAAGTTAATAGGCAGTAAATGGTATTAAGCAGTTTTAGTGCGGATTACATGTGAATAATGCATCAAATTATATTTATTTAACTAATGGAAAATAAATAAAATAAATGGATACTTTGAGGCACTAATTTTAGCTTAAATGGAATATATTTTTATTTATGAAGATAAAATCAAATAACAATTTAGGGTAAATTTGATAATCTAAGCATTTTTTTAATAACAATATCTTTTCATTTCCCCTCAAAATTATGGATATTTATATCTATTTTATTATATAGAATTATAAAATACTTTTTAGTTAATGTATGTGCAATATATTTCTTTATTGGATAAATTGGCAAGATTCCTTCAGAAGACACATAGAAGCTTACATAAAGAAATTCCTAAGAGCATAAAATTTTATCATTTTGAGATAAGGGAAAAATAAATGCAATAATTTACCTGTGGTACAGCACCATGCTCTTCTTGTGAGAATGCATAACCATCTAAAGAAAAAAAAAAAAAAAACTTTACACAAAGCTATGAAAATTAAACTTTTGATAAGAAACCAATATTAAATACCATAGTTCTTAAAGAGAAAACAATGATAGTATCATTAGTAGTGATATGAATGATTAGTAGTAGTACTTATAAATAAAATAAAAGACAATAATTTAGATTATCTGTATTATAGCTTAAAATTCCAATTGTATATTTAAAAAAATATTTTTCCTTTTTTTTTTCAGAATTCAGTTTTACTTAAATGAGTGGTTGGTTGATTGGTTGAGATGATTAGCTAGCCCATGTTTAAGCATCTGCAATAACAAATTTTTATATGAGTAATTTAAGCTAAGACATTTTATTTGGAAAAATAACATAGTTTGATCAAAACCAATCCAAATAAGTTATTCTCAAATCAACTGTTACTTGCAGGAAAATGTTAAAATCAGCCTGACCCATGAGTCGTATTAGTTCGGTTCTAAATGGCTCTGTGATATAAATTTCATTTGATAATTGAGACATTCATTGAAACTAGTGATTTAAGTTTTAAGCTTAATCAAATAATAATAATAATAATAAATTATAATTTTCCAGAAGGGGGCAAGTACCCCTTTTTGGCTTTATGTGCTGACGCCCATGGTACTATTTCAAACAGACCGATAATCCTAATTTTGTAACAATGCAAAATTAGCCATCTTTAGTCATAAAATTAGAAGTTTTTTTTTTTTTAAAGCTTAATAAATGTATATCAATGGAAACATCTTTCAAAAATAGAAACATTATCTGTGGGGAAGATGTTCCAACTTTTTTCTTCAGCGATTTTTTAAAATTGAAGTCACCATTTTTGACTGTGTAAACAACTTGATTCATTTGAACAATGAACAAGTCAGTTCATTCATTTTCAACATTCAATGATTCATTGAAAGAAATTTAAAGTGAAAGTATGTTGAAAAATATTACATATTTTAACAATTTAATAATTTTCCAGAATAAACTCTATATATATATAAATAAAAAATAATCAATTTTTTCTCTTCTTAGTGATTTGAGTTACAAATGAATTGTTTTATGCATCTAGCAATGTTGTCTTTTCAGTTCGAAAAAGTTGGTAAACAAAAGTAAATATTCATTACTTTTTCCAATTTGGTTTTAATACATTAATTATACATTTACTTATTTTATACATTTTAAAAAAGAACTTATTTGTATTTAAGTAATTTCTTGCTATTTATGTGCTTCTGTTATTCGTTCTACAATTTTTTTCAATGCCGAAACCTTCAAATAACTTAGAGGTGCTTTTTCTGGGAAAAGAGAGTCTTTATTCCACAAGACAACCATTTCAAAGTTTCCATCAGCTTTATTACTGCTCATGGGGCAAGTCTTGTTGGATGTGCTCCTCATTACATTTCCAGCACATAATTCCAGAAATACAACATAGCAGTTTCTTTTAATGTTCTTTAGGATGTCCAATATGGTGTTCATAGTATTTTTTACATTACATCCTTCATTTTTTATTTCAGCTGTTCTCACAAGCCTTGAAGATTTTAACACAGATTTGATAGCTCATACTTCATATTGTAGGCTAATGTACCTTTCAGGTCTTTGGAATCTATCAGATATGTTGAATGTTGAGTGTCTTCATCTCGGATTGTGTCAATGAAGAACTGTGATACCAAATTTTCTTTAACGTCAAAATAGCAATTTGAATAGGCAAGGTTGACCAGCCTTTCAATGTCTGCAGCCAAGAGCTGGAGACTTTGTCTAGATTTTTTTCGGCGAGTTTTCAGTTCAGTCTTGTAAAAATGTATTAAATGGCTATCCCCAAATCAGCTTTCCAGGGCCTTTTCCGCAGTAGTTAAATCAATTTATCCAATGGGATGCCTTGGATCACTTCCACTATGAAGAGTGTCAATTAGATGGCTTGCTTTAATCATATCAGTGCATCTGTTAATGGAACTTATGACACTGAATTAGGTTTTTAAAGACAGTCCATGAAGACTGTCCATCGAATGTTAACAGTTTCATGCTAGGTCATTCAGTCATTGTTTAAAGGAGCAGTACTTGTCACAACTCTAAAGTTTTCCCTTTCTTTTAAATGGTCTGGATTTTTTCATAGATATGCTCTTTCATCTCTTGAACTTTTCCTTAAAAATCTTCTCTTACTCCTTGCACAACATTTATTCTAACTTTCAGTTTATACTGTCCAGCTTTCATCTCCTCTCTCAGCTGATCTTGTCTATAAGCTTTCATCTCCTCTGTCTGGTTTTTATTTCCTATAACTATGCAACTGAAGTCTCAAGAATTTTATCCATTGTGTCAGGCATACTTTTAGTTGGTGACATTTGCTCGAACTGCCCCACATTGGGTGCCAAATGTTATGAAGTATTTTGACTTTCATGCATGGATAAAGTAATTTGTAAAGAAACAAGTACATTCTAATTGATGAATGCACTTTATTTAATGTATATTTTTGAACAGTCCAACAAAATTGCTAACTTAATGAATATCTTTAAACAGTCCAACAAAACTGTCAATTGAATAAATATTCTCGAAACAGTCCAATAAAGTTGTTACTTGTATTATGTCAGTATTCAACGAATATTCTGAAACAGCAGTCTGATAGAATACTTACTTGTTCCACAAGAGTAAAACAAACATTAAACATTTCACAAAGAAAGAATTTTTTTAGTTCTTGTACAAATATCAATTGCTGGAACAGAGTCTCACAGAGAGAAAACACAACTGATTCTGGAAGTCAACCTGCCCCTTATTTATACTTTTTTTTATGGAGTTTGGTGATTGTTCTGTGTTAGAAGCCAATGGGAAGTAGCAGAACTCAGATTTTATTCCATGTAGAGTTTTGAAATTTTATGTATCCTAAACTACAATTTTTTTTTTTTTTTTTGCCAAAATTAATCACCAAGCTTGATCTTAATTGGAGTGAATGGAATGCCATTTATTTCCACTTTGACTACAAATATCTAGTTTTATTGCAGCAGCCCAATTGAGTAAAGGAAAATAATCTGTTGCAACAATACATATATATTGTTAATGATTGTAAACTTTTCTGTTTAATTACTGTAGATATATATTTCCTATTAAATTTAAAAGTGGTTATTTGCTTTAAAAGTGGTTATATTTCAATGCTGCTTGAGGCAACAGGGCGTCAGACACACCGACTGCTTAAGCAGGCTCAGCCTAGCAAGTAATAATAAAAAAACACATTTCCTTAACTTTTATTAGAAGGTGAAAAACAGGCAAATACAATAAATTCCTTTATAAGCATAAAAATGAAACTTATTTTAAAACTTTAACAAAAAATAAATGAAAAAGTTTTTTAAAGAAATACTAATTCAACAATATTAAATTTCAAACGGAAACTTAAAAAAAATAATAATAATAATAATAAAAATAAATAAATATTTTTTATAAAACAGAATTTTATTAAATAAACAATACCAAGATCTCTATTCTAAACGGCCTGCAGGAGAAGCACAACTTTGGGGTGGATGAAACTAAACCTTGAATTAACTATGAAGCTCCAAAGTACTAATCACAAATTTTCTTGAAAAAATTATTGGCATAAGATTTTTGTGATCTTTATCCACGGTTGATAAGGATATGTAATTTGATTGATTTATTTTGATGTTAATTCAATTAATGAAATATTCTAGTGTGATTTTGCTTTATATTTATTGTCTGAAGATAATGTAAAAATGCATGAGGAGTAAATTTATTATAATGACAATATAATGTAAAAAGTAAATCAAATTTAATTTGCATTATTTTAAATCTATGCAATGTTGAAGTTTTATAAAATAAATGCAAATTTTAGTTATGATATAAAGACATGGTCATATTTTAAGAAATAAAATTATTCAATACAGTTAAATTACTTGGAAATAATGAATGAGGGTTAAAAATACACTCCTGCTCAAAAGTTTAGCAAGATTTGCAAACGATCAGTTTTTTTTTTTTTTTTTTTTTTTTCATTTTAAAAACTTATCTCTCAATGAAATGTTTTCAAACATTGGGTATTTAAAGAACTGGGTCTTCTACATGTTTTTTAGTGAAGACTGGTTTAAGACAACAATTAGAGGGCTAGTAACAAATTGAGCAAAATTAATAATGTTTGGGATCACCCTATATCGTTAAGTGAACGAAATGAACTGTAACTTTAGGATATATTAATACAGACCCAGTTTAATTTGTGGATGAATTTATGTAATGATAGCATATAAAATAAGGGAGATATAAGCATTTATTTTGAACCCCCCCCCCCCCCCCAAAAAAAAAAAAAAAAAAAAAAAAAAAAAAACAGCATGTTTTTTATTTATAATATGCAGAGTTTTTAACAAAAATTATTCCCACTTTCAGATAAGTTGGAAAAGCACACAAATATCTCAAATATCTCATGAAATATGAACATTTTTATGAAAAACATTTTCACTGCCATGTGCGAAAGATAAATTTTTTATAGCATAGGTTGAAAGCTAGATATATTGGGCAACTTTTATCAAGTGCATTTGAATAGAGTAAAAATTATACAAATTATATGAAAAAGAACGAGCTAGATTTTAGATATTTTCCAAGAGTTAAAATTTCTTAAGGGGTTTTTAACATGACGCGTAATTAATTTAAAGATTTAATTATTTTAACCACTTAGAATTTTTTATTTTTATTTTTTCGTGAAAAATCTTTATCTCACAAACCTTAGTAAATAAACAAAAATATGTTAGAATTACAAGCATATAAGAGATTTTTCGCAAATAAGAACTTTTACAAAGAGGTTAAAATAACTGGATCTTTAAATTAACTATGCGGCATGTGAAAAACCCTTTAAGAAATTTCAACTCTTAGAAAATATCTAAAATCTAGCTCATTCTGTTTTGTATAATTTGCTTAATTTTTACTCTATTCAAATGCACTTTTGAAAAAAGTTGCCCAATATATCTAGTTTTCAACCTATGCAATATTTTTTCTTTTTTTTCGCACACATGCAGTGAAAACATTTTTCATAAAAATGCTCATATTTCATGAGATATTTAAGATATTTGTATTCCGATTTCAGTATATTGTTTCAAAAGTGTTTTTTCAACTTATCTGAAAGTGGGAAAAATTTTTGTCAAAAACTTTGTATATAATAAATGAAAAACATGTTAATTTTTTTTTTTTTTTTTTTTTTTTTAGTTTTAAAATAAATGCTTATATCTCCGTTATTTAATACGCTATCGTCACACAAATTCATTCACAAATTGAACTGGGTCTATATTAACACATCCTAAAGATCATTTTGCTCACTTTACGATACAGGGTGTTCGCAAACATTGATTTTGCTCAATTTGTTACTGGCCCCCTAAATAACCAATCCTCAACTGAAAAACAAGAGTAAAACCCAGTTCTTTAAATATCCAATGTTTGAAAACATTTCATCGAGAGATAAGTTTTTAAATTGAAAAAACTGATCGTTTGCAAATCTTACTAAACTTTTGAGCAGCAGTGTAATTTTGCAATGGGTTTTTGGTATTTGGCTTCCAAAATGTGGAGAAAAAAAAAGGTGTTTTTGTCTGTTATGAATTAGCAATTTTCTAAAATTTTGCCAGTGAATTGAGTACAATGTAAACTAATTTTTATAATTTTTCTAAGACAATCAGAAATTAGCACTTGAAAGAGTTTCCTAGTTGCTCAATTTGAATTTCGTAATTTGAGCCCCGAAAAGCAGGTAATACTTCTGAGCTGCTATTGATGTACTGAGAAATTTGTTGCTTCAGAAAATAAATGATTGATGCATTACTAATGAGTTTACACTAATTTATGAATATTTAACAATTATTAATAAATTTTGCAGTAGCTGAGCAGAGATAAGATTTAAATATACAAATGAAACAAAGATGCAGAAAATAACTTACGCTGCAATTCCATTTCTAGTGGAACAGCTGACACATGGGACGATGGTCTTCTAAACACATTTTTGAGTAGTCTGGCTGTTTCTGTAAGCCTAAATAACAATAAAAACAACCTTTTAGATCAGAATAATGCGCATATATCAAGGCATATACTTTTCACAATAAAAAGATAGGAACAGTTCATTATCAAATAAATCTTATACATTAATGTTCAATTTAAATCATATATTTAGCATGTACTTTATTAATTTTATATACTAGCTTTATTCTTAAACTAGTCTACTTAATTTGCTTCTTAATATTTATTCCTGCAATGTTATTAACTATGCAAGTTGAAAAGATAGGGATGACTTTGCTGATGATGAAAACATTAGATTGGTTAGAATTCTAATCTCAGTTATTTGTTTGTTACATAAATAAAGTTGATATTGTCAAATCCCCTTTGTTTAATTATTTTCTGAAATAAAATTTTAAGAATGGGATGTGGTAAATGTTTAAATGCAGCTGAGCAAGAAAAAATTATCGTTTTGCATAATGAAAGTTTAATCTCTAGATCAATTGCTCCAAAAATAGGTCAAAACAATGTTACATGAATATATATATATATATATATATATTGCAAATTATGGGAAAAAAGTAGTCTCAGGATGACCTTCTATATTTAACACATGTACAAAAAAAAGAGCCTTTTTGAGAGTTGCATCGAAATCTGCATTGTCTGCACAAGGGATAACTAATGAAACTGATGTTATTACCAATGTCAAAAGTGTTTAAAGATAAATATGTGTCTAACCATTAAATATAAATAAAATATAGAAGAAGCCACTTTTAACTGAATTGCAGAAGGAAGACAGATTAGATTTTGTAAGAAAACATATATCTTGGACTAAAAAATTAAAAAGAGTTATTTTTTCTGACAAGAAAACATTTAACTTGGATGGGATAGTTTGCCTGGGATATTATTATTATGTTTTATGATATTATTATTATTATGTTTTGCATAAAGAGAAACATATTCTTTCACAATGACAAAAGGCTTTGCCATAAGGTTTGTTAAAAGGAATGTAGCTTTGTCATAATCTGAGCAGCTATAGGTACCAGAGGGAAAACTGATATAATTGTCCTTCCAAGCAAAATAAATGCAAAAACATATTTTGTTATCTTACAAAGGCATTTATTACAACCATCATAGCTTTTTACAATTTTATTTTTAACCAACTGCTGTTCACATGGCCAATACTGTAAAAAAACATGATTCTGTTTAAAAAAAAAAAAAAAAAAAAAAAAAACTGAAATTTTTCACTGACTAGCTAGATTTCTTGATCTAAATATTATTGCATGTCTTTGCAAGAGAAATCATCGACAGTTTTCTACAGCAGCACAACTTAAACAAACCACTACAGAGGAATAGGATAAAATTCCTCAAAATTATATTAAAAAATAGTTTCAATTTCAAAGTTTACCTAATAGAATTTTCAAGGTTATCCAGATGAATGGAAAATGCACCTATTTTTAATTTTTCTAATTTAAGATTAATTAGAATGTAATTTCCTGTGTTCTTACCTTTTAGTTATTCATGAAAAACCCAGGATGGGTAAGATTTATTTACTTATAAATATAAAAAATTCTTATCATATATTCTATTGTTTTTTGATAACATTAAATACTATGCAAATTATGTTATTTTATGAAACATAAAAAAAAAAAAAAAAGTCTTTAAAATTGAGTTAAAAAAGGAAACACAAAATGAGGTTTTAAAAATATTTATTGTAAATAGAATGCAACAATTACAATAAATGCAGCATGCTTTGTACTATGGTAATAATAGCTGCCAGCTTGTACTTTTTTTAAAAACAGTTTTCTCTGATTAAACATGATAAATTTTTTTGCAAAGAAATACTGGTGTTGAAAAAACGCACAAGTTGGCACCTATGTGTAGTGCTAAATTTTATCATTTACAATAACTTTTTTAAATATGCTGAAGTTCAATGCACATAATTAAAAAACACTTGTGATGCTGAAAATATCTCAACAACATTGAACTATTCTTTAAATAATAATGTTCAAAAAAGCATTGATAAAAAATAACATGAAAGTTACAAAAATGCCGCAATAAAATTAATTTATCGTAATTTTAACAAAAAGTTTAAGTTACATATGCCTGTGTTATCATGAATTGTGGTAGAGAACAGCAATAGTTTTTACCAATTTCTAATGAATGACTATATATATCCATAATAAGTACTTCTTTCTTATTCTAAACTTACATATTCAAATATTTACCATTCTACTAATTTCCATCTCTATTGTTTTCATATATCATGAGTTAGGTTAGATTCTCATCTTTGCATATGCGTATAACGATAGGCGAAATTAAAAATTTTGAAGAGAAAATTGTTGGGTTCTTTCTCTTCTGTTAAAGATCACTTATTTAATTAAAATAATAATTAAAAAGTAGACTTCCAAGTGCTTAAATAGATGTTCATAAAAAATCCTCGAGTGAAATTTCTTGATTTGTAGCCAGTTGAATAGCACATATAAACTGTGACACAAAATAATATTCAGAATATAAATATAGCTATTATTAAAGAAAAGTTGAAACAATATTTTCAATATGGCAAGGATTGAAAGCAAACTAGGCCACCTGGAATGCATGCGAAAATGTAACACATGAATGTTTGACTTTCAACATGAGTAAGAAATTCTATAAAATTCCCAAACTTTTCTAAGTTTCAGATTTTTCTTTTTAAGTTTTTCATATATGCAATTTTAATATGCATATATCCATTTCACCATACGATTAACTTAAAACAAAATTTTTACTTCACCATTCATCTTTCATGATTTAAATAAAACCTAAAGATGATAAATGGAGGTCATACAAAAATTGAAAATAATTTACAGAATACGTAATTCAATTTATGAATTTTGAATACTACAGAACTTCTACATATAATTAAATTTATAAAACAATAATAAACTATTAAGCATAAACTGATATTTCATTATAATCTATTCAGAAAATTATTAAAAGAAAAGTTGATGAAACAATATATATATATATATATATATATTAATTGTTAGTAATATAAATTATAACAAAAAACTAAAATTAAGTAATTTTTTCAGACTCAGGAGGGGAGAGAGGGAGGGAGGGAGGGAGGGAGAGAGAGAGAGAGAGAGAGAGAGAGAGGGGGGGGGGAGTCTATAATACAAAGCAATTTTGGTAAATAAACTGAAAATTTTAAAAGGTGCTACATTTTGAAAAAAATTGCAAATTTGAGTTAAATAAACATAAATAAATAAATAAAACTTTATTAAGAATTACAACTGCACCTCTGCCACTGATAAAATTATCCCCACTCTCTTTCTATTTCTCTCTCTATACACACACAAAATCGGTTTTAAAGCTTCATTAAGAATCATAATTTTCCTCCCACTACTGATAAAATTATTCTCTCTATCTCTCACACACACAAAATGACAATTAAAAGCCTCATTAAGAATCATAATTTATTTTCCACTTCTAATAAAATTATTCTCACTCTCTTTTTCTCCATCTCTCTAACATACACACACACACACACACAAATGTTTTAAAAAGTTTCATTGAGGATCACACTTACACTTCTATTACTTATAAAAATTTTCTCCCTTTCTTTCTATCTTTCTCTCTCTCTTCCATATGCACAAAAGAAGAAAAAAAAAGTAAACCGGTTTAGAAAAACTAAATATATTTTATAGCAGAAGTAGTGAGTTCCCCCCCACCCCCCTGTCTTTTTTAAATACCTAAGTGTAGAAAAAATGTGCGTTAAAAAGTGTGATCACTTGTGATAAAAGGCAAATAATAATAAAAGAAAAAAATGAATAAATAAAAAATCCTAAGCCATATATACATACATACACATGATTCAAAATAGATGCTACATTGATAATTTTTTTAACCAGGAGTCACAAAAACACACTTCTAATTACATTGGCTCCAATCAAATTTAGAGTAATTCTGAGATATGACATTTTTTTTGTATAAAAGCCTTATACACTAAAATACGAAATTTAATTTTTATATGGAGCTTCCTTTTCTATCACTTATATTTAGAAAAATGCTACTACTGGTCTATGTAGGAAAGTGAAAAAAATCCTGTGCCTTTGTATGAAATAGTTACCGAGATATTTAATTTAAAAATAGTGACTACACTATATTACCTGCTTTAGAGGACCAATCATGAGATAATAAAAGAATAATGATCTATTTGTTTGAGAATAGCAATTAAATTTATCCATATGCAAACCAGTATGTTGTGCCTAACACAAAACTATCTTCTATATTTTTCCATACAAATTCACACAGTACAAATTATAAATGTTGAAAGAAAGTCAATTTTGTAAAACTACAAATGTCTAGGATTTTTTTTTTTTTCATAAAAATGATAAAATATGATAACTTTGTTTGAAATTATTATTGATCCATGATTCAACCATGCATTTTAAAGGTACTGACAAGTTCTTTTGAAAAATACTCATATTGAAAATTTATATTCCCCAGAGATGTACTTCCTCTTAGGGAATAAGCAATGTTCCAACATGGCTGACTATTACAGTTACATATACACTCACGTTTGTGAAAATTGCAACACCAAGAAGGAATGTGAATATCAGATTGATATTTATTGGGCAAATACATTATAGCAGGAAGATCAATTGATTAAAATTTCATGAAAATTGGAGTAATATGTACTGAGAAAATGGCATATAAATAGCGACCTCTGTGAGCAATAACAGCACTTATCTGCCTAGGCATTGACTCAAACCGCAATTGGATGATATGTATGGGTAGAGCACTTCATGAAGCTTCAACACAATCTCACATTTCATTGATCATAGTTACTGGTGAGTGATGGGGGGCCAGTCGCTTTTCAACAATTAAAGAGTCATTTTCATTGGTGCAAGATCAGGAGAACACGGTGAGCAGAGCAACAGTCGAACATATTCTACATCAAGGAAGGTCTGGACAATATGGACAATTTACAGTCGTGCATTGTCCAGCTTAAATATTGCCCTTTGGAGGCCTTGAATATAGGGCACAGAGATGGGCCTTAACTCGTCAGAAATGAAATTATGGGTATTCAGAATGGCGGGAATGAAAACAACAGTTGATCAACACGTGCATCCAATGGTATCGCATACCATCACTCCAGGTGGTAACCCAGTAAGCGGCTACCTAAATTTTTTATTGCCCTCAAAACTGCATCACTGACATGGGCACCTTTAATGTGTGATCAACGACGAACTTGGATGCAGGAATGGTGTGAAGTCATTTTCCAGACAAATCACAATCCTGTTTACAGCATCAAGATTGCCTCATCCATATTTAACAGCATTGTGAATAATGCACATTACCAGCTGGGATTCAACATTGTCACACTATCCATCACCTGCAGTGATGGTATGTGGTCCCATTGGATACACGTCTCGATTACTTCTTGTTCACATTTCCGGTACTCTGAAAAAAGACCATTAAATTTCTGGTGAGTTAAAGCCCGCCCCTCTGTTATACATACTAGGTTCCAACGCCACAACATTTACGCAGGATAATGCATGACCGCAAATTGTCTGTATTGTCCGGACCTTCCTTGATAGAGAATGTTTTCAACCGTTGCTCTGGCCAGCACGTTCTCCTTATCTCACACCAATGAAAATGTTGGTTTAATCGTTGAAAAGCAAGTGGTCTGCCACCATTCACCAGTAACTACGGTCTATGAATTGTGGCATCCTGTTGAAGCTTCATGAAGTATAGTACGTGAATATGTCATCCAATCGCTGTTCAATTCAATGAATAGGCAGATAAGTGTAGTTATTACTTCCAGAGGTCGCTGCTTTATGTACTGTTTTCTCAGGATATATTACTCAAAACTTCCTGAAAATTTAATCAATTGCTCTTTCTACTATAATGTATGTGCCCAATAAATATCATTCTTATATTCACATTCCTTCTTGGTGTTGCAATTTTCACAAACATGAGTGTATATATAATTTCATAATGATCGATTAAAAATAATTCTCATTGTAAATATTTATATGAAATTTTTATCTTACACTGCTGTATTAAAAAAAAAAAAAAAAAAAAACAGGATAGCAACATCACCTGTTGGGCAATTTTCACAGGCACTATTTTATGTCAAGGTGTAACAATGTATAAACTTATATGAAATTCTGTGCAGTAGTTCCTGAGATACAGTTGCCACAAAATTTTTGTTACACACACAGAGATACAAAGACAAAGACTGACATTTTCTAAAAATGGTCAAATCGTGTTCTGGACCACTCAAAGTGCATAAATATATCAAAAATGCAAGTTGAGTAAATCGAGTAAATTTACAAAGTCAATTAAATTCAACTAACCAATTTCTTCTATTGAATATAGAAGAAAAGGAAAATTAAGCTTTTGAAACTTTAAATACACTGATAGGGTACGATATTACAAAAATCAAACTGATGTGGTAATGAATTATGAAAGTTTGATAGTTGAATTTTTAAGGGGTTATCTTTAATTACATTACACTTTAAGAAATATAAAAAAGAACATAAAAAACAGCTTATTGCAATATAGAATATACTTAAAGGACTGTAAGATACATGAGGCAACTTTGAATAAAGGTAATTCAATTTAATAAAATTTTTAAATAAAGAAATTATTCAGGATTCTTCCACCCCACGCCCACCCCTATATCTTTTGAGCATAATTTGAAGGTACAGCTTTGATGATTTACTAGTTCACAAAATGAAGTGCAAGCTTGTTGGTCTATTTTATATCAAATCTTGTATAAACATAAATAAAAAATTCTGATTAGAAGTTTTGGCTTGATAATTATTTGGTAGTTAAAATAAAGTTACTCCTCATATTCTGATCCGTTTAACAGACACTCACACTAACGACTAATCATATAACCAATCTGGAAACAGCCTCAGCACAAAATAGGCAAATGACAATATGCATGAGTTTTGTAAATAAATTTGTAGTTTGTTACATAGTTTTTCTAATTTTATATGTTTGGTGTAAACTCCTTGTTTGTCAACCAATTTGCTTAATGACATAATCATTGGAATAGAACTTTGTTGTAAAGTGAGGAGTGCCTGTAGTGCTAAGTTTAGTATATCTTTATCAGTAAAGTCAAAAATAAGAATGCTCATTTATTTCTTTTACTCTGTCTAATATATTAGGTCGTTGCAAAAGTTCGTGCAGACGCGGATCATTTTATTGCCTCCAAAGACGAGAGCTTTTATCGCCGTGGTATACATTTGTTACTCGAAAAATGGGCAAAAGTTGTAGAAAGTAATGGAGAGTATTTTGATTAAAATTTTTCATTTGGTTTGATGTATTTTTATGAAATGAAGCAATAAAAAACTGCACAAACTTTTGCAATTACCTAATATATATATATACAGTCAAACTCTGATATAATGCCCCCCAAAATACTGCCAAACCCGTTTAACTGCCACATGTATCGGTGAACAAATCTTCTGAATAGAGACTACAATGTAAAGTATCCGTTATAACGCCAACTCGATGTAGCGCCAGTCAACATTTTCCAAAAAATAAAAAAATTTTTGTTAAAATTAGAATTTTTTTTTTATTTTTCAGTCAAGCGCTATGCTTATTGCCATTTTTTTCACGCATTCCAACTCATTGTATAATGGGCTGATAAAACAGTGAAGAAATCTTTCTGCAGTAAGAGGTGTATTTTGTGATAAGGGGTCAGAAAAAATTAACTGCTGTTATTTCAGAGTATGAACCTGCTCATGCCTATAATATGGATGAAAGTGGTTTATTTTATCATTTGCAATCCGACAAAACAATATCAATAAAGAATGTAAGAAAATTTAAAGATTGTGTATCGCTTGTGTTTTGCCGGAATATTGATAGATCTGACAAACGACCATTAACTGTTATTGGTAAATATGCTAAGCCAAGATGCTTTAAAATTTTCAAACCTGCTTTATATGTGGATTATGTGAATAACAATAAAGTATGGATGACTGCAATTTTATTTCAAAACTGGCTAGTGAATTTTAATACTGAAATGAGGGAGAAAAAGCATGAGGTATTATTTATATTAGATAATGGTTTCTGTCCTAAAGTAACTCCAGTCAGCAGTAACCAATTTCAATTTTTACCTCCTGTTTGCACTGGTGTTTTACAACCTTTAGATGCCAAAATCAGAAATTTTTTCAAAGCACATTAGTGGAAATATCATATCAGACACATTGTTGACCATATCAGTAAAAATGATTTTTCTGCTCTTTCCCTAAAAGATACGATTCTGATGATGAAAAAAGCATGGGAGGAAGTTTCTACGGAGACTACAGTTAACTACTGGAGCCATACAGGCTTAAAAAACAGTGAAAAATCTAGTGATGAACTAAACACTGTAGAAATTAAAGATTTACAGCATGATATAAACAATTTAATTTGCATGCAGCATCCTCTCACTGCAGCTGAATATATTAATGTAGACAAAGATGTTGCAGCATTTGAAGAAATGAGTCAAGAGGAAATTGTTGGATTAACAAATAATGACCCAAATTTGGATTCATCTGAAGAGGAAATTCAGATTGAATAAGAAAAGATTAAATCTAACAAAGCAAAAGACTGCATTAACAAACAAAGGATATATTTAGAAAAAAATTCCATCGATAAAAAGATGATTAATAATCTTTTAACTTTAGAAAAACACATTGAGAACATTTCCATAAAAAAATAAAATAAAATAAATAAATAAACAAAATAATAATAATAATAATAAAAATACTCAAGCTAGTATTTTAAAACATTTTTCTCCTGCGTAAATATAATAACTACATTGATCGAAATTATCGTGAAATAAAATACTAGTTATCACATATTCAGTGGTATGATCCTCAAATTTTCTAATGCTTGTAATATAGGGAATATTTAATTTTATTTCATTTACACAGTTAGGATTATAATTTGATATAGTGCCAAATCTGTTATAATGCTATATTATTATGAGTACCGATGATGGCACTAAATCGAGGTTTGACTGTATTTCTTTTAGTTAAGTAATCACTAACAGTAAACATGATTTTATACTCATGCCTCTTGTGCATATTTTACATTCAATCTAATTAGAAAAAATGCTTGTTATTTTGTTTATATGGAATGAAAATAAAAATGTAAGATACATAAAAATGTAAAAAAGTTAAGTAAAAAAAAACAGTTCTTCTTTTCTGTCTTGAATAAAGCATTTTAACGTTCTTTTTTTTTTTATTCTCCTTTCTGTTATTCTGTTATCAAATTTTTGTCATTTCATGTCAAGACATTTTTCGATATTATGCCCAAAACCACTGGAAATAAAACTAGAAGCTTATTCTCAAAGATATGTAGTTTACAAAAAACATCTCTAACAAAGAGACATTATGAATGAAAAGACTGTAATCGGATTGTACATTGAAAACTGTTTTAAAAACATATCATACACAGAAAGATTTTTAAACTTATCAAATCATGTACACTATTACATCCTATAATTTTTATAATATAATATATACTATTATATCATATATTCCATATATACTATTTTGATAATTAATATTGCTAAGTGTGTAGCTTATTTTGAAAGATGCACTTTAAAATTACAGATTGATTAATATTTAAATTTTACAAATTTTATTATTTTGATTATAATATTTTTTAATTTGAAAATATTCACATAAGCGTAAATGTTGAAATACTTTGTAAGATACAAACAAAATAAAACATGGTGCTTTTGCAAATGATTCTTTAATTTAAAAACAAAGCTTTCACTTCACACAAGAATTTCAAATGTGTGTAAGTATGTAAATCTTTTACTTTGATTACTAATCAAGTAAGCAAGCATAAGTAAGCAATTTTACATGAAAGTTTGAGAAATTTTACTTTTTTTTTTTTGGCCTAAATGTGTATAATGCAAAAAATGTTTTAGATTTATCAATTTTTATAAATATTCATTAACAAGTTTTTTTTTTTTTAATTTTTATAAAAAGATTAGATTTAGCTCAGCAGAATCATTCATCACGTAAAATCAAATTATGCACATCAACTTTTCCCCAGAAGATCATCTGCACATAAAGCTTGCTAAATGTATCATACTGAATAGGACAGTTGAAGAAACTTTAAAAAATGAACATCCAATTTCAATCTCCAAACTTAATAGGTAAAATTTTATTTTTTTACAATAAAGTCAGCCTGAAAATCGTAAGATTGATTTTGGATTTTACAGAAATATTAAAATCTGGCTTTGCTCATCCTTTCAATTGTTTTAAGTATTTGTTGTGAAATATTCATGATAGAGATAAAAATTGAAACATCATATGTTAAATAAAATTTTAAAGAGCTATAAGTTCTTAGTTACTATGATCATTATTATATTAGTTTCATTATTGTAATTAGTTATTATGTATTAGTTATTATGTAAATATTCCATGAAACCATACTTTATTGGATTTTATATTATCAATGGTTTATTTACACTCAAAGATTATTTGCAACTATTATTCTCCAACATTATCAAGCCAATACATTTAATAACAATTGAAAAAATATTATTTAATAATTGTTATTTATTAAATTATCAATATTTCAGTTTTTAATAAAAATATAAACTAACTTGATAAATAATTTATTTTGATCTTCTGAAAAGTTAAGTTATATTTTAAAACGTTTTCATTTTTATGAAAGTATCATTGCACGTTTATTGATGGTTTAAAGGCTTTGATTTAATCTAAGATTAAAAAAATATATAAATGTACTGATTCTACCATTTCAATTTTTCTCTCCTATCATTACTGTTACAGCTTTAAAGAAATAAAAAAGACCATGATAAAAATAAAGCTAGCTATATCGGTATGACTAAGCGCAAAATTAAAGACAAGATTTCTGAACAAAGACTCTATTCATTTTAATCAAACTGTTGGCATATACAAAATAAATTTTCAAGACCCTGATAAAAATAAAGCTAGCTATATCGGTATGACTAAGCACAAAATTAAAGACAGGATTTCTGAACACCTTGCCGACCTTAAACACAACGAACCATCCAGTGCTTTTTCAAGAACTAATAACACTAAACCCATTAATATTGACTTAATTAATTTTCGTAAAATTGCTCCTTTCAATTCACATAAATATGCACTTAAAAGAGAAGCACTTGAGATTCTGACCACCAGAGACGCAGTTAATGACGTCGAACACAGTCTAATCCCACCTGAATGGAAAGTTTTTTAAATTCAAGAAAAGAAGTGAAGAATTGACGGGCAGAGACAAAGAGATAAAAGATTGAGCCACCAAGCATTTTGTTGTTGTTGTCGAGCTCTGATGATGGCTCTGGTCGGGGCCGAAATATATATAGCTCTTCATTTTTCAAAAGGATTTAATGTAAGGTAAACTTTAATTGTTTTCAATGAATTTTAATCCTTTGTAAATAAAATTATGTATGAAATAAAAATGTTTATATAGCAACTCCAGGGTTCTCATCAGAGGGAAAAACTGGGTGAGAATTTCTCACCCTTACTCAGAAACATAGTGAGATTTCTAAAGAGAATGTGAGAACAGAAAAATACTAAAAAATAAAAATAAATTCTTGATTAATGTAATGATGTCTAATTTTACAACTCACTGGTATAATTTGAGTTTAATCACATTTAATTGCTTAAATATATAAATTTTTTCCACTGCCAATCCCTGAAATAGGGCAGCTATTGCACTGCAAATTGATGAAAGTTACTTTTATCTTTTAAATACTTCCAACACAAGGCTATTTACAGAATTCCAATTTTTCTAGTGTTTCATTGTAGAATATAATGTGCTTTTGCAGCAAATCAGCAAAATATGTAATTTTTCTTATCCAAGTTTTTGAAAACTTTTTTAAATTCTTCAGCTCTTGCAAAGAGTTTGTTTAAAATTGCTGATTTTTGTGAAAGATGAAAGGTTTTCTATTTCAAGATAGTACATTTATATGAATGATCTGTTTAATTGGGGGAAAAAAAAAAAATGTGTGAATTTTTCTCAATGTTAAAAGTTTTATGTGACAAAAAAAAGAAAAACATGCAAGATTGTTATCATCTTGTAATTTAGTGGGATACCTGAATTTCATATAAAAGACAAAAAAAAAAAAAAAAAAAATTATAAAATAATAATAATAAGAAGAAGAAGAAAGAAAAAAAAATTCACAAATATGGTTCTGAAAATAATTTTTTAACTTCAATATATTTAAAAGATTTTTGGAAAGTTCAAACGAACAAATGAAATAAAAAATTAGTAGCTTTATTAAATTCACAGCAAAAATTTTGAAAAAGAAAGAAATATTTCAAATAATAATAAATCTAATCAAGATGCAAAGAATTGCATACTTTAGTTTTGTTAGTTTCGGTTAAGTTGAATTTTAAACATTTTTTTTTTTTATAAAAATCTATGAAAATCTATGAAAAAAAAAAAAAAAAAAAAAAAAAGCATTTAAAATTTAGAAGGAAAGAAAAAATTATTGCCAGAAAAGATAGCTTGCATCCACAACTAAGGTACATTAATAAAATTTTTGTCCTAAGAACTAAATGACAAAACTATAACATATTTCATTTGCACACAATTTTTTTTTTCTCCATGCAAACAAACAATAAGCTGTTAGTAAGCAAACGGAAACAAAAAGCAGATTGGAAATTAGTCTTCACAGTGAGATTTTATAAGCATTTAATCAATGAAAACAGTGGAATTAGCCATTGGAAAATGATAGATGAAACAATCAACAAAATACTGAACAATAGCACAAACAGATTAAAAATATATTTTATTTAACAATATATATACATAAAGATTGATTATTAATAAAACTGAACATGCTTTTAAACATAGGAACATGGATCCATAATAAAAAACAAAATAAATTCATTTTGAAAGGTTAGAATTAAATTAGACAAAAATGATTATATTTATTTATTCTGGTTTAAAACTGAATTAATCTGAGCCAAAATTACATTATAATTTTCATCCCGCTCTTTAGAAAAGTTTTAGACAATTTAACTTTATCAAATTGCTAAATAAACTTTTAATTTAAGCTCATTTCATTAGTGTATAAAAGTAATACACTTTTTAAACATACAGTTCATTTTCCACTAAAAAAAAAAAAAAAAAAAAAAATTATAAAGCTTTAAATCATAAAATAATATAACAACTGATTATGTAAATGAATGACAATTATTTTGTATTATGGCTCAAAATATAAATAATTTTTTTTGTTTAAGAATTATAAAATTTAGATTTAGCTATCATTCTAATATTCAATCTAAAAAAAAAAAAAAAAAATAGTTTTGATTTGAAATTTTAAAGAGTTTCGTATTTGTATAGTAATTTTTAATAATTTTATAGAAATAATTGAAAAATTACGCTAATTATAAGTAAGTCTTTTAAATGATTTGTTTGATAAAAAAGTAAAATAAAACTAGGAATAAATATGCTAAGTAGAAAGTAAGAGAGGAAAAAAAATCACTTAACTAGAAAAGAAAAAAGAACAGAAAAAAAAAAAAAAAAATTATATATAATATATATATATTTAAAGAAAATATGATTTTTAACAACTGAGTCATTTATTAACTCAACTCTTTTATACCAACATAACGTTTTACTAAAACAACAATTTTTGCAATTATGTTTTCCTCAAAATTTACCACCCCCCTTCCTCCTTAAAAAAAAAAAAAAAAAAAAAAAAAGAATAGAAAGTAATAATAAAAAAATTAAATTAATAAATTCAAAATGAACAAAAATTGAATCAACGACATCGATAAAAAATGCTAACATCGAAATTCCTTATTATCTAAAACAATTATTCTAATTTATTTTTTTAAGTTAAGAAATATTTACATCTGAGTTTCTTATTATCTAAAATAATTATCTAATTTATTTCTTACATTATCTAAAACTACAAGGCTGCTTTCAAATCACTGAAGTTCAGTTTAATAAAAATAAACATTTTCTGGATTCCAGAATAATTTTATGTAAATTTTAAAGAAAATTCCGATATGAAGTTATTTGGATGAGACGTAATTTAATAATAAAAATGACTTTATAGATATTTTTGATGCAAAAATTGTGTCAAAAACACATTTGATTATAAATTTGTTTCTGACAGCATTCAATAAAAGTGATTAAATAAAGGCATAATAGTTAATTTTAACATTCACTTTGCCATTCAAATGTGAAAAAATGATTAAAATTTATTAATCTTATCAATAAAACAAATGCAATTTTTTTTTTTTTTGTCTAAGAATGTAAATAAATTTCTTTCCTTAATTCTTTTAAAGGAATGTTTCACTGATTTATTTAGAACACACATTCATGTGTAAACAAATATTTCAAGATCATTACTTTATGAACAAAATAACAAATTTTGAGCATTTGTAATTAAATTGACCTATTTACACATACTTTCTAGAGTGAAAATTTTAAGGATTATCCTTTTGAAAAGTGTGTGTAAATTAGGTTATTAATAGATAAAAAGGTTTTAAAAAAATTATTAACGGTCAAAATTTTGGAGTAAATAAAATGCAGAAATAAATACTGTTTCATCTACAACAATTTAATTAAAACATAACAAAAAATGCAAAATTTTTCATGCTGCATTTTACAATTTTAAAATACTTTTAAAAATATTAATTCTCAAAAGCACATTAAATGTAGCATGTATATATAACGATATCAGGCACTACCAAACAAGAATGTGTATTATTTATAATGCTTAAAAAATATACAGATAATATCACAAAATTCCTTTACTTTGTAATAAATAAATTTGAAATTAAAGCTTTTTCTATGTAATAGATAAGCATTGGAATTAACCAGAGTCATGCTTAGAAATATACATGAGGAAATTAATAAAAAATTAATAATGATTTTTAGTTTTTGGAATTATTACATAGATTATTGAATAATAATATTAGTATTTTGATAATAATGACTTGTGCATTTCTGTTTCAAAAATAGAGAATTGATATGTACAAATCTAGACATAAATGCATAGTCTAAATTCATAGTCTAAAACAATTTTTAAATTTGGCACTATATATTATTGATATCTTAGAGTGCAGATATTCTTCAGATATTCTGCTATAAAGATAAAAATAAAAGTCATTCTTATTCTGTGAAGTTAAGACATTAATGTCACCTCTGTCTTGTAGCATGAACTATGACATTGGCAGGATCTGCATTAGCTATTTCACTTTCTCTTACAGCTTCAGCTAGAGATTTAAAAATTGTTCTCCGAATCCTAAAAATACAAAATGCAATATGAATGAGTAAATCCTTGAAAAGCACAATCTTAAGTTACATTTTAATTAACATTCTGACTGTAATTGTGTGTAAGAAATGAGAGATCAAAATTGAATGTATCAAATGTATTATGCCACAGTTATTTTTTTAAAAGGGACAAATTTAGACACACCTCCATATAAATTTAAAAAATGACTTGAAAAATAAAGTTGATTTTTATATAAAAGAAATTTTATTTAAGCTTCATAAATATTTTTCATATTACAGTATCTGGAAAGCTAACTGATCTGGCACCATTAAACTCTATACATTCAACACACAAATCCAAAAGCTAAATAAATACTAGCAGTTACACTAAAGTATTGTTTGATTGTGGAAAGTTAGCATGTAAGTCACATGGTTTCAGATGGTTCCATTCATGAAATAAGGTGAGAGATAATATTTCTATGGTAACACAATCAAAAGTGGCTTTCAGATTTGGTACTGATATGTAATTTTTTAGTGAGAAATTATAATTTGAAAATGATGATTTAATGCCCTCATTTATTTTGGTGAGATTATGATCAGCTGAAAATGGCAAACTTGACTTGATGTTTAGTACCTGGATTAGAATGCTTGGACTATATATATATATAAGATATCAAAATATGTTCTTAATCATACAACATATTAAAAATATGAAACAAAAATAACTTATAATAAACTTACATGAAAATCAAAAAATTATATATATATATATATACATCATTAAAATTGCACCAGGATGCAGTTTTCTAAAGAAAAGTGGAGGATGCAATTTATATAAATTAGAATTTAAAAAAAAAGTGGAATATACCAAAATCTGAAATATAGTGTTCTCCTGAGCTGAATATATATATATAATAACTAGCCCGCTTCGCTGGCCCCTATTTTTAAATGAATCACTATAATTACTGAATTTTCAAAATTGCATTAATTTTTATCATGTGAAAAAAAAGAGAAACAAAATCACTATATTAAAAGGAAATCTCAAAATTAAATCTAATTAATAAGAAAAAATCATTGAAATCGACCAAAATTATTTTTTGCAGTCTTCTCTGTAAAAAATTCCCAAAATGTTCTAACTTTTACTTCTATTATTTCCCCTTTCATCCCCCCCCCCTCCCGTCTATCCTAATAATTTTACAAATTCGAAAATATTCACAATCAATTTGTAGGTATCAAAAACTTCCATGTACCAGTTTTGAATGATCTAACTCTATTTTTATATTTTTGCCCCTCCGCCCCCCCCCATCCCGGCCTTCTAATAATTTTATAAATTCGAAAATATCCGCAATCGATTTGAAGGTATCAAAAACCTCTATGTACCAATTTTGAATGATTTAACTCTATTTTTTTTTTTTTTTTTTTTTTTTTGCCCCTTCGCCTCCCCCTTTCCCGGCCTTCCTAATAACTTTATACTTTTGAAAATATCCTCATTTAACTTACAGGCCTCTAAAACCTATCTGTACCAATTTTGAACGGCCTAACTGTATTTCTATTTGTTTTTGCCCATAGCCCCCCCCCCACTTACCGCCCCTCCTAGTAATTTTACAAATTCGAAAATATCCGCAATCCATTTCTAGGTATCGAAAACCTCTATGTACCAATTTTGAACGATCTAACTGTATTTTTATTTTTTTGCCCCTTCCCCCCCCCTTTCCTGATAATTTTACACTTTCGAAAATATCCCCATTTAACTTGCAGGCCTTTAAAACCTATCTGTACCAATTTTGAATGGCCTAACTGTATTTCTATTTGCTTTTGCCCCATAGCCCCCCTTTACCACCTCACCCCCCTTCGAGTCCCCCCTAATAATTTTACAAATTCGAAAATATCCGCAATCCATTTGTAGGTATCGAAAACCTCTATGTACCTATTTTGAACGATCTAACTGTATTTTAATCCCCCCCCCCTCCTAATAACTTTACACTTTTGAAAATATCCCCATTCGACTTGCAGGCCTTTAAAACCTATCTGTACCAATTTTGAATGGCCTAACTCTATTTCTACTGGTTTTTGCCTCATAGCTCCCCCCCTCCCTCCGCTAGGTACTGAATTTCTAAAATTCCAGAAATCGGCTTTTAGACATTTGTGTTAGCTATATTTTAAAGCAAAAATTTTACGGATATCTGTTTTATTGTTTGAGATATGAAGGATTTTGTGAAATCACATTTTGCCCCCCCCCCCCCCTCCTCCCCTCGAGGGGGGGGGGGATTTTGTAAAATCACTTCTTAGTGGATGCCTACATCATAGAAGGAACATTGTCACAAAATTTCATTCTTCTAGGTCCAGGGGTTTGGTCTGGGCGATGATGAATCACCCACTCACTCACTCACTCAGGATGAACGATTATATATATATATATATATATATATATATATAGATTATAAAAAATATGATAATTGTACTTACACTTTAAAAGTAAAATCTCCAATTAATGCTACAAGGGGTATAATAATCATACCCATCCAAAAGACACCCGTTGATAAAACCATATTGTCCTATTTAAAAAGATAATGAAAATTTGGTAAATAAAAATAATCATAGATTTAAAAAATAAAACTTTGTTTACACTAATAATATAAAAGGAAAGCTAGCTACTAATACATAAAAATTTTCCATTTTCTAATTTTAGTTGAAATAAAAAAAATAATAATTCAATCAAACTAGTTAAAACTGCAAATATTATTATGTATATTATTTTTCTTAATTATATGAGAAGTATTTGCAATTGTTTAAAGAAATAATAAATTATCTGCTTTTAAGAATTAGTATTGATATGTAATAAGCTTGGATTTTTTTTTTTTATGTATTGAATTGTTTTTAAAGGAACATTACACTGTTAGAAAACCTATTATGCTGAACTTTTCCATATGAATATTCTTTCCCTTCCCCACCTATCTTTTTTTAACTGGAATTCAAAATCATATAAGGATTATTGCTAATATATTACAGATTTTTATATCTAAATTTATCACATTGTTAAGCTGTTACAATATAATTAACAAAATAAATATATGTAAACCTAAATTTACCATAAAAAGTAGGTTCTTATTACAGACAGAATATCTGATTGGTGTTTCGACTTTTAAAACATAACAACAACAACAAAAAATTCCTTAGCTTTGTGTCACATTCATACATATACAGTTGTTACTTTTTACATTATTCTTTAATATTCAATTGACTTCCAATAGGTGTATTTTAATAAATGTTTACAAGGGGGCAACTTCAAATGGTATATATTCACTTAGTACAGTACAAAGCCAAAAATCCGGAATCGCCGGGACCACAGTGATTCCGGATTTTTGGTTATGCCTAAAATTTATAATGTTTTGGGTCAAGTACCTGGATAACATGCAAATTGAAGCAAAAAATAATATATTACGATTTTTAAACATATTCTGTAATATTCTTTTTATCAACTATAACAATAATAAATAAAAATAAATAAGATTATAAATTAAATTTGAAAAAACAAAAGATTTAATGAAATATTTGCATACAAAAATTAGTACAAGTTACAATAAAAGAAAATAAATTAAATAAGAAAAACATTTCTGTGATTTTTTTTTTTTTTTTTTAAGTTTTATTTTAGATTTTTTCAATTAAAAGTTTAGGCATAATTGAAATAGAATATAGAATTTAGCTCTTAATTAGATAAATATTTAAGAATTGATACTATTATTATAATTTCCTTTCCCCTCCTCTTCCATGACTTTGCAAATGCCGGTTTTGAAGATTAATAAGAAATAAAATACATTTCCGGTTCTTTTTTTAGATATATTTATACTTTGAAAAAAAAAAAAAAAAAAAAAAAGCTGTTGATGATGATGATGATGATGATGATTAATGCGACCGAAATTGTCCGGATTTTTGGCGATTCCGGATTTTCGGCTTCATACTGTATTGCTTATCATTCAGGCTAATCTGATAGATTTAGAAAGTTGATCTCCAAGCTGTCAGAATCTTAATCCAAACTGTTAACTTTCAGGTTACCAAATATTCAAATATTTTACTTGCAGAGGTTAAAATACTGCAAACAGACACATACAAGTCAAGAAATTTAGATTAGGAAAATAAAAAAGGGGGGGGGGAGAGTACAAATTGAGGGGCAATCTAATACACACACAGACACACACACACACACAAAAAAAAAAAAAAGAAAGAAAGAAAGAAAGAAAACTTTTATAACTCAATTAAGTAAAGAAACCTTACATACTTCTTGAGGTAAGCCTTAGTACTTGCGGGAAGGGGCCCTTCCATCATCAGAGGCAGCACGGTGGCAGCTTGTTTAGTGTGTTGACTTGATCTTTTGCAGTCTAAACGGTAGTTTCTAAGGTATGATTATTAGTTTTAATTATACTAACATCGAGGTAATTAAGGATATTGTTATTTTCGATTTCATGGATGAATTGGATATTTTTATAGAGTTTGTTTATCCAATTCACCCATGAAATCGAAAATAACAATATCCTTAATTACCTCGATGTTAGTATAATTAAAACCAATAATCATACTTTAGAAACTACCGTTTACCGCAAACCAAATTGTAGTACAGAAGTAATTCATTGCAATAGTAAAACACCCTATCAATATAAAATAAACACTATCTAATCTTATATCAATCACGCCATCACCGTTTGTTCTAATAAATATTTACTAAACAAAGAACTCAATATCATCAGAAAAATTACAACTAAAGCTGGTTACAAAAAAGACTTAATCGACAAACTATACCGTCAGAGTTTAAACTGCCATTAGTTTTTTTAGCATTTTGCTAAAACAAGTCAGTCAGAATTTCGCTAAAAAGCTAAAACTGGATAACTGTATAAAATATCTATATATAATAATTCAGATTTTTTTAATTTTTTTTTTTTGTAATATTTGCAGGCAAAAACTACGAAAGGACTGAAATTTTTGGGAATCCTTATTTATATAGTAATTTGGATTTATTTTTAATTTTCAATGATTGAATTTAAATGCAAAAATATTTAAAAGTATGTTAGAATTCAGAATTTGCTTCATAGAAGCATTTTTAGCACTAGTATTTCACAATTATCTACCACTACACTTTATTTGATTTTTAAATTGCTTTTTCATTTTACACATATGACATGAATACCTCTTTTTCTATTGATAAAATCAAAACATAGTTTCCCTGATTCATATTTTTAAAGTCACAAATATGGATGCTTGGTTAAAATCATCAATGAACAAAAGGAATAGAAAACAAAACTGAGGATAACAAAGCTAAGTAAAAGAAATCAATGGTATCCAAAGAATTAACTTTCGAAAAAGCTAAAATAGTGCTTGCCTATTTTCGCTAAAATGCTAAAGTAATTTTTTTGCCAGGTTAAACCCTGTATACCGTAAAAGAATCAAAAAACTTAATATTATAGAAAACTTTCAAAATCCAAAACAAAAATTCACTCCAGCCATCATGTACGACCGCGGAATTTCCCAAAAAATCAAAAATGCAGCCAACAAAATTAATATAAAAATCCCAATTAAACAAAATAAAAATATTTACCAAACAATTAGAAATGAAAAAGACAAAATGGATCCCCTAGAAACCTCCGGAATTTATCGTATTCCATTCTCCAAAACAAACAATGATACTGGTTACTACATAGGCATGACTAAACGCAAAATCAAAAACCGTATTAAAGAACATTCAGCAGATATTAAACTTGGGAAAATAACAACTGCACTCACCAAAGTAAACGCTACCGAACCCATCAATATAAATTTTAACGAAACTCGCAAACTAGCTGAATACAACAACGCAATATACGCCGCAAATCGTGAAACGGTCGAAATTTTATTTAATCCTCTTACCTGTAATGGCAATGACCCAGCGCAGGAAATCAACCATAACTGGTGTAGAATAATGAAGACTGCAAAAGATCAAGTCAACACAACTAAACAAGACGCCACCGTGCTGCCTCTGATGATGGGAGGGGCCCCTTCCAGCAAGTACTAAGGCTTACCTCAAGAAGTATGTAAGGTTTCTTTACTTAATTGAGTTATAATTTTGCTTCTTGTCTTACGAATATTTAAGAAAACTTTTGCTTGCAAAAAAAAAAAAAAAAAAGAAACTAAACAAACTTCAAATTTTTAAACAATTAAACTCTCCTTGACACAATTTTTTTTCTCTTATTATTCAACTACCAGAGATAATGAAAGTATTTGGCCAAAAAATTTTAGTTTGAGTTTTTCTCTAATTTACATGTTCTTGAACTCTCCCGAGTTATTTAAAAAAAAAAAAAAAAAGAGGTTCTTTTTAATCTTTAAATTGGTCTATGTGCGTGTGTGTGTGCGTAATAGGTGGGTAGGAGGACTTCAGATTCTATTTCAAAAAAAAAAAAAAAAGGCACACCACAACTAAATTAATTTTAAAATATGTCCAGCATACAGATATGTTTGCCAAATTTAGATGACATGCAAACTCATCAGTTCAATGAAAACCAACAATTACACATGAAAGGACATTTAAAGAGGAATTAATATGGCGAGTATAAAGAAAATCTATGGGACCATTTTTGAGAAACCCACCTGAGAGACCTAAAAATGACCTATATATATATATATATATACTGGAGGTCTATCAATTTTCCTGAAGTAATCAACTGACCGATATAAAAGGACAGCAAAAAAGGGGGTTGTTTATATAGCAACTTTAAAGAAAATCATTAGAGCTATTTTTGAAATACAGATTTATAGTCTCACTTCCAGTTTTCCAATTTTCACCAACAGTTGGCAAAATCATCTATAAATTGGATATGCATTAACTATAAAGTTTTATCCTCCTCCTCCTCCATTTTTTTTTTTTTTTTTTTTTTTAACATATGAGAGACAGAAAATCTCTCCCCCCCATACACATACATACTGACCAATTGCCAAAAAGCATAGCTGGTACTATTTATAATTTATTCTGGAGTATGGTTAACCCCACCCTTTTTTCATACCATTTAGATTTTACAGAAATTTTTTGCTATAGGTAGTTAAGATAAAAATAAGAAAAAAAAATCTGAAGTGACTCCACTCGACTTTCCGAACATTGAGTAATTAACAGTTAGTTTTGTAGATAAAGTAAAGAAAGAGGAGTTGTTAAACAAACAAAAGACAGAAAACTATAATAGAGTGTTTGAGTATTTTTCTCCATATATTACACAATGTTTTATTTAACGCTACAGAACTTTGAGCCCATAGATCATAATGATAAAGAATTTTTCATTGTGTCCCTGTAAAAACCTATAAATGCTAGATTCACCAAAATGCTTATAGTTAGTGCAACAGTGATTTATTCATGTAAATTTTCAGCTCAATTGAACAAGGCGTTTAGATGCTATCGCACTTTTAAAAATTTGGTCCCATAGGCCATAATGATAAAGAATTTTTCTTTGTGTCCCTGTAAAAAAACTGTAAGTGCTAAATTCACCAAAATCTATACAGTTGGTGCAACTGTGACCTATAACATGTGTACAAATTTTTTTGCTCAGATTAATAAGGTGTTTAGACGCTATCACACTTTTAAAATTTTGGCCCCATAGGCCATAATGATAAAGAATTTTTCTTTGTGCCCCTGTAAAAAAACTGCAAGTGCTAAATTCACCAAAATCTATACAGTTCGTGAACTGTGACCTATAACATGTGTACAAATTTTTTGCTCAGATTAATAAAGATTTAGACGCTATCACACTCTTAAAACTTTGGCCCCATAGGCCATAATGATAAAGAATTTTTCCTGGTGTCCCTGTAAAAAAACTGTCCCTGTAAAGTGCTAGATTCACCAAAATCAATAGGGTTCGTACTATAGTGGCTTACAATATATGTACCAACATTTAGCTTATTCGAACAAAGCGTTTAGACGCTAGCGTGTTCACTCACACACACACACACATATACATCATCGTAAAAATAGTGAAAACGGACTCAGGGGACCTCAAAACGTATAGAAACATCAAAATCTCAAATTCAGATTTTTGACATGATTACAATACTTTCCTCACTACAGTGTTCGGAAAGTAAATATGCTACTAAAATATACTGGATGAAAAAAGAGCGGATCTAGTACTCCGGAATAAATTATAAATATTATCAGATATAAAAAGCACTTTTTTAGACCTCAGAAAAGTTTTAAGTATGTAAAATGAGGTGAAAATTCGATATTGAAATTTTTGCTCAAATACAATACTTCTATTACCTATGATAGTCATGTAACGGAAATAAAAAACAATCACAAATAACAATAATTTAATAATTAGAATAAACCCCAGATATATCACTGTTTGCTTTAGTATGATCTCCAAACTGAAAAAAATATTTTAAATAATTTTATTTCACAAAACCTTTTAAAATTTGGAATTATCAAATAAAATAAAATTAAAAAAAAAAAAAAAAAAAAAAAAATCAAAGCGGTGTTTGGGGACTTGTGAATTGTATCGTCGAGCTATTAGATAATTATTTTCGAATTATTTTAGGTTTGTAAAGAAGTGTTTATGATCTGTATTATATGATTCGGCACAATATTTGTAGCTACCCAAATTAAATGAATTAAGCCTTACATTAGGTAAAAATATTGATTACTTATGAAATTATTTTAATTAGTAGCTAAGATACAAAAGAAAACCGATTCAGGACACCCCAAAACGTGTAAATCAGGTGAAATCTCGAATTCCACTTTCGATAATATAAAAGAACTTTAAAATATCTTTCGAATGATGTATTAAAAATAATTTAATCATAATTAGAATTTGAAATATTGAAATTTTAAAATATTACAGCGCCATCTGGTGCCAGAATTTTCTGTAAGTTACTGTTTGATTCCAACTCAACAAAGCTTTCAAATGATGTATTACTCATGAAATTATTTTAATTAGTAGCTGAGATACAAAAGAAAACCCATTCAGGACACCTCAAAACGTGTAAATCAGGTAAAATCTAGAATTCCACTTTCGATAATATAAAAGAACTTTAAAATATCTTTTGAATGATGCATTAAAAATAATTTAATCATAATTAGAAATTGAAATATTGAAATTTTAAAATATTACAGCGCCATCTGGCGGCAGAATTTTCTGTAAGTTACTGTTCGATTCCAACTGAACAAAGCTTTCAAATGATGTATTACTTATGAAATTATTTTAATTAGTAGCTGAGATACAAAAGAAAACCCATTCAGGACACCTCAAAACGTGTAAATCAGCTGAAATCTCGAATTCCACTTTCGATTTTCATTCAAAGCCTTCGCTGACGATGACGTGAGTTTCATGATTTTTGTTCACCCAAAAGTGCTCAATGCGCCTAAAGAAGTTTTCACTTCAAATGGAAAACCTTTGCTGACAATGACACAAGTTTCATGATTTTTGTTCACACAAAAGTGCTCAACACGCCTAAAGAAGTTTTCACTTCAAAAAAAAAAAAAAAAACTAACAACTTGAGAAAAATGCATCTAAAAATTTTTTTAGTTGTTGACAAAGTTGCAGTTCAATTAAAAAAAAAATATATGGATTTTGAAATTTTATGTAGAGATGTATTTTATTAACATGTGAATTGTTTTAATAATAATAATACATATCAAAATTTACATTTTTAACAAAATTATACAACATTTTGAGTAATTTATTTAAAGTATAATTTTGTCAACATACGGAATGAAAATTAATATTAAGTAATTAGCTGAGATTTATTTTTCTTTCTTGCATAAAGAATAAATACATCTTAAAATGATCATGTTTATTCCTAATATTTCAAAATCTATACCGTATATTTCCGTGTATGCCGAGAATTTTTGGAAATTTTTCGGAAGCTGAATTATGGGGGTCGGCTTATATAAGGATCCACATTTCTAGCAAAAGACATACATTAGAAACAATGATTGAATACATATATTTTAAGCTTAAAAACTATATATAAAGTAAAATAGTGATATTAAACCTTATTTTAAAATAATTATCACATATAAAACTCTTAAATTAGCAATTTTAAATTTATTTTACGAAACGCTCGATGTAGTCATGTGTGTTTATGATAACTGTCAATGTCCTCACATATAAAAATATTGTTAATTTTCATAGATATAAATGTTTACTTCTTGAGAAATAACTTTTAACTTACCTTTTCTCTTCAAGTTTATTTAATATCTACTTATTTTTCTTTATTTTAAAATCTAATTTGCAGCCTTTCATGCATCACGCATTAACATCGATGTTTGTTTATATCTTTGCCTTTGCCACTTTGAATCTGCTTAATTTTTCTATTTTTGACTGTTGCCACTGCTGTTAAAATAATTATTAGAAATTATATTTTGACTTTGATCGTTGAGTGGCAACAGCGATGTTTTGTTTATATGCAGATTTGACATTTCAGTCAGTATAAAAGATCGCGGTGAATTTGTAACTGGGCAGTTGTCAGCCAGCCTTCAACTAGCGATGAAGTGTTAATCGCTTTAGGTAATAGAGCAGCTTTAAGCTGTTGTGAAGTTACGCACTTAGGGGAGGTGTGCTTTTGGCTTTTTACAGCTGAGCATGTTTATTTGTGGCTGTTATGTTTTTTACCTTGATGGCTGCCATTGTTGAAGTTTTTTTTACAAGTTGTTAAGTTTTCTTCATTGTTGTTAAGTTTCTATTTAAAAGGATGAGTTTAATCTCAAGAATTTTCGTCATTCGCGAATGTTCGAAATTTTAAATTAAAAGTGATAATTGATAATTGAATTGAAACTATTAAGTTTGATTTTTGAATAATGTTGATAATGTTTAATGACTTTTTAAGTCATACTTGTTAAGTTTGAAACTATTTTCTGAATCAAGTTATAAAGTTAATAGTGTGCAATAGTGATCTTAATCAAATTATAAAGTTAATAGTGTGCAACAGTGATCTTCAATCTTCAATGATATAATTTCGTTTCTTTTCTTCCGCTGGTCAACATGGCGACCGCGGATTGTTGTTTCTTCATTAATTTACAGTGATCTACGAAATGTGTATATTGTTGAAGATCTTATTATATTACGAGTTTGTTATAACGGAATTTGGATCATATCTGCTACATTGTCTTTGTTCATCACCTATAAAAAGGTAACTTTAAATTTGTTATACTCTGAAAATGTTTTATTAATATATATATATATTTTTTTTTGTTTTACTGAATAAAAATTGTTCTTGTTAAAACTTTTGTATTTAATGAGTTATAATGTTTAAAACACTGGTCAGGTCACTATTATTGAAACCCTTAAAATTAATTAAGTTTCCACTGTATGCTATCTGCATAATAAGATTAATTAAAAGATAGATCTTTTGGTCTATGTCAGTTTACATTTCTTTTTTCTTTTTGACCTGCCGGTAACTGAAGTCAACGAGTGCACGAACGGAGTAAATTCTCTGTCTGATTCAGAAATAGTATAAGAGAAACTTGAAAAAACAGGACTCCCGATCATGTTTTTAATTTATACAATTAAATTTAAATCATCTCTGTTTAAAATGTTTCTAGGCTTACACTAGCACAAGTGGCAAATCTTCATTTTTTTTTTTCTTTTCTTTTATATAGAAGTTTTTTTTTTTTTTTTTTTGAAGATTGCCTTGAAGCACTGATAAAAATACTGAAAAGTAGAAATATACAAAATAATTTAGATACATCATTAAAAAAAAAAAAAATCAATGCAATCGGTCTTTAAACGGCTCTTTTATGTAAACATCCAGCGGCTGCATTGCATCATCGACGTTAGGGTTAGAACTCCCGGTATTACGGTAACCATTGTTTTCAGCTGCCGGGATTTGCATGTGCAATGCGAGTGCATCTGTGTTTGATCCCTTCTGATAGGGTTGCCAGAGTTAAAACTATCTCTGTTGCCGAACACACTGCGATCGTTTTACGTTATATCTAAACAAGGTAAGGAATTCTATTGGATAAGCATGTATTTCACGCAATTTCATTGGACAGATTATCCTGAAAGTTGTATAGACTGGCAATATTTTCTCCATTTTGGCGATATACTCGAACTTTAAAAAGAGTATTTTTTCAATTTGGCTTATACACAGGTTTGCAATTTTGGGCAAACTTCTGCAGGGAAAAACGTACTCTCGGCTTATATTCGGAAATATATGGTACATTAAATCATATAAAATTTTTAAAATGATTTTTGTATATATATTCGTGTTACAATAATGAGATTTAACAGAAACTGAAAAATTTACTTACCATGCCTGCCATATCAGCTGCAAGAGGAAAAGTTGGCCAAAAATTGCTGTAAGCCCATAGAAATATAAACCAACTTGCAATGCTGCCCCATATTGCTAAGTGAGTCAACTAAAAAAAAAAAGAAGAAGAAAAAAAGCGAGAAAAATCAAAATGTATTACACTAAGTAAACAAATTAATTTCTTTTATAAAGGCTGATATTTAATTCTGAAGTGATATTTAATTCTGAATTCAAATACTGTGATTAAAATGTTAAAACATTTACAAAGTCTGGAGTATTCTGCAACACTCCAAACACTTATGCATAATTTTCTTTTATATTTTACAAGTATTATTTTACTGAAAAAAAAAAAAAATTAAAAATATATTTTGTAATCTTTTTATCTTTTTTTTTTTTTTTTTTTTTTTTTTTTTTTTACAGTACATTTGCTAACATTACATAAGCAAAAGTCCAGTTTAAAAAAAAAAAAAAAAATCCTTTACATTTAACAAGATAATTGTTTGTTTTTCAAGTGAATCTGTTTTGTGCAATGGTAATTAGGTAGGTTTCATGATATTTTAAGGCAAAAAACACATTAATTCAAAAAATTGTGTAATAAACTACTTTAAAATATTAAATGTATCAGTATTAATTTTACCTGAATATAAATAAATTATGTCAATAAAAAAAAAAAAAAGAATTGCATGTAAGCCAATAAATCTTACCCATGTCCATGCATTCATTTCCAAACCTGCTTTCAAACAAATTGTTATCACAACATACTAAGGGGAAAAAAAAAGTATATATTATATATTATTAAAAATATAAGCTCCAAGAATAAATAAATAAATAATTTAATACTGTTAAAAAGGTAAAAACTTTTAACATTTTATTCAAAAAATTATCATGTTAAAACTTCCTTCCAAAATTCAACTATCATGAATTTTTAATAAAAAATAATAAAAACGGAGGTGATTTATTTCAGAATTGAAATCGGGAATGATTATTTAAACTCCGGAAATAATTTATTTAAAATCCAGAAAAATCTATTTTTTCAGTTAATATGCTCTGAAATATTATTTAATAAACCCAGAAAATAATTAATAAATATTTCCCAAAATCCAGAATAAATCTCAAAATATTTGGTGAATAAGCATATGAAAATTTATTTAAATAAGTTCTATGGTATGGGAATGTTGGTGTTAGAAATGATAAATGGATTTTTGGAATTCTATGGCCGTTGATACTAGAAATCAGTCTTTCAATTAGCTTGATGCATTACTTCTTAAAAATTGGCAAAGTTATTTAAAAGTATAGTGGCATTTAAAATTCGTATAAAAGTTGGTTTTATCTTTTTAAATTAGTAGGAATTAAGATCAGGCAAAAAGTTAATTAGATACGTTGCGTCCGCTGAAACCAGGCAATTCGTGATGGCTCGCTATATAACCGAATTCCAAAGTTCAAAGGAAAATAATGAAAATAAGTTCTTACTTTGTTATGAAATTAGTTGAATCCAAGTACACATTAATAAAGAGGAAACTTCTTTGGAGAGAATTTCACTTTATTTATCGGCTTCGTATTTGGAGGAAGGATGGCTATTATTTCAGAGGCGATGACTTCAGCTTCATTAGTAAACGAATGAGGGTAATGCCGAATTTGAGTAAGTACTTGAAAAGTCGTTCTATAATTATGAATTGATTATTTGCAATACTCTGTATAATCCATCATAGTTTTAGACAAAATTATCATTGATAGTCAAGTTATATTTAAAACTGGCGCCGTGGCCATCGCTCAAAACGAACGATTGCGCCCCAGCGCTGAATATCGTGGCTTCTTTACATCACCGCATCCCAAACGTAAGTGACGCTTGTTTTCAAACTCAAAACGCGGCAAGAGTAGCTATGCGCCGTATCGGCGAATCAGCTCCGGAGGAATTTAAACTTGATCACGTGACAAGCGACGCTGTCCCTTGAACCCACGCTTCATCGGAACGGTAATCGGGAGCGTCGTGCAATATGGCTAGGAGAGGGAAAGCTCATCTGCCGAAAATGAAGTTCCACTGAGAGAAAATTGCGATCTGGTTTTGCAAAACGGAACCAAAGAGATCGCGCGCTATGGAAAGTTTATCGCGGTTTCGTTAAATGCCGAAACGCATTTAAAATGCTAAGGATGGCAACATAAATGATTAAGTTAATAACCAATTACGGCAAGTAGATAATTTCTTACTTAATTAAATTTTAAAGTTATTCGTAAGCGGAATTAATTTAAAAATGTGAATTAAAGATAAATGATTATTTTAATTGATTACTTTAAAGTGTTTTTCTAAAACGAAATTATTAAAAATAATTAATGAGAAAAAAAACATTGTCATGCAACATGACATTCTCCCCCACAGATAGGTAATTGAAAATTGTCAAAATCGGGTGAGAATAGCCCAAAACAATTTTGGTAAATTTTAAAATTGTACTGGAATCATCGCCTCTAATTTTTGCCGTATACAGGGGATTACATGTAGGCATACATCATGCCAAGTTTGAAATCAATATAGTACAAAAAGTATGAGTTGACATGAATAAGGCACGTTTTATCAACATAGATAATTGCATAAAAATATTCGTAAAAGTGCCATTTCTTTGTATGATTACATTAAATCTTTTCATTTTGAAGTGACAATAGTAAATCGATTGTACAAGTTGTACATGCCGGTAAGTATAACATCTGCATCAAATGAAATGTAATTTTTTTTTTGTTGAATAAAATATTTTCATACCATAATGTGTCTTTTCTGTGTATATTATTTATAACACATAACTGTCTTTCCATAATATAAGATAAACTGAGACACATACATTTATTTTGTTTTACATATAATTACCATGTAAGAAAGTATGAAAATTGCACCAGAGAGCAAATAGGAGACGTAATGTTGCAATAACATGAGAAATTGTGTTCAAGTAACTTTTTTTTTAAAACATTGAAAAAAAAAAGATTTTTTTTTTTTTTTATTATTATTACTATTATTATTAATAAATACGTTAAAGTAAGTGAAATTGATAATAAAACTTTTGTATAATGATCACTTTATTGTAGTAGCCAAAAAAAAATAAATAACCATAAAAAATAATATTGAACAAGGCATATCCTCAAAATAGGAAAAGGGACCGGTATATTTCCATTTGGAAGACAATACCAAGTACAATAAATTTAATAAAAATTTGTGAATTACATTTTTGCAGCAATGTAACTCATAAAAATATTTTTTTATTTTTGAAAAAAAATTGATTATACTATGTAAGCAAAATCAAGTCTTGTGAAAAAAAAATATGAACGAGACACTGAGAAAAATAAGTACTTGAGTTTTTTTTTTTTTTTTTTTTTTTGCAACGTCTCTCTGTATGTGCGACAAAATTATAATTTGCACATACCTTTTTATTTTCATTTATTTTATCATTTTCTTTATAAATGGTGCAAAACAAAGGGTCACTTCATATAATTGAAACTCATACATATCTCTCCAAAAATATTTTCAAATATAACTTTCAAATACATATAACATAAAAATATGTTTCCTGGTATTAACAGTTATTTTTCATTGAAAAGTTTGACAATATCAAATTATCTTGAAAACAAACAAAATAACCTAATAGTCAGAAGTGATATAACAATTTGCAGATAAGTTCATTTATCTGGAGCTGAAAAAAATGTTGTTTATCCATTTATTTATTTTATTTTATTTTCAAAGTTCTTTTTGAATGTGTTTTGCTCACATTTTATAACTAGTGCATTTGGGGAAAATAAACAAACTGGAAGACTATAACCAGTAGATATGCTTTAGCCAGTGTAAATGTAACATAGTGTAAGGTAAGTATGATTATTATATTTAAAAAATAAATACAACCAAAAAAAATTCAACATAAACAAGTTTTGATGTGTGCTTGTGTGTAAATAAAATAACAAAACAATAATATTATTATATCAAGAAAAAGAGAATTTGCAATTGTAAGTATTGATTGCAATAAAGTAACATCATATTATTAAAATGATTGTATTATAGAGCATGACATAATCTTTGGAACGTAATTATGCAGTATTATGAAAACGTAATAATTGAGTAGGTATATGTGTAAGAATAATAAACAAAGTGGTAGGTGTGTAAAGACAGATGTTATTAGCTGAACGGTAATGTGATAAAATGACATAGAAAATAAACAAATAATATCTGTGAAAAAAAAATTGAATGAGTGTTGTCTGATATGTGAGCATGCAAATGAACGATAATTGTATTGTAACAGTATATATAAAATGCAAATATAAAAAGTGTGTAATACATAATAAACAATACAATAATATAAAAATTATGCAGACTAACATTTACCTTGACTTTAGGTCAACGCTGCATAGCAAAAGTATGTAATAGATAATGTGTGATAAAAATAAAAAAAACAATTCCCGAACATTGCATGACACAAACGAAACATATAGAAATTTGTAAGTGTATCAAAAAAAATTAAATTAAATTACTGTAGAAAAAGAACTGATATGATAATGAAAGTTTGAGTAAAGTAAGTGTGAGATTGCAGTGCAGTACATACATATCCATATTTAATTTTTAGTTTATTTATTTTTTTTTTTTTTTATGTACGTGTGGCAATACAACATGTAATATAAATGTAAAAACATGCTAGCATATCGCTCATGCTAAAGTACCGTCTTACTTCACGTAATAATTTTCTAATTTTTACAATTTTTTTTTTTAGTTTAAACATAAATATACATGCAGAGCACTGTTAGTAGAAATTTAAGCTGTAATTTCTACTGTAAAATGTTTGAGTGTGTTTCACATAAGGATATACAAATAATCAAAAGTTGAGTAGCACATAAAAAGATCATGCACTGACTGTGTAACATGTCACTGTCACCCACAAACAGATCAATGCAACACAACAGTAAATGAATGTGTGAAAACGAAAATATATATATGCAGTATGATTATAAATATGACAATGTGTGTGTGAGTGCCACAAACAAACTAGTGATTAAAGTATCTGGTATATGAAAAACTTTGAGGCTATTGAGCCAAAAATTGAAAATTAAGTTGATAATTACGTGTTTATCAGACGTATGTTGAACATGGTGTTATCACAGATTGAAATTGCATTACTTTCTCAAAATGACTTATGAGAAATGAAAGTGAAAAAAATGAGTGTATAAAAATCTAAATCAATAAGGAAATTTGACTATTGAATGTAAAAAAAATTTGCAAATTGAGAGCACTGGCGAACAAAACATATACATAAACAAATTGTGTAAAAGCACAGCTATCTAGTTATCCTTAAAACCGATGCTGTAAAGAAGAAAATGTGTAAGTATGGAAAAAATGAAATACATATATATCAAAATAAACAATTGTATGAATGTGTGCAGACATTTACTTTCTGCAAGATAAATGCTGTATAAATAGTGTGTAAATTTGTAATATACATATACAATAATAGAAATAAAAAAACTTCAAAATATGAATACTGCTCTCAAAATGCATAAACTGTGTAAAAAAATATAAAAATCACTATTTACATGAAATAAAAAAATAAAACTATATGTGTAACAATGAGAAAAAGGAATTTTATTATCATGTCTTTTTTTAAAATGTAAATGAAAAAGGAAGAAATAAATACATAAATAGTTCTATTGCAAAATGTGTAATTATTAAGCTGTCACCTAAATTTGAGTAATAGTGTAAACAGGTAAATGAAATATGTAAACAACAATAATATAATGTAAAACAAACATAAAATAGTAAATGTGATAATTTGTTTCTAGAAATAATAAAGTGAAAAGTGCAAGACTGGGGTGTAGAACACTGAAAAATAAGTGATAATATGAAATGAAAAAAAAAATTGTTTCATCAAAATATGATTTCACTGTAAATCAGAAAATGTAATCTGTAGTGTAATAAATGAGAAAAAAAAATTTGAGAGAAATATGATTATGTGTATATAATAATTCATGAGATTGAGGTGCAACATATAACTATAGAATAACTTTCAACAAAATGTAAAATATTTCAAAAATAAAATATAATGTGTTGAGTTTATAAACATGACAAAAATAGGAACTTGAAAAAAATGTACAAGATAGATGTTATTCTTATTAGTATATAAACAAGCAATGGGATTTCAAAAATGAGAAAAAAAAATCTTTTTAGATAGGTGATTGTACAATTCAAAGTAAGATACCAGGTAAACAAAAATGTTGACTTACGCCTGGGGCAATAAAAAGAGAGCTTTACGTTATACATTATGTGCAAGATTTACTCAAATATATAAACAAAATCTTAGTTTAATTGAATTTCATGGTACTATTTTATTTTATATCTTTTTTTGGAAAAAAAATGAGATAAGAAATCATTTTTATGGGATAAATAAAGTATTAAAACTTTGCAACTATTATCATTGTTAAAATTGTAAAAATAAAGAATGAAAGCAGTGAGGAAATATGACATGTAAGAAAAAATAATACTGAAGAAATCTTGGTAATTACCTGAAAAATTGTAATGCATAAAAAAAACCATATATATATTTTAAACAAATGTATAAAAGTAGGGAGAAAATATTTAATAGCAACAGTTTATTTTATTTTATTTGTAGTTGCTGAGTTAAATGATATACTATTATTATGATAATTACCAACTTAAAGTAAATTAATCATGACTAAACCAATAAATATAAAATCAATAAATATGGTTATACAAAACAAAGGAAATATAGATAGTTTGGGTGGTTATATGTATTGTGGAACACTTAGTACGCAGTAATATGTTAAAACTAAAAAAATTATACTGCTTTTGCAAATTTTTTTTTTTTTTTTTTTTTTTTTTTTTTTTTTTTGCACAATAAATAATTAAGATATGACTTGACAAGTCTCTAAAAAAGAAATAAAAGTTAAATCATACCTTATAAGAACTATTATTATTAAATAAAATTTGTTAAAATAGAATATTATTAGTATTCTCGGTGATTTTTTTTTATTATGAAAAGGATACGTTCTTGGCTCTAAAAAAATAGTAGTTCATGTTTTAAAAAGTTTTTTTAAGAAGTCATGTATATGTTATAAACTTTGGTAATGTCATTCCTGTCATTTTTTTTTTTTTTTTTTTGACCAGCAAAGATAAATCACATAAACAACAAATTTGTCAGTCACAGTGTACACGAGCTGTAACTTCTAAATGTCGACCTCTGTTCACAACATATAACATGTCACTATTGTCTCTTTAAATGGATGGAAAAAATAGTTATTATTATACTAGTTGATTTGTAAAGCGATGATAACGTTCATTTTGCTGTGAATTTCAGGATCTATCAAGTTTGAAATTTTTATTATTATTGTTTCCGTATATCTTCTTAACTTCATATTCCATGGCATATCCCTTTCAAAACACATTATCATTGGGTTATAACTAAAGTGTAAGAGTTCATTTTGTGCTGAAATAGTATTAAATGCACTTAAAATCTTCAAGGGAACTCTCATAAAAAATCTTCAAGTGTAATAAAAATTTCTTCATAGGCAGTTGTGAATAAATTAAAAAAAATTCATCATAAGTGATTGTAAATAAATTAAAAAGAATTCTTTAAGTACAGGGAGTCAAAACTAATATCTTCATCTGTTATTTTTTTTTTTTACTATTATGATTTAAGACTAGCGATCCGGTTATTACTGCGAGACTGGCGTACGGCGCCATATATGGTATGGGAATGTTGGTGTTAGAAATGATAAATGGATTTTTGGAATTCTATGGCCGTTGATACTAGAAATCAGTCTTTCAATTAGCTTGATGCATTACTTCTTAAAAATTGGCAAAGTTATTTAAAAGTATAGTGGCATTTAAAATTCGTATAAAAGTTGGTTTTATCTTTTTAAATTAGTAGGAATTAAGATCAGGCAAAAAGTTAATTAGATACGTTGCGTCCGCTGAAACCAGGCAATTCGTGATGGCTCGCTATATAACCGAATTCCAAAGTTCAAAGGAAAATAATGAAAATAAGTTCTTACTTTGTTATGAAATTAGTTGAATCCAAGTACACATTAATAAAGAGGAAACTTCTTTGGAGAGAATTTCACTTTATTTATCGGCTTCGTATTTGGAGGAAGGATGGCTATTATTTCAGAGGCGATGACTTCAGCTTCATTAGTAAACGAATGAGGGTAATGCCGAATTTGAGTAAGTACTTGAAAAGTCGTTCTATAATTATGAATTGATTATTTGCAATACTCTGTATAATCCATCATAGTTTTAGACAAAATTATCATTGATAGTCAAGTTATATTTAAAACTGGCGCCGTGGCCATCGCTCAAAACGAACGATTGCGCCCCAGCGCTGAATATCGTGGCTTCTTTACATCACCGCATCCCAAACGTAAGTGACGCTTGTTTTCAAACTCAAAACGCGGCAAGAGTAGCTATGCGCCGTATCGGCGAATCAGCTCCGGAGGAATTTAAACTTGATCACGTGACAAGCGACGCTGTCCCTTGAACCCACGCTTCATCGGAACGGTAATCGGGAGCGTCGTGCAATATGGCTAGGAGAGGGAAAGCTCATCTGCCGAAAATGAAGTTCCACTGAGAGAAAATTGCGATCTGGTTTTGCAAAACGGAACCAAAGAGATCGCGCGCTATGGAAAGTTTATCGCGGTTTCGTTAAATGCCGAAACGCATTTAAAATGCTAAGGATGGCAACATAAATGATTAAGTTAATAACCAATTACGGCAAGTAGATAATTTCTTACTTAATTAAATTTTAAAGTTATTCGTAAGCGGAATTAATTTAAAAATGTGAATTAAAGATAAATGATTATTTTAATTGATTACTTTAAAGTGTTTTTCTAAAACGAAATTATTAAAAATAATTAATGAGAAAAAAAACATTGTCATGCAACATGACAAGTTCTGGATTCCTTCTATTTATTTCTAAAAAATATCTCTGATATATTGTATTTTCAAAAATACATTGCTTTCCCTCTCAGAGCCGACGCTATGACATCACACATTCCAAGAATTTCTTCCCGAGTTCAGTGTCCCCTCCGGAAGTATTCCTGCACATCTTCAAAAATAGCGTCATCGCAAAATTTTCAACAATAAATAGAAAAAATAAATTAATCTTTCAATAAATCAAAAATAAATAAATTGTGAATAAAGATAATTCACTTTAGTCAACTTTAATTAACTTTCATTCATAAAATTAACTCCAATTAAAAATATTTGGAGCGAGCTATTTTAGTGCTCATTAATTTTTTGCCAGTGATTCGGTTTTAGAATGCGGGGAATTTGGAAAAGACACCGACCACACTTGGAGAAAAGTTTTTCGGCTAGCAACAGCTCCGGCGATCTTCTCGGTCGCGTTTAACGGTTTCACCATTAGAGTAAGCTGTTAACGCAATGAGAGATCATACGGTAGCTTATTATGATTCAGAAATTGATTTTATCTAAATCTGCAGTGAATTAATAATAATAAAATATCATCAACCCATTTGGATTAAGCCAATTTCAATACTTCGTCTCACAAGGAAATTTGAGCTTAAGATGCCTCTCCAGCTACTCCCTAATCGTTTGCAGCAAGCGTTGCATCTCTCCAGTGAGTTCCTGTTTGCGGGATCTGATTATCTCTATCATTCTGAGTACTCTACATCGTCAGATACTCCGATATGAGCATCGGCATCTTTAATATATGCTAAATGCATTTTCATCGAAATATAATTATCATCTTAAGTGTCTTTTCAAACGGAAAAATATTTACTACGAATGTTGGTGCAAAGATTTCATTACAGATTTCCAAAAATATACATTGGCGTTCAGAATCAACCAATCTTCTGTTTGTGAATAAGTAATAATCCAAGTGCATAAATAATCGACTCTACACAATTTTGGATGATTTATAAAATGAACAGAGACTCAAAACTAAAAATGAAAAATGTACTTTCTTTGATTAAAAAGCATAATACCAAAAATAAAATCGAATGGAATAATGATAATTGAAATTAAATAATATGAAACTTCAAATCAATTATGGTTGAATTGTTGATTCCAAGAAATAGATGATTCAAATAACAAAAATATTGTTCTGTTCCTAATTTTTATTATTCAATCAATGTTAAATGTTGTGCCGGCACTAATATATTTATTTTTATAATTACCGTAATTTTCTGCGGATGATCCGCGGATTATCTGTTTAAAAACTTATAAAATTTTAAATGCGTATAATCTACCACTGCGTATTATCTACAGATTTTTTTTTTAGCTGAGGTATTTCAAGAATTCAATTTCCATCACACGTCACGATGATTGTAAACAGTAAACGCACGGATCGTGTGTTTACTAGCGATTGAGTCACCCGTGGATTGAGCAAACGCCCGGATCGTGTGTTTGCTCAACCGCTCTCGGAGTCGATGTTGATTGGTGCGTGTATGACGTATACATGTTAGTAGGAGGGACTACGGGTTTTCCAGCTACATTTCTCTAAGGAATTTGGCAACAGGTTTTTATCGTTTCGTTAAAATAGTGCATATGCCATGCGTCTCTTCTCTTGTGTTTTATAGTTATCACGTGCTCCGTTAAAAGAAAATAATTATTTGTGGAAAAAAAATGTCTAAACGTAAACGAGTTAGCTACACAGCAGAGTTCAAGTTAAATGTGATTAAGAAGGCAGAGGAAGTGGGTAATCGTGAAGCTGGAAGATTTTTTAGCATTGATGAATCAAATATTCGTCTATGGCGAAAAAATAAGAAGAAATTTGAAGAAAGTGATCGTTTAAGACGAACATTTCGTCGAGGAATTGAATTTTGGCCTGAATTAGAAAATGAATTATATAAATGGATTTTACAAGAAAGAGAGAAAGGGACAGCAATATCGACTGTAAGTGTGCGTCAAAAAGCAAAGATTATTGCTTTGGAAATGGGGCTAAAAAATTTCACTGCTTGTCCCACGTGGTGTTATCGCTTTATGCGTCGAAAAAATTTATCAATCCGACAACGTACCACAGTAGGGCAAAGATTGCCTGATGACTGGAAGCTTAAACAACAAAAATTCTTGGAATTTACTAAAAACGTTATTATTCAGAACAAATTTTCTGAGAATGAAATTTTTAACATGGATGAGGTTCCAGTTAGTTTTGATCTTCCCTCAAGTCGTACTATTGATGAAATTGGAAAATCAACAATATCAATTGCTACAACTGGTAATGAGAAAAATTCATTTACTGTTGTTTTATCATGCGCTGCAAATGGGTACAAGTTACCCCCGATGATAATTTTCAAGCGAAAAACAATGCCTAAAGAAAATTTTCCAAATGGCGTCGTCATACGTGTTAACCCCAAAGGGTGGATGAATGACGATATTATGATTTCCTGGCTTAACTCTGTGTGGAAAAAAAGGAGAAACTGTTTATTTAAACCTCGTGCACTCCTTATTATGGATGCAATGAGAGCCCATTTAAAAGATAATGTGAAAACTGAATGTAAAAGTTCAGGGGCCAAAGTATCTATTATACCAGGAGGATTAACCAAAATCTTACAGCCGTTGGATGTCGGCGTGAATCGTTCCTTTAAATCTAAACTCAGAAGTTTATGGGAGAAATGGATGCTTGAGGGCAAGCATTCACAAACAAATAGTGGAAAATTGCGTCGCGCATCGTATGCGGAAGTAGCGGTATGGGTTCAAAATGCTTGGGAGGCAGTAACTCCAATAACAATACAAAACGCCTTTAAAAAGTGTGGAATTGTAGAAAATTCTGAAAATGATCAAAATGAGGATAATGATGATGAAGGTAATGATGATGTTGATTCTCTTCTAAATGAAGACATTTTGAACTTATTCAATTCTGATACTGATGACTCTGACTTTGATGGATTTAGTAGTGATTAATTTGGATGTAAATTACTAATTGCAATTAAATTTTTTCTTATTCAAAGATAAGTGCTTTAATTTATGAGTTAATTACTGTGATTAATTTTTCTTCAGTAATGTGCTAACTGAGGGGGTAAGTTTAAAACTTTATTATTTTTGCATGTAAATACAAAAACATAAGTATAAAATTACTAATATTATTTTTTGTATTATTATTATTATATATATATATTATTACATTTTGTATTTTTAATGACATTTAGAGATTTAAATAACATGAAATTAATATAATTTTTTAAGGTTTTGATTATTTTAAAGTTGTTTATGATAATTATTTTTATTTTTTATGCATGTGGAGTGTCATGCTAAATAAAAAGCATAATTATTTACAGAAAAAATATAACTTTACGAATATTTATTATAGTATTATATGCGGATTATACGGAAGTGCGTATTATCTGCCGATTTTGATTTGCCTGACTTGGAAAAAAGTACGTGCGGAGTATGCGACGCCGCGGATTTTACGCAGGAAAATACGGTATATCAATAAATAGAGTCATTTAAGCGATTTAATGGTGCTCATTGATTTTCCTTTTAACTTCAATTATGTGTTCATTTCTTATTTCTATTACAGATCTGAAGGTAAGCTTTTCAATAATTATTTTTAAATTGATGACCATGATACAGATTAATGATATTTTATTCTCATCCATTTTTAGCATGAGAATAAATTTCTGGTCTTTTGCCGATAAACGGCACTTAGAAAAAATCGCCGCATTTTTGAAGGATGTCTGCAGTTAAATAAACAAACGCAATGTACTTAAATTATCCACTATACGCGCCCATCACGCACCATTACTCATCCTTCCTTTCATCCATTCAAATAAGCAATCAAATAGTTAATTATATATATATTATTCATTTTTATAATTTTTACAAATACACTTACTGTATAAACCATATTTCCAAAAACTAATAAGCCACCTTCTCTTCCATTAGCCCAAACAATATCTAAAATCACATCACAAGTAAGAAAAATGTGTTAGATAAAGACATTAATATGCAAAAAATAATAAACAAAAGACAGTTAAATTTACAGTTTCATAGGCTTGTACACATACTTTTTTAAATAAATAAATTTTATTTTTACTTAAAACATATACCTAAAAAATATCCTTTATAATAAGTGCACTTACGGCTTATTTAAAAAACAAATATATTTCGGACGCCCTCGCGTAAGTGCACTTATAAAGCGTAGAGTCACGCTGTCAGACTGTTTCATTTGTGATTGATCTGTGTTCAACTGTTTCATCTGTTTCATGTATAATGACTGTAACCTTAATATGGTTCTTTTGTATATATAAATCAAATGTTACTGTACTTCTAGTTAAAATGGCTCTGTCCTGATGATGCCCTGATGTTCAGGGCGAAAAGCCTTGACACGATGTAATTTTAATGATTTTAATTAAATGTATTGTTTTATACGTGTTTTAAAGTGGATTTTTTAAAATAAAAATTGTGGTTTTCTACAAAGACACATGTGGTTATGATATCTCTATATGAGATGTAATTTTATAAATAAATAAATGGTTAAAATAGCCTTACTTGTTCATTCCGTGGGCTCATTCGGCCAGGCAGCCAGTCATTATCAGGGAGCTCTTGTCGTGAGTTCTGGAAGTTTTTCACTATCTTTTCAACATGAAGCGCTATCTTCTGTCAATCATCTGATTGGTCTGTCTGTTGTTACATGCACGATCGTTGGCCATAATCTCGATATTTTCACATGAAGCAGCATATTTATAGTTATTAAAATTAGCCAATTTTTTGACGCTTTGAAAATTTATATTAATATTTAAATCTCTGTTTGTTTCAAGTTGTAGATATTTTATTGTATTTTATATCATTATCGTGTTCTTTTACTCTATTTTTAATTTTTCACATTGTCATTTCAATATAAAAACCTTATTCCTTGTTTTCATTTTTCATAAGTGATTTCATGAATGCCTGCAGTTTGCAAAGAGTCTATGAAGACCCATTGCAAATGCATACGACAAACAGGGTTCATACTCAAATATGGGGAAAAAATTCCCTGAGTTTTCCAGACAATTTTCAAGAAAATATTAGCGACATATTACAAGAAACGCTCCTCTAGAGAGGAGAAAATACATCTACTTCACTGTATGATGCTATGTTACTGCCGATCATGATCGAAATTTACGTAGAAATCATTGTTTACCAGAGTATTTTCATGATACTTAATCATTTGAAGTTTGATATAAAGTTTTCAAGAAAAATGTAATTTGACAGAAAAGAAATATTTGTTTTTCCAGGTTTTATAATTGATTTTCCCTGACTTTTAATGAAAATTTTTATTTTCCCCCGAGTTTTCCCTGACTTTTTTTTAAACAAAATCGAAATTCCCTGAGTATTCCAGGTTTTCTGAGCATAGTATGAACCCTGTACATAGAGTCATTGCAAACTGCAGGCATTCATGAAATCAAATATGAAAATGAAAACAAGGAATTAGGTTTTTATACTGAAATGACAAAGAGAAAAATTAAAAAAAGAGTAAAAGAACATGAGAATGATATAAAATATGGTAAAATAATGACAGCTTTAACTAAAACAAAACAGAAGAATTAAATATTAATACAAATTTTCAAAATATAAAAAAATTGATTAATTTTAATAACTATAAATATGCTGCTTTATAGGAAAATATTGAGATTATGGCCAACGACTGCACATGAAGGTGACAGACAGACCAATCAGCTGATTATAAAAACAAGGCAAACAACAACGTCTAGAATGTCAAATAGAAATAATAGGAAAGCAGAACAGCTGTTTTGGTAGCATTTAGCATACTCTCTCCAGTGCATAAAGAAATCAGAGAGAAGTGCTCTTATATATAGGAAAAGCATCGGATTCAGCTCAGGATGATCAGCTAATAGGGCTGCAAATTATTTTAGCTGAATCAAACAATCTAAAATATATCTAAATCCACTCATGAACTCGCTTTCTTAAAAGCTTTCTATATTTATAAAAATCTTAAAAATAATGTTAATTGTGATTTCGTTGTACCCCAGTTATCCGATTGCTGGAAATTTTACATTCAATGCCCATTTTCTTAATTTCTTCATATTTTTCACAACTAGTGTTTTGTAATTTCCTATTAGCCAATCACCCACACTTTGCAATTCTATTGGCTGATCATCCTGAACTGATTCCGATCCCTCTCCTATATATAAGAGCACTTCTAAATTTTTTATGCACTGAAGATTGTATGCAAAATGTACTGAAACAGCTGTCTGTTTTCCTATTATTTCTTTTTGGCGTTCTAGATGTTGTTGTTTGCCTTGTTTTTATAATCCCATGCCAAGTCTTCCATTAATACAATCAGCTGATTGACAGAAGATGGCACTTCACGCTGAAAAGAGTGTGTAAAACTGGCAGAACACACAACAAGAGCTCCCTGATGATGGCTGGGTGGGTGCCCAGCCGAATGAGCTCACGGAGTGAACAAATAAGGCTATTTTAACTATTTTAATATGTAGTGTTTTCTTCAATTAATTATCAACTTATAAATAAATGGTGTTTATTTATTTAAATTTTATTATTTATTTATACAATATTTGCATGTTCATAATCATTAAAAATGAATAAGTGAATAAATAATATTTCAATTTAAATTTTTTTTCATTTTTTTTCAATCTGAGGATATTAAATTTTATTCATGTCACAATCTGTAAGTAAAGTTTATAAATTTATCATTAAAATGTATAATAATAAATTATAAAATTAAGGATGGGCAGATAGAGTATTCTAATTAATTATAAAAAGAGCTTTATATATCTGGTTACAGCAGAATTTGTCTAGCATCTCAAAGAAAAAAAATGAATAGGGAAATAAATTTTATACTTTTTTCTTTTTTAAATTATTACTTCTGTAAGAAGAAATGCAGTAGGTGGTTCTTGATATACTATACTTTTTTATACTAAAGGTAACAGTTCATTTGCATGGTGATTGTAGCAATAAATAATAATATGATATATGATAAATAATAAATGAAAAGATATCTGGTGCAAATCTTTTACTACCCCTAATTAAACATATTATAAACTTTCATGATTTACTAGACAATATTCCTGTGGCAGTTTTCTTGTTCATTAGCAATTCATATTCATAAGATTTCTTTATCATTTTGAATAGTAAAAACATAAATTTGAGTAAAAACATAAAAAATCTTAGCACTGGACCTGCCACATAAGCATATAATTTGGTGTTTGATTATGTTTCATTTTGGAAAAAGTGTGAAAAAAAGTGTGAACTACCTAATCAGAATGCCTAACAATTTCAGTGTAGTAATCAAATAATATATATGGAAAGACACCTAAATGTAAATTTGAAAACATTAGTAAAATCGTTTTTGGAGACAACCATTTCCAAGACCTAAAACTGATCTACTTAATCAGGATGCTCATCAAATATTCTTGTAATAATCAACAAATTCTCTCTCTCTCTCTCGCACACATACACACACACACACAAAAAAAAAAAAAAAAAAAAAAAGAACTAAAATACAGGTTATATAGTAAATTTGAAGAAAATCATTAAAACTGATACTGAGATATTGGCTTCAGTACAGCTTTAATTTATGTTTTCAATGTTCCACTTTCAGTTCTATAATTATCACCAAAACTAACATATTTTTATATCAAACCTGTCTGTCTTATAAAATTCTGAAATTTGGTTGTTCTATCCTTTTTCATTTTGGAGATATGATTTGAAAATCTCTCCCCTACTTCATACACTTTTTCTTGTTCTAAACTTTTCCATTTTTACCTAAGTATATATGGTATTCAGAAAAATACATAATATTTTTATGAAGTTCTGTTTATAAAAAAATGCAAAGGTTTCAATGAAAGTTAATATTTAACAGATACATATTGTTTTTAAACGTTCACATTTTTTTTGACTAAAAAAAAGAAAGATTTATTTGCAAAAAATACATATAATGTGAATGACTTCGTATAATCAGGTTATATTACTCATTAAGAAAAATTTAAATTACCACAAAAATAAAAATTGCTTTTATATTCATGTAATTTTTTACCTTAGGATTGCAAATGCGATGATCATACAAGTAAATTCAAAAAAGCAAAATAATTTATTACTTTTATAATATTAAGTATTTTCATGAAAGTATTTAAAAATTTCTTACCATGATCTATGACGAGATATGTAAGCCAGAATAGCAAAATGGAATGAGCAATTGAATCAAATATCCATATCCAAAATACCTGCATATTTAAATAATGTTAGAATTGAAAATTATTGCTTAAATTATCATAAATTAAAAAATTCAAAATAAAGAAAAAAAAAAAAAATAGAAATAATTTTAAAGCAATTATTTATAGAAAGCAAATAAAGGTTTTCAATCAAATCTTTCATTTTCTTTATATATATAATTTCTAATAATTTTTTAAAGGATATTACAAAACTATTTTTAATCTCACATACATATATGTCTAGTCACCGCCCCCCCCCCCAAAAAAAAAAAAAAAAAAAAAAAAAGAAAGAAAAGAAAGAAGGAAGTATTTATTTGTATTCTATATATGAGTGACTGCTAAATGTTAACTCTCTATCTCTCCCTTATTTTATCAATTTAAATGTATTTTAAAGTATTTTTATATGTAGATAATTGATTTAATCATAGTAGTTACATTTCTTTAATGAGAATGGGGGAAAAAAATGGAGTATTAAGATATTTTTATTTTATTTTTTTTCTTTAAGGGGATAAAAATGAATTTTGTTATAGTATGAGAAAATAGTAAATTTAATTTGAGAAAACTTTAAAAATTTTAATCACATGTAGATATTAAAGAAAAATATATGTTTCATACATGAAGATGAAATAATAAGTCAGAACCTCTAAGATAATAAACTCATATGTAATCAAATTTAATTGCCACTTCATTTTCATTAATTTCAATTTATTTTTTTCTTTTCATAAACAAACATAAGATAAAAAATGAAATAAAATAACACTTATCAGTACTTAGATGCTGTTTCAATAATAATAATAAAGACAAGGACAAGGGCTATGAAACAATTTTTCCTCAGATTTATATAAGCAAATTTCATAAATCAGACAAAACCTTTTATTCATTCACTTTAAATTAGAAGCCAAATAATAGTTATGCCACTAATAAAAATATGATTAAATTAAAAAAACTTCTGTAAACGACACATATAAAAGCAGTTCTTGCAGCTGCTCAATTGAAAGAGTAGGATACTTCCCCCCCCCCCCCCCCCACAAATAACCACCATATTGAAACAAGATGGCATATCAAATTTTCTTATGAATAAAAGCCCAAGTTTCCAGAAACTAATGCCGGGGATAATTGTGAATTAGGAGGGGAAAAAAAAAAAAAAAAAAAAAAAAAAAGAAATTTTATCGAGAAAACGTTTTTGTATGAAGAGAGAACATATAACTTATTGTAGGGAGGTTCTATTCTCTCATTAAGAAAAAATATTAATTTTAATTAGGTTCAGTAGCAATATGAAATTCATATTTTAGGCTTATTTTATGAATTTAACTGTCAGAAAAACTGGAATTCTGGTACTGAAAATGAAATAAATACCCGAATTTGGGTATATTACCTGAACACAATCACCTCTGACTAACAATCAAAACTGACATCACAGCTACGAAAATGTATTGAGACAAAGAGAAAATATTTTTATACTTGGTTTGAAGGAATGAATAAAATAATGGAAGAAGGTTGATTTAGCAGATAAAAAATTAATATCACAACTGCAACAAAGTATTGAGAAAAAAGGAATTTCATCCATATTTGAAATAAATAAAATAAGTCTAAAAGATAATTTAAAAGAACAGATGTAATGAATATGTAAGGACTGACACTTAACAATTTGGCAGTTTTCTTTCTCAGGTAAATAAATTTGGTTACGGTTGAGACCTTGATATTGGCTATATACTTACAGTGATTTAGACAAATCAATTCATAAATATAATTTTATATGAGTCTGAAATTTTCACATGGCTGCTACTGAGAAACAAGATGGCAGATCAAGTCGTCGAAAGAACATATCCAAGATATTTCTAACATAAGTTAACTGTCCATTATTTCATTTGAATTGAATTGATGAGTATTTCTGAAGTTATCACAATGACTAATTTTCAAGAGCCACTATTTTGAAACAAGATGCTTGTGAAAAAGTTCGTTTTATTCTGCTCAATAGGTTTTCATTGGTGCCCAATCAAATAAAGAAAATCGGAAGAGACATTTTTTGTTTTTGCTATTAAAAAGGCGAAAATACTGTTCAAACAAGGAAAAAAGTATATGATGTGTATACAGAAAATTTATTTAAAGAACATCAGTGTCAAAACTGGTTTACCAAATTTTGTTTTGGCAATTTTGACATTGAAGATGCATTATGTTCTGGAAAACCAGTTTATGCTAATGAAGACAAAATAAAGTACCGATTTGTTAAAACTGCCATATAACAACTCATGAGATTGCTAAGAAACTGATCAAAGTGAAGAATATATAATTCAATAAAATATTTATACAATATAAGAAAATCCTCTTTCATCATTTTCAAAGGAAAAAATGAAATTACTTTCCAAATAATCCAATACTTTAAACAATCTGAAACAATTATAAGCCATAGAAATTATCAAATTGTTAATTATTTAAATACAATGAAAACTTAGTTAATTTTACAGAATCCAGGGTATGCCAGAACTTTCCTTTTTCTTTTTTGCCTATTACTATGTTTAACTCCAATAATTAAACCTTACAACACACCAAAAGTGTAATCCAAACACTTGTCTCAATTTGGCCAATAAGGTACTTTTTGTTACATTGCACAATACAATACGATTTAACTAGTTGTACAACAAAGAAAAAAGGATTAGACAAAATCAAACATACTGTAAAATCCAACGTATCAGCCCTTACGGAAGAAAAAAAAAAGCCATTTACAAAGAGTGCGGCTGATATAAGATTTTTTCCTCCTTCATTACAATCTCCAAAAAATGGACGGAGGTTTTTTTTTTTGAGGGGGGGGGGGAAAGAACATGAATGGTAAAATTTAAAAGAAAATAAGGAATAATATAATGTAAATAACATTTCCTATGGATGTAGTCTCTATTGCTGAGCTTCAAGTATGCAATATTGTGATCCACAATTCTGAATAAAGGCCTATCTCTTTCTTTAGCATTTAAACGAAGAGGAAGAGAAGAGAAGCTTCAATTAAATTAATTACTTTTTATCTTTGGCCAGCAGCTGAAATTGATTTTGTAAGATGAACGTGCATGAGAGAAGTGTTTGTTTTGTTTTAAGTATTGAATGTTGTGTGATAACTTTTTTTTTTAATTACTTTTGATATTTATTTTGAAACAATCTGCAGTTCCTGAGCATGCCAATTAGCTTTTACCGTAATAATAACACAGTAGCAAAAAATTGAAACCAATAAAGATCTTACTATCTATTGAAAACAATAAAAAATCTTACTATTAAAACTTTAAAAAACATTAAAAACCCGTTTAAAAGATTACCTTCGCTAGCGCTTTCGGCTGCATCACGCAGCCTTCTTCAGGCGTTTTCGCTCTTGTGAACCATCGTACGCTTGGCTATATATTCTTCTTTCTTCTTCTCTCTCCAAGATAACTGCACCATCTCGCGTCGATTTCTGTTTGGTCGGTGTTGCATGAACCCTCATTTGCTAAAATTTCGACTGTTTCATGTTTTGAGGCATAGAAATAATTATTATAGTTCGCTAATTTTTTGTAATTTTTAAAGTCTATTTCTATTTTTTCTTCTTGGTTTATTTTAGTTAAAGCTGTGGTTATATGGTTATATTTTATATCATTTTGGTGTTCTTTGATTCGTGTTTTTATTTTTCGCTTTGTCATTCCAATGTAGCAACCGGTTTTTTGGTCTTCTTTGTTAAAGTTTATTTTATATATACCTGCAGTTTCAGAGAAGTCTATTTTATCTTTGTCGTTTCTGATTCTTTGGAAGATATTTTGGTTTGGTTTTATTGGTATATTAATATTTAATTTAGCGGCTTCGTTTTTAATTTTATTAGATGTACCTTTATTGTATGGAATTGGGGGGGTATACTTTTGTTTTGGTTTCTGTGCATTATCTATGTTATCAAGTTTTTTTATTCTATTTTTATAAAGTTTGTTTACTAAGTTTTTTCTATAACCCATGTTTTGAGCTATTTCAGTGATTTTTTGGAGTTCTAGTTTAAGTAAATTTTCATTTGAGCATATGTTTATTGCGCGATTTATATAATATTGTATTGCCGCTATTTTGTATTTATATGGAGTCTTGCATTTTGCATTTATAATTTCGTTACTATTACTTTGTTTCCGGTATACGGTAGTTTCGAAGTTTAAGTTTTGTGTTTTTACTATTGTGACGTCTAGGAAGTTAATAAGGTTGTTATTTTCTATTTTAAGTGTGAATTTGATGTTTGGGTCAATTTTATTTAATTTTTCAAGTGTGTTTTCTGGAGGGGAATAGTTACTGTTTATTATTGCAAATGTGTCGTCTACATATCTGAACCAATATTTTATTTCTTTGAAATTCGTTAGTATATTTTCGTTTTGGAGTAATCTTAATTTAAAGTCTGCTACTATGCCTGAGATGAGCGATCCCATTGGGATGCCTTGATTTTGTTTATAAAATTTATCGTTGAATCTGAAATAGTTTTCATTTAAAATTAGGTTATTGGCTGCGATTAAGGTTTGACTTATGTCTTTATCTTTTTGTTTATAATTTCATTAATTTCTTTTATATTAATTGATGGGTATAAGTTTATTACATCGAAGCTGACCATAATATCATTAGGTTCTATTTTTACGTCTTTCAGTTTTTTTTATAAAGTCTTCTGTTGAGTTTAAATTGGTGTTTGAAGGGGGGAGTATTTCGTTGTATATCCCCCCCCCCCCAATTCCATACAATAAAGGTACATCTAATAAAATTAAAAATGAAGCCGCTTAATTAAATATTAATATACCAATAAAACCAAACCAAAATATCTTCCAAAGAATCAGAAACGACAAAGATAAAATAGACTTCTCTGAAACTGCAGGTATATATAAAATAAACTTTAACAAAGAAGACCAAAAAACCGGTTGCTACATTGGAATGACAAAGCGAAAAATAAAAACATGAATCAAAGAACACCAAAATGATATAAAATATAACCATATAACCACAGCTTTAACTAAAATAAACCAAGAAGAAAAAATAGAAATAGACTTTAAAAATTACAAAAAATTAGCGAACTATAATAATTATTTCTATGCCACAAAACGTGAAACAGTCGAAATTTTAGCAAATGAGGGTTCATGCAACACCAACCAAACAGAAATCGACGCGAGATGGCGCAGTATTTTGGTATACAACGAAATACTCCCCCCTTCAAACACCAATTTAAACTCAACAGAAGACTTTATAAAAAAAACTGAAAGACGTAAAAACAGAACCTAACGATATTATGGTCAGCTTCGATGTAATAAACTTATACCCATCAATTAATATAAAAGAAATTAATGAAATTATAAACGGAAAAATAAAACAAAAATATAAAGATAAAGACATAAGTCAAACCTTAATCGCAGCCAATAACCTAATTTTAAATGAAAACTATTTCAGATTCAACGATAAATTTTATAAACAAAATCAAGGCGTCCCAATGGGATCGCCCATCTCAGGCATAGTAGCAGACTTTAAATTAAGATTACTCGAAAACGAAAATATACTAACGAATTTCAAAGAAATAAAATATTGGTTCAGATATGTAGACGACACATTTGCAATAATAAACAGTAACTATTCCCCCCCAGAAAACACACTTGAAAAATTAAATAAAATTGACCCAAACATCAAATTCACACTTGAAATAGAAAATAACAACCTTATTAACTTCCTAGACGTCACAATAGTAAAAACACAAAACTTAAACTTCGAAACTACCGTATACCGGAAACAAAGTAATAGTAACGAAATTATAAATGCAAAATGCAAGACTCCATATAAATACAAAACAGCGGCAATACAATATTATATAAATCGCGCAATAAACATATGCTCAAATGAAAATTTACTTAAACTAGAACTCCAAAAAATCACTGAAATAGCTCAAAACGCGGGTTATAGAAAAAACTTAGTAAACAAACTTTATAAAAATAGAATAAAAAAACTTGATAACATAGATAATGCACAGAAACCAAAACAAAAGTATACCCCCCCAATTCAATACAATAAAGGTACATCTAATAAAATTAAAAACGAAGCTGCTAAATTAAATATTAATATACCAATAAAACCAAACCAAAATATCTTCCAAAGAATCAGAAACGACAAAGATAAAATAGACTTCTCTGTAACTGCAGGTATATATAAAATAAACTTTAACAAAGAAGACCAAAAAACCGGTTGCTACATTGGAATGACAAAGCGAAAAATAAAAACACGAATCAAAGAACACCAAAATGATATAAAATATAACCATATAACCACAACTTTAACTAAAATAAACCAAGAAGAAAAAATAGAAATAGACTTTAAAAATTACAAAAAATTAGCGAACTATAATAATTATTTCTATGCCTCAAAACATGAAACAGTCGAAATTTTAGCAAATGAGGGTTCATGCAACACCGACCAAACAGAAATCGACGCAAGATGGCGCAGTATCTTGGAGAGAAAAGAAGAAAGAAGAATATATAGCCAAGCGTACGATGGTTCACAAGAGCGAAAACGCTGGAAGAAGGCTGCGTGATGCAGCCGAAAGTGCTAGCGAAGGTAATCTTTTAAACGGGCTTTTAATGTTTTTTAAAGTTTTAATGTATTTTACCTTTTTTAAAATCATTTAAAATCTTACTATTTATTAAAAACAATAAAACCTACACAGAGAATCAAAACTATGTTGGGAAGTTGAATTTACATAGTGATTTGAAATGGTGGCGTCAAGTTAAGCCTACATCAGAAATCAGCATCCATGCTTCATTTTCTCTGTGAAATGTGTCAGAAGTGTGCTTGTTTAATTACTATCGCAAAAAACATTTTTTTTTTTTTTTTTTTTTTTTTTGAGATAAGTGAAAAATTAATTGCCCTTGCAAATTATTTGCAATAATTGAAATTTTATTACAAATTTTTAGATTTATTAGCATTTGGTGAGGTGACGAATGTTTATCCCAAGCCCTGTTTTTATGACCTACAAATATATATACACAGTTATTATTATTTGCAAATCTGATATGAACTTCTTATGAATTAGTAAATAGTACTTCTTTTATGTAACTTTATCTAAAACTCACAAATCTCTGAATTTTAGGTATTTAGTTTATTTTCTGAAGTGCAGCCTTTATGGAGGTGCGGTGCTTTTGTGAAATAAATGTTTTTCAGAACCGAAGTTACATTAGTGTGGCCCATATGTCAGTTTTTATGACAAAAATGAAAAGAAAGAAATTTCAAAATGCATAATCTTCTTCTATTTATTTTTGCTTTGGCATTGTATTTTTCTTCTGGAGATTCAATATTATTTAAATATTATTAATTTATTCTTAATTTTCAGACTAAATTTAAACAAATCAGTGATGCGTAATTTTCATCAAATTCTATATATCTCCAAATTTAAGTGTCACAAACTTCTTAGATTTTAAAGAGTGGACTTCATAATGAAATTTCTACTCAAAGAAGTAATTATATATAGATAAATAGATGATTTAATAAATGTACTAACGCGGACATTAAAAAATTCTGAAGACTGTGTTGTTTTATATAAACCAGGAAATTTCATCATGGTTTCTGCACTGCAGCTACGGTCGAACAAACCTATGGCTAACGGTGGAGCAGCTGTAAATATCTGAAAAAAACAAAACAATAATAAAACTCTTGAGTTTTACTGTAAAAAGATTAATAAATTAATAACACAGACATAATAAAAATAAAAGTATAATATAAATAAATGGAATTATAATTTATAATTGTAAAACACACAAAATATATTGTTTGATATGCATGCAAAATAGAACAACAGTCATATCTATCTATAGGATTTGCAAAAAAAATATTTTCATTGCTTTTTTTATAACCCAGATAATGTTGTTTATAAAGAACACAAATTCAATTAATAATGTAAAAAAAAAAAAACTGAATTATGAACATGCAATTGCGTACTAAACAAAATTTGTTTTGAAGCTTCAGATGGCCATATTCATGTTCAAAGATGTACAGATGGTTCCACCCTTGCACCTACCAGCATCATACAGTGCACCTTGTCTCCTGGTATGAGGAACAATTAGTTTTTAACCTTTACGGTTATATAAATGTATTTATTTTTATGTCGAAAGAAATAGAAAAAAGAAACGCAAACTTTTAAAACTGTAAAATTCTTAAAAGTAGACTTTTATGTGATCTGATTCGTAAAATTAAATAAATTATACGTATCGAGGTAGAGTCAATTAAAATGTAAAATCCTTAAATTTTTTTTTTCCTTTCTCTTACCCATAAGGTAGAGAAAGTATTGTTTTTGGGTCAAATTTTCGAACGCGAGATTTTGTTATATTTACACGTTCTGAGGTCCCCTGAATATGAAAATCATGTTTTTAGCAAATGGTCTGTGTGTGTGTCTGTCTGTTATCAGCATATCTCAAAAACAAATTATGGCAGAAAGTTCAAACTTGGTATTCTAAATGTGTATCATATAGGGATGCTACAGTAAGCTTTTCGTTAAGATCAAGCAAATGGTTCGTGTACAGGGACAATCAAGAGAATTCTAATACATTACGTCTATGGGGGAAATTGCAGGTAAGTAGAGTTTAACGTCTATAGACTGCACTAAAACAAATGAAACGAATATATATTTTTTTGTAATAGAGATAGTTAACTGGGAAAAAAAAATGGTGTATATAGGATCCTCGCCTCCCCCCCTGGAGGGGGGGGGGAAGCCCTTCCTCGGGGGGAGTAAATTTTCATGATGGGTATCTTTCAAAAGAGCTCGCCAATACCTTTAAAACGAATGGTTGAACCATCGATCTGCAATAATTTAAAACAAAGTTATCGATTTTTTTTACTTTTAACAACAAAAAAAAAAACTTAGAAAAAAAATCGTATTTTTTTTTATTTTTTTTTTTTTTTTTTATTGAGAATAAAATGGACTTTTTTTTGGGATATTTGGTGTTATACTACTACTCTAAAACGGAAATCGTCTGCATTATCATAAAAGATAATTTTTTAAAATAATAATTTTAATAAATTATTTTTAAAAAACAGAATTATTTTTTAATAACCGAATTAAATTCTATATAAATGTAGGTGCATTAATGAAACGGGGGGTTGAGGGGGGCGGTAGCCCCCTTCACATAGAACTAATTATTATATAAAACTCTTCAGAAGCCTAATATGAATTGTTTAACACAGGTTTACATAACAGAACTCATTATCTTACCTTTTAATGTGCAATCTGTATTAATAGTATTAAATTTCAGGGTAAGAGAAAGTCGTGTGATTGACACACCAGATTATTTTTTAAATCATTTTTAAGCCAAATTAAAGTTGTCTATGAATGCATGCAAAAACAAACTTTTACATTAATAATGAATTTAAAATGTTTTGCATGTTTGTTTTGTCAAATATATTGCATGCGTTAATTAAATTATTTTAAAACACATAATTATTTTCTTAATTTAAATAATTATAAGAAAGATAAAAAACTTTTTATATACCATGTTTTAAATTTTCTGTTAAATCGTTGAATCATAGCTATACAACTACATTAGCACTTTATCAATGTGTATAAATTTTTTAAAGTGATAATGACGTCAATTTTTGTGAGATTCATAATTTAACTTTTTACATTTTTTTAACGTTCACGTTTAATTAAATGTTTTTATTTTTATGTCGAAAGAAAATGAACTCGTATTTTTTTTTTTTTTTTTTTGGCAACAATTAAATTATAGCTAATATTTTAATGGCTACTTTTTAAGCTATTAAGAGGTTATTATTTTTATATCTTAATTAATTAAAAGAAAACTAATCAAAAATTCGAAAATCGGGCTTCGAAGTATTGTGTTGTCATCGGTTTCTGAGCTATTCTGAAAGTTTCAAATGTCTAGCTAGTAGGGAAGTTAGTTAAAAATCGATTGCAAGATTTGTACAAGATATAGGGAGAGTATGAACTAATAGTAGGAATTGAATAAAAACATGGTAAAATAAAATTCCCTGATATTTCCAGGTTTTCAGGTCTATTTTTTTTTTTTTTTTTTTTTTAATTCCAGTCAAAAAATTTGGTTCATGGCATAAAAAATAGCTCACGTATAAAACAAAACATAGCTCACACCATAAAAGACAATGTAGTAATGCAATGCATGACATAAATTGCATGCTTAAAAAGCATTTTCTAGGTTTATATAATCATTTTCCTAAATTTTTAGGCTATATTTGCAATTTCACCTGACATTTCCCTAACTTTTTTCATTAATTTCAAATTCTCTGACTTTTTCAGGTTTTCCAGGTTCTCCCTGACCCGTGGGAACCCTGTCGGTATTTGCAAATTAAGTATTCTAGATTCCTCCACCTCTATTCCTTGTTTGTGTACACTACATAAGACAAAAATTATAAAAAAAATTTAACATTATAAAAAGTGAAAATATAATCTAAAATAAAAAGAAAAATTATTTACCACATTATACATGCCTATTGTCCACCGTTCGAAAAGAGTTTGACCAGACCAGCCGCTGACCATTGCAAACCATAACTAACAGAAAGAAAGCAAACAATTGCTTGTTTTAAAGCAATGGAAATGAATTATATAGACAATAAAATGAAAAATAACATCTAATATATAACTTACTTCAATAACATATAAGCATATGTTTTTATGGAATGAATATAAGATGAGTTTACATAAACGAGCATGACTCCATGCTCCATGAACAAGAAGAAGACGTGTGAGGAAACGAAACTGAAGAATAAAGAATTCAATTCTCAAATACAAAATTAGAATACAACAATAATAACAATGATATAAAAAGTTTATCATAAACAGTGACTCAATGCAAAGATTAGAATAAATCTATTTTTATTTACTTTAATGCAGGTATAGGAAAAAATGATTAATTTATCTTAACAATGAGAAAAAGATGAAATATATGCAACATATTAAACTCATAGATTAAATTAGTGTCCATAAATTAAAACTGAAAGGTACATAACCACATTTGCATCCATAAGAGCATATTTAATTACGTTAAAGTTATGATGAAGGGAAAAATAAGTTGACCAATAGATTAAAATTCTGTAACATATTAAAATTTCACATAATTTAAAATACAGTAGCATTAAAAAACCTTAAGTTAAAATTTCATTTATTTTCCAAATCACATAATAGAATTCAATAGAATTTAAGACAATGTAACAAGATTTAAATGTATTTTATATACTAAACCTTTATAGATAATAATGTATTCAATATTATTTGGGCAGCTTTTGAGATGATCTGTAAAAGCCACATTGACCAAAAATAATTGTTACTACAAGTCTACTTTTTTTAAAGCCGATCCCATTTGGATTTAAACAAGGCAATAACCCATTTTGTGTAACCATTTATTTTCAGAACAATTTAAAAGTTTATTTCTAACAGTTATGTTTTTATTTAAAGAAAATTCTTACAAGAGTTAAAATCTTTAGTACCATATTCTAAAAATGAAGATCAATTAAAACTAATCTATACAATTATTGGTAGTTTGTAGGCCAGAAAACCACATATGAAAAAAAAAAAAAGAGCTATCAAACACTGTTACAGGGGAAAAAGAAAAAAAAAAAAAATGTGGTGTATAACAACCACATGACTTCCATTACTACCCATATTATAAACCATTTTTGGTGATAAATAATGTTAATTTAATTATTTATCAAAGAAAAAATGGGCAGTTTTCTGTTAATATCTTGAAAGTAGTTGAAAAACAATAAATTCAACTTCCATGGACATTTAACGAATAATTGTATGAATGACTCTTTGATTCATTCAATTAAAATGGTGAAGAAATCGGTTGGTTCAAAATAAGTAACTTTGTATTGAGATTTCTAACTAATTCTTTTTAAACTAATTATTTAAAATATATAGTATTCACACAAAAAATTTTCAGTTTAAAAAACTGATTCTAATAATCTAAGATTTGTATTAGTTTAATTTAAAAACATGACATCCATTTTATCAAAATGAAATGGTGTTCAAAACTTTTTTTTTTTTGGAGTGGTCGTATTTGACACTATTTGAAAAGCCTTTTACTTAATATAATATAGGATAACAGAAATTAGTTTTTTTCCATTGTTGTATAATCTATTCAAATTTTTATCACATTTGGTTGAAAACTTCATTCTGTGTTTAAAAGATTTTTAATATTAATTTTCCAATCTAAAAATATATTAATTATTGACAAGATAAAAAAGTACTTAAAAAAAAATTATCTAATAATAAGTTATTTAAATTCCTAGAACTGCCAGTAAAAAATTGCTTACTTGAGCTATTGAATAATCAGATGCACAAGATGCCTGTAAACCTTCAACACCACTGATACCAATGCCGACATGAGCAGACTAAAGCAATTAATACAATAAAAGTAATAACAATTAACTTATAGAAAATCACAAGTTATGAAAATGATTTTTTAATTTTTTTTTTTTTTTTTTTTTTAAATCTTCAAAAGTAATACTATTTTACCTGAATCATAGCAACATCATTGGCACCATCTCCTATAGCAAGAGTAACCATTTTTGTGGCACAATGTACCATTTCAACTATTTCAGCTTTCTGCATAGGTGATACTCTAAAATCAAAATAATTTTATAAAAATTAGGTTTGCAAAAAATTATGAATGAAATTCAAAATAAAATTAAAGCAGTTACTATAGTGTAAAAAATAACTAAGCAGATGTGATTTTTCTAAATCCATCACCAATCTTATACCTTCGGACCTTCTTTTGAACCTTAGTTCCTTAGTTAAAGATTTGCTTGTTAGGAAAAAATGGTTCATGAGTTTTGTTGTATAAATATATGTGACATTAAATGTAAAATTATTTTAGCAAAGGACCGATGAATTCACTCTGAAGGAAGAAATGCATGAAGAGATAAAAGAAAAGCTTTTTTTAGATATCTAATTTTACTTTAAAAAAAAAAAAAAAAAACTAGTTGGTATAGGTGGACTTTGCTCAGTTCCCCATCATATATTTATTCTAGAGTTGCACCGAATAGTGATTTTTGCTGAATATCAAATATTTGGTATTCGGCTGCATACTTAAATTTCAATCTAAATATTCTTTCACACTCAGAATAACTGAATAATTTTATCATTTATTGCATTTAAAAAGAATACAATGTACATTGAAAAATATCAGTGTAAAATCTTAGCATTGAAAAATAAATTTTACTGTAGTGAAAGTGAAGCACGACATCATTTTTATTCAGTTTTATTCATTTTTCATTAATTTTAGCAAAATCAAGCTATTTGCTAGCATTCAATCTAAATTTACTTAAATTTCATTAGATTCCCGATTCACCCCTGTAGGTTTGCTTTCCGGCTACGCACAAAAATTCGCTCTCTGGAACTTCATTTCAATCCCCCTTCCTTGCTGCCGGTTCTGAATACCTTGGTTTTTCAGAATTCAATTCTCAAAGCGCGAGCATTCGTTTCTGACTGGCCGTTCAACGCCGTGACATTTTTGGACGCTTGCTGACCTGAGAGTGGAAAAACTTTTCTCGCAATCACTTGGCTACCTGAACAACTACTAGGAGGTCGCGTTCGACGGTCGTTGCACGCTTTCGCGTGCCTTTCACGGCATCGCCGCACAGACTTTGGTATTTCTAACCTAATTAATTTACAGCCTGAAACACTGTATTTTTACAAAATAAGTTAATAGTCATATCAACAAGGCATCACGGATCATATAAAACACTGATCGTACGATTTTTGATAAATTTGAAGAGGATGCAATAAGATTGTAGTTTACCAAGTGTGCATTCCTCGAAATTGTCACGTGTACTTTCATTAATTAAATATCGAATTATTTAGAACTCCAACCTTTTGTATTTTCATGACATAATTCTATACTTCGATGCAATAGTGAATATATAACGTTATTCAAGGACAGTTTTCTGATTACCATGATTATGCACCCAGATGGAAACAGATTGTAACTTAAAGCCCAATGGAGCAGCTTGGACAAGCCGATGGTGCCGATGTATCATAGACAAGTGCCACTTCCCTACTTTACAAGGATATTAATAAAATGAGTAAAATCGTCCATTTGATTCCCTGTCTTTGATCTCTTCAAAATGTGGTATGTACTTTCATTTTATTTCAATTCCACTAGTTATTCACGTGTGTGTCTCAACAGCGATTTCTATGATAGTAGAACCTGGATTTAGTTTAATAGTTATCTTAGTCACTGAAACTATCAAGCTATAGGTACTCACCTTTTTCAGTGAAACTTTTGAACTTGATGTTACTAATCGTCATAGCGATAGTTTCAGCTAAAACTGTTATTATAAAAGATCACAGCCATATTTTTATTTTACAAGCAGTACTAACTGTTATACCATATTTACAGTCAAAGTAGAAATATAATAAAATGTTTTTTTTTTTTTTTTCAATGATTGCTTTCACTCTGTAAAATGCAGAATTTCAGTAAAATGGCCAAATACAGTAAATAAGAATAAATCAAAAATTTTCCCTTTTTGAATTTTCAAACATTAATCATATTTATATGTAGACATGTATATACAGTCGGACCTCTTATTTAACGAACCTTTATTTTGTGAATTTCTCCATTTTATGAACTTCTCCTTGGAAGTATGAATATTTTAAGAATTTCCTTGCAAAATAACTTCCAAATAGTGAAGTGATAGCAAAGTGCATTCTCCATTTAACAAACTTTTTTTCTATGATTTTAAATTCTTTTCACTTGTATTCTCTAAAGATTTTTTTTCTTTCACACACATTTTATGATAGCCCGTCAGATACAACTGGATTTTCCAAAAACCTAATCCTCCGTGAGTTGTCAATCACTGTCTGAAACGTTTCAGTAAACAACAGTCCTTATGGGGAGAGTGTTACAACCCCTGCAACAACTTTGCTATGCCTCTAATCACTGTGCTATTCTTTACATTTCATTCAGGCAGTACAATTCTCATACCCCAATAGAGAAAATTTCTGTACTTCCTTTTTATCCACTAGTGTCTCCCTTCCCTGTAACCCCAGCTCTCTACAGAAGCACTTACTGAGCATGCATGCAAACTTTGTATTAGAGTTCATTTAGGTGAGCACCAAATGCATTAATTTGGCTTTCTCATTGAGATCTTGGGGCTGGAACTGGATTACACTTTCTGGAATTCCTAGAGAACGATCACTTTACTCCCAGTCTAAAGTTTATAGACTTAACATGATCCCAGAGAAAATAAAGTGTTAGTGCAGTAAAAACTGCTAAGAAAGAATAGAAAAGACCTTATAAAAAAGTTAAAAAAGTGTAAAAAACAGTTTGCAATCTAAAATTTAATGGGAGTATATTAGAGACGCCAGTCTTTATATCCTCAAACTTCTTGAACCTGTTTTTAGATATATGTATTTTTGTTTAGTTGTGGTGATCATTTTACATTAGTTTCTTTAGAGTACAGAAATATGAAAATGAAAGAGTTTGAATAAAAAGGAAAAAAATTTGATTCTTGATGAGGATAAAGGAGGGGGAAAAAAATATATTGCTTAAAAATCTGCATTCCACCGAATAGTTTAAAAACGATAATAAGAAATCGTCATAGGATGGAAGTGGATACATCATACTTGTCTTATTTAAAGCGTTTAAAAACATGTGTCTATGAAGATGTAGATGAAGCAGTTTTTAGATGGATACACACAGTGCGAGAAAGTAATGTTCCAATTTCTGGTCCACTAATATTCGAGAAAGCTCTTAAATTTGCAAAGGAATTAGGCTATGATGAATTTCGAGGAAGCAGTGGATGGCTCGAAAAATTTAAGAGAAGGCACAGGATTGTGGCAAAAGTAATATCTGGTGAAAATAAAGATGTGGCTGATAATAATATTGAAAACTGGGAACTTTGAGAAAGATTTTAAAAGAATATTCACCTGAATATATTTTTAATGTGGAAGAGACTGCTTTATTTTTTCAATGTTTACCACAAAAGCATTAACATTTAAAGATGATAAATGTTTTGGTGGAAAACAAAGCAAAGTAAGAATAACGGTCATGTTAGGGGCAAATATTACTGAAAACCAAGAAATTGAAACCATTAGTAATCGGGAAAAAGCAAAAATCCTACATTTTTCAAAGGTACGCAATCTCTGGAAGTCGATTATGACTTCAATTCAAAATCTTGGATGATCTCTGAAATTTGTGAAAAATGAGTTCAAGTGTTGGACAAACGAATGATTAAAGAAAAATGCAAAATTGCTTTTGTTTTTATAACTGCCCTGCCCACCCAAAGGAAATCAATGAAAAATTAAAAAATGTAAAAGCAGGGTTGCCAACTTTTCAAAAACAGTTTGAGGAGTATTCAGAGAAATTTTGAGGAGCATTTTGGCTACTTTGAGGAGCAATTTTAAAAATACATAAAAAAAAAAAAAAAGAAAAGAAAAGAAAAGAAATAAACTACTCACAAAAATAAATTAACAATAATCATATGAAATTTAGAAATATTTATTGATAATCAAATATATTTAGCAAAACAGTGAAGAGAGATAAGAATGGGACAAGATTAAGTCTGAATATAAGCTTAAAACCCAAAAGTAATTTGTTTTTTGCATAATGGCATACTTTCCATACATAAATAAAGGCAATATATGAAAGTAGATTATTCAGTTACATTAAAAAAAAAAAGAAAGAAAGAAAGAGAAGCACAAAGGGAAAAAAAAATTAATTTCCAACAATTTTCATGAATGTCAAAATAATTATACTATCACATAAAAATCTAAAAACGAAATCATATAAATGTGTAAATGATCTCATCTCTAAGTCAACTCTCTCTAATCTGCATAGCTTGGGACCATATGTTTTGTAAACTTTAGAATTTTGCAGATTATTGGTCATAATTTGTTTACTTATTTTTTTTCCCAGATACAAATGAAGATATAATAATAAATCATTAATGTTTTAAGTGAATGATAAAATAAAAGCATAATTATTTCAAATAAATCTTAAATAAAGCGTTGTCAATCGGCCTTATAGTTCAGTAGCTTTGAATCCATTATTTTTATCGATAAATAATTAAAATAAACAATTTTTTAACGATAACTGAAACATTGATACAGTTTAAATGAAAATCAAAACACCATATAATCATAGCATTTGGTTTCTTTCTTTCCCCCTTTCAGCTTGTGGTTTTAATTAAACACACTCTTAGCTAATGTAAACAAATAGTTGTTCCTGTTCTGAGTCAGCAATATTTCGATCACGAGAATGTTTTCTTTCATTCATTCATTTTTTTTTTTTTTTTTGTTTACTATTTATTTATGAGTATTGTAGGATGAAGCGTGTGGTTCTTCAGCTAAATTGTAAAAGTTAGTTTTATTTTTTTTATTTTCAAGATACGTTGAAGCGCTTTCATAGATAAAAAATAAAATTCAAAGAATAATGTTTTATGCGGCAACTGTTGTAAATGCAAAATCAAAAGTTGATAAGGATTGGACAACGATTTCTGCCTAGATGTGTGCAAGGGAAAAAAAAAAAAAAGAAAGAAAGAAAGAAAAAAGAATTTTCTTTTTTTTTTCAGTGTCTGCCACTATTCAATTTTATGTATTTAATACAAAATATTTAAATAGGTGGTCAAGACTGAGTTTGCGGAGCATAAACATTACTTCGCGGAATTGCGGAGTTTTTAAATTTTTACGGAGAAACTCCGCAAAAATCGGAGCAGTTGGCAACCCTGTAAAAGTGTTTTACATGCCACCAAACACTATATAAAAACTTCAACCAATGGATCAAGGAGTTATCAAAAATTTCAAAGTGCAGTATCGTAAAAGGATACTGTGAAAAGTTATTAGTACTGTAATAGAAAGAAATCAACCCATGCCTAAGATCAACTTACAGGAAAGTAAATCTGAAATTTCAAAGGCATGGAATTATGAAGTGACGGATCGTACAATATGTAACAGCTTTACCAAAGCTGGATTTATTGTTAGTACCAAAAATTCGGTAGTAGAGGATGATGACGATCATATTCCTTTAGAAGAAATGAAGAAAATATGGATGCATCTGAAAAAAAAAATAGTTGATGACAATGTGTAGATTGGTGATTTTCTTTCAATCGATTCTGAAATTGAGATGTCGGAAATTCTAACTGAATCAGTCATTTTGGACGGTATTATATATTTAAAAAAAAAAAAAAAAAAAAAAAGCAGTGGATTGTGATAGCTGTGAAGAATTAAATGAAGATTATGTTCAAATAAAAAAAATAAAAAAAAGTCACACAATGAAATGTTGAAATATTTTGGAACAATTTGACGTGAACAATAATTTGTAGAAAACATACCAGAAGAAGTTTTCAAAGTACTGCAAAGATAAAGATGGAGACCTATTATTATGAAAACATTTTTTTAAACAAACAACACAGATGAAATTAACGGACTAGTTCACCAATTAAAATTAAGATCATTTTACATGGTGAGCATTTGGTATGCATTCTTAATAATTGTTGCACTATATAATGATGGTAATACCATAAATTTTTGTAAGAAAATTATTTTATGTACACAGTTTTTTTTTTAATGTGTTTAAAAACAAGGAGATGTATTTTTTGGACTTTAATGCTGTTTTATCTTTATTTGATATTTATTCATCCTAATTTTTATTTTTTAATAAATAAATTACAGCAAAAGGATATGTGATCTATTTAAAAAGAGTGTAATTTAATACTTTTTTACATGATATTTAGTATTTATAAATTTAAAATTTGTCTTTGGTATATTATAAAGCACGGATCTCTATTTAATGAATTTTCCATATAATAAACTTTTTGGCTGCATTTAGCGACTTCGTTAAATAGAGGTCCGACTGTATATATTAACTACAGTCGAACCTCATTAACATGAACATGCTTAACATGAACTGTTTCCACAATTCCCGTCAAAATGAAGATTAGTTTCTGAGTTACTGATAGCATGAACTACTGATAACGAACAAATTTTTTATTCTCTTTGAGATTCATGTTAACGAGGTTCTACTAAAATAATGTTTTAAAGACCCAGAGTAAATAATAAAAATAAATAAATAAATAAAATCAAACAAAATTATCGAATAGATGTAGCAACAAGCTCAAACGCACACACACATATATATGCGTTTCTAAGTGTACTATGTATTTGAAAACTCAAAAATAATTTTTAATATAATTCCTTTTCTCTCTCTCTCTTTTTTTTTTTAAAAAAAAAAAAAAAAAAAAAGTCCCACATGCATGGAATATTGGTTTTTGAAATTTTGACTAATGGTGACATGAAAGTTAAATAAAATCTGTTCTTGTTGGAATATGCAGAAATAATTTTTAAACATAAATTGTTAAGTTTTAATTGTTAAAATTGTTAGTTTTAAACATAAATTGTTTTTTAAGTATAATTTTACTAATCATCATGTCCAACACGGTTGAAGGCTATAAGCCTGTTCCGGCCTCAATCCATCTTTTACAGGGTCTTCCTCTATCTTTTCTCCCCCTTGGCCTATATTTTAGAGCTGCCCTTGGTATACGGTCATTTGGTATTCGTTCTAAATGTTCTCTCCACTTACTAATTAAAAATATTATCCCTAAAACAATTAATGATTAAAAAAAAAAAAAAAAAAAAATCTAATTTTATACCACAAAAAATATTTTTACTAATTTCAATATTTTAATTTCATTTTAAATTTGACTCCACTATTCGGATGCCGAATATCAAAATAATCGGTGAACCAAATATTTGGTGACATCTGCTCTAATCCGAATCTGGTGCAACTCTAATTTATTCTCATTAATTTCTATGAGAGCCTGCTATATTCATGTCAAGAGAAGTGAATTTGACAATCGCTTAACATGGTGACAGACATAAATGTCCCACTTAATATGATAACCATAATTTAGTCAGATACGTTATTGTAATTTGCTAATTTTATTTCGGTTAGTTATTTTAGTTTTCATGCAATTCCATAATATTTTGAGTGCAATGATCCCCATAATACAATTTAATTATGCTATATTCTGCTATGTCAAGGAAATTTTAAAACTTGAATAACTTACAAAACTTTTCAATTAGAATACTCATAGTCAATTATGTTTAAGACAATATAATAAATGATATTTTAAAAGTGGTCTGAAATTTCTATGATGGAAATATCTCTAAAAATGGATGTTTATGCAAAATTTTGCACTATTCTGCCACATTACAAAATTTGTAAATTTCAAACAACTTACAAAGTTTTCAAAGTTAAATTTTCATAGTTAAGTTCATGTAAACATCATAACTGATATTTTAAAGCTGGTCTGGTATCCTTTACAGTAAAAATATTCTTTTAATGTTTAAGCAAAATTTCGCCTTATTCTGGCCATGTTAAGAAAAATCTTGAAAAAAAAAAAAAAAATCTTTTAAGAAAAAAAATTAAAATAACTTAAAGTTTTTAAATTAGAATGTTGTAATCAACAGGGTCCTTGCCAGTGTCATAAGTGAATTTTAAAACTGGCCCAAACTTTCTGTTATCATTTATTCTTGAGATATTGTGTACACAGACACCCTATAGACAAACATACCAATATTGCGATTTTCAGATTCTTCACACTTCAAAATACGTAAAAAAAAAAAAAAAATAAATAAATAAAAAGTTGAAAACTTCTACGATTACCAAAGACTTTGATACCTGTAGTATGATGGAGAGCTAAAAATCAGTGGTAATACTGATAAATTAACTGGTATCAAAAAAAAAAAAAAAAAAAGTCAAAATCAGAAGTATTTATTTTATATTATTTTTTCCCCCTAGATTAGATAATTTCATATAGACAATTTTTTTTCAACAATAAAACAGAAAAATAGATTTGTGTTTATATATAAATGTATGTATGGGAGAATATACAAAAATACAAAAGTATTGATTTTGTATACATTTTTAAAAAGTTTATTATACATATATTAAGTTACTATGCTATTTTCATTTTGAAAATAGTCATAGAAAGGTTATTTGTAAAAGTCTTATGAAGAAAATTTGTCTTGTAAAATCTTCTATTTTTCAGTAGAGTATCTTTTTTTTTTTTACTTTTGAAAGTTCATATATCTGCAGCTTTAAAGGGGAACCAAAATTAATACTTAGACTGAAAAATAAGCTCTCAAATAAAAAAATCCCCAAACAGCTGACCAACAGATGATTTTCATTCTTCTTCTACCCACTGCAGAAGTGTTACAATTTTCTCCGAGAGAAATTTATTGTAGATGTCAAACAGTTATTTGGCAGCACCTTACAATAGCCTAAAAAAAAAATCAGATTTTTCTCTTGTGGCGGGCATCAACACCCCCATACTTTGGTGACCGATGTAACCAGTGCTGCCAGATTTGAGGGAAATTTTTATTCAACATCCACCGTTAAATTTTACTTGTAACGGTTAGCTAATTACATAGACGATTTCTGTAAAAGATGCTTCCAAACAATTAGCAAACCGTTTCAATTAAAATTTAGTGGTGGGTGTTAAATAAAAATTTCCCCCAATCTGGCAGCACTGGATGTAACTGCATTAATCCCATGAGCTTCTGATGAGCTCTAGGACGACGTCTAAAAATAGATTAATCTCTTATCCAGTATAATTGGGTAATTATTACACACATTTTAAAAATTTTAGCTATTCAACTTCAATGAACAATAATATTAAATAAAAAGTAATATTAAAAATTATAAATAATGAGGAAGATTCTCTTTGTTTAAAATAAAGTGTATTTTACTCATCATCTTTAAATTATTTTAATTTCTACATAATCTTCCTTCATTTCATTTATCTTTTGAATTATTAATATTCTATAAAAATTTATATCACATTTTAAAATATGTTACATTTATAATAAAACTATAACACATTACAAAATATTTAAATAGCTTAGTTACAGAATTTCAGATGTTATTTTATTTTTCAAAACAACATAATGTAATTTATCATAGCTATCAATTCCTAAATGAATATTGGAGGAGATTTGTGTTCTTTAGATTCCCTTCTCCCTTTATCTGTAGGTGATATGAAATATACTTTATCACATATTTCTTGACTGGTCCTCAAATAACTATCTATATAATATTTCTCTAACATGATCCAGTTATGATTATATTTGTTGAAGCGATACAATAGTGACATATTTAATTTAATACACAAGGATAAAAAATAATATTTATTGATAATATATAAGCGCACGGACTTAGTTCAATGATTTAATAATAAAAAAGACTACATTTGTCTGATGAGATCTTTTTATAGAAAAATTTATTTTAAAAGTTGTATCTTTACAATCTTTGCACATGTCATGTTAAAACTAGAAATACTTTAAATATATAAACAGAATATGAATTATTGTCAAACATTGACTAAAAAACGCAATAATAAAAAGTATAATCAAAATAGGTACTTTTTTTTTAAAACAAAAAATTATGTCAAAATAAATGAGTAAAAAAGCATCGCCAATATGGCAACAAAAATCACCATGAGGGTCCTATACTAAAAAAGTGGCCATGGGAGCCTTAACACTAAATCTGTACTGCCTGCGCATGTATGAAAATTGGGTCGTCAAACATGAATCTTATTTTGAAACCTTCCTTTGAATGGTTTTGTTTTGACTATCACACAATATTAATTTGGTTCTAATAATAATTTGACATCTGGTGAATTACAATTAAAATTGGGTGGGAAAATTGGTATAAGATTAATGAATTTCAAGTTTTAAATGTAAATAAGAATAAAATAAAGTGCGAAAATTTTGCATGGGTTTGTTAGTAAGAACATATTTTCTTTTATAATATTTTCTTAAATATATATATATATTTTTTTTTTCAAAAAATTAAAATTTCACAATTGTATTTTTATCTGTCATGCAACACATCCCCCCCCCCCCTTTCAGTGACACGTGAAATGCAGACTATTTTAAGATTTTTCTGACCTAGTTGCAGATAATCAAAAAATATTCTGCCACTGTGATTACGATGATGCATTTGGCCATTCTGAATAATTAGATCCAGGTTTTAGCAAGATTTTACTGTATACATAAAAAATTTTTGGCAACTAATAAAAAAAAATATTCATGTAAATTCTTATAATGTAATGATGCTTTGTGTTAATAAAAAATAATGTGCAGAAATATGTACAATGAAATCTGAGATATAAAATACAAGAAATTTACCTGCAACATATGACACTTTTACATGAAAGAGCAATATCAACAAAATCTCGTCTCACATCTGATGATAAAGCATATTTTAAAGTCTGAAAATAAAAAAAGATAAATGAAACTTATAACAATTGAAAATAATAATAATAATATTTTATATATATATATATATATATATATAAATGAATAAAACTTACTTTCCCATCAATGATCAAAGCAGCTTCATGTTCTTTTCGCAATAATTCCCCAAAATCATGCATATGACGGCGAATTTCTTCTCTTGTATTCTAAATAAATAATTAAATAAAAGAAAATTGAAACAAAATTTTATACTACACTAGCAGGCTATGCCAGCTTCGCTGGTTACTATTTTGAAATTAATCAATATAATTAATGAATTCTCAAATTGCATGAATTTTTATCACGTGAAAAAAAAAAGAGAAAAAAATTCTGATCGGGAAAAATGTCGCACCAGTTCCCCACTGCCTTCATCAGTACACACGCATTTATATTGACACTTTTAACGAATCACTATAAAAATTTGATTGGGAAAAATGTTGCATCGGGTCCCCACTGCCTTTGGCAGAGCAGGCCTTTATGTGCTGCAGGCACATTTATGTTCGAAACTGTATTTTTATTTATTTGCCCCTCTGCCCCTCACTTCCCCATGCATATACACAAGTGATTTCCTTTACAAATAAGAGGAGGGGAGGGGATGAAAAATATTGGACCAAGAAATGGTCTAGCAAGATCCACATTATTCATCTTTCAGTTATTCTCAATTAAAATCCATTGGTCAAATTTGGTCCTCACATTTTGCTACTCAATTCCCTCTAGCAAAAGTAACGCATATACCGGGTGATTCAAAATAGATGTTACAGAGATTATCTCGTAAACTAAGAAAGATAGAAACAAACTTCCAATTACAAAATTAGAGCAAATTAAGAGTAGATTTCAGATATGGCATTCTTTTGTACAAGGGGCTGTATACATATTAAATACGAAATTTAATTTTTATACGGCCCCTCCTATCATATGACTTATATTTAGAAAAATATTCTCCTCGCTCTAACAATCAAAATAAAAAAAAACTATCTCTCTAAGACAAAATCTCGCTGAGTTATTGCAATTTGAAAATTCTAGCATTTTTCGCCAAGTCTTAAGGGGTTGTATCAAAAGTGAGAAATTGTAATTACTATTGCTTTTGTAATAAGGCACACGTTGATTAAGCGTTTGGGGGGGGGGGAGAAAAAGAAATCATTCAGAGGAAGACGGCTATTTTAACCTGTTATGTCTCCTTTTCCCTAGTGAATACACAAGAGAATGCTCATTGATTATTTAACAAATAAAATTTATGAATAATTTATGTACTGAAAGAGAATTTTCAAATTCATTTTTCTTTCTTTATACATTCTCTTACTCATATACACGGTGTAGAGAAAGAATTGTTTTTGAGTCAAATTTCCGAAAATTACCTTTTGTTATATTTGCACTTCAAAAATCATGTTTTAGTGGTTGGTCTCTCTCTCTCTCTCTCTCTCTCTCTCTCTGTGTGTGTGTGTGTGTGTGTGTGTGTGTGTGTGTGTGTGTGTGTATGTGTGTGTGTCTGTGTATTATTAGAATATCTCAAGAACAAATAGTAGCAGAAAATTCAATTCGACATTCTAAATCCGTATCATATTGCGGTGCTACACTAAAGTATTCGTTACGATCAGACAATTGTTTGTTTACAGGGTCATCTAAAATAATTCAAATACATTACGTCTGTGAGCGAAATTTCTCAAATGTACAGTGTGACATGTACAGACTGCCTTAAACAAAATGAAAAGAACAAATTTTTTATACGCATAAAAGCATGTTTTATGTAGATTCTGGTATAGCAACCATTCATCATTCATTTACAGGGTTACCCAGAGTATTTCGATATATTGGAGCTATACTCGGGAATTGCTGGAAGTGTATTTCATTTTGTGTTACTTGTTTTACATTTAACACTAAATTTACGTACACAAAGTCATGTGTATATAGTTTATAGACAATATACAGGGCTACCCAAAATTAAGGTAAATATTTATTATTATTATTATTACTAAATGTAATTGGTCTAAGTGTTTGCTGCATATTTTTTTTTTTTTTTTTTTTTTTTTTTTTCCCCGAAGAACACTGCTGACACAGAACACAAAATTAATTTCTCATACCCATACTGTAAACAAAGTAGCTTTTGGAGAGATATCCCATTTTGAGGTCTCCTGAATACGAAAGGTAAATTTTTATTCGTTGATCTGTATATATATGAATTATCAGCATAATTTAACAACAAATAATCTGGTGTGCCACTCACACGACTTTCTATTACCCTGAAATTTAATACCATAAATACAGGTTGGAAATTAAGAGGTAACATAAAGAGTACTGTTATGTAAACCTACGTTAAAATAATTCAAATTAGGCTTCGGAAGAGTTTTAATGATAATTAGTTCTGTGTGAGGGGGGATCTCCGGAAATTATTCGTTTCCTGAAATTTTTTGACGCAGGCAATAATCAAACATTAAAAAATATGGCTTTGGTAATAAGGAAGCCTTAAAGCGTGTAAATACACAAAACACAAGCGATGCATATTTAGCTTAAAAACATACATATTTATCATATGTCTATGAGGAATTCATTTTCATTCCTGAGCAGCTTTCCTGGACATGGTAAAATATTATAGTAAAACGCTTTCACTAACAATAAAAAATCTGGAGTGACTCCACTCGACTTTCCGAACATTGAGTAACTAACAGTTTTGTAGATAAAATAAAGAAAGAGGAGTTGCTAAACAAACAAAAAAGAGAAAACCATAACAGAGTGTTTGAGTATTTTTCTCCATATATCACACGAGGTTTTATTTAACGCTACTGAACTTTGAGCCCTTAGATCATAATGATAAAGAATTTTTCGTTGTGTCCCTGTAAAAATCTATAAATGCTAGATTCACCAAAATGCTTATAGTTAGTGCAACAGTGATTAATAATATTCATACAAATTTTCAGCTCAATTGAATAAGGCGTTTAGATGCTATCGCTGGTCTCATAGGCCATAAAGATAAAGAATTTTTCTTTGTGTCCCTGTAAAAAAACTGTAAGTGCTAGATTCACCAAAATCTATACAGTTGGTTCAAATGTGACCTATAACATGTGTACAAATTCTTTGCTGAGATTAATAAGGCGTTTAGACGCTATCACACTTTTAAAAATTTGGCAAAGAATTTTGCTTTGTGTCCCAGTAAAAAAACTATAAGTGCTAGATTCTCCAAAATCTATACAGATTGAGTATCTGTGACCTATAATATGTGTATGAAGTTTTTGCTCAATTGAATAAGGCGTTTAGATGCTATCGCACTTTTAAGATTTTGGTCCCTTCGCCATAATGATAAAGAATTTTTCTTTGTGTCCCTGTAAAAAAACTATAAGTGCTAGATTCACCAAAATCTATAGGGTTCGTACTATGGTGACTTACAATATACGTACCAACTTTCAGCTTATTCGAACAAAGCGTTTAGACGCTAGCGTGTTCACTCACAGACATACACACATACATACACACATACATACACACATACATACACACATACATACACACACATACATACATCATCGTAAAAATAGTGAAAACGGACTCGTTGGACCTCGAAACGTATAGAAACATCAAAATCTCGAATTCGGATTTTTGACATGATTACAATACTTTCCTCACTATAGTGTTCGGAAAGTAAAAAGAATATTATAGCTTAAGGTCCCTCTTCACTCACCGCCGCCGGAAGCCGAAGCTAATGTTATTCTATGGGAAATCTTTCTTTACAAATAACTTATTAACTAATACATATTTTTAAATTCGTTTTCACATTTTGAAAATTCCCAGCTGTTAAATTGACGGACCTTTTTTAAAAAATTGTTTTTTTAATTTTTTATATTTTATTTTGAAGCTGTAAAATACGAATTTTCAATATGTAAAATTTTTAATTTTGCAATTTCAAAATAAAATATTAAAAATTAAAAAAAATACATTTTTAAAAAAGGTCCGACAATTTAACAGTTGGGAATTTTCTGAATGTGAAAACAGAATTTAAAAATATGTATTAGTTAATAAGTTATTTGTAAAGAAAATTTCCCCATAGAATTACATTGGCTCGGGCTTCGGGCAACGGTAAGTGAAGAGGGCCGTTAAATATTTGCAACCCTGTATATCTTTTGAAAAATATGTACAAACCACAAAGTGCACCTAAATATAAACCTATAGTAATAATATACGGCACAACCTAAAATGCACTTCCATCAATTTTCAGCTATTGTCGCATTGTAATCTAGTTATTTTGTGTAGCCCTGTAAATGAACAGTGAATGATTTCCCTGCCATATTCTGCATGAGGCATGTTTTTATGCATATAAAAAATATATATTCATTTCATTTGGTTTAGTGCAGCCTATAGGTGTTAAACTCTACTTACCTGCAATTTCCCCCATAGACGTAATGTATTTGAATATTCTTGAGTGTCTCTGTACACGAACCATTTGCTTCATCTCAATGAAAAGCTTAGTGTAGCATTCCTATATGATACATATTTAAAATACCAAGTTTGGAATGTCTGCTGCAATTTGTTCTTGAGATAAACTGATAACAGACAGACACACATACAGACCAACCGCTAAAAACACGAATTTCATATTCAGGGAACCTCAAAACGTCTAAATATAACAAAAACTCACTTTCGAAAATTTGGCGCAAAAACAATACTTTCTCTACCTTATGGGTATGATAAACTAATAAGTACAGGAAAGGCGAATTTGGTACTTTGGATGCCATATCTAGTTGCCACTTGAAAAGTTGATGAAGGTTTGCAAGTTTCAAGGAAATTGGTAACACACTTGATTTTTGTTTTGATAAGTATAGGCACTATAATTAAACGGGGGTTGAGAAGGGCGGTAACCCCCTGGCATAGAATTATACATCTATACCATATCATACTCTATACAAAACATTATTTTAGAATATTAACAATAAATATGAATTTCCTTATGAGTTTTACAGTATAAAGTTATTTAAATGTAATTCATAAGAATATCTGTCCCAAAACGCAATACATTGGCATTTTTTGTGCGTTCCTGTACATAAACCAATTGTAAAGAATTAATTAATGTCATTTTAAATAGGGAATATCATATAGTAAACCTGAATAACATATATCATTTCTGAAAATATTTACAGACGCTGGGGGCGGGCAGACGGACAAATAGACAGTCAGACCAAAAAAAAAAAAAAAAAATGCAAATTGAAATCCTATTTGCAGTTAAAAATTGTTAGAAAATGTTTAATGTAAACGAAAATACAATTCCAGAAAATGTCCAATAATAACCCTTAACGTAACTGAATATTTTTGCGTGCCCTGTAAATCTAATGTTAATCGTACTGTACAGTATAGAAAGCATTCTTTTGTGCATATGAATAACATACTTCAATTTCATTAATATTTATGCAAAGTAATTAAATTTTGGTTTCTAGAAATATCTTCACATAGAACGCAATGCTTTGGAATGCTTTCGGGTGTCCCTTTATACAAACCAGTGATGGTGTTTACTCCATTTTCTATAGAAAATATCCGATAGAAAACAATAATAACGTATTTCAATTTTATTAATATATGCGTAAGTTAAAGGTATTAAAATATTGTTTATAAAAATACCTCTCATAGAACACAATGCTTTGGAATACTTTCGGGTGTCCCTGTGCACAAGCTAGCAGATGTATTCACTCCATTTTCAATAAGGAACATCCGATAGTGAACTCAAATAACATATATCAGTTTCAGGAAATTCTATGAATATTCACGGGAGTTAGAGCGCAGACACACAGAAGGACGGATGGACAGACAGACAAATCGAAGTCATTAACACCATTAACACTTTTCAATCTTGCTGGAATTGTTAAAGAACCGAAGTCATTAAATTTATCAACCATGATGGAAAGTGGTAAAAATAAAGCGCAAAAATTTCACACGGTTTTGCTAGTCTTTTAGTTTTTTCTCTCTCTTAACATGTTTTAATTTGCAGGTGACCCCTAAGAAATTTAACTATTAAATTTTTTAACAATACGAAATAATGTAAATTTGCATTAAATTCTTAAAATTGTTGATTTCACGTGTTTGAACGATTTTAGTTGCTATTTTAAAATAAAGGATCTTTTTTTAATTTTTCTCAACTCATAGATAACCCCCTAAAGTCAGCCCGTTGGCGTCGAAAAATAGATGCCAAAATTGAAAAAAAAGTGGTGTAAGTCATCATTTTCAAATTGCAATAACTCAGCGAGATTTTGACTTAGAGAGATGATTTTTTTTTTTATTTTGCTTGTTAGAGCGAGGGGAATATTTTTCTAAATATAAGTCATACGATAGGAGGGGCCGTATAAAAATTAATTTTCGTATTTAATATGTATACAGACCCTTTGACAAAAAAATGCCATATCTGAAATCTACTCTTAATTTGCTCTAATTTTGTAATTGGAAGTTTGTTTCTATCTTTCTTAGTTTACGAGATAATTGCTGTAACATCTATTTTGAATCACCCGGTATAATTACATAGTAACTTAGATAAGGTAAGTGTATCAACCCGGAGAATGTGTGAACTGAAGTGTGAGGCATTTCATGGCCTGTCTACTGTCAGGGCGAAAATGCATAGGCGCCATCGATAATTACTCGTCTACGATTTTTTATTTTTCGAGAAAGAGGGAAAAAGGTATTTACACATTTATTTTATTTTTTTCTTTCTGTTCTTTTATTTGATTGCCTGTTTTTATTATTAGAAGTAGCATATTTTTATTAAAAATGTTTCAAAATTTTAAAGAATTCAATGATTCTGTTGAGTCTTTTGACACTTATATTCGACGATTAGAACAGAATTTTATATTGTTTGATATAAAAGATGAAAAAAAACTTAGTGCTTTAATTACGTTTATCGGACCGAAATTATATAATTTACTTACAAATTTATTGTTCCCAGATCTTCCTGAATCAAAAACTTACACTGAATTAGTAGATGTCTTAACAAAACATCTATGTAAGATTCCTAACAAAATTACAGAACGCATTACATTTAGAAAATGTTTTCAAGGAGATTCTGAATCAGTTCAAGATTTTAGTGTTCGTTTAAAGAAATTTACAACACATTGCGCGTTTACTGGCGATTCGCTGTCAGAAAATTTGTTAGAACAATTTTTACGCGGATTAAAAAATGAAACAATCCAAAGCAAATTAATGTCTCAGGTTGAAGATTTAACATTTGAAAAAGCAGTAGAACAAGCCGTAACTTTGCAAAGTACTGAAAATGACATGATAGAATTACAAAATAAGAATTTGAATTTGAATAAAGTTTCTGCTAGTGCTAGGAAACCAAAACAAAATTATTCTCAAAATAACTTAAGTAAACAAAACGTGAACAAAACTGCGAGTGCAAATAAAAGTAAAACTCATTGTTATCGTTGTGGAAATAGCTCTCATTTAGCAAATGTTTGTAAATTTATTAATGCAGTTTGCAATTTTTGTAAAAAACGTGGTCATTTGAGTAAGGTGTGTCGGAACGCACAAAACAATGTTACTCAAAAGAAAAATATAAATGTTCTTGATACTGTAGACATTTTGTCATTACACTCTGAAGGCACTAAACCTATAAAAATTTGGGTTTTGATAGAAAATAGTGCTAAAGCAGAAATGGAGCTCGATACAGTATCGGCGATTTCCGCTGTACCGATAAATCGTTTTCGGAGATTATTTCCAGAACATAAAATGTTTCCTGCTGATGTACAATTAAAAACAGCTACTGGAGAAATTTTCGAGCCCGAGGGATTTGTTAGAGTAAATGTAACTTACGAAAACAAAACTAGGAATGTTAAGTTATATTTAGTTAAAAAAGACAATTTTCCTTTATTGCTAGGTAGGGATTGGATAACTACATTTAATATATTCCCAAACAATTTACAAACTGTTCCGGTAAACAAAGTACAAATCTCGGAAAATTTAAATAATTTACTGAATGAATTTCCGGATTTATTTACAAATAACGTAGGTGAAATTAAAAATTTTAAAGCTGAATTACATTTAGAGAAAGACTCATCACCAATATTTTGTAAATCACGAACAGTTACGTATGCATTAAGGAATGCAGTAAATGAAGAATTGGAAAGATTAGAAAGTGAAGGGATAATAAAAGCTGTTAGTACTAGTAAATGGGCAACACCTATTGTTCCGGTGGTAAAACTTAATGGGAAAATTCGTTTGTGCGGCGATTTTAATGTCACGGTAAATAAATTTTTAAAGGTTGACAAATACCCGCTACCGAAAATTGAGGATATATTGGCAACTTTAGGGGGTGGATTACATTTTACAAAGATAGATTTAAATCAAGCATACTTGCATTTACTGGTAGAGGAAAATTCACAAGAATTACTTACTATTAACACTCCTAAAGGCTTATTTTGATTTACGCGATTACCATACGGAATTGCCAGTTCTCCAGCAATATGGCAGAGAACTATAGAACAAATTTTAAAAGGTATAGAGGGTATTTCAGTTTTTATCGATGATATATGTATCTCAGGAGAAACGGATTAAATACATTTAGAGCGATTAAAACAAGTGCTAGAAAGGTTACTTGAATAAAATCTTAAAATAAATAAAGAAAAATCTTTTTTCATGAATGATGAAATTACATACTGCGGTTACAAAATTGATAAAAATGGCATACACAAAACGCAAGAAAAAATTTCTGCTATTTTAAATGCTCCAATACCTACAAACGTAACTCAGGTAAAAGCATTCTTAGGCTTAGTATCTTACTATTCTAGATTTGTTCCTAAATTATCTACGATTGCTTATCCTCTAAATGAATTATTACATAAAAATGTAAATTTTCAGTGGACTAAAAAATGTGAAAATTCATTTAATGCAATTAAACAGGAAATTACTTCCGAAAGGATTCTTACCCACTTTAATCCTAAATTACCCTTAATTTTAGCCACTGATGCTTCTCCTTATGGAATTTCGGCAGTACTTTCACATACAATGCCAGATAACTCCGAAAAACCCATAGCTTTTGCTTCTAGAACTTTGTCTTCTGCAGAAAAGTGGTATAGTCAGGTAGATAAAGAAGCGTTATCAATAATTTTTGGAGTAAAGAAATTTTTTCAATTTTTATATGGTAGGAGATTTACTCTGTATACTGATAGTAAACCCCTAGTTTCCATATTTTCACCCGTAAAAAGTATTCCGGTACTTTCGGCAGCTAGAATGCAAAGATATGCATTATACTTACAAACATTTAATTATGATATTAAATATAAAAAATCTGCAGAGCACGGAAATACCGATGCTCTATCACGTCTTCCATTACGTAGTGGAGATTTACTGCTGCCGTCGTCCGATTCGCTACAGCCAGAAAAAGTGTCACCAACTTTGTCACCAAATTTATTTGGGAACCCTGATGAATCCGATTGTTTATTTATTCATCAAATCACTTCGTTACCATTAACTACAAAAACGTTGTGTGCAAGTTCTAAGCGAGATCCAACATTGAAAGAAATGTACCAGCATTTAATATCAGGCACACAGATGCCAAATTACTTACTTTTTGGACATAAACAAGAAGATTTTTCTATACTAAATAATTGCATACTACAAGGGAATCGTGTTGTAATTCCTACTGTTCATAGACAAAAAGTGTTGGAAGATTTACATTTTGGCCATTTTGGCATAGTTAAAATGAAAGCATTGGCACGTAGTTTTGTATGGTGGCCAGGTATTGATAAAGACATTGAGAATTTAGCAAATAACTGTTCTGTTTGTATTAAATTAAAACATAATCCTCCCAAAATGGACAACCATCACTGGGAATGGCCTACAACACCTTGGAACAGAATACATGTAGACTTTTTTGGTCCAATGATGGGGAAAATGTTTTTAATCGTAGTAGATGCCCACAGTAAATGGACAGAAGTGTTCATTGTTCCTAATACTACTGCTGAGAACACTATAAACTGTCTTTCTTCGCTTTTTGCCAGATATGGCTATCCTGTGTCATTTGTGTCTGATAATGGGCCACAATTCATTTCAGAACAATTCGAACATTTTCTACAAAGTAAAGGTATAAAACATAGTTTAACTGCACCATATCATCCCTCTACAAATGGTCAAGCCGAAAGATATGTCCAAATAATTAAAAAAGGATTGAAATCCTTAAGTTCAGAACCCGGAAATCTCCAATTTAAGTTAAACGAATTTCTATTCCAATATCGAATAATGCCTCATATTACAACAGGGCAGAGTCCCGCATCATTATTTCTCAAGAGAAATATCAGATCAAAACTGGATTTACTTGTACCAAATGTTAAAAATTATGTTGAAAACAAACAACATAAAAATGTTTTTAACAAGAAAAAGATAAGAGAATTCTAAATAAATGAAAAAGTTGCAGTACGCAATTACACATCAGGAGATAAATGGAAAATAGGTAAAGTAATTGCCAGACTAGGTAAACTGCATTACAAAATTCAAGTAGGTTCATGTGTATGGAAAAGACACGTTGATCAACTGAAAAGTGTAGGTTCCAGAGTACAACTGGAGGAAACTACAAGTCCTGGTGAAAATATTTCCATGGTTCCCGATAGCAAGAGTCCACACCTACAAAGCAATGGAGAATCTAAGTCTGGTAGGAGGCCTGCCATTATACCAGATCCAGTGCCAACCGATCCTGCCATTACACCAGATCCAGTGCCAACCGATCCTTCCATTACACCAGGTCCAGTGCCAACCGAGCCTTCCATTACACCAGATCCAGTGCCAACCGACAGTAGATCAGTGTCTACAAAGCCTGGAGAAATTGACTGTGATAAAAATATCAACATGTACCTGTAAACTGTATTGTCCAATCAGTGATCTGTTCATTCCTCTTTACTTTTATCTCTGCTAAAACAGATCAGTCTTCAAAATGTAGTCGTTTATGTTACTTGTGTATTTCATCTGTAATTGTCTTAGTCATCCATTAAATTCTATGTGTTTAAAATGTATACGCCTCGTCATATTAGGAGTTATGGCTAACTAATAAATCTTCTCCTGCCCATAAAATACAATAATAGGATTTGCTTCCTCATCCACCCTACTCTACAGATCTGACCACTGTACTTTTCTTTACCTAAAAAATTTGTTGTAAAGTAAGTTGTAAAAATTAAATTTCTTTGATAAGTCAATATTTACTATGAAAAATTAGTGGTAAAAGTTCCCTGCGCAAAAACAGAGCTTGGAACCATGGTTTAATCTAAGCAAAGTTCGGTTATATAGCTAATGCTATTTTGGTTAGACTGTTAAAAGTGTTACATAATTTCAAATAGAACTCTCTCATGAAAAAGTATTCTTGTTGCATCACTGAGCAAGATAAATTTTGAACACCGTACAAAATGACTCATTTTGGGCTGCACGGATTAGAGCTAACAAATTCAAACACTAAACACTTTATTTTGCAGGAAACAAACATACTATACATTTTGTTGAATGAGGCTATAAATAATGAAGAAATTAGAATTGAAACCAAAAGTGTAGATAATTATGATATTGCATCGACATATTTCAAGAAAAGCGACACCTGATTCCGACAAGAAAAATGACAACTCAAAAATGCATTATTTGAGAAAAAATCAACTTAAAGGTGACAATAAAGTACTGAGTAATCTACAATAAAACTGACACAACGGCTTCTGAAGTAAATAAATTGTGAGACCGCAGATACGTGACATTTTTCGTGTACGTTTAAGGTACTTCATATACCATTTTTCGATTATATAAACTCAAAATTGCTATTTTTTGATTTGTATCACTTTTCTTGCCAGGATGTGATATGGCAGTTCTCAGTTGACCTTATCATATATCATGGTCTAAAACTTTTGTATGTTCAGAAAGACTGGGGAGCATGTGTCTCTTTTTGCCTCCCCCCCCCCCCAACACTATGCTTATGACTAAAACAATTGATTTTTTACTATGCATATGTCTCATGACTGTTATATATGACCTTCGTACTTAAAGAAACAAGCTTAAAATCTATAATTATATGCATCTTAAATAAATGTTTATTAGCAGACAAACAATTGCAAAAACCTTGTTCACGACCGTTATAGCGTTAAGGCACGAGGCCAAGGCCCCTGGCCTTTACCCACAGTCTTTTGATACTTTCTTATGGAGATCTGCGTCACAGTCAATCCTTTGAAATTAATATGGAACTTTCAACCAATGAGAAACATCTTTCCAAATACTCTGAAAGAATCAGGGTGGAAATCGCTGATATTCTTCTAGTTAGGAATTTGCAAAATAACAAGACCAGAGAAACAAGGAATTAAAGATGTAAGTAAAAAATAGAGAATGTTAGTAAAATAAATTTTTGATTGTAGTTTAGGAAATAATGAGGCTATTATCATATTTTAGTTTCAAACGTCTTGTTTTTGAATGTTTAAATAAATGAATATGTGAGTTGAATTAAAATTTTATAAGGAAATTATCAAACATTTTTTTTTTATTAAAGAAAGCACATATTTAGTCGAAGAAATTGTTTTATGAGATCATTAAAAGAGCTGAATTTGTAAAACAATTTCATTTAATAAGACAGGTTAATTCAAGTATTAGATTTGTAAAAATATGTTATTTTTATTAAAATTTATAATGTTTTTAATGTTTGTAAATTTTAATTTCTTTTAATTTTTTCATTATCAAGGAATTTGAAAAACATTTTATGGTATTGATTAAGTTTGATCTTTGCTATTAAAAAAAAAGAAAAAAAATTATGTAATTCTGTGGTATAACACAAAGTGATTTTAATGTTTGAAAATTTTAATTATTTTCATTATCAAGAAATTGGATAATTATTTTACAATATTGATTATATTAGATCTTTGTTATTTAAAGAAAATGTTATGAAATTCTGCAGCATAACACAAAAAGGATTGCAAAATGCAGCTCACAAATCTATTGAATTCTGCAAAACTATGTAATAAAGGTTTAATAATAATAATAACATACCTGCCAATATTGAAGAATCAAAATAATGGAGATTTTATAAACTGTATTTTCAGGCCTACAACAACTGATGTGTTTTCGACATATGACAGTATTTTAATAGCTTAATCCATGGCTTAAATTACCAAAAAAGTTATACTGGTAGGTTAATTTAATTTAGTAAAATAAAATTTACTAAATAAAAATTAGGTAATTATTAATTAAAATTAGTAATATATATATATAGATTCATGAGAATTTTTTTCAGCAAAAGCAAAATCTTGCTTAAAAAAAATGAAGGTTTGTTGATGTTTTGAATAAATTATAGGTATAACATTCACTTAAAACATATACCTAAAAATATCCTTTATAATAAGGGCACTTACGGCTTATTTAAAAAACCAAATATATTTTGGACGCTTATTCAGTGCGTTGTAGAGACACTCCTTCTGTTTTGGTCAGCCTTCACTTCCTGATCTTCAAATCTCTTCACTTCAAAATTGGTATTTTTCTTAATCAGTTGTTGCCATATGGATGGTATTATGCTGTGCTCATGGTCATTAATAGATAAATTGTTAGTAACTATTTCAATTGCTTCTCTTTTGAGAACATAGTGGTGGTTATTATAGGGTGCTATTTTTCGGGTGTTAACGGTATTAAAATTAATAGGGTTAGTTTTATGGGTGGTAGATAGAGCAGTAGAGGATCTATTGAATTTTATGTCGGCGAAGTGTTCTTTTTCGTGATCATTAATGTAACGTTTAGTCATGCCAATGTAACAGCCTCTTTCATCATTTTCATGTTTAAAATTAATTTTGTATAGGTATAGGTATAACTAAAGTATAGGTATAACTTTAAAATTTTCAAAATAATGGAGAAATGTTTGAGAATAATGGAAAGTGGAAGACAGTTCCAAAAAAACGGAGTCTCCGTTGAAATAACGCAGAGTTGGCAGGTACGTAATAAGTATTAAATAAAGGTAAGAAAGGAATTAACCGGATTTTTAGAACTGGTTAGTACTGCATTAGAGCATAGCTAATGAACATCCAATAAAATATAACAAACATAAAACTTACTATTGTGTTTAAGTGAAAGCGTGCATCAGCTTGCTCATTAAAAACACCTACTAACAAGCATTTACAGCTGCTGCAGAGAGAACTGAATGTAAGATGAACAGCACATACAAAATGTTCTTTCCATTTATAACAATTTTATTTATCACCTAAAGGTTTCTAGATGGAAAATTTTGCAATAGTTTAAGTGAATTTTTTTATTTCATACTTCTAGGAATTATACATACTAATTTATTAATATTGTTAACTGCCATACTTGACTTTTTTTATCCTTACCAAATAAAGTTTGATCATTGTAACGTTCCTATATATATTTAGCAGAATTACTTAAGATGAAAACTAATATAAAACTAACTAATTCACTAAGCGAAACCATTTCGCAGCACATATTTATTAGAACGTCAAACACACAACTGCGTACTTACAACATAACTGAGAAGAGAACAAATCTGGACCGTTGCCAACTCTATAACATAAAACATGGTGTTGCCAAACAATCATACAAATATTATGACATCTTCTTTTTAAAGGAAATAAAAAAATTTAAAATAATGATAAAATAAAAACTATATACAAAATTTACAAATCAAGACGTTCTGGTGGTCTAACAACTCGGCCAGAATGGGTGGTCACAGTTCGAGAAAGTTTATTAATCTTATAAGAATTATTAGAGTCTAAATTGTCAAAAGTTCTTATAGGTTTTGGATCTAATTGAGTCAAAGGACCTGGATCTTCAGAAGTTTTATGCTGAGCTGATGGGTGAACCACAATTTCTCTATTTGGAGGAATGTCTGCTTTTGTTTTCTGTATCACTCCTGAATTCCGTCTAAATGTGCTACCATCTTCAGTAGTAACCATATAGGATCTAGGAGCATCTGTAGTACCAGTAATAGCAGCAGGAATCCAATTTCTTGGGGATACTCTAAGTTTTACTTTTTCTCCTTCCACAAACACTGGAGATTGAACACTCGCAGTCGTTGAGCTAAGTCGCTGTTTCTCCCTGACTAACTGAAGGGGTATAGATGATGATTCTCGTTGCAAACGTAGAGATGGGTGTATGGGAATTAAAGTTCTAGTAGGACGTCCAAAAAGTCTTTCTGCAGGTGAGGTCAAGTTATTACGAGGAGTATTTCTCCAATTTAGTAATGACAATCTGTAATCAATTTTTTCAATATAAGATCTTTTAAGTAACAATTTAGCTTCTTGCACATAACGTTCTGCTAAGCCATTAGACTTTGGATAATGTGGGCTTGATGTTATATGTTTGACTTTCCAGGAAAGTGTAAATTGTCGAAAGGCTTCTGAATGGTAAGCACGTCCATTATCAGACTCCAAAACATCTGGTATACCATGAATTGCGAAACAATCCTTTAAGAATTCAATTACAGCATGTGATGTTGGATGATGCAATTCCTTAAACTCAAAATAACCAGAATAACTATCAGCAACAAGGCAATAGGTTTTTCCTTTAAATTCAAACAAATCAGAAGCAACTCTTTGCCATGGAAAACATGGTACAGGTTTCATCAACAAAGGCTCAGTGTTGGGTGCTCTTGATGTTTGTTGGCAAATAGCACATTGTTGTACATAAGTTATGACATCTTGTGACATACAATACACTTTCAATTTTCCAAAATACAATTTCACGTGCCCTACACAGTGAAAGATTAGTTCCCAAGTGTCCCTGATGGATAAGTTTTAAATACTGATTTTGGAGACTCTTAGGGATAATAAGTCGCTCAGATTTGAATAAAAGATTTTCATAAACTGACAACTCATCTCTATAGTTCCAATATTTACGAAGCTCTTGGGGAACTTCTTGAACAGTCGCTGGCCATCCATTAAGGATTAAAGACTTTAATTGTTGTAATTCATCATCTTCATTCACTGCAGACAACATTTCTGGATATAACGATACTGGAAAAGGAACATCAACAGTTACTTCAAAAGTTTCTTCGTCTAAACACTCTTCAATAGAATCAATTTCACAGTCACGACTGAGAGCATCTGGTATTGGAATATCTTTGCCACTTTTATAAACAATAACCGGAGAATATTGCAACACATCAAAAAGCAAACGTTGTAAACGAGGTGGTGCTGACTGCAACGGCTTTTTAAAAATAGACTCCAAAGGTTTGTGATCCGTCTCTATCACAACAGATTTACCATAGATATAATCGTGAAACTTTTTACAACCATGACAAATAGCTAAAGCTTCCTTTTCTATTTGTGGATAGCGTTTTTGAGTAGGTGTCAAGGCTTTAGTTGAATAGGCTACAGGTCTACCCTCTTGTAAGAGAACCGCTCTTGTATGAGAACTAGCATCAACAGAAACCACCACAGGCTTATTGACATCATAATAAGCTAATTTCGGTGCATTTTGGAGTGCTTCTTTTAATTTAACAAAAGCATCTTCTTGATCTTTAGTCTTCTCCAGTCCCACAATACATTCTTCTGAAGTAATCTTCGCAAAGGCTCAGAGATTGTAGAATAGTTTGGAACAAACTTTGAAACATAGTTAACCATACCAATGAATCTCTGCAACTCTGATAAAGAAGTGGGAGTTTTTAACAGTTTAATAGCTGTAACCTTTGAAGGATCAATCTCAATACCATCAGAAGTAAATAAATGGCCTAAGAACTTAACTTTAGTTTTCCCAAAATGGCATTTTTCTTTATTGAAACGCACACCACAATCCAAGAGTCTTTTAATAACTTTATGGGTCAAATTTTTCATATCATCTTCAGTGTTAGCCCATAATAATATGTCATCCATGGAACATTCTACATTTTGAAAATCTTTCAAAATACTTTGCATCACCTGTTGAAAAATTTCGGGGGCTGAAGCAAGTCCAAATGGAACCCTTAAAAAGGAAAATCGTCCCTAAAGTGTATTGACAGTTAAATATTCTGAAGTTCTCTTAGTAACCCTCAATTACCAAAATCCCTTCTTGGCATCTAACAGAGTAAAGAATTTAACTTTTCCTATTCTTGCCGCAATATCTTCAACAGTCTTAAGAGGGAAATGTCTTCACTTAATTACTTTATTTATATCAGTTGGATCCAAACATAAGCGAACACGGTCACCAGATTTAACAATAACCAATGGGCTAACAGCAGGTGTAGGTTCAGTGACTGGTTTTAAAATATTCATCTTAACCATTAAATCAATCTCTTTCTTAACAACATCTCTTAAAGCATAAGGTATTCTACGAGGTGGGTGTATGGAGAACGTAACATTATTTTCAAATTCAATGTCATATTCAAAATCTTTAATACATCCTATACCTTCAAATATTTCCTTTGGAATTTCTTCACTAAATTCATTTAACTGCAAAACATTCACATTTCGTTTAATTAAACCCAAATTATCACAAGTTTTACATCCTAATATACAGTTATACTTACCATCAACTACCAAGAATTTTAGACTAACTGATTTACCATCTACAGAACACACAGATTTTACTTCTCCTAGTACAGGTGTATATTGATTATTAAATGATTTTAAACGTTGTACTAAAGTTTTTGAAATAGGTAGTGATAATTTATTCACGACATCTTTAGTTATCACATTACTTTCCGCACCTGTGTCAAGTTTAAATTTAACTTGAATGTCATCATTAAATTTTACTGTGGTAAACCAGGCATTTTTACTATCAACATTTATCAATTCCCCAATATGCAAAGATTGACAGTTTAAATCTTCATCAGAATCCTCCTTAAGCTCATGAACTTTTTTATTATAAAAATTACAAGACCCTGAATTCTGTTTCAGTTTTATTCTACACTGACGAGCATAATGACCCTTCTTAGAGCAAGCTTTACACATTACATTAAACGCAGGACAATTTTTAAATTCATGAGTTAAACCACAACGCCAACAGACTTTATTTTGTTTACTAGAATCAATTTTCAAGTTAAAAGGTTTATCACTAGAATGTTTACTTTTCGCTTTTCGTATCGCTAAAATTTCTTTCTCATTAGACGTGGTTATACTATGCATTTCTTTTAACTGATTAGTAGCCTGCTCACTTGCTCTACAAATATCAATAGCTTTCTGTAAAGTTAACTCTCTTTCCGATAATAACAATTCACGAACTTTATCAGAACTAATTCCTCGAACAATTTGATCACGTAATAAGCTATCTTGCAAAGTTCCAAAAGAACAGTCACTTACTTTTGTTTTTAATTTTGTTAAATAAGAATCAAAAGTTTCAAGCTTACCTTGCATTAAGTTAAAAAATAAATATTGAGTATACGTTTCATTAGGCTTCGGTGAAAAATATTCATCAAACCTATCAGTAATCTTCTTTAAATCTTTACTATCATCTTCATTCAAGTCGAAAGTATTAAACACAATTGTTGCTGCAGGCCCAATTGCCGACATAAATGTAGCTGCTTGTATTTCCTTCGGTTTCGGCGATAATTGCGTGGCAGTTGCATAAAAGTTAAACGTTTGTTTCCACAGTTTCCATTTAACTGCCATTCCATCCTCAGTAACTTCCAACTCATGTGGAAGACGAGCATTTACATTAATACTTGAAGCACTCTCGCCAGGCATTTAAAAAACTACTATTATTGCAAATACTTATAATACCGTAATTTTTACTTTCAAACAATAATTTTCCTTCTGACACCATGTAACGTTCCTATATATATTTAGCAGAATTACTTAAGATGAAAACTAATATAAAATTAACTAATTCACTAAGCGAAACCATTTCGCAGCACATATTTATTAGAACGTCAAACACACAACTGCGTACTTACAACATAACTGAGAAGAGAACAAATCTGGACCGTTGCCAACTCTATAACATAAAACATGGTGTTGCCAAACAATCATACAAATATTATGACAATCATAAGAAAGATGCAATGAGTATCTTATTCATAAGGAACTCAACAAATTAAAAATATTTTTTCCCTATTTCTGAGCAAAAAATTAGGACTCACAAAAGTTCTCCACTTAATTAACTTAAACTTTTAGTAAGCATCCAAACAAGATTAAGTAAGTTCTTCTTCCTGACATTAGGATAATAGATAAAAGAGCTACATAAATGATACCTGTGCTTACTTACATCTAGACTATTTTCATTAATAACAATCAGAGGCATAGACTGAGTAAGCAACTTGCATGAATAACCTAAAAATAAATATAATTAATTAAAATTTTATTAGTCAATAAAATAATAATAATTTTTTTTTTTAAGCACAACTATTCAAATCTGTTCAATTTCATGCATAAACTCAAGGCAGTTTTTTTTAAATAAATAAATTTTAATATAGTTAAAAATACTTTTTTTTCTTTCCCAACTCTTATTAAATCGAGCATTCAGATGATTTGAGCCAAGAAAATAGGCTCAAATCAACACACAGCTAAAAAATTTCCTGAAAAGCTAAGGTGTGTGATACAGCCTTTAATCTTCAACTAAACAGTGAATTTTTAAGTAAAAGAAAATGTGAGAAAAAGAATAGTAGGCCCAAACAAAATCCTGAAAATAAACATGTTAGATGTATTCAAATGACCCTTGATCTCACTTTCTGTAAATGATAGCTTTCTTGTCCTTCTCAAAAATGAACACATATATACACATACAAATTTTCAATCACATGTCCTTTTGTTTCTGTACTGGATTAAAAGACTTTTTTTTTTTTTTTTTTAAATAAATATGAGATACTCGAAATTTGCTTTTTCTCTAAGAAATAGCCTTCCCTTGTGAGTCCCAAACTTTAGCTTAAAAAAAAAAAAATATATATATATATATATCTAAAAGTGAAGTTTAAAGTAATATTTGCGATATATGGGGCTTAAACTACTAAAAACTATCATACACAGTGTCCATAAAATTTGCGATAGATACACAGATACATAGATAGACATTTTCTAAAGTTAGTCAAATCGTGTTCAGGACATCTCAAAATGTGTAAATCCACCAAAAACTGGAGTTCAGTATTTTCACAAATCCAATACTTTCTTGTTATACATATAGAAGAAAGTAAAAAATGGAAAGCTCATTAGTTATAACATAAATTTAAGTCTGAAAATAGGCACAGTTATAACATGAAATCAAAATTAAAATGATGTAATAATAAAGTAGTAGGACATTGAATATTTTTAAACATTAAAAGTTATTACCAATGTTGATTGCTGTTTCTTGTTTATCACCAGTCAAAACCCAAAATTTAATTTCTGCTTTTAATAAATCTGCTATCGCTTCAGGAACACCCTTAAAAAATAATAAAAATGAATAATATAAATATTTTTATTTAAATAGATAAATAAAAATAATTTGCAATATATTATTATTTTTGAAAAACTTCAACCTCAAATAAACTAATGGATTTAATTTTAGATTTAATAGGATTTTCAGTATATAAAAATTGTTAATAGTGATAACGTAAATAGATTAACAATATTTAAAGCAATTGTTATATAAATTCTTACCTCTTGCAATTTATCTTCAATAGCTGTAGCACCCAGTAGAACCAAATTCTAAAATATACGAAGACAATAATAATGGTTAGATAATAGGAATGTATTATGTACACACACATTTACACATGCTCTTTTAATTTAAAAAGATTTAAAATTTATAATAAAGTTTTTAAACTAAGGGGAAGGAGGGGACTAAACTTCGTGAAGAAATGTTATTTGTATTTTTTACAAAGATATTGTTGAAAAACTTTAATATTTTTATGAAAAAGTAATAAATAACTTTCAGCATATCAATCTTATAAACTTTAATAAATTTTAAATCCAACGTTTTGGCTAAATTCCTTCATTAGCCTTCCTCAGGGAAGAATGATGTTAAAAAACACATAAACATAGAAAATTTAAGTACATGATACCACAATTACAACTTCAAAACATTTAACAGATGATTACACAAATTGTAAAAATATACTATATACATTTTTAAAAATATGCTAAAACACTCAAAGGAACATGAAACATGATCACTACAAGACAAGGATAAAGAGCTACTAAAGCAAAGGTTAAAAATATCAAAATTGCGGGGTTGCCAGAACTAAATTAAAGCAGGGTAACCATAAAATAATTTAAGCCCAAGAAATGAAGCCAAATTGAGGGGGGGTTTACGGATAAGGAATCGTTACAAATTTCTGATTTTCTTTTAATAATTTCGAATGATTCATAAAGAAGTGCTTGGTTTCTATTGTCAGTATTGTAAATTATTTTGGCATTTTCAAAATCGGGGTCAATGGGATTAGTATTATAATTTCGTGAAAAAGCTGTGTTGGGTCTATTATATTTTAAATCTGTAATATGCTCCTTCATTCTATCACAAAAAGGTCTATTAGTCATACCTATATAGTAGTTAGTTTTATTATCCACTTTATATGGGATTTCATAAACACCAGATTTTAATTTGGGGGGAGGAGGATCAAATTTTTTAGAAATTAATGAATTTAATTTTAAAGGAGCTTTAGCAACCAAATTAACTTTTTTATGTTTAAATAATTTAGAAATTCCCTCATGAAGAGAGGGCAAATATTGAATTTTCTTAAACTTACTATTAGAAGATTTATTATCATTAGAAGATGAAGAAGGGGGAGGGGGGGACATAATTTTATAAATTAATTTATTTATAGTCTTGATTTTATAACCATAATTAATAGCCAAATTATAAATAAAATCGATTTCATGGTCTAAGGCCTCAAGGGTAGAACTATGACTAAAAGCTTTTAGTCATAGTTCCTATCATTACAAATTTGGTACTAAATGAAAGGGGCAATTGTCCTGAATCCAGGGGTGCAAACAGTTTTTCGACACAACAATTAGATTTTTTAAAATTAACTAAAGTATGAAATTCAGGTGGAGCAACACTTTCATTTCAGTCATTTTAAAAAGTATGTGGGGCCAGATTTACGGTCAAAAAATGAGATAAAAGAAAAATAAAGAATAAAAATTTTACAGATTGAAATTAATAGTCCTCCGTACAAAACTAAATTCTGCCTTTGACAGAATTTTTACTTATTATTTTATTATTTTTTTTATTTTTGACTGTCATGACTCCCAGTTATGCACTTCCAACTTTGGTCTTGACATGAGCTTCTGTTTTAGCATTATTTACTTTTTTGCACAATTTTTCATGATGTCTGTATGTACGTATGTATGTGTGTATCTCGCATTACTCATTGGACATAGAACGTTACAAATTACCAAAAACACAAAGATTTTGACCATTATATATGACTTACTGTCATAGCGATTTCAAAAGAAGCTAATAATAGAGCCTATAATGATGTTATTAAGAAAGTTATCAACATTTTTGCATGTAGAAAGTAATTCTTAAAGCCATAAGCAGTCGACGAATGTACTTAATTTTTTATAATAACAATATCATCATTAAAACCCGAATAAACTACTATGTCAGAAACGCCAAAGAAAAATATTGGAAATGCATACAGCTGTTTCGGTAGCCTAAAGCATACTGTCTTCAGTGCAAAAAGGATTCTGAATCAGGAGAAGTGCTCGTATATATAGGAGAGGGGCCGGATTTAGTTCAACCAATAGGATTAAGGGAAAGGTGGGGAGAGTGGCCAATAGGAATTTAGGAAAGTTAGCAGTGTAAACAGTAGAAAAATTGAGAAAATGTGGACTGAATAAAAAAATTTTCAACAGTCAGACAAAAAGGGAATAGCGAAATCACAATTTACAAGGTTTTTAAAATTTTATAAATATGAAAAGCTTCAAAGAAATAGAGTTCATGAATGGATTTAGGTCTGCAAATTATTTTAGCTGAATTAAATTTAAAATTATGATTTTCCTCCCAGCAATGTTTAGAAATAGCCGATTTATTGGTTTCTTGTTTGCGGACGTAATTCATATGTTCTTTTAGATGAAATTTAAGACTGCGTTTAGTTTGGCCAATATATGATAAACCACACTGACAGGAAATACTATAAATACCCCAATAATTATGCATATCAATGGGATTTTTCAACTGAGAAAAGGTGAGTTTATTGGAAGGCGAAAATTTTATTTTAAAATCATATTGTTTGAGAATTTTAGCTATGGTTTGACTGGATTTAGGAAAATAGGGTAAGACAATACTGACTTTCCTAAATTCCTATTGGCCACTCTCCCCACCTTTCCCTTAATCCTATTGGTTGAACTAAATCCGGCCCTTCTATATATATGAGCACTTCTCCTGATTCAGAATCCTTTTTGCACTGAAGACGGTATGCTTTAGGCTACCGAAACAGCTGTATGCATTTCCAATATTTTTCTTTGGCGTTTCTGACGTAGTAGTTTATTCGGGTTTTAATATTCCAATGCCAAGTCTCCTGTTATTAATATCATCATTATTTTAAGATATTTGGAGTAAATAAAAATTGCAGGTAATACCTTTTTACCTGCAGTTTTTTTTTTTTTTTTTTGCAGAGTAGTGTTCCAAACTGCAGTTTTTCGGCAAATTCTATATTCCAAATATATTTCAGATCATATACATTTTTAATAGTTTTCTGAAGATTTTTTTAGCTAGGACTTAGTGGTTAATTTTTAAAATGCAAAATTATTTTACTGATATTGTTAAAAAAGAAAATGAAGTTTAATTCACAATTAATTGCTGCAATACAAGATTTTTGTTTGTTGGCTATTGGTAAACAGAAAATTATTTCATTGATAATTTGCATGTTTTACAATTTTTTCAAAAGTAATTTCTGAAATTTTGTCATAAATAAATGAAATTCCCACTTTTTTGATGAACAATTTCCATAACAAGTCAAATTTTTGTGATGAATTAATGAAATTCATTCTTGTGAAAGTCAGGAGAGAAAAAAATGTGGCAAGTTGTTAAATTTTTTTAAGTTGTCACATTCTTTGTTTAGTTGTTACTTGGCAAGTGGATTTTTCAAGCCTATCAGAATGGATAACAACTTGTTAACTTTAATCTTACAAAAGAGGTTACTTCTGATAATCAGATTTCCAAAACTAATAAAGATAGAATGATGAAACTTCAGAATTGAGACAGATCTGGTATAGTGATATTTCCAATTTTTGGTGAAAATTGGAAACTGAAAATGGAGTAAGTTAGTATTTCAAAAATTACTCAAACAATTTTCTTCAGTGTTGCTATATAAACACTCTATTAGATGTCATAGTTGGTTAGTTTATAAAAATTGATAGGCATCCTGTATAAGTAAGTCAATTTCAGGTTTTGCATGTGCATTCCTTTAAAAACAGTTGCAGGGACTTTTCTCAAAATCGCCATATTAACTTCCTTTTAGATATCCTTTCATATGTAACTATACTTTTTCAGCCAATAGATAAGTTTGCCAAGTTTTGGTAAAAATCAGAAGTGAGAACGAAAGACATTATCTTAAAATGTTATCAAGGACATTTCTAGTGATTTCCTTGATAACTGCTATATAAACTCCTTTTTAGATATCCTTTTACATGTAATATTTGGTTATTACAGGAAAATTTACTGCCATCCTTATTAGGTAGATCAATTATAGATCTCGGAAATGGGTGCTTCAAAAAACGGCTCTACTGATTTTTTCTTAAATTCTGTTTTATATGTCTTTACACATGTATCAGTTTTCTTCTTACAGGAAAATTGTTAAGTGTCTGATTTTTTTAGATCAATTTTTATGTAAAAAAAATGTATAAAATACATGTAACATTAGGTAATGGAAGTCATGTGGTTGTTATATACCAGATTTTTTTAATTTTCTAAATAGAATCATCCTTGCCCACATATAAATTTTATGGACTTCAATTTTGTAGTCCTCCAACATTAAAGGTAATTTTATTTTTTACCATGTTTTTATTAACTTCTATTCCTGTTTGTTTGTTGTTTGTATGTTTGTTTGTCCAGTACAAATCTTGCAATCGAATCTTAACTAACTTCCCTACTAGCTAGACATTTGAAACTTTCACAGTAGCTCAGAACCAGATGACAACACAATACTTCAAAGTCCGATTTTCGAATTTTTGATTAGTTTTCTTATAATTAATTAAATATGAAAGTAATTAATAACATCCTAATAGCGTAAAAATAGCCATTAAAATAATAGCTATTATTTAATTGTTGCCAAAAAAAAAATTATGCGTTCATTTTCTTTCGACATAAAAATAAATACATTTAATTCAACGTGAATGTTAAAAAATTATAAAAAGTTAAATTATTCATCTCACAAAAATCAACGTCATTATCATTTTAAAAATTTTATGCACATTGATAAGAGCTCTATGATTCATCACAAAATTTAAAACATGGTACATAAAAAGTTTTTTTATCTTATAATTATTTCAATTCATCTCATTTTATTTTCTTTGTAACAATTAATTTACATAAACATTGTAATGGCAAAGATGGTACAAATTTCAACGTTTAGTGTCATTGATGTCATAACATAAAGCTAATTTTTTTATTAGCAGAAATATCATCATCTTGCATGATTAAATAAAATAAAATAAATTTAAATGAAACTCAAGTAATACCGTTTCAATCAATTGGGCAACATCATGCAACTTTCTTTCTCTGTGCTGTATAGCCGTACTTGCTTTATGATAAGCATTTTTCCATTCCTGAAAATAAAGAAATATGAAACTTACTGAAATTTGAAAAATAAAGCAATGGTATTTTTTTTTTAAATGAATACTTTAATAAGAATTATATTTACATCATAAGACTCAGGGGAAATTTCAGCAACAGCAAGACATAATGTTCTCAAACCTAAATGAAAAGAAAGCATTAATTTTTTATCATGTTTTTATTAATTTCGATGTTTGTTTGTTTGTCTGATACAAATCTTGCAATCTATTTTTAACTAACTGCCCTACATTTGGAAACTTTCACAGTAGCTCAGAACCCGGTGACAACACAATACTTCGAAGTCAGATTTTTGAATTTTCGAATAGTTTTTTTTAAATTAATTAAAATATGAAAATAATAAGCTCTTAATAGCAATAAAATAGCCATTAAAATATTAGCTATAATTTAATTGTTGCCAAAAAAAAAAAAAATTACAAGTTCATTTTCTTTCGACATAAAAATAAATGCATTTAATTCAACGTGAAAGTAAAAAAATTATGAAAAGTTAAATTATGCATCTCACAAAAATTCACGTCATTATCACTTTAAAAATTTTATACACATTGATAAGTGCAAATGTAGTTCATGATGCTAATATACGTTGTTCTAAAAGAAGTAATATTTTATTTTTAAAACCAACTTTTTTTTTTCACTATTATTATTTTACTGAACTGAGTCTGCATGCTTAAATACTATTTTTTATCCTCGCATATTTTATTAATGATTCATCAGAAAATTTAAAAACATGGTATATAATTTTTTTTTTAAATCTTATAATTATTATTAAGGTAAATAGCAAATTTTCAATTTCGTACACAAAGGCGAACATTTTATTTTATTAATATAGATGAATTTTTAAAATTTTATAACAAAACATTTAACTACTAGTGATGCATACAGTGTTAGAAATAAGAATTTTGAAACTAGGCATCAAAATGAAAAATCTAGGTGACGTCTATAATTAAATATGTATATTAATCAGTAGTGGCACCAGAAATTCCCCGACGGGGGGACACCACCTCCCCGACAGGGGGGCACTCTATAGAGAGAGTTTATTATATGACTATTCGTCAAAAACAGCAATATTATTATTAATATTTGTACCATTCCATTTGTGGTTTTGGAGATCATCGTGCCTTTTCTGAGTGTATACTATTTTTGTTCCATAGAATAAAATATGTACAGGGTACATGAAGGTAAATTCTTAAAAAAATTAATCTTCGTATCCATTGATCACAGATACAGTCAAATTTTCTTAAGAAGGCCACTTATTGTGCTGTAGAAAATTGGCTCTCTATTCAGAGAGGTGGCCTTTTAATAGAAGTTGTCTTCCTGTTCACGGAGCAAATTACATAACAGCAGCACCACCTATTGGCTCATATGCACCTAAATTAAATCAGCTTAATGTTTTATAATGGCCCTCTCATATATCAAGTTTTGTTCGATTATACAAAATAGAACCTGGCATGTAGCCTTCCCTTAAATGGAATAAATTGCTGTACAGCTGCACCACCTATTGAGTGATTTGGAACAAAAGTTAATGGACACTAATTTGTGTCATGGGGCAACTACATACAAATTTATATGTAATTCTGTGCAGTAGTTCTTGAGATACAGTTGGAACAAATTTTTATCATACATAGACAGACAGATATTTTCTACTAATGTCATGGTAAAAACGTGTTCTGGACCTCTCAAAAAGTGTAACATCATGAAAAACCGAAAGTCGACAAGATTTACGAATCCAATACTTTCTTCTATTGAATACAGAAAGTAAAAACTGGATTGCTCGAAATTTGTAAAAGGAAAAAAAGTGCTGCTAATAGGAGAAAAACTGAAAATTTCATAATTTTCCCCCGACAGATTTTAGTAATATGCCCCGATGGGGGGGTCACGAACTCCCCGACGGGGGGGCCTGTGCCCCCCTGGCCCCCTAGCTGGCGCCACCCCTGATATTAATAATAATAATAAAGCATCAACTTATAAATAATATATGCAAGATTATATAAAAAATATTTATGTAATGAATGTAATTACAATGACAATATTAAGCGTACATATTTAAAATCACAAATTTATTCTTCGCCCAGAAGATACATCATTCCAATTCCACCACAATTTAATAGCATTTTCTGGGCAGAAATCTTCCAATTTAGATTTAATCATTAACAAATCATCAACTACTTTCATAGAGATATGATTTCTTAAATCAGTTTTTATTATGTTCAATTGACTGAAATAGACTTGTTTACAGTTTGATGGGATTGGGAAATTTATTAGGTATGATGAGGAAAACATCCAGGCGTCTGTGATTGGAATTCTAGGCAACAAAATGAAAAAACTGGTTGCAAAATGCGACTAACGACCACTTATTTCTAACCCTGGATGCATAACATATCATAAATCACATACTAAAATATACAGATATACTGATGTTAAAAGAACAGTAATCTTCGTTAGAGATGGGAATGGTCCGAAAAAAAACGGAAATTTTGGGAAAAAAAACAGTTTTTTTCGTTTTTTTTCCCCGAAGGGGTTTATTTCCGCCCGGAAAAATTGAAAATTTTGAAATTTCTAGAACAAAATAACGTGTTTAAAAATTTATAATATTTACATTCCGATGCTTTTTTCGTGAAATATTTTTTCATGTTCAGTATCTTGCATGAAAACACTGACTCTGATAATGTTCATATTTCAAAAATAAAGTTTTAACCATGTAATCAAATGGTAATTCTGAAATATTTAAGTACTATTACAATAACCTCCCTCCCATCACATTCATTTGAAATTACTTATTCATTTCAAGTTCCTTTATACTTTCATCTTTTTTTTTTTTTTTTTTTTTTTTTTTTAATATATATCCTTAGACTTGTCTAACTATTATTTTAATGTGTGTGGATATATATTACACACACACATATATCTATAAATGCATGTAACAGCAAAAAAAAAAAAAACCTAAGCAACTACTCTCTATCAAAAAATTTATTTCACAATCTATAAAAATTACCTGTGCAAAACCTACTTGATTTATGTCCTTTATACCTTAGTTAATAAGTTTTAAATTATATATATATATATAAAATAATGAATCAATAATAAAATGTTGTTTTAAATTTCTGAAGTTCAATTAACTTTAAACTTTTATTTTATCTTTGTGATTAATTTAATTTTAAGTGAAATTCTGTATTAACAGTCCAGCCTTAGGTCTAGTAAATCGGTAAGCCTGACATGCAATCAGGTTTAGGTCTAGTTGACTAAATTTTTTCTCTTGTGTATTAAGTTCGGCTCCGGTTGACTGATTTATTTTTCTTATGGGTCAGATTGACTGAATTTTTTTCCTGGGGGGGGGGCTGGGTTGTCCGATTTATTTTTATTGTGGGTCGGGTTCGGATTAGGTTGACTGATTTTTTTTCCTGCGGGTTAGGTTTAAGTTTCCAATGAGTTGGGTCAACTTAAAAACATCTTTCAAAAAATTTTATCATAATAAACAGAAATTTGTTTGATATAATTATAAACATACTACATATTCCTATGATTAAATATATGTGCATTCAAATTATTTCATACATATTACAGAAAGGCAATAAACAAAGAAAAATCATATATATATATATATATATATATATATATATATATATATGTACTAAACTTAAAGCAGTTCCATTTAACAAAAAAAAAAAAAAAAAATAATAATAATAATAATAAAATAAATAAATGATTTGCTAATTCTGTCACAATGAACATTAATTTTATTTTATAACTTTAAAAAGTTTTGCATGATTTTCTTCAGATGAATCATTAAATTTAATTTAGTTTTCAGATATGAAAAAAATCAGGTTCGGGTCAGTGAAATTTTTTTTTTTTTTTTTTTTTTATTGGTTTGATTCTAATCTAAATTCATTTTATCAATGCTGCTGGGAGATGAACATTCCATAGGAATGAACACCCTATGCAAAATTAATGCTGAAAGATGATTTGACTAGATTTTGGTGTTTTGTACAAGGAAAGGCACTGGCATTGATGAAACAGAAAGGCTAATTTTTTTAATAGTAAAAGCTTTTTGCATGTTTCTGTTAAGAAAAAACAATATGGATTGCATGTATTTTTAAATATTTAACACTTCATATTTTCTAATATATTATAACTATTAAGAAACCCTATTTATATCTGTAAAAATTCAAATTTCCCCATTTTTTTTCCAATTTTTCCAGAAAAAAACTGTTTTTTTTCCACTGCCTCAAAATTTCCGGAAATTTTACATCTCTAATCTTCGTACACAAACACCATAATCTGCAAAAAATATGCATTATTTTGGGTTGAAATAATTATGTTCAACCTTTCATTGGAAAAAAAAAAAATAGTGTTGCACTTTTATTGTTGTTATTATTATCTTTTTCACTAGATGAAGAATTATGTTAAATTATTCTGATCCAAAATGATTTTTGCATTATTTTGCAATTTACGGTATTTCGATACAGAATTTTTATTTACATATACAAGTTTTTTAAGTTTCTATGTCTTTGATTTGTTGCTAATAAAACTGTTGCCATTAAATTTACCTTAAATAAATTTGTACAGAATTTGAGCATTTCATAGAACTACAGGGGGATGTAGAATATTTATGAAAATTAACAATTAGAACCATAAGTTGTACTTGACATCTCAAAATGTGTTTGAATAATCTTTTTCTTTTGTTTATTTTCCCTTTTGTTTTATTTTTGTACAGCATTGTGAAACAGTGTGTTGCAATGTTTGACACATTAAATGACCAAATAAAATTTACCTTTAAACATTTCAAAATATTGGCATAAAAAAGATTAAATATGAAATAAAATACTTTCACTTTGCAATAATTTTAAAAAAAGAGGATATAAATTAACAGAAAAAAGAACAAATTAATGAACAGTATACACTATACAGTAATACAGAGAAAATTATACCATTTGTTGCAAATTCTTTTAAATGCTCAAGTGTAACTTCTTTATGCAAAGAATGGTCTGCTAATCTTTCATAAATTACAGTATCCTAAAGTAATTAGAAAGCATCAAATATTTAATTATAAATTAAAAAAAAAAAAGTTTTATCATAAAATTTTGTATATTATATATTTTTAATATTTTTTTAGAGGAGAAAAAAATAATAGAGATGTTTATTGGCAGATGTTTAATTTAGAGCGAAAGTAGATTCCCCCTAACTGAACCATACTGAGGCATATATACATTTAAAGAGATTTTAAAAAGAAAGGTTGTATATGAGCAAGTTTCACACATACTGTCTGAAAACATTTAATTTTATTTCTAAACAATGCAATTTTTATTTAAAAAAAAAAGATAAAGTAATTATAATAATTAACTAATTCATTTAATAAATAAAACCTAATTTTAAATTTAACATATTCCAGTTAAAACATTTTATTCTATAAAAATTAATTCTATATATCATAAAAGCTAAACTTTATTTAATTTTTTTCTATATGTTATACCAGGAATGATTTAAATTTGGCAATTTTTATTCTTTGCCTTTTAAACAAATTCGTGTTTCAAATCTCATTTAATAAAATAATTTGTTTGAATTACAATGATAAACAGTTAAATTGCAAAATTTATTTCATTTCAGAGCCGGAAATTTAACTTAAAAAATACCTTGTTTATCAAGTTTGTATGGAAAATTAATTTTTGTTCCTGAGCAGATTTCATTGACACGTAAAATGCAGTAAAGAACTTCCATCAATTGCATTCAATAGAAAATAATATTTTCACTTAATTTTGGATGGCCCTGTATTTACTGTCTATAAACTATATACACACCATAGTGTGCACTTAAATTCAGTCCTATATAAAAAAAACACATAACATAACCTGAAATGCACTTCCAGCAATTTCCAAATATATCCAAAACTCTTTTTGGTAGCCCTATAAATGACTGATTTATATACCACAGTCTACACAAAACATGCTTTTAGGCATATTTTAAAAATGCTTTTGTTTTTTTTAGGTTGATTTCTTTAGAAATTGACCTATTGCAATCACTTCGTTTATCTATATATATATAGCTATCTATCTATAATGAAAATTTTGTCATCACGATAACTCCCGAAATAATACTCGAAATCGAACCAAATTTGGACAGTGAACTAATCTTATAAATATCTTGGATGAGTTCATTAACCAAGTTGCTCCGACCTTTTGTTTTCAAGTGGCAGCCACTTGAAAATTTCAAACCTACATTGTAAAAAGCATATTTAAAGCAAGATTTGCTTGAATTTTGATGTAAATACAGGCCACATAAGGGTCTCAAGGAAGTTTATTAATGAAGTTTATCCGCCATTTTTAATAAAGTGGCAGATATTTTAAGTTAAGTGGGACCACTTGAAATCAGGCTACCACTTGAAAATTTAAAATCACTATAACTTCCGAAATAATACTCCAAATCGAGCCAAATTTGGACAGTGTCTTAACTTATCTTATAAATATCTTAGATGAGTTTATTAACCAAGTTGCTCCGCCATTTTGTTTTCAAGTGGAGACCACTTGAAATTTTCAAATTCAAATTGTAAAAAGCGTATTCCGAATTTGTTTGAAATCTGATGTAAATATTGACCACATAAGGGTCTCAATGATGTTTATTATTGAAATTTATACGTAATTTTTAATAAAGTGGTAGATATCTTAAGTTAAGCGGGGCCACTTGAAATCACGCTACCACTTGAAAATTTAAAATCACAATAACTTTCGAAATAATACTCCAAATCGAACCAAATTTGGATAGTGTCTTAACTTATCTTATAAATAACTTAGAGGAATTTGTTAACCAAGTTGCTCCACCCTTTTGTTTTCAAGTGGAGACCACTTGAAAATTTCAAATTCAAATTGTAAAAAGCGTATTCCGAATTTTTTAAATTTTGATGTATACATAGATTATACAAGTGTTTCAAATAACTTTATTAATGAACTTTATCAGTCATTTTTAATAAAGTGGCGGATATCTTAAGTTAAGCGGGACCACTTGAAATCAGGCCACCACTTGAAAATTTAAAACTATGATAACTTCCGAAATAATACTCCAAATGGAATCAAAATTGAACAGTGTCTTAACTTATCATATAAATATCTTAGATGAGTTTGTTAACCAAGTTGCACCGCATTTTGTTTTCAAGTGGAGTCCACTTGAAAATTTCAAATTTAAATTGTAAAAAGCGTATTCTGAAATAGTTTGAATTGTGATGTAAATGCAGACCATGTAAGGATCTCAATGAAGTTTATTAATTAACTATATCCGCCATTTTTAATAAAGTGGGAGATATCTTAAGTTAAGCGTGGCCACTTGAAATCAGGCTCCCACTTGAAAATTTAAAATCCCAATAACTTCTCAAATAATACTCCGAATCGAACCAAATTTGGCAGTGATTTTATCATATAATTATCTTGAATGTTTTCACTGGACAACTTGTCCCGACATCTAGTTTCCAAGTTCCAGCCACTTGAAATCACACTGCCACTTGAAAATATGCCACACGATAACTTTTAAAATACTAAACTGATTCAAATAAAAGTTGGATAGTGAACTTATGGTTCAAATATCTAGAATAAGTTCACTTGGTGACTTGTTCCCAATTTTATTTCCAAGTGGTGGCCACTTGAAAATTTGACATTATGGTAACTTTAGTAATACAGAATCAATTCGCATCAAATTTGGGATTCAAATATCTCATTTAAGTTCACTGGGCATCTCACTCCCTTTTTTTTTTACAAGTGGTGCCACCTGAAAATTTCTTATGATAATTTTTGAAATACTGATTTAATTTAAACTAGAACTGGACAATGAACTTATCATACAAATATACTGGATGATTTCGATGGGCAAGTTGTTTTGCCATTTTGTTTCCAAGTTGAAGCCACTTAGACTGCCACTTGAAAATTTGCCATAATAATAACTTTTGAAACACGGCACTCATTTAAACCACAGTTGGACAGTGAACCTATGCTTCAAATATCTTGGATGTGTTTGCTGGGCAACTTGTTCCACTGTATTGTTTCCAAGTGGCGGCCACTTGAAAATATGTTATCATGGCAACTTTAGAAATATTTAATCAATTCAAATCGAAGTTGAAAATTGGATTTATCATTCAAACAACAAAAATCTAGAAAATTCACGTAACTTGTGAACCAATCACGTTATTGCGTCCCTCTTTGGTATATCGATAATAAGTATTTTCTCGCCAAAAATGCTGCCATAATGGAAAAGTCACCAAACTTGGCGCCAAATCTATTACCTGCGTTACTGGATCTTTTTAATGTATTTTTAGGGGAAAATTAGGCTATTTTAATGCTAAAACAAACTAGAAATGCAGAAAACTAACATTTTTATCAACTATCTCTTTGAAAGAATTTCTACAAAAAAAAAAAAAAAAAAAAAAAATTTTTTAAATTTGCAACGATATCTTAGATGAGCAACTTTCTCTGCCATTTTGATCGAAGTGGCAGTCTCTTAATTTTTCAACACGATGACTTTTGAGATTTTGAATTAATTCGAACTCTATGTGTACAATAGACTTATTTCACAAATACATTTCATATATTTGTCAACTTAACCCACCATTTTGTTTCCAAGCGTCGGCCACTTGAAAATTTTAAATTCACATAAAAATGTATTTATGAACCGATTTGCTTAACACTCCATATGTGCGTAGCCTACATCAATATTTCTACCAAGTGCATTAATAATTTGTAGCCGCCATTCTGAATCAAAATGACGGCTGCTTGATAAGGAAAAAGAAATCAACCTACCCTTCCTAATATGCCGGAAGGACTTTTTTTTTTTTTTTTTTTTAAGGGCAGCCTATAAATGCTACATTGTACCTACCAGAAACTTAAGCCATACATGTAATGTATTTGAATTTTCTTGGATTCACATAATGCATTGTAATGCTCCTGTGCACAAATTATTTTTCTTGATTTCAAGGAAAAGTTTAGTTAGCATACTTACGTGATACAGAGTTTAAATTTACATTAAAGTTTGTTCTTGAGATATGCTGATAAAAGCCACACAGGTACACAGACCAACTGCTAAAAACACATTTTTTCAGCTTCGGGGGACTTTAAAATGTGTAAATATAATAAAAACTCAATTTCAAAACTTTGACCCCAAAACAATACTTTCAATAATAATATTAGCATTATTTATTTATTTTAAGAAATTCGTAGTGAAAATAATAATTAGAACAATAAAAATTCATTTCCATAATGTTTATTCATTACCGTATTTTCTTGTGTATAATCCACAGGTCTGCTACATCAGTTTCACTTCGGAAAATTTAAATAACAGACAAAGCTATTTTTAAACGATGATTTGTTTCAAGCAAATATACCATTGCCTGTTAATTAAGTTTTCTGGTGAAAAAACTTGAACTGCAGATTATTCACAGGAAAATATGGTACACTTGTTTGGAGACTATAACGGTAAAATAAAAATTTACATTTACATTAAGTGTAGGTGATAAATATAAAATGAAAATATATTACAGTGCGGATTATAGGATTTTATGGATTATATGTCATTGTCTTTTTTGTTTACATTTTTCTTTGCAGATACAAAATAAGTTATTATTGATGCATAAATACTTTTTTAAATCGAATGATAATGTCTAATAAATTTAAAATAAAATACTTCTTATACTAATAAACTTAATGAATCATATATGAAGGCAAAAAATATAAGCATATTCAAATAATACATAGCAATAAAATATAAACTTATTTATTTTAAAAATACAAAAGAAAATGTATTTTAAGTGCAGAAATAAATATTCATAATTAATTATCTTTAATTTTGTTTTAACTTCATAGCCTGACCTAGGGGTGTGGTGGTTTGTACGAACTAAAAAATTATACATATGAGAATATATATATATTTTTTTAAATTTATAATCATGATCATTTAAAGTTTTTTTTTTTTTTTTTTTTGTGTGTGTGTGTGTGTGTGTGTGTGAGTGTGTCTTTTATTTAAACGTTGCATTAATTGTCAAGCACATCAAAATTCGATTTCATCTTTAAAAAAAAAAAGTGAGTGCACACATTTATTGAATAATTCAATAAATTAAAACTTGCAATTTAATTAATGGTTGAAAGCAAGAATTAAGTATAAAATATTATTAAACTAGTATGTTGTGGCCACCACATGACTTTCTTCTATATTTTCCTATACAAAATCACTCAGTAAAAATAATTTATTAAAATTATTATTTAAAAAAAAATATCTTCCATGATAATGCAGATGATTTCCATATTAGAGAAGTAGTATAACACTAATATCCAAAAAAAGTTAATTTTATCGTCAATATTACATTTAAAAAAAAAAAAAAAAATGTTAAAAATGAAAAAAATCGATAACTTCATTTTAAATTATCGCAGATCTATGGTTCAACCATTCGTTTTAAAGGTATTGGCGAGCTCTTTTGAAAGACACCCATCATGAAAATTTACTCACCTCGAGGGGGGAGGGGGGGGAGGCGAGGTTCCTACACATACAAAAAAATTTTCCCAGTTGACTACCTCTATTATAAATATTTCAGGTAAATTTCATAATGATTACTAAAAAATAATTCTCTTTATGTACATTTATACAAAATTTTGTCCTATACCACCATGTTAAAAATTTAGAAAAAGCGGGATGGCAACACAACCTGTAAGACAATTTTTACCAAAAGTTGATAGGCACTCGTTTATGTCAAGGTGCAACTACATACCAATTTGTATGAAATTCTGTGCAGTAGTTCCTGAGATACAGTTGCCACAAAATTTTGTCACACACACAGACAGACAGACTGACAGACAGACATTCTCTAAAAATGGTCAAATCGTGTTCTACAGCTCTCAAAACGTGTAAATCCATCAAAAACCCGAGGTTGAAAATTTTTACGAATCCAATACTTTCTTCTATTGAATAAAGAAGAAAGTAAAAATGTAAGAAAAGTTGCCAATTTTTTCAAAATCTCAGCTGCAAATTTCTTTGATTATATTAAAAAATCAATTGCAGATTAGAGGAATTTCCAGATTATAAGTTTGCATTTTAACAAGAGTTGACTGTATTTAAAAAACTAAATAACTAAAAAGTTAAAAACCATTATAAGTTTTATTTTAAATAACATCTTTGGTAACATTGTGATGTTCTTCAGTCACGTAGGAAAATCTGGAACTTTCCATGGCTGCATATTACCTGTTGTACTTCTTTTCTTTAGTATGATGTGCCCTCTGGCATCTATTCGGATTGGCTCAGCATCACTACAGGATTCTTAATCCACTAAAATTTCCACTGCTTTGTGATTCACCATGTAATGGTGATTATTGTTATTTGCAAGTTTTTTGTATTTTTTTAAAATCTATTGTACTATTATTGTTTTAGTGGGCTCTAGCTAGGGCTGTGGTGGATTTATTACTATTAATATAATTAAAATGCTCTTTAATTCCAGTTTTCATTTTTCCTTTTATCATTCTTAAGTAAAAGCTTCTTTATTATTTTCACCCAAGAAATGAATTCGGTAAATATCCATAGTTTCTTGAAAGCTTAATTTATCCTTAGGGCTAATTATCGAGAATGTTTATACTTGTTTTTGTGGCTTTGGTTTTTAATTTAGTAGAGGCAGGCACCTTTATCATATGGTATGGAAAAAGTATATTTTTGTTTAGAATTTTGCACATCTTCAATGTTATCTAATTTTTTAATTCTATTTTTATAAAATTTAAAATTTAATTTCATGTTATAACCAGCTTTCTGACAAATTTATATAATTTTGTTTATTCTTCATTTAAAAGACCTTTACTGGGGCTAACATTAATAGTCCTATTAATATATGATTGAATGGCTATGATTTTATATCTATAAGGTATTTTGCAATTTCTGTTAAGGATGTTATTATCATTGCTATGCTTTCGATAAACTGTTGTTCCAAATTGATAGTTTGGAGAGTTTACAATAATTACATCCAAAAAAATTAAGTTTATTCTATTTTTCAATTTCTAAAGTGAATTTTATTGACACCTGTTTTTAATTTATCTGGGCTTATTTTGAGTGGAGTTGTCTCATTTACTATTACAAAAACATCATCAACATATCTGTATCAGTATTTGATTTTTTTTTTTTTTTTCCATTAAATATCTTAAAATTTTCTCAATTTTAAATCCTCAGTTGGAGACAAAAGCAAGACTGAAAGCAGGGAAAAAACAAAGTGGAAAGTAGCAACAGAACCAGCCAGAAGGACAGCAGCACGCAACATTTATTATTATTATTTTCTTAATTAAATATATTTTTTTTTCTTTTTAAAAAAAGAAAGAAAATTATGTTTCAAGCTGCAGACAGCAAAGTGGAATCATATTTTTTACTAACAGTAACATTAGATTACAAACAATGACTTTCAAAACAATAATATTAACAATATATTTCAAAAAATATATAAAAAACTCGATAATTAGATAATCATCATTACACCATGATTTGCCCAGCACTGGAAATTTGTAAGATAAAACATCAACAATAATGTTAAGCCAATCTGAATAGACACCAGTGGGTCTATTCTGGCCTCTTCATTAAAAAGACAAACCGATCGTTATTTTTTCGATCGGAATCTCTGTCATAACGATATTCCGCGGGAGAGCGATTCTGCCTTCTGAACGTTATAATCAAATGAGGTGGGGGAAAACTGCGTTCGAGGTTAACTCTTTCATCCAATCAGGATGAAGCACGTGGTTTGTTTTATTGTGATTACAAGTGAGTAAGAGCAGACAAAGCTCGCCATGTTATCATGTTAAATATAGGTTGTTTGATTGTTAATTTGTTTGTTGTGAAAATGAAAAAAATAAAAAGCAAAGACACAGTGTGGATTCTCTTATGTGTTGCAACAGAGCAGTTTTCCAGTTCAATTTAATTGTATCGTCTCGATTGTAAGGAAATTTTAAATAGCCAAGTAAAGATTTATATTAGACTGGCTGTTAAAAAGAAATCAGCCACTCGATATAATTATTTACTCGGCAAAATAAAGAGGAAGAATTTTCTTATCTCTTTCTAAAGATTCAAAATAATAGATTTATTTTATTTACGTGGTATGTACTCATGTTTTAATTATTTTTTCCAAAAATTAATTTTGAAATATAGTACGTACATGCACCTTGTTTGAACTATATTTTTTGTTTAAGTGCAATTGAAATATTTGATATTTAGATATATTTGAGTAAAATTAATTAAACTGTAATGCTAATTTAGTGAGTAAAACATAAAAATATTTTTCTTTATTTATAAATTTATTTTTACTTAAATAACTGAAGTTAAAATTTATATAGCCATTGCCTATTGAAATGATATACAGTAGAGGATCGATATACCGCAATTCTATAAACCGCAATTCTCCATAAACCGCGCTAAGTGTCGGATGTAAACAGTGAAAATCGCAGTTAAACAATTTAACGCCCTGCATCAAAAAACAAAATGGCGCCCTCTAACGGGCTGAGTTTTAAATGCATTTGTTTAATTTTTGGCTATTAATGTCGCAACTTTTATTGAAATAATTGATATTATTACATTAAAATAATTTTTAAAGTATTAAAATATTATTATGATAGCAGTAATTGCACAGTTTTTGCGAAAACAGGGTGTCTACTGACTTGACAGAAAAAAAATTCATGACCTCAAAAAAATTTTCATGACCTTTTTTATCGACATATACAACCCTTCTTTTTAAATTAACATAGTCTTTTTTTTTTTTTTTTTTTTTTACCGATATATCACTTTCACCTTGCTTTAATTTTAAAATTATTGTTTAACAACAATATTAGCTGTTAAAAAAAAAAAAGTCTGAAAACTTTTTTTTTTTTTTATTAACAATCTAAGCAAATAGTAATGGAAATCAATCTAAAACAGACATATATAACTACATACATTGTACACTATTTGTGCAATGTTATTAAACTAAAAAAAGTATATAACTATACATCTTAAACTTTGCATTTCGATGTCTTTCTGATACTTCAAAATAGAATACATTCTGAATTAGAAAAAATTAGCTTATTCAGTTATACATTAATACTGTTTTGATTAACAAAATATTTTAAGCATACATATATTTTAGAAAATTTAAATGTTAAGTAATTTTTTTTTCCGGGGGGGGGGGGGGGGGGACAAAAGTTAGAATGCTTGTACATTTTCATAGAAGATAATTTTGCTTTTTAAAGATACAAATAACTATACTAGGTTTATAATCATGTTTATATATTTATGTTACTAAATAATAGTAACCTGAAAATCAACATGAATCCATAATAGAGAATTTTAATGACCCACACCCAACTCAAAACCTAAAATGAAAATTAATAATTCATCTAAAAATCTTGCAATTTAACTTAAAGTAAATTTTTATTGCTACACAACTGGTAAATAATTTAAAATGTAATTACTAATGCACCAAGTTAAAAGTTTTAAAATCTGAAAAATGGGTAAACAATTTTAAAACATTTAGGTGTGTTGCGTACTTCAAGTGTACAAAATGTTTTCCAAGTTTAGTAATAAGTACAAAACTTTGAATAAACACCATAAAATGCAATAAACTCACAACAACTGTTTCAGGTTGAAAAAAACACAACCATTCATCAGGCGAACAAAGTAGGCACGAGTGCTACAAGCAAAGCAACAATGCACTGAAGGATGTGTTGCCGAATTATGTTTTTGTCTGTTAAAGAAATTATTTTGAAAGATATTCTCAAGTCGACCCCACTCGTAGGAAAAAAAAACTCAATCAAGTCAATCTGAATTGCAAGAGAAAAAAAATTGTCCGACCCGACTAGTGAAATTGGGTTACCTGAACCAATATGTGACTCAAACCGATGGTCGAATTTCATGACCTGTTCTTAACTTTCATGACCTATTGCTGATTTTCATGACTTTCATGACCCATTGTTGATTTTCATGACCTTTTCATGACTTTAATGACTTTCATGACCTAGTAGACACCCTGGAAAATACGTACACGCCCACAATGAAGCCACCTTCTGCAAACCATGGAGCTGGCGAGAATGCGATGCAAACGAAGTTTATCAACACAAAAACCTTCAGTAATGTGGCAATGGTAGTTTGCTTGAATTAGCGATCATGCTTTCGCCGCACATGTTTATGTTTATCGCTATTTTCTATTGTGTTTATATGCAGACTGGCTGTTGTTTTATTGAAAGAAATATTAATTAATTTTGTGTTGTTGAATAATCAATGTAATATGGATTCAGAAATTGCTGAATCATCAAAGAAAAGTGCTAAAAAGCGCATAATCTTGACGATACTACAGAAAGTTGAAATTCTAAAAAAAATTGGATGAAGATTCCACTGCTAAACATATTGCAATGAAGTATGGAATCGGCAATAGGACTGTATATGATATCCATGATAGCCGTAAAAAAATTTTGGAATACTACGCAAACACTGACTCTAATAAAGGAATCGTTACCCGAAAACGGATGCGCAGAGCACAATCTGCTGATTTAGATGCTGTGTTGTACGAGTGGTTTCGGCAAAGAAGATCCGAAAATATACCTATTACCGGCCCAATTTTGTGCAAGCAAGCTAAAAAGCTACATACAGAACTGGGTATAGAACTCCCATGCGAATACACCAACGGCTGGTTAACAAAATTTAAACAGCGTCACGGCATTCGATACCTTAAGCTAACGGGAGATAAAACATCTGCAGATGAAGAAGCGGCAGACGAATTTGTAGTAACATTCAAAGAAATTAGAGAAAAGGAAAATATTTCACCCGAACTTATTTACAATATGGATGAAACGGGACTGTTTTGGTGCAATCTACCACGTCAGACTTTTATTACTGAAGGAGAAAAAGAGCCATCTGCAACAAAGGATGATAAGAGACGACTGACACTTCTTGTGTGAAGTAATGCAGCAGGCACACACAAATGTAGACTGCTTGTTATAAGTAAAAGTGCCAATCCCCGTCCATTAAATTCTCTAAAAAAAAAGCAGTCTTCTACCAGTTACCTACAAACATAATAAAAGAGCATGGATGACTCAAGAACTTTGCAAAGACTGGTTTGAGAATAACTTTCTGAAAGAAGCTCGGGAGCATAGGCATAAACTTGGCCTAAGTGAGGACAACAAAATTTTGTTATTGATGGATAATTGCAGAGCACATCCAGAACTTGTTGCCCCAGACGTGATAACTGTGTCTCTACCACCAAACACCACATCCTTGATCCAGCCTATGGATCAGGGTGTAATTAACAGCTTAAAATGCCATTATAAAAGTGCATTTCTTCGAAAGCTACTAGCTTCTGATACACGACCAGATTTGATTGTGCAATTCAAAAAAGAATTTAATATTAGAGACTGTATTTATATGGTCAGAGATGCCTGGGATGCTGTATCTCAGAAAACGCTTATAAATGCATGGCATCAAGTATGGCCAGAATCCTTGTTTTTGAGCGATGAAAACGATGAAGAATTTTCAGGTTACAAGCAATCAGTTGCAAAAAGTAAAGCAGCTGAACTAATGCAGTATGCGCAAACTGCCCAGTTTTCCGATTTTAATCAAGAAAGCATTGTAGAATTTCTGGAAAATGACATTGAAACCAGTAAAACTTACCATTTGACCGACAATGAAATTATTTCATCTGTTTTGCATCCAGAACTGGAATCAGAATCAGATGATACTGAAAGTGAAGAAGACCTGGAAAAAATTTCTGTTGCAGATGGAATAGCTCTTGGTGACAAATATCTTAAATTCTTAGAGACACAAGATTGTGTTAGTGACCAAGAGCTATTGATAATTCACAGGCTTCAAGAAAAGTTATTAGCAAATCGATCAAAAAAATTGAAACAATCTAAAATTAGTGATTTATTTAAAAAATTATAATTTATTATGCATTCATTATGTGTTTTTTTTTTTTTTTTTTTTTTTTTTTTCCCCCAAAATAAATAAATATTAGCAAATTATTTTATATTATTTTTATTTATTTACTTTTTATTATTATTTTAAATCATTCTACTTTTTTGTAATTTTTAAGTGTTACGTATTTCCTTTTACTATGAATATATTTTGCCATGTTTACAAGGTAAGTTATCTGTTATTATGAAATGATCTATATAACGCAAAATTCTATATAATGCAAAGCCTTGCATTTTTAGGTTTGCGTTATAAAGATACTCTACTGTAAATATTTAAATATTGATTTGAACTAATGTGATAAAATTTGTTTGATTTTATTAAATTAAACGGGAATTTATTTTAATGATATTAGATCTTTTCTTTAAAAAAAAAGAAAAGAAAGTATATAAATGTTTGATTTACACTGTATATACTAATTTCTAGAAAATTATTTGTATATTTATATGAAAAGTACGCTTCTTAATTTTTTACATAAATATATGAATAATATATTGCTTTCTAAAATATATTAAGCTTTAAAGTTGTTTAGATTTACTAAGCCCAAAATATTAAATGGAAGTATGCAATTGTTTAGAATTATTCAAAATAATTACTTTAAAAAAAAAAAAAAAAAGATTCACAACTACAGCTGAAATTTTTATAATTTTAGAAGAAGAAAGTTTTTATATTATTCATTCTTTCTAATTTAGTAAATAAAACATAAAAATATTTTTCTCTATTTATAAACACATTTTTATTTAAATATTTGAAGTTAAAACTTATAAAGTCATTGTCTATTGAGATGATAAAAAATATTTAATGAGTGTTTTATATTTATATCATAAAATTTGTTTGCTTTTATTAAATTAAATGTGAATTGTTTTTAAATAATGTTTTAACTTTTTAACTCTCCCCCCCCCCCCCCCCCCCCCCCCCAAAAAAAAAAAAAAAAAAAAAGAAAGAAAGAAAGAAAAAGTATATAGAAGTTTGTTTTAATCTGTATATTAATTTCTAGAAAATTATTTGTAAATTTATATGAAAAGTACATCACTCAATTTTTTACATAAATGTATATGATGAATAATGCATTGCTTTTTAAAAAATATTAAGCTTTAAAATTGTTTAGAAGATTTACTATACCCAAAATATTAAATTAAATCATAAATTTAAATAATAAACATTAAATCAAAAAATTAAATTATGTATGCAATCGTTTAGAGCCATTCAAAACAATTACTTAAATATATACATACACATATATATATATATATAATAAAGATGATCTATTAAGCATAGTAGAAGCCAAGCAACAGATACAAGATCACTGAAACACCAATGACCAATAAGATAAAAAAAAAAAATCCTCAGTGGATGAAATACACTAATGTAAAGAAAAGATGAAATACACTAATGTAAAGATCTATTAATTAACATCCTGCAAAACAAACGAATCAATAAAGTAAAACAACAAATCTTAACTTAAAACCATAAACTTATCAAAATTAATGAAAAAACAACCCAAGAAACACAAGATAGGAAGAAGGAGGCAGGCGGCAAGACTTGTGACTTGCCTGTGGGGTTACACTAGTTTTATGCCGGCAACACTCCCCCAGCCTGCCACAACCAGAACAGGAACCATATGGATTTAAAAATGCAAAATTTCTAAGCAGATGAACAACAATGAAACCACGAATTCACCAATTGATCACATTGTGTTTAACAGTATAATTAGAACATTAAATATAGTTGACAACTCAAAAAGGAAAAATCTGAAATTTTATTGGAAAATGAAAGTTTGCATAGTAATTTAGCAAAGAGCAGTACAAAGCAAATGCAACAAGCCTTCTACTGTTTTTTTTTTTTTTTTTTTTTTTTTTTAAATTTAATTTCACAAACCCACCCAACCATCCAGCCTTACAACACCACCCCACCTCCGTAATCAAACATCTGCCCAGCCAACCACCACCTTTTTTATTGTCTTTTATTATTTTATAATTTTTTGGTTGATATACACAAAAGTGTACACAGCTTTTTTTTTTTTTTGTACTGACAGAGACATGGTTAAGGATATAAAATAGTAAATACAAAGTTTTTAGGAAAACCCATTTTAGCAGTGGCTGTGATCAGTTTATTAATATTCTTGTTTTTAAACTTTGCAGAGCATAAATTATTAATTCAAAATAAATGGTTAATGACGATGTTTCTAAATACCGAAAGATGCAGACATGAATTAAAATGTGTAAATAAGTTTACATTAAAACAAAAATCTTGCCGTTTGTCATAGATATCTGTGTAAAGTTTATTACCGTCGATGATTATTTTGAGATCTAAAAAGTTAATTGATTGATTAGTCAGAGTATTTTGAGTTAGCTTTAAATTAGGTGGATAATTGAAGGAAAAGCCATTTTGTGAGTTCTTGTTGAGATAAAATACAATAATATCATCGATGTAACGATAAAATCGAACATCATCATTGCAAATTTGCTTTTCATAATAATAAAGATAGAGATCTGCCAAAATACTGGAGCTACAACCTCCTTGTGGGATGCCTAATTGTTGCAAATAGATATCGTTGTTGTGGAAGATATAATTATTATGGATAACAAAGTTAAGAAGTGTTTTAAATTTTTCTGCTTTAAAATTGTAAGGAAGATTAATTTGAGCTTTATATTCTTGAAAAAGACTGTAAATGATATTACTAAGATCTGATAACTCAATATTATTGAAAAGATCTTGAAAGTCAAAAGTCATAATATTGTCTATTGAATCGAGCGATTTGATGTATTGAATTAATTGAAAGCTATTTTTAAGACAGTGTAAATTATCAACTTTACAAGTACATTTGTAAATTTGTTTTAGAATATCCAGTAGAGCTTTATTAGCATTGTTGTTATAAGTGTTACACCCAACAGTGACAGTGCGAAATTTAATTGGAGATTTGTGAAACTTAGGTATGAGAACTATATAAGGATAATTAAAGTTATTGAAGGGAAGTTGAAGTAGTTATAGTAATTATGTATTTTTCGGTTATTAATAATAAGGTTATTATTAGTTAAACTGAAGATATTACTATTATTGATTGAAGAGTTTAAAATAGAGAGATAGTAGGATTTACAAATAATGGCATAATTATTAGGTGATTTGTCAACATAAGTGATCACAAAGTCATCCTGTAGTGATTTGATTGAGTTAAGAAGTACAGATTTTTTAAATAACACCAGATTTGAAGAATTGATAAATAATGCATTTTTGATTTTTTGTAACACTAAAACTTTCCATTGAGTGAAGTAGGCAATAGGTTTATTATGAGTAATAGATATTTTATAAATAAATAAATCTAGGTCATAAGAAAACTGTTGAAAGATTTGTGGAATGCTAGTTTTAACTGGAAGTCTAAATTTGGTGCCAAATTTCATGAATTTTTTTAATTGATAATTATCAATAATATTGAGATTACCCGTGATAATGTGTCCATGGTCTCTGTCAATAAATTTTGAGAAAGAAGGATCATTGCATTTACAGGTTACAGTGTTAGTAAAAGAGGTAGACTTAGATACAGAATTATAATTGAATATCTTTCTGCCAAGAGGAAGAGGATATTTGAAGGTACGAGATAGATTTAAATCTTTAATCGGAAACAAACATTCTTTGTCATTAATGATAGACGTAATATTAATACTGTTCAATATTTGATTTGTAAAATTCACAATTAATTGAGTATTTGTTTTAAATTTGTTGGGCTTTTTATTAATTTTTAAATTAAACTGTTTGATTTTGTACATTATAATATCATAAAAAATGTCTGAAAAATGTTTATTATAGGATTGGCTTTGAAAGACATTCAGAAAGTTTACTAAGTATTTCTTTTTAATTGCAAAAATAAATTTTCGAATAATTAACCAGTTATAGTTAGATAAGTAATTAGTCTGTAGATCTGAAATGAGTTTAATAATGGCACTTTTAGAAAAGATTAAATCTGTTTTTTTACTACCTCGTTTAGTTCTAGAAGTTTTATTGTTAATTTTGTGATTGAGTTGTGCATAAATAGTCGAATAATCATGTAGAGGGTTGATGTTAGAATATGCTTTAATAGTTTTACTAAAGTATTCGGAATTTAGGCCATATGGATAAATAGTATTATAATATTGCATAAATTTTGATTCAAGAAATAGACGCTCACTTTTATTTTTCTGAATTTTTACAATCTCTATGGTACATGAATTAAAATTATGTGATTTAAAGTGTTGTAATTCTATAGTTGATTTAGAAGGTGCAGCTGAAAGGTTTTTAGAATCTGATCGATGCTGATTAATGCGTAGATGTAGAGGAGTTGAAGTTTCACCAATATAACTAAGTTTACAATGACCACAACTGATTTTATAAATAACATTGTATGCCTGACAAAATGGAACCAAAGAGTGATTATTATTCAATTGGGTGTGAGAGGCCATAGGGCAAGTTTAACATCTATTAGAACCGCATGTTCTAAATTCAAGTAAAGGAGGAGGAGATAATAGGTAACTGGATGTCGATCCAAGGATATCCCTATAAATATCCTTGTACCAGGCACAATACTGCTGTGAAGCTAAGTATTTTTTGCCAGGATCTAAAAATTTACTAAACAGAGTCATAGAGAAAAAATGTTTTTGTATATTAAAAATCACAAGGCAAGTAAGTATTTACATTAGTTTTATCGAAAGTGGGCTATACCAAATTCAATTACTTAATTAAATTGATTCTTGATTAATAAGTATATGGATTAATGAAAAGTGAAGAGAGAACTAAAAAAAAAAAAATATATATATATATATATAATAATAATAATAATTAAAGAATATGTACATATTTACACTAAACCTCCTTTGACCTAATCTATTGATTTGGTTCCAATTACAAATTAAATTCCGCCCATATTTTTAAAGTAAAGTAAGAAAAACTAACCATCACAATTCACAAAATGTCAGGCACAAAATGCTAAATAATAATTAGAATTAAACATTCGACTACATAAACACAACATATTTTTTATCATGATTTACGATGGATCAGTGAATGATATTCTAAAGATATTTATCTAATTAAAGAATAAATTATTAAAGTAAGTTGCCAACTATACAGTTAGTTAAAAATGATCCAGGGCCAGTGACAAAATACTGTCGCAAAACTTCACAACACTACAAGAATCATTATATAATATAAATTTTAAATCAGTAAATAACATATTGAAAAAATTACAGAAATTACAGAAATTTTAAAATAATAAAGTTTGTATTTTATTCCGTTTTCACTTTATTTAAATTTGGATATGTGTGGGAAAAAGTGATTAATTTTTGTTTACATTCTATGTATTTTAAGCTTTGCTAACATTTCTTTAACCAAGTTTCCTAATTTCATAAATCATAACAATTTTTTAAAAAACAAACAAACAAAAAATAATGATTAAACACCTTTATCATACAAAAAAGGCGCGCCATATTGTAACGAATACAAGAGCCACTCAACGACAGCCTTAGAGCTCTCGAAAAATAACGAAGATAAATATTGCTAAAATTTCAATCGCAACAGCCCAGAATACCAAATTATCGTTTATTCCGAAGATCGTTGAATTCCGAAGGAATATAACGAAGCGAACAGGCCAGAATAGACCCACAGTTGGCATGCCTTGATAAAGAGAAGAAATACAAGAGGAATATTCAACCAGGTAAAGAGATGTTCCCACAGCAGAGCTCGCACTGACCTTTTGAAAAGTGGGATCCCAAGACCCCATCAGTATTGAAAATATGGGTCAAGTTTTTAAAAAATGGGGACTTTTTTTTTGGGGGGGGGGGATGTAACTGCTAATATTTTCCACAAACACAAAAAGTTTTTCATGAATTCTTTTTGCATTTTGAAAAAAAAAAAAAAAAAAAATTGTCATAGGAAATCAACACTTAACTCTGTTAAATATGCGTTTGATCATGTTCATGTAGTTAAAACAGTACATTACTAAATAAAATTAATAAAAAGCGCAAAGAAAATTATTTAATGAATTTGAAAGAAGTTTTAAAGAAGTAAAAATTATGGAAATTTTGACGACAGCAATAGACTTGGAGCAAGATTAATAAAAATAATCCTTTAAAAAAAAAAAAAGTCTCTTATTAAAGGAACTTACATTTACCAGGTAATTTTCTTCTTAAAGACACTTAAAAAAAAAAAAGTATAAGACCCATAATTTCGGAATTTTCTGTATTTTTTTTTAAATTTTATTATTGATTTGTTGAATTATAAAACACAACTCACTAACAATAGAACATACATAAAGAAAAAATTATTATTTTTGTTTTTATAATAAAATAAAAGCTAATATTTTAGATGTGTTATTTAATATTCATTTTAACACTATCATTATGCAAAAATAATTTGTATTAAATTTCATACATAAGCTTTTGTTTTTTTAGTAGTAGTAGTAGTTTTTGTTTCTGAAACAGTTCCTGAATCCAATACCCTTTATTTCTATTGAATCTAGCAGGAAAAAAGAAAAAAAAAAAAAAAAAAAAAAAAAAAAAACTGCAATAATACATATATATTAACATGCACATTTAATTGAAAATTGTCCATCGTATCATCTAAATATTATTTACGAAAGAAAAGTGCTTTGAAAAATAAGTTTAATTGGGCCTAGAAGCGGCGATAAGTGAACAAAAATTTGCATCTGCAGTCCTGTCTTCTCCTTCACCCCCCTCCTATATGCATGCTGGCCAAGGCTGTTTGTTTAACCCCTCTTTCATCTTCGGAAGTTTGGAGCGTATTTCTTCTTCTTCATCCTCAGTCTCTGTACGCACTTTCATGCAGATTTCGTTTCAGAAACTTTCCTCAGCCAGCATGCCTTAGCTGCTCGCCGCCATCCCGTCAGCGCCATTGTTCATAGCTGTCGCGTTATCGATGGCGCTAAATGTACTGGTGACTGGATCATAAAAGCAAAGGTGGTTGCAAAACCCGGGATTCCGGAAATTTTCCAGACAATAAAACACCTTTGATCAGACAAAAATTAATTCTACTTTATTTTCTGATTTTTGAAATATATAATAAAAGGCTTGGTTCACTTGGACATTTTTCCTTCTATTCTCTTTTTCTTTTTTTTTCAAAGTGAAGTACTGGTTTTTAAATACAAAATGTTTTTAGAATCGGAAGGGAAAAAAAAATTGAAATGATTCCGGATTTTGGAATTCCAGATAATCAGTACTAATTGTATTTTGAAATTTATTCAAAAGTGCATTTATTTACTTTTTTTTTCTTCCCCATGAAATAACTTTTGCTAATATTGCATATTCTGATGAGATTGGTTCTCCTAACTAAATAAACAAACAAATCCCCCCCCCCCCCCAAAAAAAAAAAAAAAAAAAAAAATTGCAACTCCAGTCTATAACACTTTATGCCGATACCGGATTTTGGTTACTTCGCACGTGCTCCGTCAGACAGAACACGCAAGGAAAGGGACAAAAATGACGTCATCGTTTTAACAACTGGAGCAGACGCAGCTATATGGGCTGGGCGATTTCTTTGTTTTTAAAGGAGGAAACAAGAATCTTTCTCCCATTCTTCTAAATTTAGAGCTAAATAGCCAGGAAAATAAATTGCTGAAACAAAATAAAAAAATAAACGAAATTAAAAGAAAATTTGCTGTTTTTAGAATAAAGCATATTTTTGAAAGAAAAAAAAGGGAAAAATTGTGGGTCCTCGGGACACCTGATTTTTTAAATTCTGCGTCCCTTCCATTAAAATTGGGGTCAATGGTGCGCTATAGCGCACCAACGCGAGCCCTGCCACAGGTCGCAATGCAACAAAAAATGTTACTTTAGAGTGAAAATTTTAATGTTTTTTAACTTTTTAGTTTTTTAAATATCTTTAATTTTAATAAACTGTTCATTACATGAAGACTATATTAATTAACTAAATGATAAAACCTTTACATACTTCATGTTCTGTAGGCTGTAACACATTTTCGCTGGGGCACCCCAGCTTACTCATCGGCACTTGCGGTGTCAGAAGTTCTGCATGTGTGGCTTCTGTTGTTTACTTCTCTTTTAAAGATGCTTCGCCACTCACTGCCTATAAGCCATGCCGCATCATTGCCATTGCAAGAATTACTAAAGTTGATGATTTCGATGGCTTCACAATATGCAGCATATTTATGGTTATGGTAATTTGCAGGTTGGTTGTGGGTTTAAGGCCGATTGACTCCGTACGTGTCCTAGGCCTATAGGGGGAATGCCCTCCATGGGGGTCTTTCTAAGGGGTCCTAGCCCGTATTTACGCGAGTTTCCGTAATTTGCAGGTTTTGTAACGTTCTCGAAATGAATGTTTATGTTTTCTTCCTGGTTAGCTTTAGGTAACGTGGTGGTAATTTTGCCTGTAGCTATATTGTGGCTATGTTCTTTGATCCTAGTTTTGATTTTTGATTTTCCAATATAACATTTACTATTGCCTTAGTTGTTTGTGTACGGAATTTTATAAATACCTGCGGTTTCTAAAGGATGGATGGGATCTTTGTCATTTCTTATAATTTGGAATATATTAGGATTGGGTTTGATAGGGATTTTAATATTATTTTTAGCAGTGATATTTTTAATTTTCCATGATGCTCCACGATCATATGGGATCAAAGTTGTGAAGCTGAGGGTTTTTTTTTTTGATAAACCCGAATATTGTTGAGGATTTTAATTCGTTTTTTACATTTTATTAACTAAATATTCAGGGTAACCGACTTTTTTGGTGTATTGTTTAATAGCAGCTAATTCATTTTTAAAATCTTTAGATTCATTACAGATTGTTATGGCTCTATTAATATAAGCTTGTACAACACTTGTAAGCTTGTATACAAAGTCAGTGCTATACAAGCTTATATTAATAGAGCCATAACAGTCTGTAATGAACCTAAAGATTTAAAAAAATAAATTAGCTACTATTAAACAATACACCAAAAAAGCCAGTTACCCTGAATATTTAGTTAATAAAATGTACAAAAAATGAATTAAAGCCCTCTACAGTATTCCTGTTTATAAAAGAAAACCCCTCAGCTTCACAACTTCGATCCCATATGATTTGTGGAGCATCATGCTAAATTAAAAATATCGCCGCTAAAAATAATATTAAAATCCCTATCAAACCCAATCCTAATATAATCCAAATTATAAGAAATGACAAAGGATCCCATCCATCTTTTAGAAACCGCAGGTATTTATACAATTCCGTACACAGACAACTAAGGTAATAGTAAATGTTATATTGGAAAATCAAAAATAAAAACTAGGATCAAAGAACATAGCCACAATATAGCTACAAGCAAAATTACCATCTAGTTAACTAAAGTTAACCAGGAAGACAGCATAAATATTTATTTCGAGAACATTACAAAAATTGCGAATTACCATAACCAAAAATACGCTGCATACCGCAAAGCCATCGAAATCATGAACTTTAGTAATTCTTGCAATGGCAACGATGCAGCAGGGCTTGATAGCCAGTGGCGAAGCATCCTTAAAAGAGAAGTAAACAACAAAAGCCAAACGTGCAGAACTTCTGACACCGCAAGTGTTGGTGAGCAAGCTAGGGTGCCCCAGCAAAAACATGTAACGGCCTACAGAACATGAAGTATGTAAAGGTTTTATCATTTAGTTAATTATGTTTAATTTTACTTATCTTTGGATTTTAATGAAAATATGTTAAATTATTTGATCAAATAAGATGATGATATGGACAGGAAAATAAATACCACAAAATGACTAAAATAATTAAATTCCTTACACTTGTATTTTCACCCTTACTAAATCATTCTATATAAATTGATTCATATTAATTTCTTACCAAAATTTCACATTATCTATATGTAGATAATATTTCGATTCTGAATTTAAATTTCAAATTCATTTAAATATAGTTATAAAAGTAAGAATGTAAACAAACACCCAGACAAACAAATGCTTATAAATTTTACTTTACAATAATAATAATAAATAAATAAAATTAGTGTCCCCCCCCCCCCCCCCCAAAAAAAAAAAAGAAAGAGAGAGAGAGGAATGCTTACAAATTGTTACTTTTTAAAATTTAAATATGACAATATTAGGTCGTTGCAAAAGTTCGTGCGGATGCAGATCATTTTATTGCCTCTAAAGACAAGAGCTTCTATCGCCGTGGTGTACATTTGTTACCCGAAAAATGGGCAAAGGTTGTAGAAAGTAACGGAGAGTATTTTGACTAAAAATTGTCATTTGATTTGATGTATTTTTATGAAATGAAGCAATAAAAAACCGCATGAATTTATGCAAAGATCTAATATTTCTAGCTTGTAAGGCAAACAGAAAAGACATTTTATACATAAATAATTAAATTCCTGCACTAACATAAAATAAAATACTTCTGAATAATACATACTGCTCCTTTACAATAAAGTTTTATTTTCCCATTAGGTGCTCTGACAATTACTGACATCCTTTTTCTGTCACTAAAGAATAAAACAAATGAATCATAAATAAAATGCAAAACACATACATATATATTTGAAAATTTTAACAAAATAATTAGGCAACATTTACCTGGTAAATTCTAGAACATTTAATATTTCATATCTTTCTTCAGTATTCAACTGTAAAATACAATTATTAAAATTTTATGAATACAGAAAAATTAATATAATTAAAAAAACTAAATATAATCAATTATAGCAAAATTTGAAAAAATGAAAAGACTGTCTCTTTAAAAAAAAAAAAAAAAAAAACACTGAAAAATATTATAGAAAAATCTTTTAACAATTTAACGTTGATTGCTTTTGCAATGAAACCAAACATTTGACATTATTTAATATATTTTATACAAGATTTTTTTATTATGCTTTCCTTCTATTAAACTTATTATTCCACATGAAGCCTTAATTAATTAAAACAAGAAAGAAAAACCCTTAAGTGGATATTTATATTGTCTTCCTGATTGGCTTTCATTAACGCGGTGGTGATTTTGTTTGTGGCTATGTCGTGGCTGTGTTCTTTGATCCTAGTTTTCATTTTTATTTTTGATTTACCAATGTAAATGTTACATATACCAGCAGTTTCTAACGGATGGATGGGATCTTTGTAATTTTTTATGATTTGATATGTATTAGGGTTAGGTTTTATAGGGTTTTTAAGATTATTTTTAGCGTCAATATTTTTAATTTTACAAGAAGCACCATAGTCATAAGGAATCAAAGTTGTGAATTTTAGGTTTTTTTTATTTTTAATAAACAGGAATATTATCACCCCCCCCCCCCCCACCCAAATTCACAACTTTGATTCCTTACAACTGTGGTGCTTCTTGTAAAATTTAAAATATTGCCGCTAAAAATAATCTTAAAATTTCTATAAAACCTAACCCTAATATATATCAAATCATAAGAAATGACAAAGATCCCATCCATCCGTTAGAAACTGCTGGTATATAGAAAATACCCTATACTGATAGTCAAGGCAATAGTAAATGTTACATTGGTAAATCAAAAAGAAAAAGAGAAACTAGAATCAAAGAACACAGCCACAACATAGCCACAAACAAAATCACCACCGTGTTAACGAAAGCCAATCAGGAAGACAATATAAATATCCACTTTGAAAACATTACGAAAATTGCAAACAACAACAAACATAATTATGCTGCATACCGCGAAGCCGTAGAAATTATTTATTCCAGTAATTCTTGGAATGGCAATAATGCGGCAGGGCTTGATAGCCAGTGGCAAAACATGCTTAAAAGAGCAGAAAGTAGAAGGAACAGCTGCAAAACTTTTGACTCCGCAAATGCCGGTGAGCAAGTCAGGGTACCCCAATGGAAATGCGTTTCAGCCTACCATGAAGTATGAAAAGGTTTTTTTTTCCTTCTTGTTTTAATGTTTTCCTTCTTTTGACTGATTTTCAAACAATTGAATTTTTCTGTTCGATAAGCAGTAATCCTTCTCTGAAATTTAATAAATGATAAATAAAATTTAAAATATAATGAAGCACTTTACACATAATTAATTAAATATAAAAACCTTTAAATGTACCTCATGTTACGTCATTAATATTTTCATCTGGGTGCCCAGACCTTTTTAAACGATCTTCATCTGTGCCGGATCTCTTTGAGTTGTAAATGAGCGACAGATAAATTTCTTAGATGTTAAAATTAATAGAACCGGAAACCAAATTAAAACTACTGTGTACCATAAACAAACAAATAGCAATGAAATTATACATTATAAATCTAAAACACCTTTCCATTACAAAATTAATGCCGTTAGTTCATATATAAATCATGCAATATTAATATGTAATGACCCTACCGATCTAAATAATGAATTTAATTTAATTAAAGAATTCACTAAAAAAGCAGGTTACCCTAACAAAATTATTAAAAAACTAATTTAAACCAGAGTAAAAGCCAGTAACTGTATACCTAATTTTCAAAAAACCCCTTTTAAAATTCACCTCTTCCATACCTTACGATCGCGGAGCATCGAATAAAATTAAAAGCACTGCAAATAAAATCGGCGTAAATATCCCTATAAAACCTAACCCGAATATTTTTCAACTAATACGTAATGACAAAGACCCCATCCCCCCTTTGGAAACTGCCGGAATTTATCAAATACCGTACACAAATAACCAAGACAATAAACCAGGTTCATACATCGCTGTAACGAAAAGAAAGATTAAAACCAGACTCAAAGAACATAAAAATGATATCAAAACAGTAAAAATAAATACAGCTTTAGCTAAAACTTTCGATAATGAAGAAATTATAATAAATTTTGAAAAAACTAAAAAGATAGCTAACTACAATAACTATAATTACGCAATGTTTAGAGAAGCCATAGAAATCGCAACAACGCCGGATGTGTGCAATGACAGTGACGCAATGGCTCCTAACCGGATGTGGAATCAACTTATGGAATCCATAAAAGACCACAACTCTAAGAGATCTGGCACAGATGAAGATCGTTTGAAAAGGTCTGGGCGCCAAGATGAAAATATTAACGACGTAACATGAGGTACATTTAAAGGTTTTTATACTTAATTAATTATTGATAAATGATGTTTCACTTAGTAGGTGTGTGAATGTTGCTTTGATGATGCAATCGTGCCATGTTATTTCACATGATGAAGAGCCGTGTTATTATTTTGAAATGAAACAAGTGCTGTGAGTTTTTTCAATTTATAATATTTATTTACAAAGTTACTTATTTATTAAACATTATTTTAATTTAATCAGGTCAACATACAGACTGACCAAAAATTTCTTGAAAATTAAAAATGATAATATTAAAATTCTAATAAGAGTAGTATTTATTTAAATTCTAAAACATCATAAAATAAATACAAGCACTACCAATTTTGAAAAGATGTGGCCTTTCTCCAGTTTTGCTTTTGTCTCCAAGGCACAAGTTTTTTGCACTTTCAAAATCGTTAGTACTTGTATTTGTTTTATAGTGTATGAAGAAGTTTTAAGGTTTAAATATTTATTGTATACCAGTTTTTTAATTTATCATTAAATGATAAGGATAATATTTAAACTCAAAAAACTTCTTCACACACCATAAAATTAATAGAAGCACTACTGGTTTCGAAAGGATGTGGCGTTTCTTCTTCAGGTGCAAAATATGTGTTACTGCCTTGGAGGCAAAAGCATGCAATCATAAGAGTAGTGGTTCTTTTATAATAATTTATTTATTTTAATTTTTACCATTTACCACTACTTCTTGAGACTTAGTTTCATCTCTCCACTGATACATCCTCAATCCTAGATGATTTGTTAACTGGTGATACTTCCTCTTCTCTTTCTTAGTGCGATATGCATATCTAACCTCGTGCCCATATGATTGTATACGTTTTCGTGCGTCAGTATTTCTAAAGAGTCCCGATGAAAGACGTAACTACAGTCAAACCTCGTTAACATGAATCTCAAAAAAAAAAGCTCATGTTATCAGAAACTAATCATCATATAACTAAAGTAATCTTCATTTTGACAGTGACTATGGAAACAGTTCATGTTAAAAATAATTCATATTAAGCATGTTCACATTAATGAGATTTGACTGCATTGATAATACAGTTAGCTAGTTTATTTTTTTCAAAATTTACTTTTATATTTTGTGTTTTATTCACCTGAGCTATGGCTGTACTTTCTTTGTTTAATTTCATATCTTTTATATGTTCTTCGATTCTTTTGCTAATTTTCTTTTTTATAATGCCCCAATAGTAACCAGTTTTATTGCTTTCAAATGTGTTATATGTTATTCAATATTTTCCTGCTGTTTCTTCATGTGGAATTCTATTTTTATCTGTTCTTATTCATTGGCATATATTTGGATTTGTCTTTATGGAAATACATAATTCTGTTGCTTTTTTTGTTAATATTATAAATATTTAAAATTAAATTTTACTATAAATCATCACAGATACCATATTTTAGCAAAATAAAATGCTTTATCATAATTATATCAAATCTCTATTTTAATTTATTCTTTCAATTTCAAATTTTTATTTTAATATTTAGTAACCTTGGTAATTCTTTGGCAATTTTCTTTAAATAATTTATTTATTTATTTAATTTTATTTTTTCAACTAATGAAACATACTTAATATGATCGAAATATTATTTTTTTATATTTTGCAAATAAGCAATAACATTAATTATCAATTAATATATATATATATATATTTAATTGGTGTTTATAATAACTTACAGCTTTGATAATTACATGCTGAGGTGTCCTTGTGGTAAAGATAAATCCAAGTTGTTTGGCACCTTTAACTAAAGCTCCTTCATCTATAAAATATATAAACTCGTATGTGTATTATATAATATAAATTAACAAAAATTCTTACATATTCTTAAACAATATCAAATGAGTTAATATATGAAAACTAATGAAGTAGATAAATAAAATCCTGATATAAAATTAGATTAACGAAATTGTGATTAGTGAGATTATTATTACAAAAGATAATACAAATAATAATCAGGAACTATTTCAAACAGCCATAAAAAAAAAAAAAAGATTTTTTACTACCTTCACAATTTTTGCCTTTCATTATAATCATAGTATAATTTGACAAAAGCCTGGAGAAAAGAAAAAAAAAAAAGTAATTTTATTCATTTAGAAAATATCCTTCTTCTACTCATACATTCCTCAAATGCTAACACCAGTATTTCTCTTTTATTCATGTGTAGCTGATACATCAGCACTTTTTCTTCACCAAAAATCTTTTTCCATGTATGCCATACTTTTCACAAAAACATAACTTGCTTCATATTTCTGTATTTTTATAGCCTTTAAAAGTTTTTTGGTATTACTGCATAATGTAAGATTTGAAATAGGCAGATTTTTTTTTTTTTTTTTTTTTTAGGACTGAGGGCCTATTAGTCTCAATCTGGGATTTTTGCGTTGTCGATTTCGATAGCTAAAATTTATCGAAAATATAATTGAATAATTTGAAAGCGATGTTATAATTTGAAAAAAGAAAAAAAAAAAAAAAAAACTAATAGTCCTCCGTCCTAAACTAAATTCTGCTTTTGCCAGAATTTCATCAAAATTTTTTATTATTATTATTGAAAGAAAAAGAAAAGAAAATTAATAATAATCAGTATCGTTACAAGCGATATCGAAAAAGTTTTTTTTAAATAATTTTGAATTAGGAAATAAAAAGTGCACGTGAAATAATATGAAATAAAAATAAGTAAAAAAATGAATTTAATGTTTTTGTTTTTCGGGGGCTGCACATGCATATAAAAAATGCGTATTAAAACGAGTCGAAGAAGGAAGCGAAATAAGTATTGAGTTATATTACGATAAATACGATATATAATATGATACGATATATTAGACCTATCGTCCAGGGTTAGTAGGCATTTTCGTTGAAAGAAATAGTTTGTTCGTTCGGTGCAACTTGCAAATTAGTGAGGTACAACTTTCACATTAGTCCCTTGAGGTACAACTTTCACTTTAGTCCCGTCAGGTACAACTTGCACATTAGTCTCCTTTAAATATAGTGATTTTTTTTTTAATTTTCTACCAATTATTATTATTATTATTATTATTTTATCCAAGTGCATATTGTCTCGGAAACCTTTGGACAGCCCCTACCTGCCTGGTCTCAGCCAAGCTTAATGGGTTTGATGCTGAAGTGCTTAACCCTTTCACAGCGTGCAGCCTCAAATGACATTTTTACTTAAAATATAATTTTATTGTCTAAAACAATAATCTTACTGACTACTTCAGCTTCATGATTTCAAGATACAATTTTACATCTCACACAATTTGGAGAGAGATTTCTTGCTTTACACAAATCAGTCTCAAACCGTTTCAAAGGTGTCTATGTGAGTTACAAAAATCCGGTTCAAATGCTTAGAGGGATATTAGTTTCTAAGGTGCAGTTGTTTCTATACAGGATTATATTAGATCCCCCAGAGAATTTCAAAATTTTATACTTTTTTTTAAAGAATGGAAACTAATGAAGAAGCAGCAATATAAAATTTTTTCACTACCTCTGCCTGCTTCTCCCAACATTAAATGTTTCTATGATAATTTATTTCTATCAATGAAATTTTTTTTTTTTTTTTTTTCCTTTCCACTGTTGTTAAAACAAAGGAATCAAATTTCAAATTTGAATTAATACAGACTAGAAGTTTGATAATAAGGACCTATTTATCTCAAAATGTAATAGCACTAGAAGCTAAGAGATGACTGTATTAATAAAATTTACTAAATTTGTGGCAAAGCAAGATAAAATGAGATTGTATCATTAATTGTGAATTGAGGCAGGTGATAACTCTTTTCCAGTTGTCTCAGTGTGAATGTAAAGAATAAGTTAATTATTTTGACAGGTCTCTTAGCAATAATTACTATACCAGTTTCTTAAAATCTCTACGTTACAGTTTTAGTTTGGAACCAACCTTGGCATTAAATTTTTTTTTTTTTACCATTTTGGCAAATGAATTAAAATGGCTATTGCAATTGCATAAGTACAGAATTTGGCAAGAAACTTTTTGTGCCAAATTTCAAATTTTGGTAAGAGGGTTTTACATTAAAGCTGTTCCATTCATTCCCCATGTTTTTTTTTTAATTTAATTTTAAATATATATATTTTTTAATTTGATGCAAAAGGGATTTTTATTTATTTATTATTTTTTTCTTTTAAGGACTGAGGAACTATCAGTCTCAACCTGGGATTTTTGCGGTGTCATTTTTCGATAGTTGGACATTTATCGAAATCTAAAATTTATCGAAAATATAATTGAATAATTAGAAAGTGATGTTATAATTTGAAAAAAAAAAAAAAAAAAAAAAAAAAACTAATAGTCCTCCGTCCTAAACTAAATTCTGCTTTTGCCAGAATTTCATCAAAATCATTTTTTTTTTTGGAAAGAAAAAGAAAAGAAAATTAATAATAATCAGTATCAAAATGAACACTATCGAAAAAGTTTTTTAAAAATAATTTTGAATTAGGAAATAAAAAGTGTGCGTGCAAAATGAAATAAAAATAAGTAAAAAAATGAATTTAAAGATTAAATTTTTATATAAAACATGATCGCATGCTATCTTAAAAAAGCAGATGTAAAATTTAAAGTTTATGTGGTGTGTGTGGCATCTATAAAAATTGTTTTAAGAAATAGAATAGAATAAAGAAAGCAACGATGTTGGTTGCACTTTGTTATATAGTTTGAATCTTTTAATTTTATAGAAGTAATATCTACCGAAAATAATTTCTTATGTTAAAACTATAGGGAATTGCTATGCAAGCACAAGCAATGCTACTTTTTTTTTTTTAAAGGACTGAGGACTATTAGTCTCAATCTGCGGATTTTTACGATACCAGTTTTACGATAGTTAGACATTTGTCAAAATCTAAAATTTATGAAAAATATAATTGAATAATTTAAAAGCAATGTTATAATTTGGAAAAAAAAAAAAAAAAAAAACTAATAGCTCTCTGTCCTAAACTAAATTCTAGTTTTGCCAGAATTTCATCAAAATCATTTTTTTTTTTTTTTTAAACTGGTTTAAATGTACAAAAAGGGTTTAATTTTTTTTTTTTTTTTTTTTTTTTTTTGGTTCCTTAATTTAAATAAAAGAAAATTGTTGCACGTTAATTTTTTTTCAGCATAAAAATACACATATTTCCTTTGATGTTGGGGGGAAAAAAAGAATGCACATTTATTTACTTATTTTTTGGCATGAACTTATTTTTCCTTTAAAATAATTTTAAAAATAAAATTAGAGTTTTATTTAAATATTTTTTAACCCCCACCCCCCCTTTTTTTTTCATATTTGAAATGTGTGCTGATTAATTTATTATTCCTTTTTTGTGTGCGCGTTGGGGGGGGGGGCAACAGCTTACTTTTTCTTTTTTAATAATTTTCTAGTTAAAATGGGGTTTTTGTTTAATATATTTTGAGCCAATTATCCAATTGAACTAAAAAACACAGTGTTGGCTAGATTTTGTCTTGATTAATAACTGTATCGATTTTCATAATGATCAGTTGAACCGTGTAGCTTTGTACAGCAAATTAAAAAATGACATATTCAAGGTGAAAAACAGAAATGATACATAAATTTTAATGTAAATGTCTGAGCGAAAGCAATAGTCTTGTCAAACTAATGAATACTAACGAAGTATTTATTGTAAGCATACTTATACCAAATCTTGAAACAAGTATCTGGATTTTAAATACTAAATGTTCTGTTAAGAATCTGATCTCAAAAACTTAAAAGTGCCCATTTTATTACTAGAACCTCCCTGCTCTTTTAAAACTTTGGGAAAACCCTGATACTGTATATAAATAAAGTAAAAGTACCTGGAGATGCAGCTTGATAATGTAATTCACCCGTAATCTGATCTAATTCAGGAACAACAGTATGACAAACTGCCATCAACGTCAAAAATTCTTGAGTTAAATATGCAGTATTCTGTAAATAAACCACAATATAAAAATTATGGAAGTATTTTTAAAATTAAACACAGTAGATTTGTGAATTTTTCATAAGCAAAATATTATTAAGGTATTATACGAAAATTTTCATGATATAAAGTAGTTTTGTGACTAAAATTATAATTTACTTTTGAAGATTTTTGATGGAAAAGCAAAATTAATTTTTACAAGAGTGAAAAGTGACCAGGTTTGACCCCTGCCTAGTTATTTTTTGGTGATGTAAAAACTAATTTAACTTTTCCATAACAAATCTATAATATACGTGACTGAAGCTACTATCCTAAATATGATTAAGTAATTATCTAATTTGAATGTAATATTACATATTTTACTGACTTTTAGACATATTTTATTTTAATAATCCGATTTAAATTGTAAAAAATTGAAAATAACAGAAAAGAAGAAACACTTACATTTGGCAGTGGTTTGCTTGTTTGTGGCTTAGTTGTCAAAACATCCAACAAATCTTTACCATCAAAATCCTTATCAGGAGCGCTAAGCATTGAAACAAACATATTTTAGAAAATAGTAAAAAAAAAAAAAAAAAAGTTAACTTTAATATTTGTTTAGTAATAAAGGCCAAGTTTCCTGAAACTAATGCTGAAAATTATGTTATAGCTAAAGCAACATATTGGAATAAAGAAAGAATAAATAAAACATAATTAATAGTAATTGTCTTGCGATAAATTACACATATATACTTTTTTCATAGCTTAAAAAAGCTATGAAAAGCTATTGCCTTTACTTTCCAAACAATGAGCTACAATGATAGTGGATAATAATGTCTGCATAATTCATATTTTATAGTTGATGTGATTCTCATTAGATATTGTAGCTCTATTTTGCAGCAATTATACTTATACTGCTCTAAAATGAAAGACAAAAAAAAAGTAAAATTATAAAATATATTTTCTTATACATTTTTGATGAAAAAGGCTGAATTTATATTCACATTAGTGAAAAACGACAGAGTATTGGCACACTGTGCCAATAACTTAGGTTAAATTTCTGGAACGGTCTACTTTAACTCTGGTGAACATTAATTTGGCCTTTTTGCCAAAAATATGTAGTACCAGCATGCATAATATCAAATTTAAATTCTAAATTATTCAGGAGTTATTTTTTTAATTCAATTGATTTGATCAAAATAAGAGTTAAATAATTTGTAAATATTAGTAAATCAATTTATGTGGGGACAAAAAAAAAAAAAAAAAAAAGAGAGAGAGAGAGAGAGAGAGCAATGAAATATAGAAATCCTTATATAAATATTTTCATATAAATCCTAAAACTTAAAAAAAAAATAAAAAAAAAAAATACTAACCCATATTTAGTACCAGCGACTGAACACTGTTTAAATATCATAATATTTTGAGTCAATGTTCCTGTCTTGTCAGAAAATATATACTTTACTTGGCCCAATTCTTCATTTAAATTTGATGTGCGGGCCATTGCAGGTGTATCACTTTCTTCATGATACATTTCACTATCCTAAATAAAAAATAATAAAATTTACAAAAATCAAAATTATATTAAAAAAAAAAAAAAAAAATCTTTAAATATAATCAATTATATACATTAATATCAAATTAAGATCACATTAATATTATCAAATATATCAATTAAATCAAAATTATATTATTTGATATTCCCAACACATTTCATTTATCTGAGAATATCAAATTAACATAAGTTAAAGTTAAATAATAAGATAAAACAATCAACAAAATACCTTTTATTCCTTACTAATACTTATTTATTTATAACTTTCTTACAATATTTTCAATAAACTAATTTTGAAAATGAAGTACATTAAACAACTTACTGACAATTTAAGCATAAGGAATTTAGAAGAGAGTTTTAATATACATAACATACATCAATAATGATTTAAAAAAGAAATTATATTTAAGATAAATGGGAAATTTATATTTTTTTATGATTCACATATATTGGCTTGCTCAAACTAAAAGAAATTATTAAAAGCCCTGCATTTACCCTTTTGAACCTAAAAGAGCTCACAATAAATGTATCTTGAATCGAAATTATAACCAGTAACAGCTGAACAGATTTCTATCCCTCTAGGTAAAAATCTGGAGTGATTCCACTTGACTTTCTGAACATTAAGTAATTAATGGTTCATAAGTAAATAAAAGTAAGAGAAGTCATTAAATAAACAAAAATGAAAATTATAATGTGTATATATTATATGTGTATTTTTCTCTATATACAGGGATGAGATTAGCAAAAATACAAAAAAGCTGAAACTGTATGCAAAGGCAAGACATTGAAATGAAATACCAGAATTTTGATGACAAAATCTATTATATTAGAGTAATAAATATTTATTTTAATCTTCCATGTATTTAAAAAAAAAAAAAAAAAAAAAAAAAAAAAACACATCAGAAACATAAAAAAAGCTGAAAAGCTAAATGTACAAAAAAGCTGAAAAGCTAAATGTACAAAAAAGCTGAAATCAGCTGAAAAGCTGAAAAATCTCATCCCTGTATATAGTATGTTGTTTAATTTACTGCTATTGCTCTTCAAATAATTTGAGCACATAGATCATAATAATATAAAAATTTTCATTGTATCCCTGTAAAAATCTGTAAGGGCTAGATTCACCAAAATCCATACAATACAGTTTGTGCGACAGTGACCTATAACATGTATATAAAGTTTCAGCTCAATCAGATGAAACGTTTAGATGCTATCCCATTTTATATAATTTGAGTCCATGGGCCATAATGATAAGGAATTTTTCTTTGTGTCCTTGTAAAAAAACTATAAGTGCTAGATTCACCAAAATCTATGCAGTTTATGTAATGGTGACCTATAACATGTGTATAAAATTTCTGTTCAATCAAATAAGACGTTTAGATGCTATTGTATTTCAAAAATTTGAGCCCATAGGCCTTAATGGTAAGGAATTTTTCTTTGTGTTCCTATAAAAAAAAACTATAAGTGCTAGATTTATCAAAAGCTATAGTGTTTATTTGATGGTGATTTGTGTATAAATTTTCAGATCAATCAAAAAAGGCATTTAGACGCTTTGCACTTCAAATAATTTGGCCCCATAGGCCATAATGACAAAGAATTTGTGTGCCTGTAAAAAAAAGACTATTAGTGCTAGATTCACCAAAATCAATAGAGTTTGTGCTATGGTGATTTATAACATACGTACTAACTCTCATCTTATTTGAACAAAGTGTTTAGATGCTATCATGTTCACTGACATACATACACACATACATCATCGTAAAAATAGCAAAAATGAACTCATGGGACCTCAAAACATATAAAAACAACAAAATCTCAAAATCGGATTTTTGACATGATTACAAAACTTTCCTTATATGTGTATGTTCGGAAAGTAGGGAAAAAAAAAAAAAAAAAAAAAAAAAAGGAAAATGAGAAATATGTTTCTTAATAATCAATGCAAACATTCCTGTTGCCAAGAAGAAAATGTTAAAATATCCAGTTTCATTAACTTTCACTATGTTTTGGGAAATATGACTGTTTTTATTCAAAGACTAGCGGGCTTCGCCCGCTAGCGGGTCAAATGAATAACTATAATTAATGAATCACTAACAGTAACTTTTAGTGTTAAGAAAAGAAATTTAAAAAAAATCATTTGTGATTGGGAAAAAAGTCGGCCCGGGTCCCCACTGCCTTCGGCAGCGCAGTCCCGTGCGCACTCGGCGCGCACAACTTAAGGGAAACACGCGCTGCGCACGCGTATTCCTTCCCTGACCCTTTGTACCCCCTAACAAAAAAAAGCGCACAACTTAAGGGATACACGCACTGCACGCGCGTATTCCTTCCCCGACCCTTCGTGCCCCCTAAAAAAAATCATTCCTGATCGGGTAAAAACTCACACCGGGTCCCCCTGCCTTCGGCAGCGCAGCCCCATGTGCGCTGCGCGCGCACAACTTCAAGGATGCACGCGTTCCGCGCGCGTATTCCTTCCCTGAGCCTTCGTGCCCCCTAAAAAAAAAATCATTTCTGATCGGGAAAAGACTCGCACTGGGTCCCCACTGCCTTCGGCAGCGCAGTCGCGTGCGCACGCACAGCTTAAGGGATACACGCGCTGCGCACGCGTATTCCTTCCCTGACCCTCCTTGCCCCCTAAAAAAAAATCATTTCTCATCGGGTAAAAACTCGCACCGGGTCCCCACTGCCTTCGGCAGCGCAGCCCCGTGCGCTCTGCGCATATTACAGCGCCATAAAAAAAACTGATTCAGGACACCTCAAAACGTGTAAATCAGGTGAAAACCTTTGATAATTTAAAAGAACTTTAAAATATCTTTCGAATGATGTATTAAAAATAATTTAATCATAATTATAAATTGAAATATTGAAATTTGAAAATATTACAGCGCCATCTGGCGGTACAAATTTCTGTATTCCACTGTTCAATTCCAATTCAATAAAGCTTTCCAATGATGTATTACTTATGAAATTATTTTAATTAGTAGCTGAGATACAAAAGAAAACGAATTCAGGACACCTCAAAACGTGTAAATCTGTTGAAATCTTTGAATGATATAAAAGAACTTTAAAATATCTTTCGAATGATGTACTAAAAATAATTTAATCATAATTAGAAATTGAAATATTGAAAATATTACAGCGCCAAAAAAGAAATTTGATTCAGGACACCTCAAAACGTGTAAATCTGGTGAAAACTTTCGATAATTTAAAAGAACTTTAAAATATCTTTCGAATGATGTATTAAAAATAATTTAATCATAATTAGAACTTGAAATATTGAAATTTGAAAATATAACAGCGCTATCTGGCGGTACAAATTTCTGTATTCCACTGTTCGATTCCAATTCAAAAAAGCTTTCCAATGATGTATTACTTATGAAATTATTTTAATTAGTAGCTGAGATACAAAAGAAAACGTATTCAGGACATCTCAAAACGTGAAAATCTGTTCAAAACTTTCGATAATTTAAAAGAACTTTAAAATATCTTTCGAATGATGTATTAAAAATAATTTAATCATAATTAGAAATTGAAGTATTGAAATTTGAAAATATTACAGCGGCATAAAAGAAAATTGATTCAGGACACCTCAAAACGTGTAAATCTGGTGAAAATTTTCGATAATATAAAAGAACTTTAAAATATCTTTCGAATGATGTATTAAAAATAATTTAATCATAATTAGAAATTGAAATATTAAAATTTGAAAATATTACAGAGCCATCTGGCGGTACAAATTTCTGTATTCCACTGTTCGATTCCAATTCAAAAAAGCTTTCTAATGATGTATTACTTATGAAATTATTTTAATTAGTAGCTGAGAAATTGAAATACGCATATTGCAATTTTAAATCGCAGAACCAAAACACGTGACCTCATTTATCGCTGCTTTTTTTTTTTTTTTTTTTCTTTGCTTTCGTCGAGAAAGCAGAAATCTCTCTTCGTTGAACTGGTTCCCATGGTAACGAAAAGCGGCAATGAACACGTAATAGAATCTCATCGAAGGAAGGTCGGGTATTCTATTTCAATGGGTTTCAAGCGTGAAATTAAAAAATTTATAACTTATTCAGTTTTTGAAATTTTCGCTCAATCTTTTGGGAAATTAATTATGAAAGCTAGATCTATATACAAAAAAAAAAGAAATGATTTATCTCTAAACGCTTTTGAGTTATAAAATGTTTTGCGAAAAAATCGATGTTTCGTAAAATCTAAAAATATGGATCGCTAATCCGTATTTTGTAAAAATGTTTATATGGTTCGAAAGAGGATTAAATGGCCTTTCTTTGTATACCAGTTGTTAAGAAATGGAACTTTTACTCGGTCGTACAGGGCGTTTCGAAAAAGACAATCGCGAAAAAGAAAAATTTTCGACCCTTTTTAAAACTTTTTTATAAAAATATAAAAAATCCGTATTTTTAAAAAAAAATTGTACCGTAAGAATCGGTAATAAATGCTCTTTCTTTTGGTACAGGTGTATTTTCGATATTTCCAACAGATCGGCAGCGATTGCTTTAGAAAAACCCGCGAAATTTTGTCTCTTTGCTTTTTCTTTCGAGGTAGGCTGTTCCGTAACAAAATGGCCGTCGCCCGCGATTTCGAATCGTTTTTTCGTTAGACAATGGTCGACATTTTAATTAATATCTCCGCTAATTAGGGTCGCATCGTTTAGCAAATTAGATAACCCAGATCTGCGATAAATTCTCTGTCCATCGGTACCTGTTCGAAGTCCGTGCGACCGTTAGCGGCCGAGCTTTTGCTGCGTCAAGCCGTTTCTCACAGACAGACACACACACACACACGCGTACAGATTTTAATAATATAAGGAGAAGAGATTTTAGACACGCTTTTCTGCAAAATAACAGTTTGAAGGAGAACTTTAACTTAAATAGGAGGACTATGCTCAGTTTCCCATCATATATATGCTATCATAAATTTCTAGTATAGAACATATTATATTCATGTTAAGAGAAATGAATTTGGCGGATAGCTCAACATGGTGACAGACTGAAATATCCTAACGAACAAGGTACCCACTTAAAAACATTAGATAAAAAACCTAAACATTTCTTCGTGCGTCATTTAAATTTTTCAACTGGGCACCCGGTCCTCTTCAGAACGATAACCTTCTGTGTCGAATCCAATTTTAAGATTCGGAACAGTATACATCAATTTAAATTATTTTCATTCATAAATTATCAATAGAATCTTGAAAAAATTATGATTTATACATTTATAACTATAATAAAAAATAATGAATAATGGATCTAATAATATTTCGTTACAACAGTGTGATTCTTTAACTACGATAATGGTTGAAAGGTATTTTCACTTCGAAAAGTCAGAATGGATTTATTAATTTTTAATCTGTTAACCAAAGTTATCAAGCATTAAATATATTTAGTCTCCTCGCAGGTCATGGGTAGGCCATCCCTGGTGTAGAAGAAAGTAAAAACTATAATAACATACTATTTTTCTAAAGAAAACCTTTCCTGAATAGAATCTAATATTACATTGATGTTGCAAAGAGGAAAAAACTACTCTAAATAAAATCCTTTGGGGTCTCGGTCGCCCAGTTGGTAGAGTACCAAGCTCATAATTGGAAGATTGTGAGTTCGAACTCGAGCTGGCCAAACACCATCGTGTGCACTAATGGTGGCTGTTGCACGTAAAATCTGTTCTGGCTGCAATGTCCTCCATGTCCCCAACCGAATTATACCTCTGGGGGTTACCGAAGCGGGAGGAGCTATCCTCTCCGTAGAGCATCAAAGTTGTGATGGCATGTCTCACGACCATCTTTATTGGTGCATCCTAGACTGTTGATCCATTGCGCAGCACTAGTGCGACCCATCCCACCAACCAACTAAATAAAATTTCTGGATCTTTTAAATTTTTATTTTTGAAATTGACTTATGTTGTCTTTTTACTTGCCTCAACGGCCTTTTTTTGGCAGAAGAGGGGGAGGGAAGAGATTATGGTCCACTCAAAGGGATCCTTTGATATGTTAAAAAAGACAAAGAAAATTTTGCTGAGGGTAGGCGCATCTTCACTAAGTAAATCCATTTTTAACGTGCCCTTTTGCTATAAATCTCCAAAACTGTTTCTGAGCTCAAATTTTGGCAATACAGTTTCCAAGGTGCCTCATTTGGCCACACTAGTCACATGGCTTCAGACCAGGATTATGAAATCTAATTTAATATATATATATATACATTATTTTATTTTTTCCAAATAATCTATTCTCTGCTGGTGCCTGTGTGCGCCGCACACTTTGCACACCGGGTCGGCACGCCCCTGCTCCTTGATCCAACCTTCACCGAACTCCAAATTGATTTTGCTTCTGTTCACGTTATTAAAATATTTAACTGTTAACTGTGAAATGCAAAATATTTAAAAAACTGCTCATTGAAAACGAGTAATAAAAATCCCTGATGATGCTTTGGTATTGCAAAAAGCTTCAGATAATGTTTAAAAATCTTTTAAATAAAGTTTAATTTTATGCGTTTTAAAGTGTTTTTAATCTAAATATATATATCAAAAATAATATCTGTTATTATATATGATTAAGTGATGATAATAATAAATAAACCTCCTTAAACTTCAATTTAACTCTAGGCCTGAAGTAGCAGGCCTCATATAAGAAAAAATATCACACTCCTGGTATGTAAAAATGTTATTCTCCTGGCATAATTAGCATAATTCAATATGATCAGATACTTAACACAGTTCTTTATTATTGCTTTCTTGAGTGTCTTATAAAGAGTATGTATACTCTTTTTGGATTTTTTATAAGCACTTTCCTTTTTAACTAATTAGTGATTTGAAAATATTAAATTTTTGGAGAATTATCCATATACCAAAATCTCACTGTCTGAATTGTTAATGATGACTGTGCTTTCCTTACATATACATAAAAAAATAAAACTAACATATTTTTTGCATGAAAGGTTGAATTAAATTTTAGAAAATGAAAAGCAACTGGTTAAAAATCAAATCTAAATTCTCAGCATAACGCACCAATGTTTTTCTAACTAAGCTACCTAGTTAAAATTGTACCTGCACTATATGCTCACTTGTAAGATAGAAATATTTATCTATTGTGCAAACGAAACTTCGATGACACTAGTTTAAAATAGGATACTATATCAAAAATAATGCAACTATTATCTAAGTTTCTTGTAAACACTCCTAATTTAGTGTTAACTTTACAAAATATAAATAATATGGAGAATTAAGTCCAATGAAAATTATCAAAGCAAAAGAATAATTTTCTTTCAATGTTATAAGAAAAATATGTTTTATTCAGAGTGAACTAAACCATTTCTGTTAGTAAAAATTTAACAGTTGATGTAAAATCCAACATTAAGGAACATTAAACACAAAGTGTTTCAAAAGAGTGCATCTTTTTTCATCAGGAAGGTACATAGGAAAACATGTCCTGTCACTGCAAATGCAGAAAGCAGACCTTTAACCCATCAGAAAGTCAACACTTCATCATAATTAGGCTAAATTAAAACTTTAATTTTAACTTAACATACGTTTTAATATCTATTTGGATAACTGAATATTAATCTTTTTAAAGATTGTAAACAAAAATTATTTTTTTACCATGTTGATAAAAATGGCTTGGATGTATCTTACTAACTCCAAGGTCACTTGAAGACTTATTGGTATCAGATTATTATATAAGATAATGAAGGTCAAAAAAGTATAGCCAAAGTTTGAGCTGCTGAGATCTAGAACGAGAAAAATAATTTATCAAAAATTTCAATCAATAAAAAATGTAGAAAAATTTCATAAAAGTTTGACTACAAAATCTGTAAAATGCAAATAAACATTGATAACACCAGTTGTGGTTTATAACATCAACAACAAACTTTTGCTGGAGTGTCGCATGTTGCAGTTTTTCAAAAAAATTTTGTTGGAGTGTCGCATGGAATTTTCATTACAAGATAGGTTACACACAAAAATTTACAAGAGGGAATATATCTGTAAAATTACAAATTTTGTAAAATTAAAATGAGTAAATTTATGCATTACATGCATAAATTAATATTATCAAAGGTTTTCTTCACCCAAAGGAGAAAACATACAAAATGAAATGATAAAACATTCATTATAGCAGTATTTTTTGATAAAACTTGAGATAACTCAAAGTAACAAGGCATTAACTTAAATACAATATTAAGAAGACATTTCTTTTCTCCTTCTTATAAAAATTTTCATTTTTGTATCAATAATAACTTATTATTAACATACTCTTAGTATAGTTAATGAAAAGATTAAATATTAATATGAAATTATATTTGCATAGAATAAATGTATAAATTTAATTAAATTGCTTTAAAAGAGACAGTTATGATGGAGTTTCCCTGCATCAAATCAAAATTTTAATAAAACAAAAATTTCTGCAAAAATTTTTATGAATCTCTGAGGTCATTATGCAGAAAAAGTGTTTCCATATGTAGAAAAAAAGTTTTGATGTATTATTATTATAATTATTACTTTCTCTTACCCATAAGGAAGAGAAAGTATTGTTTTGGGGACAAATTTTCGAAATTGAGTTTTTGTTATATTTACACATTTTGAGGTCCTCTGAATCCAAAAATCATGTTTTTAGCGGCTGGTCTGTGTGTGTGTCTGTTATCACCATATCTCAAAAACAAATTATAGCAGAAACTTCAAACTTGATATTCTAAATGTGTATCACATGGGAATGCGACACTAAACTTTTTGTTGAGATGAAGCAAATGGTTTGCATACAGGGACACCCAAGAGAATTCAATGACATTACATCTATGGGGGAAATTGCAAGTAAGTAGAATTTAACATCTATAGACTGCATTAAACCAAATGAAACAAATATATATATATTATATGCATAAAAACATGTTTCACATGTAGAATACAGTATGGAAATCTATCCCTGTTCGTTTACAGGGCTCAACAAAAAAGTAGATTATAGTGTGACAATTGCTTGAAAATTGATGACAGTGTGTTTCAGTTTTGCTGAGTGTTTTTAATATAGGATTATATTTATGTGTACCATGGGGTGTGTCCACAACCTTCAGAAGATATACAATATTTAAGCCATAACATTCTTTTTTATTGTTAGTGAAAGTGCTTTACTATGATATTTTACCATGTCCAGAAAAGCTGCTCAGGTTTGAAATTAATTCTTAATAGCCGTATGGTAAATAATGTATTTTTTTAAGTTAAATATTTACTGCTTGGTTTTTTGTATATTTACTTGTTTTGAAGCTTCCTGAATACTGAAGTCAAATTTTTAACGTTTGATATTTGTCTGTCTCTTAGAGTAACTTAAAAACAAATAATTTCAGTTAATTCAAATGCTGTATTTTGAAGTTAATACATTTGTTACTAGGGAAGTTTGATCAACATCGATAAGTTTCAAGGAATGCTGTGTGTGGAAGTTTTCTGGATAATTTTAAGTGAATTTTTGAAGTTAATAACAGATTTGAATTGCATATAAACGTACAGTCGGAAAAAAAAAAAAGCCCCCCCCCCACATAATTTTGCCATAAGTTGTTGTAGAAACATGTGGTTGGTACCAATCGATTTGTAATAATGTCTAGTTTATAATGGTATAGTTAGATTTTGCTTAAGGGGTCGTCTACATATTAAAACTGGCATCAACTTCATTTTTTCAATAGTAACCCCCATTTTTTATAATTTATTTGGATCAAATCATCACGGAAAATGGTATAGTTTATATATTTTGCTCAATTTTTCACAGAGTTATAAGCTGTCAAAATATGAGGGTGCTAATGTTAAATGAATGTGAGAAACATTAATTCATATCTTCCAAAATAATTTTGATATTCAAATTCTGTTTTTTTTTTTTTTTTATATGATAGAATGAAGTGACCCAAACATATTTTATGCATATTTTTGATAAAAAAAAACATTTTTTAATTATGAAAATTATTAATATTTTCATATTTGAAAAAATTATGAATTATGACCTATGTTAATTTTTGCTTGAATAGAACGGGCATCATCAAAAACATGGGTTTCCAAATTTACAGCTCGTACTTAACATTATTTTTTGAGTTACAGTGATGTTTCATTTTTTATTGCTGTTAGGGGGCCGTCACTTATAATAATTTGTATCCTCTGTGAGTAAATATCTATATATATTTTGACGAAAAACTATTTTAATTTATCTTAATGTTATTCTAATTGTTTTCTAAGCAACATATCGATGTTTATGATACAAATTGGATTATTTTTCATAAAATTATCGCAATGCAAGCGAGATATTGCAAAAGAATTCCAAAACAAATGAAGCCCCGCCTCTATATTGCGGAAACAATATTAAAAAACTAGTTTGCGTATTCGTATACGACTTTGTATGTGACGCTGGTATGCATAAATGTCAATGGCATTTACTACATCAAATGCTGAAGACAAAATTTAAATGATTTAATTGGAAGTATGTAAAATAATTTTGTTTTATAATGTAAAGTTTTAGAAAAATTGTGTAAAGGCATGGCTTCCGTTGCAAAGAGGAGTATACTCGATTCTGAAATGTTAAGTCTTTGTTCTTAAATATTACATAACTTTTCCTAGTTTCTCACTGCTAAAATTCTATTTTATCCCTTTTGTCTTTTGTTTTTAACTTGAATATTCTAGGATTTGTGCACCTCAAGTTAAATATCATGATTTAGAAAACACGGTAAGACGAGGATTATTATTTGAAAGAGCAATATGCAGTGAACAATACTTTTTTCCCCCCTTTTTTTAAATTAATATAATTAATATTTATTAATTTTTATCAATTTTTTAAAAAAAAATTTCTGTTTTAATCTTCTTGTGACATTTTTGCATTCGTTTACTCTACCGTTTATGCTATTTAAATTTTATCGTATAACGTAACATAATAAAATATAAAATTTTATTATTATTTATTTTTAAATCTATTATTGAAACTAAGCGCAATATTATTTACTTTCGATTATTCTAATCACGGCGTAAAACTGGTGTCACATTTAACATGGAAAAAGAATTTAAAACAAAGTAATATGTCTTATTACTTTTAAAGATATAGATTTTTTACACATTTAAAATTAAGAATTCAAGTACAGTAGACGACTGCAAAGCGGGGAATATTCATTCTAGGAAATAGGAAACTGTTTTTTCTTAATCCATATTTATTTTCATATGAATATACATAATAATCATACTCTTTCTAGTGAAAGTATTTGTATTCATACTATTTTTTTTATATAAATATGAATATAAGGAATATTCTTAAGAAATATCGTAACACACAAATTGTGAAAGAAACGCCCACTGGAGAAGTTACAGATTTCCAAGTGACGTGAAACCACGTCAGCGGTCGCAAAAATGTTAAATATCCTTTCTCAAATTTTAGTTTAAATCTTGTTATCTATATTTTTGTATATTACCTATTGTTGGTTTGTACGCCTAAAATTAAATGTAAAATTTTATAATAACACTTTCATGTGGGGCTGACTATATAAAATAAAAATATACCCAACAAGAAGTAGATAATTATTTTGCTTAAATATTAAACACTTTTTTTTTTTTAATTGCTATTAATATTATTATCATTATTACTATTATTCTTTTACCTTGGTATCTAGGTTTTTGTAATTGAACATTGTAGTGTTCATATGATTCAAGCTATTTAATTTTCTTTGTATGAAGTGATGTATTTAACTATTCAATGTTTAATAAATAGAAACCAATAAAATTTTTTTAGTTTATAAACTAACACAGAAAGTTCTGTGAATTAGAATCGTTTTTTAATTTTATAATTAACACTTTATGCCTGTTTAAATTTATGCCTGTTTTAATATGTAGATGACCCCTTAAGCAAAATCTAACTACACCATTAAAAACTAGACGTTATTACAGATCGATAGGTACCAGCTTCATGTTTCTTACACTCCTTTACACTCATTACAATCCTTTACACTCCAATTTGATTTAAATAAATATTCACGGTTGATGAATTCATGAATAAAAATTTCTAAATTAAAATTTCGTGGTCTTTGGAGTTGTGCTACGATTATTATTGTCTCACCTGATATATCTGTGTTTGCAGACTCGGTGACTTTGCCAACGAATATTATGCGAGAAGTGCCTAGCTGGTTGTCAGCCAGGGTAGCTCAGTGGTAGAGCATTCGTGCGTTAAGCGGAGGTGCCCGGGTTCGATTCCCGGCTCTGGTATTTTTCGCATAGTTGGTAATAAATAAAAATATCAACCTTTACACTCCAATTTGATTTAAATAAATATTCACGGTTGATGAATTCATGAATAAAAATTTCTAAAGTATCAAACCTTTTTTTTTTTTCTTGCATAAATCAATGAAGTGAGAGAGACTTTCTTCAGTGTAGGTGTAGATGGGACACTCATGCGCAGTCATGAATATTTTCTCGCCCACAGAAAGTGTCAGTAGTTGGCAGTCAGCCAATAAATGAAGACATGCAGTGAGCGATTGACAGATTTTAGTTTTAGTAAAATGAGAGAAACACTTAAACAGCGATAGCACATCAAATTTAACAAAAAGTTTGCCGATACCCAAAAGGAAACCATTTGTAAGATTCAACAAGCTGTCAGGACAATGCCACCTCATGCAAAAAAAGAGTGGTACAAATGCTTCAAAGATGGCAGCACATCAGTGGACATGTTGACCATTTTCCTTGACTTCTGCAGAGTGATACATCATGAGTACACACTACAAGGCCAAACTATCACAAAGGAGTACTACCAGGAGGTCCTGCGTTGCCTTCATGATGCTGTGCGGTGCAAACGGCCAGATTTGTGGGCAATGAAAATTTGGAAGCTCCATCATGATAACGTGTCTGTCCATTCTGCACATTTGATTCAGACTGTCATCACCAAACACAACATTCCTGTGGTTCGTTAAGCTCCCTACTCACCCGACATGGCTCCCTGTGACTTTTGGCTATTTCCCTAGCAGAAAATTCCACTAAAAGCATCCCGATTTGAGTCAAGAGAAGACACCATGCAAAATACGTCATGGTTGCTAACCATTCTAAAAACTGTGCTCCTCAGCTGTTTCCAACAATGACAGGAGCGATGGGCGAAGTGTGTGTATTACCAAGGTGACTACCTTGAAGGGGATTTGTGTTTTGGATTTTGAAATCAATAAATGTATTTTTTCCAACTAAAGGTTCGATACTTTTTGAACGCACTACGTATATGCTTTACAAATAATATGAACTAGCACTCAAGTAATATCTTGTTACTTTTTATACAATGTCTTTAAAATTTGGATTTGTATTAAACCACACTTTTTTTTTTAATGATGACACATGTACACAATAATTTTGATCAGTGAATTCTAATAAGTAATCTAAAACACAATGAAATGCTTTAAACTTTTTGCATTAAGAAGAAAAAGGTTTATCTTATTTTGTTTAACCCAATCGCATCAAATAACAAGCAGTAAATTAATGAAGTTGCAATGGTATTTAAATCGGAAGATGAGCTGAACCTGCAAATGTAAATTTGCAAGTTGTTGTTTTTATGATTTAAAAAAAAAACTATTATGCTCAATCCTTAGTGGTAGGGTATTTAAAGTTGGTTTCACAGCAACAAGTAGGGTATTTAAATATGATGCCATTGGATTTTTTTTTTTTTTTTTTAAAGGCTAAGTTTTAATAAAATTATATACATGTGTTTATATATATAGTGATCACTGAAATACTATAACAATCTCTAAGCTTTGAACAACTTTTGCTTTTACATAAAGTACATGACAAGGTATGCATGATATACAATGGCTGTAGGAATCATAAATCACAGTGCTTTATAAAGAAAACAAAAGTAAGCACCTAATTTTAAAGATGGATTAAGATTCATCAATCAACAGAGAAGTTAAAGGAAAAAAATTCTGAATAATGATTAACAAATTTGTTTTCTACACAAAAATATGAAAGATAACCAATTTCAGATTATTATTCTAAAAATTTTGAAAAAGGTACAAATAAAAAACATTAAAAGACAATTAAGAAGATAAGAGTTAATAAAAAATACAATCAACAAGTCTTTCCAACTAAGTTGGAAGAATATTTTTGTTGTTGTTGTTCTTTTCAAACGGCAGTCATTTTGGAAAAAGATAACAGATCAAGTTCATTATTAAACCTAACTGAGACACCTTGATGTGGAAAATACCAAGTTTCACAGCAATTGGTTTATGAATACATTTTTTTAAATCTGAGTTTGAAATTTTGAAATAGCTGCCATTTAGAAAAAAAGATTGCAGATTGAGTTGATTAATAAACCTGGTTGAGACCCCGATATGTATTAGATATATACTGAGTTTTATGCAAACTGGTTGATAAATAGGTTTTTTCATGCAAGTTTGAAATTTTCAAGAGGCCACCACTTAAAAACTAAATGGTATATTAAATTGACTAACAAACTCAAAGATATTTCTAAGCTAAGTTTACTAACTTTGATTTGAATATATTTAGTATTTTAGAAGTTATAGTGATAATAAAATTTTGATTATAAATAGATAGAGAGATAGCTAAACTAAGTGACTGCAATAGATTAATTTCTATTTGAATTTAAATGTTAAGAATTTTCATGACACATATAAAGTACATACCATCTATACCTAAATACCAATCTGTCATGGCACGACTATTACTCCATAATTCACTAGCAATAGCACTTATAAGGCACAAAATGACCAGCAGAAGAAATAACATCAAAATCTAAACATATAAGAATTTGAAACATAAATATCTTTCTCTAAACTTAAAATGTGATATAATATACAAATTCTCTTATCTTAAAATGTGATATAATATACAAAATAATATGTACCTGGTTATTAGTTATTCTGTCAACAGTAGATCTTTTTAATGGTGCAGTAGTTGAATTCTAAAGAGATTTTAAGTTAAAATATTAAAAAAAAATGAGTAAAATAACAATTAAATTTAAGAAAATTAGCCAGCAGTTAATTTCTTACCATCATAAGTTTTGTCTCATGTCCAGTGTAACCAACTATACCTAAAAAATGCAAAATAATTAAATAGTTTGAGAATATTATCTAACATTAAAAATAGAACCTCAGCAGGAGTGGTTAAGGCTTAAAGTTAAAAAACCCTGAAAATAAGAGGCTGGAGAAAAAAAAAAAACAGAACACCAAATGATACTTAAATTATTTAAACCAGGAGTTCTCAATTTTTTGTATTTTGAACCAGACAATCAATAGAAATATACAATTCATTTGCACATCACCTGGATGACAAATGAACAACTAAAGACAACAAAAGATAACTTTGTAGGAAGCAAACATGCCTGTCTTAGACATACAAATAATTTTCTACATTAAAAAAAAAAAAAAAAAGGGGGGGGGGTCTGTTTTACCAATGCTGTTTTACCTTATAAAGTTGTACTAGGGGCAAATTTTTCTTTAACATTTTTAACTTTGTTTAAAAGTGTTTAAGACTTGGTTTGGTTACCTTACTTCTAGTTTTCATAATTTAACTTCAACTGTTATGAAATTATTGAAACTCACTATAACATGCTCTTTGATATATTTTATCAAAGCACATAGCAACAGCCATCATGAAAACATCTGCTTCTATAAGTTTATGTCTTTACGCATATTTTTTATCTATTATAATAAATTCATTATCAGTTGAGTTACTTACCAGTCTTTACTTTCAAAGTGCACAAATCTATTCAAAATGTAAGGCTCAAATTTACAAATTATATCTAGACTATTTTGGTGATACACTTAACTACAAAAATTTTCCATTTCATTTCCATTTACAAAATGTAAAAATTCTTAATTTAAAATTTCAAATCTATTTGAATAAAAGTGAAAAAAAAAAAAATAAATAAATAAATAAATAAATAAAAAATAGAAACAGAGAAGTGTAATACATTGCAAACTCCATGAAATAAAATAGTTTATCAAACATATGGGGGATTATGGGTAATTGAAAATTCAAATTACTGAATAAACCATCAAATAAAAGACGCTTATGAATGAGCAGATAGACTTGTTAGCTAATATTTAATACTTGCAAAATGTTTCCTAATAAACTAAAATATCCTTTTAAAATAACAAATATAACAAACAGTTTTTTATCAAAAGTAGCATTTTGACTTTACAATACCTCTATTTAATAAATAAATAAAAAAAAAAAAAAAAACAGAAAAGCAATTATATATATTTTTTATTTATTTATTTATTTTTTTTACATTGTTATTTAGTTAATTATGCTGATATTTTAAAAAGCAAACAGATTAAGGAAAACATCTGTATATTTTCATCAAAATCAAAAGAATCAGTGAGTAGTTTTTGGTTACTCCAAAACTGTTAACTTTGCAGAGATTCATGCCAAATTTAAGGTTAAAAGTACTGCATAAACATTAGAATATGCATTTATTTGATGATCTTTTATTTTTTAAAGAAAATTTACAACAACTTACCAAAGACCCAATTAGTATTTCGTAATTTGGCCCCTCTTAACAGTAGCTGATCAGCTCCTAAAGGCAAAGCCCTAAAGAATAATAAGTATTTTTAATACTTTACAAGAACAATAACATATTACAAGAAGAAAACAAATGAGGACGTAACATTCTGTATATGAAATTTCTATGAAAGTGATGCAATATCAGACCTGATACTGGCTATGGAGATCGCTAAAAATTAATATATACATATACAGGTACAAAAATTTGTAATTTTCAAAACGTATTACAATAACAAAATTATTGAACTTTCAGGCTTAACATAAGGAACTTGAGCCGCATAATCAGAAAATATAAAATAGATACATACATGCACATATATATACATATATGCATGATATTTGACATATTCATAAAAAATTTAATATTTAGCTGACTGGACAAGAAATTTTGCGAATTTCAGAAAAGCGAAAAAGACATATGAACAACATTGAGTAGCATATAAATGAAAAAGTTTTGCATTAAAATGAATAGGAATCAACCGGCATTTTACTAAAAGGATGCACAAATGTAAAAGACATATAAACAAGAGATATATAAATGGTGTTTTATTGTAAAAATAAAGATTTATGAATGTCTGAAATGGTTAAGAAATTCAAAGAAAGAATATCAAACACACACAGAGAGAGAGAGAGAAAGTGGCATTTACATGCCTGTCGACTATAACAAATCATTAATATTACTTTTTCTAAGTAAAAATTTTTAGCTTATTTAATCATAGAAAACTGCAACAAACATTTATAACTATTAAAAAAAATAACTATGTCAAAAAAATCTTAATAGTTGGCATGTATGCATTTACAAAAAAGTTTAGTTTGCCAAACTGAATTTAGAAATTGCCACATAACTGAATGCAAATGAAATTAACTATTATAATCAGACTGTTCACCAGGGTTAAGATGAATAATGTTTGTACAGTATCTTAAAGTAAATAAAATCAAAGGATTTAATACATAAATAAAATCTTTAATTAGTCACATTCAGTAGATTTTTTAGAAGCAAATCTAAGCAATGTAACTTATCAATCTGGATCAAACTTTTCCAGGAACAAACTTATATTAACTTCAAAATACAACATTTGGATCTCCTAAAATTTTACGTTTTTAAGTCACTCTGAGAGACACAGACAAAGATCAAACATTAAAAAACTTGACAACGATAATCAGGAAGCCTCAAAACGTGTAAACATACGAAAAACAAGCAATGAATATTTAGCTTAAAAACATACATTATTTTGTAAAACATACATTATTATACCTCTATGAGGAATTCATTTCAATTCCCAAACAGCTTTCCTGGAAATGGTAAAATATTATTAATACACATCCACTAACAACAAAAAAGAATGTTATCGCTTAAATATTTGCAGCCCTGTATATTTTTCGAAGATTATATACAGACCACATTGTGCACTTAAATATAATCCTATAGTAATCATACATGGCCCAGCCTGAAGTACACTTCCATCAATTTGCAACTATTGTCGTACTTTTACCTAATTCTTTTGTGTAGCCCTGTAAATGAACAGTAAATGATTTCCCTACCATATTCTACACGAGACATGTTTTTACATATATAAAAAAAATATATTCGTTTCATTTGGTTTAGATGTTCAGTGCATAGATGTTAAACTCTACTTATCAGCACTTTCCCCCATAGACGTAATGTATCTGAATTCTCTTGGGCGTACCTGTACACGAACCATTTGCTTTATCTCAACGAAAAGCTTAGTTTAGCATCCTTATATCATACATATTTAGAATACCAAGTTTGGACTTTCTGATACTATTTGTTCTTGAGCTATGCTGCTAACACACACACAGACCATTCTCTAAAAACATGATGTTCGTATTCAGGGGACCTCAAAATGTGGAAATATAACAAAAACTCACGTTCGAAAATTTGACCCTTAAACAATACTTTCTCTACCTTATGGGTAAGAGAAAGCAAAAATTTACTTGCCAGGGATCAAGCAGATTATTGTAACTGCACATCTCGGGATAATAAGTTGTTTTTGCGGTAGCTTTTTAATGAGATCAAAATTCACACTAAATTACAGTTTTAACCAAGTAATTAGTTTGAAAGATTATGTTACAGTAGATCGCAAATACAGGGTGTTTATATAAAATCTCGGACCTAATTTGATGTTTAATAACTCATAAAATAATAAAGATAGATTGAAATTAATAACATAAATGGTTAGTTAGACTCAAAAAGTTTCATGACCCTTGTCAATGAACTTCCACTTGTGCCCCCTTCGTCGCATGGAGAATATCAAGTCGATAGTCAATTTCACGCCAGGTAGCGGCAAGCATGTCGGATCCACAGAGGCTATTGCGGTTGTAATTCTGACTTTTAGGTCATCAATGTTCGACACTCTCCTCCTGTAAACATTGTCCTTTACAAATCCCCAAAGGAAAAAGTCCACTGGCGTTATATCAGGTGATCTGGGAGGCCAAGGAATTGGACCTCCTCGCCCAATCCATCTTCCTGGAAAATACTAGGCGAGTCGTAGAACTACGACCAAAGAACTATTCAAAGAACTACGAGCGATGGTACCCCAATGAGGTGGTGCACCATCTTGTTGCAAAAAGACATGTGGCTGAAGCTCTTCTAGTTGTGGAAATATGAAGTTTTCCAACATGTCTAAGTATACGACTGATGAGACCATCTTTTCTGTAAAAAAGAAAGGCCCAATGACTCGGTCGTGCCACACCATACATTAACCTTTGGGGAATCCCTTTGTGCCTCACAGTATTCATGGGGGTTTTCAAAAGTGTCAAAGAGTAAAAAAAAATCAAAAGAGAGAAAAATGCAATTAATAAGCAGATGATATTTAGAAAAGTACAGATATTGAGACTGGAAAATGAAATTATCTATAACTAGCAGGCTACGCCCGCTTCGCTGGTCACTATTTTTAAATGAATCACAATAATTAATGAATTCTCAAAATTGCATTAATTTTTATCATGTGATAAAAAAAGAAAAAAAAAATCTGATCAGGAAAAATGTCGCACCGGGTCCCCACTGCCTTCGGCAGCGTGGACCCGTGCACTGCGCGCACGTATTCCTTCACCATACTTATGACTTCTCAAAATTCCATGTTATTACTCATAAACTTTCATTCTCAAGAAAAGGAATTAAAAAATATATCATTTAGCATCGGGTAAAAACTCACACCGGGACGCCACTGCCTTCGGCAGCGCAGACCGATGCGCGCTGTGCGCGCACGTTTGAGGATTTACGTGCGCTGAACACGCATATTCCTTCTCAACTCAAACTTTTATTAAGAAAATAAAATTAAAAAAAAATCTTTTATCATCGGGTAAAAAAACGGTCTTACTCAATTAGCTGAGATGCAAAAGAAAACCTGATCAGGACACTTTAAATTGTAAATCAGGTGAAATCTCGAATTCCACTTTCGATAATGTAAAAGAACTTTAAAATGTCTTTCGAATGATGTATTAGAAATAATTTAATCATAATTAGAATATGAAATATTGAAATTTAAAAATATTACAGCGCCATCTGGCGGTAGAAATTTCTGTAATCTATTGTTCCATTCCAGATCAACAAAGCTTTCAAATGATGTATTACTCATGAAATTATTTTAATTAGTAGATGAGATACAAAAGAAAACCTAATCAGGACACCTCAAAACGTGTAAATCGGGTGAAATCTCGAATTCCATTTTCAATAATGTAAAAGTACTTTAAAATGTGTATCAACTAAAATAAGCTTTCAAATGATGTATTACTTATGAACTTTTTTTAATTAATAACTGAGATACAAAAAAAAAAAAAAAACTGATTTAGGAACGTGTAAATCTGGTGAAAACTTTCGATAATTTAAAAGAACTTTAAAATATCTTTCGAATGATGTATTACAAATAATTTAATCATAATTAGAAATTGAAATATTGAAATATTGAAATTTTAAAATATTACAGCACCATCTGGCGGTACAAATTTCTGTATTCCACTGTTCGATTCCAAATCAAAAAAGCTTTTTAATGATGTATTACTTATGAAATTATTTTAATTAGTAGCTGAGATACAAAAGAAAACTGATTCAGGACACCTCAAAACGTGTAAATCTGGTGAAAACTTTCGATAATTTAAAACAACTTTAAAATATCTTTCGAATGATGTATTAAAAATAATTTAATTAGATTTTGAAATATCGAAATTTTAAAATATCTGGCAGTAGAAATTTCTGTAATCTACTGTCCAAATCCAAATCAACAAAGCTTTCAAATAATGTGTTACTTATGAAATTATTTTAATTAGTAGCTGAGATACAAAAGAAAACTAATTCAGGAGACCTCAAAACGTGTAAATCTGGTGAAATTTTTCGATAATTTAAAAGAACTTTAAAATATCTTTCGAATGATGTATTAAAAATAATTTAATCATAATTAGAAATTGAAATATTGAAATTTTAAAATATTACAGCGCCATCTGGCGGTACAAATTTCTGTATTCCACTGTTCGAAAAGCTTTCTAATGATGCATTACTTACGATATTATTTTAATTAGTAGCTGAGATACAAAAGAAAACTAATTCAGGAGACCTCAAAACGTGTAAATCTGGTGAAAACTGTCGATAATTTAAAAGAACTTTAAAATATCTTTCGAATGATGCATTAAAAATAATTTAATCTTAATTAGAAATTGAAATATTAAAATTTAAATGTATTACAGCGCCATCTGGCGCTAGAAATTTCTGTAATCCACTGTTCAATTCCAAATCAAAAAAGCTTTCTAATGATGTATTACTTATAAAATTATTTTAATTAGTAGCTGAGATACAAAAGAAAACCTAATCAGGAGACTTCAAAACGTGTAAATCGGGTGAAATCTCGAATTCCATTTTCGATAATGTAAAAGTACTTTAAAATGTGTATCAAGTCAAGAAAGCTTTTAAATGATGTATTACTTATGAAATTTTTTAAATTAATAACTGATATACAAAAAATAAAAAACTGATTCAGGATACCTCAAAACGTGTAAATCTGGTGAAAACTTTCGATAATTTAAAAGAACTTTAAAATATCTTTCGAATGATGTATTCAAAATAATTTAATCATAATTAGAAATTGAAATAATGAAATATTGAAATTTTAAAATATTACAGCGCCATCTGGCGGTACAAATTTCTGTATTCCACTGTTGGATTCCAAATCAAAAAAGCTTACAAAAGAAAACCTAATCAGGACACTTCAAAACGTGTAAATCGGGTGAAATCTCGAATTCCATTTTCGATAATGTAAAAGTACTTTAAAATGTGTATCAAGTCAACAAAGCTTTCAAATGATGTATTACTTATGAAATTTTTTTAATTAATAACTGATATACAAAAAATAAAAAACTGATTCAGGACACCACAAAACGTGTAAATCTGGTGAAAACTTTCGATAATTTAAAAGAACTTTAAAATATCTTTCGAATACAATTTAATCATAATTAGAAATTGAAATAATGAAATATTGAAATTTTAAAATATTACAGCGCCATCTGGCGGTACAAATTTCTGTATTCCACTGTTGGATTCCAAATCAAAAAAGCTTTCTAATGATGCATTACTTATGAAATTATTTTAATTAGTGGCTGAGATACAAAAGAAAACTAATTCAGGAGACCTCAAAACGTGTAAATCTGGTGAAAACTTTCGATAATTTAAAACAACTTTAAACTATCTTTCGAATGATGTATTAAAAATAATTTAATTGGAATTTGAAATATCGAAATTTTAGCTGAGATACAAAAGAAAACCTACTCAGGACATTCTAAAACATGTAAATCACGTGAAATCTCTAATTCCATTATGTACGGTAGTTTTATTAATGGAAGTAAAAAGAAAAATAAATATTTTTTATTTCCCCAAAACCTATATATACCACGGTGGTCGGGTAATGAAAGTAAAAAGAAAAAGAAAAAGTATTTTTTAGTTCCTTCAAATGTATTTTGTTGCTATGGAAACATCTATCTTCTATTGAAAGATGGATTACGTGTTAGAATAAAATTTATTTTGCAATTAAAATGTAACTGCTTTGTTTATTAATGAAAATTGATGAAATTTTAACTGCAGGTTGGTTTTGTGCTGAAAAGGTTGTATATTAAGTGTTGTGTGCGAAAAAGAAAATTTGAAGCACTTTGAAATTTGCAATTTTTAACCCCAGTTAAAGATCATGTGACATTAATGACTTGCACCTGTTTTGTTTTCGTTCGAGACAGCCGTTAAAATCGTCTGCTGTATGCTGATAGAATGCCTCTTTTTAAGCAATAAGGATTTTTGGTCATTGTTCGATCGACATGGGTCAACATTTTAATTAATATCTCCGAAACTAATTAAGATTTTTAAATTCTGTTTCGAGGAAAACATCGGAAAGGCTCCAGAGCATCCGTATGTCAATTCTTGTGTTTCTGCGTTCAGTAGGGGCTTAACGTATAAAAGAACAGACAGACAGACAGACAGACAAACCTTTCCATTTATTATTATAGATAATAAATGGAAAGGTTTGTCTGTCTGTCTGTTCTTTTATACGTTCAGCCCCTATTGAACGCAGAAGTGCAAGAATTGACATACGGATGCTCTGGAGCCTTTCCGATGTTTTCCTCGAAACAGAATTTAAAAATATTAATTAGTTTCGGAGATATTAATTAAAATGTTGACCCATATCGATTGCAAAAATGACCAACAATCCTTATTGTTTAAAAAGAGGCATTCTATCAGCATTCAGCAGACGATTTTAACGGCTGTCTCTAATGGAAAGTGTCCTAATTTTTCTTTTTCTGTACCAGACTATTTTGACAATGAAGACATTAGTCCTGTATTGGATGACTTGACTAAAAGTTTAGAGTCACAGACAGATGAAACTGAATGTCATGAGGGATCAGGTTTAGCAGATTGCTCATCTATCTCTTGGGTAAGAAAAGCTGTACCTAGAACAACTGGTAATAGAACAGATATTTATTATGGAATTGACGGAAGTAAAACACGTTTAAGATCTTTAAATGAAGTTAAAAATTTTTGTGAAAAAAATAAAATTAAATGTGATGAAAAAATGTTTGATTTCTCGGGAAAGAATTTAATACAGGGAAAAATTTCAGATTTTGAATTAAATGAAGCAAATTTGGTAGAAATAAAAATTCCTAAATCCTTTAAAGAGGCAATAAACTCACCTGAATCGTTTAAGTGGGAAGAGGCAATGAAACAAGAAATGCAGGTCATATATGACCGCAATGTTTGGGAACTTGTCGAACCACTAAATGATGTAAAAATTTTAGGTAACAGGTGGGTTTATACCCTTAAAAGGAATGAGAAAAATGAAGTAATTAGATATAAAGCTCGTTTAGTAGCACAAGGTTTTGACCAAATAAAAGGTGAAAGTTATGAAGAAGTTTTTAGTCAAGTTGTTAATTTTTCTATAATAAGATTGTTTTTTTCTATTTTTCTATGTTTTTTTAAATGGTATAATGTACAGGTAGATGTTAATAATGCATATTTGTATGCAAATCTAAATGAAGTTATTTATATGAAGCAACCAGAGGGTTTTGTTCAAGATAAAGATAAAGTTTGCAAGTTGAAGAGGGCTCTATATGGGCTTCATCAGAGTAGTCGCCAGTGGTATCAGGAAATGGACAATGCTTTAATAAAATTGAATTTTCAGAAATTAAATTGGTGCAATTGTGCTTATGTCTTTCAATGTAATATTGTTTTATTATTGCATGTAGATGATTTAGTAATTTTTGGAAAAACAGAAAATGATTTGGAACTTGGAGTTGGTTTGCTGCAAAAACATTTTGATCTTAAAATTTTGGGGAGGACTAAAAAACTTTTGGGTATTGAGTTTGAAGAGATTGGTGATAAACTTTTTATTCATCAAAATTCATATATTGATAAAGTCTGTGAATTGTATGAAAAATACAAGTTTCCCATAAGCTATTTACCAATATCTAGGGGAGAAATTTTGTCTAAATTAGATTCTCCATGTAATAAAGCAGAAGCTGATGAAATGCAGCAAATTCCCTATAGAAATTTAATAGGCTGTTTATCGTTTATCGCTGGTCGAACGAGACCAGATATTATGTATGCAGTAAACTTACTTTCCCAGTTCCAATCAAATCCTGGAATGAAAGATTGGCATAATTTGTTAAAGTTCTTAGGCTATCTTAAAAAGACACGGAATTATAAATTAGAATTATCAAAAATTAAAGAGTTAAGTTTAAGCTGTTTTTCAGATTCTGATTTTGCCAGTAATAGAGATGATAGAGTTTCAATGGGAGGCTATATAGTTTTTTTAGATGAAACTCCCATATCTTGGAAAACTTTTAAACAACAGTGTGTCAGCTTGTCCACAATGGAAGCTGAATATGTTAGTTTAACTGAAGCAGCAAAGGAATTAGTATGGTTAAAAAATGTTTTATTAGATAATAACTTAAATTTAAACTTAGAAAAATGTCTATTATATTGTGATAATCAAGCAGCAATATCTTTTTCAAATTCACCTTTTGAAAATAGTCGTACTAAACATATACATATTAAATATCATTTTTTGAGAAATTTGGTTTCAGATAATTTTTTTGAATTAAAATATGTAAAAAGCAAGTTAAATTTAGCAGATATTTTTACAAAACCTTTAGTTAAGGAATACTTAACACGTTCGCTGCCGGTTTCACGTGACTAAAATTTGAAATGACGTTTTTTTCCTTTAACCCGCCGACTATGTTTGACGTGTTGCACAAGAGCGCTACATCGCCAGATGTTACAGGCTTTGCGTTTACCTTTGCTTGTTTGCGTCATGTGTTACGTCAATACGCTGTATTACGTCAAACGTGTAAAAATTCATCTGCTCGTTACAAGCAAACTCTGGAGTTAATGAGTAATAAGTTAAATTTCCATAGCAAATAGTTTCGTTTGTACTGAGCAGATAAAATATCTCGCTGACGCCATCACTTCGGTTGCATATTGGTGATACGTGTTTTACTAGAGAGAAAGTATTCTATTTTGAAATACCCTTCCATGGAGGATCAAATTTTTGATCGCATGCTTCCGGACCACTTCTAGGGCTGAGTCCCCGACCGTTGCCAATCGCCCATTGCGCAGCACTAGTGTGACGTAAAACCCAACCAATCATCTATTTTGAAATATGAATATTTGTGATGTTTGCGTTAGTACTGTTTGGCTGGTTGAATAGAGTTGGAATTTAAGAGGTACTTTTGAATTTAAGAGGTTGGTTTGTCTATTGTGTTTTACGTCACACTAGTGCTGCGCAATGGACAATTGGCGATGGTCTGGGTCTCACCCCTAGAGTTGTCCAGGGACATGCCATCACAATTTTGATCCTCCACGGAAGGGATGACTCTCTCGCTTCGTAGACACCCAGAGGTATAATTAATATGGGAACATGGAAAACATTGCGGGCACGACAGATTTTATGAGCACCAGCCACCATTAGTATACACAATGGTTTTTGGCAGGCTCGAGTACCGAACCCGCAATCTTCCAATTACGAGCCCAGTGCTCTACCGACTGGGCAACCACGGTCCTGAATTTTAGAGGCATATTTTTGAATTTTATGCCAATACTGGTTGCTACAGTACAAAATTTTGTATACTTTTTAATTTCATGCATTTTGAGATAGGGGTATAGTGAACAGATCAGAGTACCATTATAGTAGATAATCGTTAAAATTTGCTATAATTATCCAGTTGCGGATTTATTTTTTCATTCCCAATGAATGAGGACTATAAATAAAATACTAATGATAAATAATTTACTTTATACAACTTTTGAAAACTTTTAAATTTAAAATTCCTAAGTAAAAAAGTATACTTCATACATTTTTGTTAAATAAATCCTTGTCGAATCCTGTTCTTAGTCAGTGTAAGAACATGATTCGATAAGGATTTATTTAACAAAACCTTATGAAGTGTACTTTTTTTACATAGGAATTTTTGCCAGGGTTCGGACACTTTTGTTACCGACTGTACTTATAGCTGTTAAATTATTGGAAATAAAAAAACTATCATCTAAATACTTATCATCAATTACTAAAGCAACACACTTTTCAGGGACATTTGGTGTGATTGTATAATCTAAGTTTTATTTTTGTATTTGTGATTAGTTATAAATTCGTAATTATTTTTTTTTCTTTTAAATCTATTTTATGAAAATTTTCCTTTTGTCCTATCTATTATTATTATTCGGATTTTTTTTTTCAAGACGCGTTTTCTTTTTAGATTAGATCGCCGAAAAGCTCGCTTTCGTATGCCGCCGGTGTAAGGTTGCTATTCGGAACACGATGCGAAATTTCGCCGTCTTGGCGATTTTCGAAATTTCGCCAAGCGGCAGCCTAAAGTAAACTTTCATCTGTAAAGTGATACGTCACATCCCGCGCTGGCGCGGGATCGGCAGCGAACGTGTTAATGAATTTTTGTAGGAGAATTTTTTCAGACTTAGATTAAATACACTTTTTGTCATTTTTGGTCATTGCATGGCCAGTAAGTTCTTGAGAACCGCTTCTGACCCTGCACTGACTAGATTGACAGTTTTCTTTTTGCCAAAGTTAAAATTTTTTGTATTGAAATGAGTTTGTTTTTAGTATTTAATTTGTTTTGTAGTTTCGCTGTTGCTGGGGAGCATTGAAAAAGGGGGGCATTTCTTGTGAGCCATATTTGTTTAAACTAACTTTTAGTTTTTCATTTATATAAAGTAATGTTAATGGAATACTTTTATATGTTTAATATAATAAGAGTTAACATACTTAATAGTATCTAAAAATATGGCACAGGCCTTGTTTTCACTGCTCCAGAGCAACTGCAAGTGAATTTCAAATTGTAAACAATATAATGTAAAGTGACTAAATCACAGTGATCACTGCTACAGGACTGATCTGTTTTGTGAGAGTGGAGACAACTGGAATGAATTTTTGTAAATGTTTTTTCTTATTGGCATCAGTCAAAATGTAAATTGTTTACAGGTAAAGACTATAAATGTAGAGTGTTTTGAGCAAGTCTCTCTCTTGCCTGTCAACTGGTTGGCACTTTTTTTTTTTTTTTTTCTGTTTAGTTATGTTTCTTTTTACAGCAGAGTTAGCTGGATATGAAGATAGTTTTATTTTAATGTAACTTTAATTATGATTAATTAAAATAAGTTCGTTTTTTAAATCTGTGTTATTTTTGAAGTCTTCCACACACTCAGACCACTGCAATGTTCAAATTGAACTTTATTTTCCAATAGTCATAAGGATGGTGATGGAATACGTGCGCGAAGCGCACGGGTCTACGCTGCCGAAGGCAGTGGGGACCCAGTGCGACATTTTTCCCGATCAGAATTTTTTTTTCTTATTTTTTATCACATGATAAAAATTAATGCAATTTTGAGAATTCATTAATTATTGTGATTCATTTAAAAATAGTGACCAGCGAAGTGGGCGTAGCCTGCTAGTCTGAAATAAACCACATGCGCAGACGATATTTACAAAAGTAAAGATATTCAAACCTGAAAAGAAAATATATGAGTTATTCCATCAATAAATGCCATAAGTTTGTTTATATCTTCATTATTTTATGAGTTATTAAACATCAAAATGGGTCCGGGACTTTATAAACACCCTGTATTATAAAGCTGTCTTCATAGGTATTTAAGAACATACAATGCCTATTCTTGCTGACAGGCAAAGCCAGTGTTATTATATGGAGAAATTTGTTTTTAAAATTGCTCATCATGCCTCACATTGAGAAAAATGAACAAAGTGTTTTTTTTATAGTTTCAAAATGAAATACTGCCTGAATTGAAAAAACTTTGTATACTGCTACTTGCATAAAGAATGAATGGCAAAAGAATGGCTATTATTACAAGTGGATCTGCAGATCAGGAGCCTCAACATCCTATTTGCATCACGAATTATTCAACACATAATTTTTATCTATTACTTATTATACATATAATATATATATATATTGATTTGATTGATTTCCTACATAAACAGAAACATTTCTGAGGGGGGTTGCCGCCCCCCTCGACTATTAGTTCCCTATAATTCATAAATACTTTTACCAAATTTAATGCAAAATGATTACATACATATCGGAAATATTTTGTGTAACCCTTTAAATTAATTACCAATTTTATGTCCACACTTTTTCACAGAAAAACATGCTTTTAAAATATTAATAAAATTTCATTATATTTAATGTGGTGTAATCATGTTAAAATACACTTTTAAGAAATACCGACTATAGACCGTAGTAGTACGAAATTCTTTTATGTATTCCTGAAAAGAAGCCACAGTAATTATATACACTAAAAAAATACACCTATTTAATTAATTATAAGTCATTAATATTTCAATCTAATTTGATATAATTTGGATGATTACAGAATGTCATCTGAATTCTTTTGGGTGGTCCCACAGATAAATCATTTAGTTTATACATGTCCATTTTTTCAGAGTAAACATGCTTTTATACATCTTTAAAATATATGTTAATTCCATTATGTTGCATAAACATGTTAAAATGCGCTTAAATAAAAATTTGTCTATAGGCAATAATGTCATGAAATTCTTTTGTGTGTCTCTGTAAACGAACCATAAACATTGTATACATAAGTAAAAACTATTCAACTTATTCTACTTTTTTCATGAATAATTGTTCGAAATTTGACATAATTTGGATGATTACGTGATTTTGTTGGAAAACTTTTGTAAAGTTCTGTATATTAATTAGGAAGCCTAAGAGCACATATTTTCTGCAGAAAACATCAGTTTAATTATCTCAGTAACGTATGCTAATTTCATTTTTTTGAATGCAGAGTAACAATGTTAAAATTTGTTTAAATGAAATTCACCCCACAGGTAAGAAAAACTTTGGTGTGTCCCTGCACACAGTCCATAAACAATATAAACATAAAAATTTATACAGCTATTTCTAAACAAAGCCTGAACGTGTATACCAATTTGCAAGTTAGTCGGAGGATTTTTGAGGTCATTATAGCGGTACATACAAATTCTCTCCATAGGCCGTAATGATAAGAGAAACTTTGCTATGTCCCTGTACACAAACTACAAATGGAATACACACTGAAAACTATACAGCTAATTCCATATGGCTTGAGAACATGCATATCAAATTGCAAGTCAATAGCGTGATTTTTTGCGCCCGCAATCGCGTGACAAACAGATACACAGATGGAACACAAAATCTTTTTGAGTCTCAACAGGGAGGCAAATTGCAAGTCAATAGCGTGATTTTTTGCGCCCGCAATCGCGTGACAAACAGATACACAGATAGAACCCAAAATCTTTTTGAGTCTCAACAGGGAGGCCTCCACTGACGTTTCAGCAAAAAGCATTCATTTTTAGCCTGATAAAAGATATCTGAAGGGTTTTTTAATACATTATAAGACAAACATTCAAAATGGGAAATCTTTTTAAATACAAAATAATTTAACATAAATTTTAACAACAGTAAAACCCTAAATTCAGGGGCAGCCCTTGAAAAGTTTCATCCTAGCAAAAAAAAAATTATTTTTTACTTAAACTTTGTTAGAACACTAATAAATATTTTATAAATAAAAAAATTTCTAAATAGTTTCAGCTTTATTTGATTTTTCTGTCATCTAAGTTATAAAACAATTTTACAATAAAACATAGAACACATGTTAAAAATAATCCTTATATCCAAAATATTAACTCTTACTTTCACATTTCTTATTAATCAATATATATAATAAAATAAGATGTGTGAGTGTATGTATCTGGTGCTTTTAAGGAAAACGGCTGATTGCAGAGCTACATAAATTTGCATTGAGGTTCGTATTAACCTCTCCTAATGCACCCTGAAATCTGCTTTTTATATTTTTGTTTACATTTTTTAAAATTAATTAAATTATGAAAATAATAACCTTGTAATAGCTTTAAAATTAGCCATTTAAATTTTTAATTGTTGCAGAAAAATTTTACAAGTTTTTTTTTTTTTTCAACATAAAATTAAATATATTATGCATATTACAAAATGACTTCATTATAACTTTAAATTAAATCAAAAAATATAATAAAATAAGATGTGTGCATGTGTGTGTGCATGTCTGTGTGTACGGTACTTTTTAAAAAAATGGCTTATAGCAAAGCAAGCTCCACAAATTTGCATGGAGGTTCATAGTGACCTCTCTTAATGCACCTCGAAGCCTGATTTTTGAATTTTTGATTAGTTTTTTCAAAATTAATTAAGTTATGAAAATAATAACCTTATCTTTAAAATTAGCCATTTAAATATTAACTTTAAATTTAATCATTGCCAATAAAGTTTATGAGTTCAATATTTTTTTTTTACATAAAAAGAAATACACTTTCATGTAAAAAATATTATAAAAAATTCAATTTGCTTATGTATATGAGAAAATGACATCATTATGACTGACATTAACACTAGAACCGCGAGACTTTCGATATACCTAGAACCGCAGAGCGGGTCATTTTGACCCCAGATTGTAAATCAATAAAATATTCAAAAGAGCTTAATTTAGATAACTAAAACATTTTATTTTTTAAACAATAATCAATATTTCTGAGATTTTGCATTAAATAATTTACATAATTAAAGAAAAATTAACTTGTTTTTTTACAAAATTATAGTGTTTAAAATTTTTTACCTTTGAGTATAATAACATGTCTCTTTAACAAAATATGACACAAATTTCCTAATTTCAATAGAAAAACAAAGTATGTCTTTTGAATAAGTTTAGACATAATTTCAAAAAATAAAAAATTTTGTCAGTTACTTACTAGTTTTATACATTATAAAATACAATTTACTATATGCATTGTGCACAAAACTTAGCAATAACTTTTGTACATTTTCCACAAATGGGTGCTTTACATTTTGAACAGATATCTATAGTTTTATTTTAACATTTCGAACTGTAGCACCGGACTCGTTTACGCTTAATTTGTGGTTGTCCGTCGTTTTCATTGGTTGCTTCACACTCTCTTTTTAGCACCTTTTTTTGTCGGGAGAGGACAAACTTTTCTCTCAATTCTTCAATCAAGTGTTGAATGAATTGCCTTCTACTAATAGATTTTCCAGTTACAGCTTTGTATAAAGCCCAGGCATTGATTGCAGCAAGGTCTAGAATATTATAAAAAACCTGTACCGGACACCTACGTGAAGCAGTCTTAACTGTATATTTCCTTGCCATTTGGTCAATCACGTCCACTCCGTATTTAGTTGCGTTGTAGAAAGCGATTGTATCAGGTAGTTTTTTGGGGTTATCTGAAATTTCCACGGTTGGATGGAGACTACTTAGCAACAAAACATTTTTATCTTTTTTACCTTGGTAAACAGTTAGGCTAATGTCTTTATGGGTTAGTACCGTAGTCGAATGCAGTGTCGATTTTGACATTTTGACAGAGACTAGTATTTCTCTTCTTGAACGTTTTACAGTTCCTACAAGGCTGGTGTTTTTGGATTTCAACGTCTCTGCAAGCTTCAGTGTTGTGAAAAAGTTGTCTGTAGTGACATTTCTACCTTTGTTTTCATATGGACTTATTAGTCGCAGCACTACATGTTCAGAAAGAGACACGTTGGATGGACTTTGGTTATCTTTTCCAAGATACGGAAATCCATTTATCAGATATTTTGAGTCAACATCTGCAGCCAACCAGAACTTGATTCCAAACTTATCTGGTTTGTTTGGCATGTACTGGGTAAACCTACACCTAGCTTTTGTAGGAAATAACTGTTCATCTACAGTTATATTAGGACCTGGTGTATAATTAGTCTTGCAATTTTCGATGACACGATTCCAGATATCCGAAATAAGGGCAAATTTGTCAGTCTCTAGGCGCTTTGATCTTGTTGATTTTATGTCGAAGCGTAAAAAATCTCATTATTTCACGAAATTGGTCTCCTGATATTGTATTTTGGAAAAATGGTGGTCCCCAGTCCTTTGACCACAAGCTATCCAGTGCAAGTCCTTTTGCACAATATATACCATGTGCATATAAAATTGAAATAAAAGCATCTATTTCTTCTAATGTTATATTCCATTCTTTTTCATGAATATGCCGACAAGCTTCATCTTCAGTACACTTCTTTATGTGCTTCAATATCAATTCATCTATAAAAAGTCTCCAAGCACTTGAAGGACTGTTATCGATAACATTGCGTTTAGCATGTGGTGTTGGGCCTCCAACTTCTTTCAAAATATTACACTTTGATTTTCTTCCTGTATTGTTTATTCCTAATGGAGCGACATTCCAAACTGTCCCATCTTTGCCAACTTCATTATTTCCAACTTTGAATGTTATTGTTGATTTCTTTTTCAAATTTCTAATCGTATGTGTATCCCTTCTTAGAAAGTTTGATTTTTCTTGTTTATCAAATAAATTATCATCATTATTAAGATGAGAAGGAATAGCGATTGTTAGAGCATTGCCATAGTCATCTTCGCTTTCATTTTCTTCATCCAAATCCTGATTGCCTTCATTAGTAGGCAGGTATTCATCCTCACTACTCAAGATCGAAACATTTTCTTCATTTTCATCACCTTCTGAATCATTTTCAGATAATTGTTTTAAACATTCTAAAGCTTCTTGAACAGTGAGATTACGACGTCGTAACATCTTTTTTATGCATACACTAAACACAGAAAAAAAAAAAAAAAAAAAAAAAAACAGCTTCAAAAAGTCTTCTAAATATTCGTTGTAAATTTTCAATGCATTCCAACGTAGTTCACGCATCAAACCAAATATAATGATTTTGACAGAAAACCTTCACTATCTCCCCTTCTAGTGCAGTCCATTTAAGGAATTCGAGGGTGGGAAAGAAGTATTTTAGAGTTACTTTCGAGAAAATGCGTCTGTTTTCCATTGTTTGTATGTTTACATTTCTTATGGGTCAAATTGACCCGCTCCGCAGTTCTAGGTATAACTGTTAATAAATGGAAAATTATTTAAGTTACGAATTTTTAAATTTGATAAATTGTTGTTCACCTTAAATTATTAAAAGTCATAAAAGGAATTTTTTTTTCTATCAAAACTTTTCGCGTTTTGATAAATTAAACATCGTTTTGGGTCAAATTGACATGCTCCGCGGTTCTAGTGTTAAATAATAATAAGAATTAAATAATAATATTCGTATAGATAATTTTTGTATGATTAGTTCTGGAAATTTATAGGCGTCCTGTATAAATAGCTCAATTTCAGGTCTCGCAAATGCATTCCTTTAAAAATGGCTGTACAATTTTTTTTTCAAACTCCCCATGTTAACCCGCTTTTAAATATCCTTTTGTGCATAATTTTTGCTTTCTGGTCAACAATTGAATATGCCAGGTTTTGGTAAAAGTCTGTATCTCAAAAATGGCTCTAACGATTTTCTTGAAAATTGTTACACAAACCTATTTTAGATATCCTTTCTCCTGTATTATGTGTTATTACAGGAAAATTAACAGTCATCCTGATTAGGTAGGTTAGTTTTAGATCTCAGAAATCAGTGTTTCAAAAAATGGCTCTACTGATTTTTTTTTCTTATTTTTTAACTTGCTATATAAGTTCTGTTTTATATTTATTTACACGTGCATCAGTTTTTTCTTAACGGAAAATTTTTTGGTGTCTACTTTGTAAGGTCAGTTTTACGTCTTCTGATCCCATTATCTCCCAAAATTGCATATAATACATGTAATATTGGGTAATGGAAGTCATGTGGTTGTTTCACACTAGACTTTTAAGAATTATGCAACATTAATTATACTGAAAAATAATTTTTTAAAGTACTACAAAAATCTTTTTGTATATAGATTGAAATTATTGATACACTTACTGCTTATTATGTAACCTTAAGTTACCAGTAAATTCATACAGATGTCTGTTTGGAGCTTCACACTCTACAACTCCCCTCAAGCGCTCTAAATCTCTTGGTGTCAACCATGATGCAGTTTCTGGAAGACCCTGGAAGAGACAGGAGTTTAAAAAAAAAAAGGTTTATTTAATAACCTCATACTGGACAAGTTAGTGAGTATGAACAGTAAAATGTAATACTAACAAAATATCAATTTATGTTAGAAATAATTACATTTCTTATTTTCTAATTTGCATGTGATTTTGGTGAAAAGAACAAAAAGAATTTTACAACTACTATAAAGTTATCAAAAGAAATGTATGACAAAAATAGTTGCTTTAGTAATTTATAATCATCAACTCTTTTGCTACCACTGAGACATATATGTCCCAAGACTAGTTTTAAATACTATAATAGGAAGCTCTTTTTCAAAAGTTTTCTATTTTTATCTTTTACACTTTTAACTATCATGAATAGTTGGATAGAATTGCCAGCTGATGAAATTAACTGTCTATTGAATGAAACACATTCAAATATTTTATTTTCTCAAAAAAAAAAATATATATATATATATATATCAGGGCTTGAAATTTCAACTTGGATTACACTCGCTGAAAAAAAAAATTTACTCACCACAAAATATGATTAACTTACTCTATTTTTTACGAATAAGGCAGACAGAATTTTTTATTGGAAAAAGAGGAGAAATTACGCAATGTCTTCTATTTTATAAGAAAATAGAAGACATTCAATTTTGAAAAAGAAGTCATTTTAGAAGACACAAAATTGATTGAAAATGATTATAAAAACTGATTCAAAAGCTACTTTACACAAGTGGTGGAAGCATTTTTATCTCAAATGATGAATTTCGATCAGTACACCTTAATTTAAATTAATAATGTACGGATATGAAAGGAAAAATCCCTAATTTTTATAGGTGTCACTCGACAATATAAACTTTTTTTTTTCTTTTTAATTATTGATTTTTGCTATAGATAAAAACTTTTTTTTGTGGTACTTTCATGCAGTTACATAAAAAAAGTTGATTGAATTTTTTATTTATTTATTTTTTTTATTAAAGTCATAATCATAAATGAAAATATAAAATTGGTGAATGAAAAAATAAAATTAATAATTTGGCAGATGAAATGATTTGTTTTAACAAACAGCCATTCTTTATCAACATTTTATAAAAGTTCTCACAAGTATAACCTAAATTAGTTTTAGTAGTTAATAAGTTTTTAAAGTAGGTATATGAAGGGGATATTTTTCATATATATACATTTTGTTCATTGAAGAAAACAGTCGCTTTGTGGGAGCGTTTTTGCCAGGAGGACATAAAATGAGTTCAACTAACATTTGCATATTTTTGTGAGGGGGTGGTAGTGATATCATTAAGGCCAATTGTCTGCACTAGGGCTCTAGGTCTGAGTAGGAGAGTCCTTTGTGGGATCTTTCTAAGAGGTCCTAGCCCATATTTATGCTAGTTTCAGATTTAAAAAAAAACGAAAAATTCCTAACGGCTAAGCCAACAAGCACGACAAGTTATCAAACCCAGCACCTCGTGTATACCAGCTTCGAGGACAGAACCTCTCGGTTACTGGTAGGCCAATTTTTATGAGGAATATTATTCATGCAAAAGTGAGAACACACGTCAACCCACCATGTATCAACTGGTGCACCACCTTCTTAATGGTTTCATAACAATTTCAATAATGATTCCGTGTTCTGAATCAAAGAACCGTACAAATAAAGGAAATACTTTTATTTCTTTGTGATTTGAAGAATCTGAATAGACAGAAACTATCTATTATTTTTAAAAAGAAATAATAAAAATATATTGTGTTAGAATGGTAATTCTAACACTTTTAAAATTAATTAATTTTTATTAAATTACCCGGAAAATATTTTCGTTTCTTTTATTTAATTAATTTTTCCAATTTATTCCTTTAAAATTCCTCGATTTGCAATAATAGAAAAGTTCAAAAATTTCATGTGAAACGTTTTGTTTGTAAACAAACCAGAATTGATATCTGGGACCGATCTCTGCGAAACGTAAACAAACGTTTTCACCTATTAAAAAATTAATTTTCATAAAACGCTCAGATCGTTTTAAAATTATTTTATATCGGCCGCAATTAATTCAAAACCAATTTTAATAATTTTCCTAACTTTCAGATTCCCTTAATTAAAATCAGTGACGTCATTTCCATTTATGATTTTCAAATTCTTCTTCTAGAATGTTCGATTCGGTCCGCAGCGAATATATCGCTACGCCGATTCAAAGTGTGGCGTCACTACAGGAAAATGTGTTTTTTCAATATTTAACATTCATTCCATAAAATGAGCCGATATAAAATATTCCTCTCTTAAAATTAAATTCATTTATTCTCATCTTGTTTTTATTTATTCAACAGACGATCCAAATAAAATATTTGTTTTTTGAACTATTTACCACGCGCCCGTATACTCCAGTAAATAGTCTCAAGCTCGCGGGAAAATTGGATATTCGTCAGTTTGACTCTCTCTTGAATGCTGGCGTGAAGAGGACAACGATTTTATGGCACTCGCCGTTGGCCGAGCATCAGTCTTTAAAAGTGCCTTCCAGTATCTATAATATCATGAATCACTCACAAATGAACGTAATAGAGTGAAATATTAATATTTAAAGAGGGTCCTTATTTCATATGCTGACCGATGGACCTCTATTTTAGTGCAAAGGAACAGTATTACGGTGTGGCCTAAATAGGCTTAGCGAACAGCCATGATACGTTATAATATGGATTCGGCACTACCTACACCATGCAGCAGGCATAGACGACTCTTCATCAATCGCTCATCTGAAGGTGCTATATACATAACATGTTTGAAATCTGGAGTAACAGCAATGTGTCATATTAATTTTATGATATCGTCAAGTATTTCAGTTGTTACAGGAGAAAAGGAGTGTACACGCCGTATGGGTGAAAATGTGATTTTATTTGCATACATGATGCTCCATACGGTATTTGGAACGATCATGATAATAGAAATTTTACATATGCATTCCGCCTGGTTTTAACAAGTGATTAATGGTATCTATGAATTATAAATAGACAGGCAATGTCTTGAATAATCTGAATGCTGTGAACGATAATCTGCTGTGCTCTATCAGTGATCTATATCATCATATCTAATGTGCGTAATTACAGTGTGGTAAATTTAATAATGTATCCGTGTACCGGTACAAGCGGAATTGATATGTATTGTCTTCAATAAAGAATATTAGGTTATACATATGTGTGATTCTTAGTGTGTAACCAAGTCAATGCCATAATGGATTTAATTAATCTTCCCTTACAGGTATTCATTTGTACTGCAAAAGGGGTGAGTTAATAATTATTTTCATTTTCCTATTTCACTTAGTTTCAATGGAAATTATCTTTTATTTAAATTTTAATAACATCATTATTTTGTTTATTCAATTTAAATTATTATTATTGATTGCAATTTAAAATATTGATTTCAGGAAGGGTTAATGATTCGCGGCACTATATACACATATGTACTCCACTATAACTAAATTGATCACGTTCGGCCATATTTTCATTTCTCATTTTCTTATCTAACTTTATAAAAATCCAAAAACCCAACTATCAAGTTTTCTAGTTTAACATTTGGTGCCGTCGCGAAACAAATAACCTACGTTAAGGTTGAGAACCTGAGGTTATTTAACCTTTAATCCTTTTCTCAAAATTAATTAATTTTAGCGATCGCGATAAAAAAAAGAAAAAAAATCGTGATTATTTTATTTCTATGTTCAGATCTTATGCATGCCACTATAATATGATTTAATAATACAGTTTAAGTGTTGTTATTGTTTATTTTATTTACTTGTGTTGTGTGTTTACTATGTTCTTATATTTATTTTATGTGGGCAAATTTCGGTTTTGTGTATTATTAAAAATTCAATAGATAGAATACAAGTTCTATTGGAATATACTTAAAATGCTGTGGCTCACATGTAGAGCTATTAAAAAAAAAAAAAAAAAATTGAAATTTGCCAATAATACATGCATTTATTTTAAATAAAAATTTAAAAATTTCCTAATTATGCAAACATTGATTTATATATTCAGAGGAATTGATGATATGCATGCAGTTTTACCATGCTAGAGGATTTTAGGATTGATAATTTTATTCATATCATATATTTGTATTTTTTTTCTATGGAGATCTGCTAAGTGAAATTTAATATAGATAATTAATTTACAGTTATTGACTTAGTGTCCTTTTCCATTTATTACATTTTCTCTCTGGGTAGAGTTAAAAATAAAATCATTTTATTAACTCTAGATAGTAGGGGTTTTTGCAAAAAAAATAAAAATAAATAAGGGGTCCTTGAATATCTCCTATTTGAAATGCAATCATTTATTTTAAGTATGATTTGCCTTAATTATGGCAATTTCAAAAATGTTCTGAAAAAATAAAAAGATAAAAAAATTTTATATCAAAAAATTCAGAATATAAATTTATTTGTAATGGATTTATAAACTACATGGTGTTACTTAGAAAATTCAAAAAAAAAAAAAAAAAAAAATTCAAAAGGTGCAAGATTTTATTTTCGTGAAAGTGTTTAGATTTGATTATTGGGACGGTGAAATTTTGCATTTTATGGTAATTTGAGCTGATGGCCACAGCAATCATTGTGCCATGCGAAATTTTAACTATAAACCCAGTTGACTAGGCAGTTCACTTCAAAAATAAATAAATAAATAAAGGGTTACCTACCTTTTGATTTTCCATCACACCTAAATAATTCACAGGAAACATCGATAGGCAATTAAAATTAAGATCATTGTTCTATTTATATATAAAAATAAACTATATTTTATTTATTATATTAAAACTGTGCACAGTATGTATAAAATTTATAGGGTAGATGATAGGGCATGACACTTGCAGTTTTTATATAAGTCGATGAGGTTAAAACCGATTAGGTACCCGTTTTTCACCTCTGGTGAATGTAAGTCTGTGGCTTAAACTGACATGCATGCTTTCTATTCAAAGTTCTATATATGAAAACTACCTTGAATATTATTTATAGCATATGTAGAGACCGATATAAGCTGAGCCTTTATATAGTGTGACCAGCAGTCTCGTTATGCATTGCTTTTATTGATATGGGACGAATAAATTCCCCTTTTCTTCAATTAAAATGAAATAAAAGAAAAGACAATGATCTAAAATTATGTTATATAGTATGTTATCACCACAATGCCGGTTTCCCTGACACCAAATTTAAAGAACATTAATATTACTCTAAAATGTTCAATTTTTTGTTTTGTCACTGTTCATCCCTATTAGATTGCATTTGAACCCCAAACAATTTTAATATTCAAAATTTACTCATAACTAAAGCTTCTCAGCAAAAAAAAAAAAAAAAAAAAAAAAGTATTTTCACTCTCTTTTCAAATTTTATGATACTGACTCCTCCAATAAACATTCAAGTTAGCAGACAAAATACATAACATAAATTAATATATAGCAAAAAAATTTTTTTTACTTACCTTAAATGATTCTAAAATTGCTGTTGGTGGGATACTGAGAAATCCAGGCCCAGAGTGATGCAAAATTTGTCAGGCTGGTCCGAGGTAATGTTTCACTTTTGTGCACTGGTGCTGCAGTTCTTAGATATTCTCACTTCTTCAATTTCAGAAAAAATGTTTTAACCTAAATGTTACATTATGAAAATCTACAAAAAACATATTTACTTACCTGTTTAAAAAAAAAAAAAAAGATATATGCATTTTTCAAATTATTAAGGTATATTCAAAAATGTTTAATCACTGACACCTACCTGTTGTAAATCTTTTGCGATTTGGCAGGAGTGTGTATTCTAAAATAACACAAATCAATTTTACAAACAGTATTCATTTTCCAATTCCTTATGCATGTGACACATTGTAGAAATGTAGGTATTGTCCTGGAGTATTGATGGAGACCATTTATAGCCGAGCCTTTCTGTAAGTGTCATTGGCTGTCTCCCATGCTCATCACAATAGTGTTACAGCTCAAAAGTCTGTCAATTGTGGATATTACAATGTTTAAAATACCTACAATTGATTTCCAATAAAATTTTTTTTAACCTTTAATGATTTGTTGTTAGGTGCATATTTTTTACGTTAAAGATCCCGTCATAATTTTCAGCTGAGATTTTTGGTTAAAAAAAAAAAAAAAAAAAAAAAAATATTCATAGCTAAAATTTTCTTTTCAAGTGGTTTATTTTGGCGGATTTCCATTATCTTCATTATCTCTATTGTATTATGTTATATGTTTGAAAAGTGGTATGCATATGATTTTTTTTAACTTGCCCCACATCATTTATGTTTTGAGTGTTAATATATATATTCGGATACGCACTCATGTAGTGTACTTTTCATGTTTACTATATATTTTGTGTTATACGATTATCCAATTCCCGCAGCCAAATTCTTTTTTTCTGTTTTTTCTAGTGAGGGGGAGAAATGTTAGAATGGTAATTCTAACACTTTTAAAATTAATTAATTTTTATTAAATTACTCGGAAAATATTTTCGTTTCTTTTATTTAATTAATTTTTCCAATTTATTCCTTTAAAATTCCTCGATTTGCAATAATAGAAAAGTTCAAAAATTTCATGTGAAACGTTTTGTTTGTAAACAAACCAGAATTGATATCCGGGACCGATCTCTGCAAAACGTAAACAAACGTTTTCACCTATTAAAAAATTAATTTTCATAAAACGCTCAGATCGTTTTAAAATTATTTTATATCGGCCGCAATTAATTCAAAACCAATTTTAATAATTTTCCTAACTTTCAGATTCCCTTAATTAAAATCAGTGACGTCATTTCCATTTATGATTTTCAAATTCTTCTTCTAGAATGTTCGATTCGGTCCGCAGCGAATATATCGCTACGCCGATTCAAAGTGTGGCGTCACTACAGGAAAATGTGTTTTTTCAATATTTAACATTCATTCCATAAAATGAGCCGATATAAAATATTCCTCTCTTAAAATTAAATTCATTTATTCTCATCTTGTTTTTATTTATTCAACAGACGATCCAAATAAATATTTGTTTTTTGAACTATTTACCACGCGCCCGTATACTTCGGTAAATAGTCTCAAGCTCGCGGGAAAATTGGATATTCGTCAGTTTGACTCTCTCTTGAATGCTGGCGTGAAGAGGACAACGATTTTACGGCGCTCGCCGTTGGCCGAGCATCAGTCTTTAAAAGTGCCTTCCAGTATCTATAATATCATGAATCACTCACAAATGAACGTAATAGAGTGAAATATTAATATTTAAAGAGGGTCCTTATTTCATATGCTGACCGATGGACCTCTATTTTACTGCAAAGGAACAGTATTACGGTGTGGCCTAAATAGGCTTAGCGAACAGCCATGATACGTTATAATATGGATTCGGCACTATCTACACCATGCAGCAGGCATAGACGACTCTTCATCAATCGCTCATCTGAAGGTGCTATATACATAACATGTTTGAAATCTGGAGTAACAGCAATGTGTCATATTAATTTTATGATATCGTCAAGTATTTCAGTTGTTACAGGAGAAAAGGAGTGTACACGCCGTATGGGTGAAAATGTGATTTTATTTGCATACATGATGCTCCATACGGTATTTGGAACGATCATGATAATAGAAATTTTACATATGCATTCCGCCTGGTTTTAACAAGTGATTAATGGTATCTATGAATTATAAATAGACAGGCAATGTCTTGAATAATCTGAATGCTGTGAACGATAATCTGCTGTGCTCTATCAGTGATCTACATCATCATATCTAATGTGCGTAATTACAGTGTGGTAAATTTAATAATGTATCCGTGTACCGGTACAAGCGGAATTGATATGTATTGTCTTCAATAAAGAATATTAGGTTATACATATGTGTGATTCTTAGTGTGTAACCAAGTCAATGCCATAATGGATTTAATTAATCTTCCCTTACAGGTATTCATTTGTACTGCAAAAGGGGTGAGTTAATAATTATTTTCATTTTCCTATTTCACTTAGTTTCAATGGAAATTATCTTTTATTTAAATTTTAATAACATCATTATTTTGTTTATTCAATTTAAATTATTATTATTGATTGCAATTTAAAATATTGATTTCAGGAAGGGTTAATGATTCGCGGCACTATATACACATATGTACTCCACTATAACTAAATTGATCACGTTCGGCCATATTTTCATTTCTCATTTTCTTATCTAACTTTATAAAAATCCAAAAACCCAACTATCAAGTTTTCTAGTTTAACATATTGTTTTGCATAGCTCTGCATACTGTTTAAAACTGAATCTTATACATTTAAACACACAGCTGTTTCTTTAAGACAGAAATGAGAGCATTTAACCATGCATGACAAATATTTGAGTGAATCCAAGACAATTACATTCCTCTCATTGAACATTGGGCAATATGAATTATATATGAACCAACTACTTTGTAGGAAATAAGATGATAATGAAGATTGAAGCTTAGTGATTGTTACATCTTTCTAGAACTCACAGTGTGTGACTGACTGTGGTCTGGGATACATCAACTAGGGGTGGCCTGGGAAAATGCCTTCACAATTTTGATCCTCCATAGTAGATTAAGAAAAATAAGAATGCCGAGGTTAAGTGAGGTTAACATTGCATTAAAGCTACACAAAGGGCAATTGGCGATGGTCTAGGATTCACTTCTAGATGTCGTTTGGAATCTAATTTTGATCCTTTCCAAAAAAAAAAAAAAAAAAAAATATTTTTTTTTTTTTTAATTTTACAAATTGTGGCATTTTAGGTTATTCATTGTGTGCACTTTTTACTACTATTTATGATTCAAATGCGAAATTATTATACTACAAAGACTTCTACTAATAATGCTATGGTGCATTGCCACTTTGCTACATTTGTGTTTACTTTGACCAAAATTTAAACAAGTCAATTCATAAATAATTTTGTATACAAGTTTAAAATTTTCAAATGGTCACTATATTGAAACAGAATGATACATCAAGTTGGCCAATGAACTCAAAGATATTTCTAAGTCCATTGTCCAATTTCAGTTTAAATTCATTCAGTATTTTTCAAATTTTCAATATATATCTATATGAGAGAGAAAAAGATAAAAATATTGCAATAACTAGATTTCTAATGAAAAGTATTTTAGATTATAATTAAATTAATAACTAAATATAAGTTGTGCACATACTTGACGGATTTTCAAATTAGTTTCACCATCCAAATTCGCAGTTTCAATATAACACATGGCATGTGGTTCACTGAAATCCAAATAAAAGTAAAGTTATTCTAAAAATATAGAGATAAATATAGTTAATAACAGAAAAAAAAAAAAAATCCCATAAAAAGTAATAAAAATCTCAAAATCAATATATAAAATGAATAATAAAATAATTAAATGTTAAAGAAATTTGAGAATAACATAATGCATAAAGAAGATAACTATCAATAAGTTATTTAGAATGGATAATACACCCAGATCAAAATTAGTCATCCCAAATTTTTTATATATTAATAATATAAATAATAAAAACAAAAAATGATAATACCGAAACCACCAGCATTTATAAAATTAATTTTATAAGCAGTGCATAAGCCTGGCTTATATGTTGGCATAACAAAGTGGGAATCAAAAAAAGAATCAAAAAACATTTAAACAATATTAAAATTAATAAAATAATCAGAGTCCTCACCTCATTAAAACCAACCAAAAAGTTAATATTAATATAGATTTTAAAAGATTTTCTAACAAGAAAACATTCAAAAGGTGTCATCATCAAAAAATATTGAAAAAAATATAGGTGATTCTGCTCTTCATAAAACACCAGAAAATGAAAAAAATTATCGGCTGAAATTAATTACAGCGACCACAAAAAATTATCAAAATTAAGCATATTTGGCGATTTAGTGCTATTAGGCTATACGTTTGCTAGCACCGAGATTGTCATGTACGAACAAAACCGTGTTTTGCTTTTCCGCCAAGTACTCAAAATCAATCGCCTACCAGTGTGAAATCGCCAAATATGCTTAATTTTGATAATTTTTTGTGGTCGCTGTAATTAATTTCAGCCGATAATATTTTCATTTTCTGGTGTTTTATGAAGTGTAGAATAACGTATATTTTTTTCAATACTTTTTGAAGATGACACCTTTTGAATGTTTCCTTGTAAGTTAGCAAATAACAGTTACTTTTATGCCATAAAACATGAATTAGTTGAGATCTTAACAGAACATGGCATATATATATATAAATTAACACATGCCATGCAAAGAAGAAGAGGGGATAAAGAATGTAAAGTAAAAGCCATCAGTTAGCTCTACCTCTACTTCCTGTGATGATGGCTGCATATGCAGCTGATAATATTAGCTTAGGTAAACTTATTTTAATTTTTTTTTGTTTTTAACTCGATAAAATTTTTTATGTTGCTATCTTTTCTCTTGTGATCTTTTACAATTGATTCTACAAATCTTCACATTATAATTGTACAGTTTATTTTTATTTTATTTATTTTGTGTACGTGTGCCTATTTTTGATTATATCATATTTTTGTATTTGTTATACCCCAAGACACGTAAAATGTCAAAGGTTAATGAAATTAAAGTTGAAGTAAATTTAAGTATGAATAAATATCAAGTTATAGAAAGATATTATCAATTATATACTTCAAATCTGAAGTCATTTTTATAATAGAACAATGAAAGAGAATGCTGCTTAAAAATACTTTTGAGGAAGATATCGTTGCAGTAGGGGAGGAAAAAAACACTACTGTTGATAAAGTAAAATATTTTGCTTCACTTTATGATGATGTAATAAAAACTTTCTTGAAAAGTGAAAGAGAGAAAAAAAAAAACTGAAGGGATTTATAAATGATGATTTAATTGCAAAATAAAATTTGGATGAATTTCTGAAAATAGTTTAATGAGTATTTATGTGGTAAGAAAATTACTGATTTATTATTATTATTTATTTTCATTACACAATATCTGTCATAAAGTGTGACATATTTTATTTAAATTTACTTCTCAATCATAAATAAATAAAATAAAACAAAACAAAAAGAAAATTGTAATTTCAAAAGAAAATATTCTTGTAATCGTTTTTATAAGAGTGTAAATTGTATTTTCTTATAAATTTTGCATCTAAACATATTATTTTTGGTTAGGAATGATCTTAATTTGTTTCTTCTCTCAGGTTCTTCATTTGAGAGAATCCCAAATTCTTCGTTTCTTCTTTCTGTGGACAAATAAGGCTTTCCTGTTCACAGCTAATCACCAAAAATAACTTTAGTTTTGGTTTCGAAATTGCTAGAACATTCTACAAAAAGCTGCTGATAAAAGACGTCATACCAAAAATTCAAATTTATTGGATAATATGATATGACGTTGTAAATAAAAGAGGGTAAGAGTTAATTACATTCTGAACCATTCAGTTGCCTTTTTTGTTGAGTTCATAGGAAGATGTATTGTTCTTTACAAATTTTTTCTATCAAAATTTTTGGCAATCAGCAGACAATCATCCTTTTTCAAGAACCTTAAAATAAAAAGAAAATTCACCTATTTCTACAGCCTCTTTATGAGTTGGTATTTGTTGATGGATCTCAATTTTTATTTGTTATCTACTTAATTTTTGAAGAACCAAAGGTAATTGTTTTTATTTTTAATTTATTTAAAAATTAAAGAAACTATCAAGTCAGTTTTTTTTTTTTTTTTAAATAAAAAGTTCTATTGTAGTGATGTCCTTTTTTGAATAAAATTAGAGCCTGAGACTATGATTTTTTTAATTAATTGATTTGACTATATATTATAAATAAATATCATTTATATATATTACGATCACACCTAAAATATTATACTTGCCAACCAATTTTAATAAAAAAAGGGAAGATTTTTGTTGAAAAACCAGAAGATTTCATAAAAAAAGGGAAGATTTTTTTTTTCTCTTTGATGTATTAAAGAATATAGTTTTACAATTTTAACATTTAGAAGCAATCTATAAAAATGTTTTACTATAGATTAATTATACTAAATATATAAAAGTTTTAAATGAAGTTCTTCCTCTTCAACATATAAATATCTACAAAACAGAATCTGTTAGAAATTTATTTAACAATAGACAAAAAAACTTAGTTAAGTTAAAGTATAACTAATTTTTTAAATAAATATAGATTGTGATTTTTGTGTATGTACATTAATCATACATATAAGAAAAAGTAGCAGTAGCTAATTATCAGTTTCAAACGTGCATAAAACCAATTGAGTATTAATTTTCTTAAATTGATTTAGGAAACATTTTCCTACCTGAAAAAATTATTTTTCATTTTTTTCCCATGTTTACACATTTCGTATAAATATGACATACACATATTTAATTTAATTGAGGAAAAGTAAACAGATTCATTAAATTTAGCAATAAAGATCTAAAAATAATTACATATGTGAGAAATATTGAGCACTTCCATTGCTTTAAAGTTTCTAGAATTGATCACAATCCGGGGAAAGGATGGGGGAGGGGGGAAATACAAAAATAATTACAGAGTAAGAAATATTTAAATTCTTTAAACTCTACTTCTAGAATCTAATGTAAGAACTTTAAAATTATTATTATCATTTATGTTGTAGATGGATAAAGATTAGGAAACAAAAGACTTCTGCAGAACATTTGATTGCTGATCACTAGTTGTAGATAAATAAAGGGGGGGGGGGCAAAAAATAATTACATCAGCAAGAAATATTTAACAATTCTATTTCTTTAAATGTTCTAGAATCTCATAAAGCAAGTTTGAAATGAATATTGACATTTATGTTATGGATGGAAAAAGATTGGGAATCAGGAGATTTCGTAGAACATTTGGATTTCTTTTTAAAACGAACGATATCCGCGACTTTTTTAAAAACGGAAGATTTCATCATTTGTCTGGAAGACCGGAAGATACGTTAAAAAACCGGAAGTCTTCCGGGAAAATCGGAAAAGTTGGCAAGTATGAAATATCAATATAATAATACATAGGAACTGGGAGTATTGTATTCAGTCAAAAATTTCAATATCTTCACCTGATTTGCATGTTTTTAAGGTCTCCTGAATCAAAAAAAAAAAAAAAAAAAAGTGATTTTCAGTTTTTGGTCAGTGTGTATGTATGTGAGAGGGGAATCTTCTGAATATCATATCTCTGAAACTAATAAGGATAAAACAGACGGAACTTCAAAATTAAGACTGGTCTAGTGTACAATTTCCAGCACCAATAGACAGTATCATAGATCAAAAGTGGTACCGCCTACTGTGATCAAAGCACAATGACAAGAGAGAAATAGTTTTATCCAAGTGTAGCATCAACTGAAGCTGGTAATTGAGGAGATCCTAGATCTGGGATGAAAGACTTCAAGAAGCTTCAAAGTAAGGCTGTTCAATTTATTTAATTTTAAATTAAAAATAATAAAATTTGCACAAATTTTGACATTAAAACTGAGGTTACAGGATACTTTAAGCAAGTTGTATTAATACTGAAGTCAATGAATGACTGAGTGAGACAAATATTTCTTTTCTTTTTTTTCTTTTTCTTTTCTTTTCTTTCTTTCTCTGAGTTCAACTGTATTTGTTTATTTTAAATCTTGTTTCTGTGCTTTTCATTCATATAAATAAAATAAATTTTATTTCTTTTCCTAAATACTACATCAATTAAGTAATTTATATGTAAATAAAAACAAATACATAAACTACTTTTGGCAAAATTTAATATATATGGTAATGAACATACTATATATAGATTGAATATGGTGATTAAGGAGTATATAAATCACTATACCTGGAAGATAAAAGTACTAGATCAGCAGGAAAAAATTGACCACTTGTTACTTTTAAAATATCTCCTACAGACACATCAGTCCACTTCATTTCCTGCCACAGTCCATTTTTAAGTGCTTAAAAAACAATAAAAAGTATATATATATATATTTATTTATATAAACAAAAATCTGATTTATAGCAGAAAAAAAAAAGTAGAATCAATTATTATAATCAATTCCTTATCCCATATTTAAAATCAGAATTATTAAATTGACACTGTGTTGTGGTGTTATAAAAGATATTCAACTATCACTATTTACATTTTCAAGTATTTGTATGACATGACAAAAATGTAACATATTTTCCTAATGAATTTTCCCAAGACAGTTTCAGGTGGGTGCTGCAGCTTGTCTGCCATTTCGTTAAAAAAATAACACCCTTCTTGCTCCTCATAAAACTAGTATGTTGTGGTCACCACAAGACTTTCTTCTATATTTTCCTGCACAAATTCATTAAGTGCGAATAATTTATTAAAACTATTTAACATGATGAATGCAAATCATTTTCATCTTAGGGAAATCTGACACTAAGTAAAGAAAGAATCATCTATAAATAATAGATTAAAAAATGCATTTTTATAATGGTTATCTCACATATCAAGTTTCGTACAGTTATATGCCATAGACGTTGAGATATAGCCATACCGTTATTGATGAAAATAGCAGTATAGTAGTAGCAGCGCCACCTATTGGCCAATAAGCATCCAAATTGAGTCAGCATAATATCTCATAATGGCCTTCTTATGCATCAAGTTTTGTTTGCTGATACACAATAGAACCTAAGATATAGCCTTCCTTTAAATAGTGGAAATTGCTGCGTAGCAGCGCCACCTGTTGAGTGGTTTACACCAAAAGTTGACAAGCACTAATTTATGTTAAGATGCATCTACATACAAATTTATATGCAATTCTATGCAGTAGTTCCTGAGATATAGCCTCTCCTTAAATTGCGGAAATCGCTGTATAAGCAGCGCCACCTGTAGGCCGATAAGCATTCAAATTGATTCAGTATAATATCTCATAATGGTCTTCTCATATATCAAGTTTTGTGTGATTATACACAATTGAACCTGAGATATTGGCTCCCCGCATCGCTCCTTAACCACAAAATGAAAAAGAAAAAAAAAGTTATTAAGCTTCCATTTTTAACATTTACTTGCTTTATTACAATTGTTGGGTTAGCACATTTGTAATTCTTGAAAAAGACATCTGCAAAATGTAAATTATGTAATTTCTCACTTAAATTTGAAAAATCCCACTTAAATTTTTGTTAAGAGTGGGAAAATCCCACTCAATATTTTTCCCTAGTGTGAACCCAGATATCCCTAATATTGTTGTCAGTAACTGTCATTTCAATTCAGAATACATGAAAATGAAATTCATAATACAAATATTGGACAACACACATTTTTTAAGGCAGTAAAACATTAGGACTGAGCTTTATCAAATTATGTTATGTTAAAATATTGTATATAAACGTTAATGATTAAATGATACCATAGGTTAAATCAGTAAATATCTACAAGATTATGTAAAAATTGTTAAAAAAATAGTTTTAAAGCAGAAGTAAAGATTAAAATAGATAGATAGAACATTTAAAACAGCAAATAAAATTTATATAACATACTGAATGATACTTTCCCAATGTTGAATCCCTCACAACCAGAACTACGAAAATAAATTAAACCAGTATACTAATTTTAACAAATTAATAAATTTCACTTTTCAATAAAAACTATTGATTATTTTTCAAATTTTGAAATGGATAGAAAAGATGGGAGAAAAGTTATAGTAAACATTATCTGCAGATAACAGATTTATTATATGATATTGTACAAATTTTTAAATGCATTTACCTAAGACCATGGCATTGTTAACTGAACCATCTGCTTTATGCCTTTTCTAGAAGAGGAGGAGAAAGGATTAGGAATAAAAATTAGGAAAACTTCCCACAGTTTCATGTTAGCACTTTAATTTATATTATTTTTTTAAATATAGATAAATATACTCACTATGTCTTCAGCAATTTCTTTGATAGCAGATATGCTTAAAATAAATATCAAAGGGACAGCAGTGGTATATCTACCAGTAGGAGAAACATTTGGGATTTGCTGCAATAACAAAAATTAGAAAATCAAAATTGTGCAAAATGTATAAACACACATGCAAATACTACAAGGTAATGGAAGTCATGATCTTATTTAAATAACAAAAATAAAACTTTTCACTTAATATTATTACTTTTATTTTGACAATCTATTCACTGAATGCAATTTCTACATATTTGTAAAATAAACTGCTTTGAAATGAATTCAATATTTTTGCGTTCTGCAGCTACATGAAAATTCTAGTTTTTAACACTTTCCAACAAGGTTAAAGTGTTAATGACTTTGGTTTGTCTGTTTATCTGTCCGCACTCAAACTCCCGTAAATATTCATGGAATTTCTTGAAACTGATGTATACTATTCAAGTTCACTATCGGATGCTCCCTATTGAAAATGGTGTGAATAACTCTACTGGTTTGTGTACAGGGATACCCGAAAGTATTCCAAAGCATTGTGTTCTACGAGAGGTATTTCAAATAAACCCTACTTTAATACCTTTACTTTAAACAAATTTCAATGAAATTGAAATATGTTATTCAAGTTCACTATTGGATGTTTGCTATAGAAAATGGAGTAAATACCACTGCTGGTTTGTGTACAGGGACATCCGAAAGTATTCCAAAGCACTGCATTTTATGAAAGTTACTTTTATAAACCAAATTTTAATAACTTTACTTTGCACAAATTTTAATGAAATTGAAATATATTATTCATATGCACAAAAGAAATTTTTATATATAGAGTGAAACTTGAATAATTTGTACTTGTTTAATTTGAAATTCTGGATAATTCGAATCTTTTACTCGGTCCCTTGAAATTTGTATTAAAATAATGTTAAAAAATCGTGGATAATTCGGATTATATTTCGGATAATTCGAATTTTTCATACGATTACCTTTAAAATATTACTGTAAAACTTGTTCCCGAGATTTTTCTCAGCAAATATATTTTAACAGTCTTTCAAAAGAAGGATGAGGAAATACAAGATAAGCCCGTAGCTAGTGTATCAGAAGATATGGTGCATATACATTTAATTTAGATTTTTTTTTAAATTGAAAGTCATGTCTAATGAAGAAGATTCTATTTTTGTATCAAGTCATATGCTATGACACAAAGATTGTACTTAAAGAAGAAATAAAAGAATATCTGACTATTTTTAAAAAGGTGTTGAATAATTAAGCTCGTAAAAAATATTGATTTAATGGGAGGGGGATGTAGAAGTATTCTTAGACATAAAGTTTATCTGTTAAATCTTTGATCGTAGAGTTTTCATTTTTTAATTTATCTCTTTTTTTGACAAAATAGTATATGTAATTCGAATTTTTCTCTGGTCCCTTCAACTTCGAATTATCCATGTTCTACTGTAGTATGATTAACATTAGATTTACAGGATCACACAAAAATATTCAGTTTACATTAAGGACTATTATTGAAAATTTGCTGGAATTTCATTTTCATTCAAATTAAACATTTTTAAAACTTTCTAATGGTTTTTGTGTGTGAATATGATTTCAAATTGTATATCTATCTGACCGACTGTCTATTAGTTTATATGTCCGACTGCCCGCTCCTAGGCTCCATAAATATTTTTTTTAAATGCTATATGTTACTTAAGTTCACCATGGAATTTTCCCTATTTAAAATGGCATTAATCAGTCCTGTACAACTGGTTTGTGCACAAGAACACCCTGAAAAATTCCAATGCATTGCGTTTTAGGACAGACATTTTACCATGTTTTTATTAACTTCGATTCTTGTTTGTTTGTTTGTCAAGTACAAATCTTGCAATCGATTTTTAACTAACTTCCCGACTAGCTAGATATTTGAAACTTTCAGGACAACTCAGAACACGGTGACAATACATTTTTTTAATACTTTTAGTCAACTGTTTAAGGTCCCACTGCCTTCGGCAGCGTTTATATGATTTGACAGAAAATTTATTTAATTAACTTCCCAATTAGCTAGACATTTGAAACTTTCAGAATAGTTCAGAATACGGTGAAAATGTATTTTTTTAATACCTTCAGCCAACTGTTTCGGGTTCCTGCTGCCTTCGGCAGCATTATCAGTACAGAGCTTGCAATCGATTTTTCACTAACTTTCCAATTAGCTAGACATTTGAAGCTTTCAGGATAGCTCAAAACACGGTGACAATACATTGTTTGAATACTTTTAGTCAACTGTTTCAGGTCCCTACTGCCTTCCGCAGCGTTTATATGATTCAACAGAAAATTTATTTAACTAACTTCCCGACTAGCTAGACATTTAAAAATTTCAGAATAGTTCAGATCACGGTGAAAATGCATTTTTTAAATATTTTTAACCAACTGCTTTGGGTTCCTGCTGCTTTCGACAGCATTACCAGTACAAAGCTTGCAATCGATTTTTCACTAATTTTCCAACTAGCCTATACATTTGAAACTTTCAGGATAGGTCAGAACAATACATTTTTTTTAATACTTTTAGTCAACTGTTTCAGGTCCCTACTGTATTCGGCAGTATTTATATGATTCAACAGAAAATTTATTTAACTAACTTCCCGACTAGCTAGACATTTGAAAGAAACTTTCAGAATAGTTCAGAATACAGTGAAGATGCATTTAAAAAATATTTTTAACCAATTGCTTCAGGACCCTGCTGCCTTTGGCAGCGTTACCAGTACAAAGCTTGCAATCGATTTTTAACTAACTTCCCGGCTAGATAGCCATTTGAAACTTTCAGACTAGTTCAGAATACGGTGAAGATGCATTTAAAAAATATTTTTAACCAATTGCAGAGGTGAATGTGACTCAAAGGTAAAAACCCTGAAAATTATAGCCTCAAATTAGAAAAAACCCAAAATATCAAATAATACTCAAACTATTTAGGCCAGAAGTCCACAATCTTTTCACATATCACCTGGATGACAAATGAACAACCAATAAAAACAAAAAATAACTTTATAGGAAATATGAAAATACAGATGGTTAGAGTAAAAACCCTGAAATCAACACCCCTGCAATTGCTTCAGGACCCTGCTGCCTTTGGCAGCGTTACCAGTACAAAGCTTTCAATCGATTTTTAACTAACTTCCCGGCTAGATAGCCATTTGAAACTTTTATAATAGCTCAAAACACGATAGCAATGAATTTTTTTAATACTTTTATCCAATTGCTGCGGGTTCCCGAATATCTATTGCACTAACACTAACCATCTAGCTATTACAGAGTATAACTAGTTTGTAATGGCAATTAAATATTATTTCATTTTTTTTTATTTTTGAATTACATTATATTTTTAGTTAGGCATGACTCTTTTTGATAAGCATATTTTTAGTCTTTGATTCTTGTAAAAAATTAATAAGTTTTGCACAAAAAGAAATAATTGAAACAATAATAATTTATAATTTGATATTTTCTAAAATTAAAACAAAATAAAAATCTTAATAATAAAACCTAATGCTACTGTCACAGTTACAATAATGCATACCTAATGTCACAGCTAGAATAACGTATTCATATAAAAAAAATAAATTTTTATCCTTGGTTTGAAGGAATGAATAAAACATGGATAAAAGGATGATTCAGCAGAGAAAAATGATGTTACAATTGCAACAATGTACTGAGAAAAAATATATTTTATGCATGATTTAAACAAATAATTCAAAAAAGGTCATTTGAAATAAAGGATGTAATACTATGTAAAAACTGTCAGATGGCAATTTGGCAGTTTTCTTCCCCCCTCCCCCCCCCCCTCCCTGAAACAAACCACCAAATTATGCTCAAAATATTTAGCTAGATTAGAGAAAAAAACTAAAATATAGTTTAAATAATTTAATGTTAAAAATAATATAATGAAAATAATTTCTTTAAGCTTTTCAAACTTCAAAACATATATATATTAATCGGTTTTAAGATGTAAATGATGATGCCATTAATGTAAAATTATCATTTAAACCAATATTAGATGATTTAAATTTGTTTGAACGAGAAAGATGTAATAAACAGTAGCGGCTCGTGAGATTCCTTTACAGGGGGGCTGCATAGCTGCATGTATACGTAAGATTTGAGAAAAAAGCGAAAATGATTTTCTAAATAATCTGTTTTAATCGGGGTCTTCGGGTTTTATATGCGCAGACTGAGCAAGAAGCAGAACAATACAGGATACAGCATAGATTTAAAATTTTATATTATTGGACATTCATTACAAAGAAAAAAAAAAATCTGGAGATTTTATTTTGTTAACTTTATTTATTAATGATAATCAATTTTCCCCAAATAAAATATTTTTCATCTGCATGCTATTATTTTCTCCAAGATGGTACGAAGTATACATACATGTTTGTAAATCAAATTTTGCTCATTAAAAAGATACACACACAATGATTTATATAAAAATAATAATAAATAGTTTGATTACATACTTATGTAGATCTGTACAGTTCTTGCGATAATAACTGCAAATAATTCGAATCTATAGTCCATAATGATAAATAATTTCTTTTTGTGTCTCTGTACAAAAATGTGTAAGTCCTGTACTCATCAAAATTATACAAATTGCGTGACGATTACCTATAACCTATCTACCAATTTTTAGCTCAATTGGATAAAACATTTAGGCGCAACCGCACTTCATAGATTTAAGTCCATTAATCAAAATGATAAGGAATTTTTCTTTGTGTCCTTGTAACAGAACTATAAGTCTCACATCCATCAAATTCTATACAGCTCGTTTGATGGTGACCTTTCACATACCTACCAGCTTTCAGTTCAATCAAACCAAGCATTTAGATGTTATGATATTCACTCACTTACTCACACCATACATATAACACTGTAAAAATAGCAAAAATGAGCTCAGGACACCTCAAAACATTATAGTAATGTAATGCTCGTATCTTAAAACTGCAATTACAATGATGCGTTTCATTAATTTATTTAGAACATCCTTTGAAATATTAATTAAAAGAGTTAACATTGACGTAAAATCTTGCACATCACATAGATTATGAAATGCTTGTCTAACATTACGAACATTTTATTGTTATTATTTTTTTTAATGCGAACTTTACACACATGTACAGTAAACTAAAATTTACACATGGTACAGTAAACTAAAATTTCATTTAAATATGAAACCTTAGTATAATTAAAAATGAATTTCCAAAATTTGCTGCACATCTTCTGTATTGCCGTGCATAAAAAAAAAACATCTACAAATGTTAAAACACTATTTTCTTTAGACTTTAGATATATTTAAAAAGGCTTGAATAGTATGTATCAGTTTAATTTGGTTTGAAATATTATCCAAGCCAGCAGTGCATTCTGGATGTTTTGTGTGTTCTCGTAAAAGAAGTATATAGGAAAAATAGTGTGGCCAATCTACAGAATGGATATTAAAATGTTTAAATTTCCGAGCATATTTCTGAAAGTTCTCACTCAAATAGAAAGAGAGATGAAACGAAGTTATAAATGCTTTCCAACTTTGTTGTATAAAAATGTCAGAAATTAAAAATTTAGTAATCTCGTGTTTTTAAGAAAGGTTCGACGGCTAATATTTCTCATCAAAATAGAAAAACATTAGTGACTAAAATACAAGTGAAAAAAAAAATAAAAATAATTATAATTATAATTTTCATAATAACCTTATCAACAAAGCGATTAAACACTTGATAAATTTTAAATATTATGTTTAAGGCAAAATTTATATAAAAATTGAGATTCTGTCTATTCAACGTTTCTGCCATTGGCAAACCAAGAAACCGAAAAACCGTTCAAAATTTCCATGTAATATAAAATAAAAATCTGCTTGAAAAATAAATAAAAATGACTTCTATTTTCTCATATAATCGTGAATAACCTTCATGCTAAATTGTTTTACCTCTCATACATAAATAATCATCAAACACAGCGATTACCGCATTAAAAACTGTGAAGAAAGAACGTAGATTACAAAGGGAAATTGTTCTTTTCCAGCATTACCGAAATCCCTAATCAGGTCGGTGCTGCAGCGGATGCAGCTCCAACCAAATGGTCGAAACTGGTAGGAAAAAACGAGTAGGGGCGGTTGTAACTGTTCTTTCCCTAAAGAAATCCCTTTTTTCGGGAGCTGCATGAATGAGCAGTCCCTTTACGAATTTTTGAGGTGCTATTGCGTTTAAAAATAGTTAATTTTTCTCAGCTTTTTAATAATTTTTCATGATAACAAAGTAATCTGCTTTTCTATATGCATAATACTATACAATATAATAATATTTATTTTCAAAATATTTTGAAAGTTGATAAAATAATTTTTTCGAATATTTCTGGGGGGGCTGCAGCTCTGCAGCTCTTGCCACGAGCCGCCACTGGTAATGAATTAAAAATACATTCATTTGGACTGCTAGGAAGGTGGACGCTGACTAGTTATTTGTGTGTGTATGTGTGTTGGTGTTAGAGTTAAAGCCAAATGACTACACGAGGGTCTTTAGGCCCATTAAAAATCAGTAAATAAATAAATAAAAAAACATTAAAACATCCTTGCATAAATATTTTTTGTTGCAACCCCCCCCCCTCTCCCCCTTACAAAAATGGCTCATAAAATAAGGGATACGGAAGATAAATAAAATGAATAATAATGCAAGATAAAAAAAATCCATTTATGTTTCTCAAATTTTTGAAATCTGAATGGCTTTTTTTATGTATATTATAGTTTGCAAGATAGACCTGAAATTTCAAATTTAAAGTTACTGGCCAGTGGCCAATGAATTCTTTTAGCTTACTTACAACTCTTTAAAAACTTAATTTTTGTTCTTACATTAAACACATTTTTTAATGTATTTGCACTTTTTAAACATAATTTAAATAAATGTAACCAATACACTTCTGTTTTTTTTTTTTTTTTTTTTTTTTTTTTTTATGAATGAGTTCATATTAATAAAAGAACTGTAAAACAAGAAATCTATATTCATTAAACAAAAAGTTTCTTTTATAATAAATTGCATACCTGAAGAAGAGCAATGAATAAGAAAAATATGTTAGAATATCTTCTAAATTGTTCAAAAAGGAATTTTGGCAAAAAGGAAATTGCATTGTATTTTGCTGTGCTGCAAAACAAAGAATAACATTAAAAACTCATACAGAAAACACAATAAAATAAAAATGTAGAAAGTGGAACAAATTGTAATATAAAGAGCATTATCTCATACATAAATTTTGAATTTTACTTAAGCATTTTTTAACAAGACGTTATAATTTTTTTTAGTATCTAATACAAAATTCAAACCTTCTGAATGGTTTTCCTTCAATGGTTAATATTTTAAAATTTTACAAATAGATATTTTATAAACATAAGTTTAAAAAATCTTATGTGGATGACACCACATACTTCCTTATACACCCTTTGGGTTTGGAATATACATATTGTTATGAAAACATTGACATTTTTGTGTGAGGTAACTGATTCATAAATAAACAGGCAGGTTTCAATAACAAAAAAAAAAAAAAAAAAAAAAATGAAAAACTGCTACTCTAACAATAAGAGTCATGATAATAGGATTATATATACCACCAAAAAAATATACTAGTTTTTTCAGGAATGGCTTATTGCAGAATCTATCATTGGCGAATTCATTGATTACAGTTTAATAAAAATTCTTCGAGTATAGATGGCCTACTTTTGTTCTCTTTGCTGATATTTAGAGGCGAAAAACGATACATTTTACCAAAACAATTAATTCAGTTAAAACGGAGAAAGGATTTACTAATTCTGGCTATAATGAAGCAATATTTGCCGCCAAATTTGATAACTAATCTCACCAAGTCGCTAAGTTTGTAGCCAATGCTGTTTTTGGTCTTGGCATTGATTTTGACAATTTTGCATCGAATTTGGCAAAAATTTGTAGTTTAGGATTGCCAAAGTTTGGAAGCTCTAACATCATTAAGAACAGAATTCTGGAATTTTCCAGAAAAATTCATTGGTTTATAGCATTGAACTAAATTCTTCGAAAATTCTTCAAATGACAAACAAGACTAAAACAAAATAAACTGTATTCATCAACTAGAACCTGCTTATATATTAAAAATTACTTTCTACACTTAAAAATATTGGCAACTTACATAACAATATCATTACATTACATGCTCTATCTTCTTGCTGAATATTCATTAAAGTGCATTCGTTGTCTCGAACCTGTTTAAGTCTTTAAGAATTACTTTCTAAACGCAAAAATGTTGACAACTTTCATAAAAATATCATTACAGGCTGAATATTCATTGAATAAAAGGCATTCGTCGACTGGAACCTGCTTATGTCTTTACAAATTACTTTCTACACGCAAAAATGTTCACAACTTTCATAATGATATCATTACGTGCTCTATCATTAGCTTATTTTGAAATCTCTATGATGGTAGGTAGGTCATATATAATGGCCAAATTCTTTGTATATTTGGTCAATAAGAATATAATTTTCGTAAATATCTCCAAAATGGTAAGTCACAGAAAGACCAAAAAGGGAGGTGCACAACTATGTTATAACAAACCTATATACCAATTTGCAGCAGTCTATGTTCAATCGTTTATGAGTTATACAAGATATATTACACACGTCACAAAAAGTCGTCTACAACTGTTGATCTCATTAAAACAAGAGCTTGTATTAAAACAAAATTTGCAGGTGCACAACTAGACATTATGACAGTCACACATATAAATTTGCAATATTCAACAATAATTTGTTTTGGGGTTATGCGAGATATAAAATACATTTCGCAAATCGAGATTACATTATTTCCTTATACTTTGTATAAGAAAGTAAAAATGGTGAGAAATATTTTGCATCTACAGGGTTAATGTAAGACTTTAAAACCTATGCTTCATAAAATAAATTCATATCAATGTTCAAATAGCAAATAGTTGACCACACCTTTTATAATATAAATATTGCAAAATATCATTTTTACATGTTTATCTATCATGATAATTAGGAAATCTAACATTGAAAAACCTCATTATAAAATTTTCAAAAAAAAAAAAGTAAGCAATAACAAAAGTTTAAACAAACTTGCTGATTTTATAGGAAATAGTCTGGTGTGTCGCTCGCACAACTTTCTCTTACCTTGAAATTTAATACTATAAATACAGGTTGGAGATTAAGAGGTAAGATAACGAGTACTGATATGTAAAAAAAAATATTAAAACAATTCAAATTAGGCTTCTGAAGAGTTTATATGATAAGGAGGCGTTCATTAATTACGTGAAGTGGTTTTAACAATTTTTTGATCCCCCTCCCCCGTTATTAAAATTAAAAGTTCACTTAAAATTATTCCGAGAACTTTCACACACAACATTCATTAAAACTTATCAGTCTTGATCAAACTTTTCCAGCAACAAACTTATATTAATTTGAAAGTACAACTTTGAGATGTCCTGAAATTATTCGTTTTTAAGTTACTCTAAGAGACACAGACAAAGATCAAACGTTAAAATATTTGATTACGGCAATCACGAAGCCTCAAAACATGTAAATATACAAAAAACAAGTGATGCATATTTAGCTTAAAAACATACATTATTTATCATATATCTATGAGGAATTTATTTCAATTCCTGAGCAGCTTTATGGACATGATAAAATATTATAGTAAACCACTTCCACTAGCAATAAAAAAGAATGTTATCACTTAAATATTTGCAGCCATGTATATCTTTTGAAGATTATGTACGAACCACATGGTGCACCTATAGTAATAATACACGGCACAATCTGAAATGCATTTCCATCAATTTTCAGCTATTGTCGCACTATAATCTAGTTCTTTTGTGTAGCCCTGTAAACAAACAGTGAATGATTTCCCTACCATACACATGAGACATATGTTTATGTATATAAAATATATATATTCGTTTCATTTGGTTTAGTGCAGTCTATAGATGTTAATCTTAGGGCTGTGCCGATTAATCAGTTCGGTTAATCAATCAATGCTTAGTCCTGATCAATTTTTTTAATCGAGTTAATTGGATCGATTAATTCAATTAAAAATTTTCAAAATTCGATTAAAATTTTCAAACTACGAATTAAAGTAAAAATGTTGTTCTGCCTACAAAATATTTTTTCCCATATTTTGCTAACAAACATTCTAAGAAACATCCATCAAATAATGAAAAAGCAAAAAAATAAAATAAAATAAATAAAAATAAAACCTCTCAAAAGAAGTTGTTGCACTTTTGTTGATAGAGAAAAGGAGGAGGACAGTTATTAAACAAAATGCCGCTTCATGTGCATGCTGGAGCAACACCATCTGTCTGTAGCCTTCTACAGAAAGTGTTGGCTATGTTAATAGTATTCTCAGAAACAAGAAACTTTCAAAAAATGGAAATGCTAAAGATTTAAAAGAAAAAAAAAGTTGAGATTTCCATTATTCCTATGATGGGGGAAATGTCAACAGAGTTTCATAGTATCTTCAAGCGTTTATTTTCTGTTCAGAATTGCTGATAGTAACTATTGAAGTAGAAACAGAAAATAACAATATGTGTTCTAGTCTGAAGTAACAAAGAAGAACTAAAATATAAGAATTTGAAATTTTTATGATAATGATATGGAATTTTGAGAAATCATTTAAAAATAGTGACAAGTGAGATGGACAAGGCCTGCAAATATAAAACTAAAATATGTGTAAATTCATAAAATATTTATATAAAATTAACACTTAAAGTCATTAATTATTACTCTGAAAATTGATTTAAATTTCAGTTATGAAACAGATATAATTAATTAGACAATTTCTTTTTTTCAGTCAAACTTATGAATAATATATATATATAATATATACACACAATATGAGAGTTTTATTCATCATTGCAATAAAATTATATAAGGAAAAATCAAAACCGATTAAAAATCTGATTAATCAGTTGATTAACCAATTAATGAACTACTATTAACCCAGTTAAAACTCTTAATCGATTCCCACCCCTAGTTAATCTCTATTTACTTTCAATTTCTCCCATAGACATAATGTATTTGAATTGTCTTGGGTGTCCCTGTACACGAATCGTTAGCTTTATCTCAGCGAAAAGTTTAGTGTAGCATCCCTATTATCATACATATTTAGAATACCAAGTGTGGACTTTTTGCTATAATTTGTTTTCGAGATATGCTGATAACAGAGACATATAGACAGACCAACAGCTAAAAATATGATTTTTGGATTCAGGGGACCTAAAGATGTATAAATATAACAATTTTGAAAACTTGACCCATAAACAATACTTTCTCTACCTTATGGGTAAGAGAAAGTAAATAATCTGGTGTGTCATTCACATGACTTTCTCTTACCCTGAAATTTAATACTATAAATATAAATTGGAAAAGTTATACCTCTGGGGGTACCGGAACATGGGTTTAACTCGCTCTGATCCAGATCAAAATTCAAGTTCCTGTTGTTTGGCTGATTCTGCCCTCTTTCACCAGCTTCTGGAGCTAAAGTCGTACTTCCTCCCTATGAGGCGGTCCTAAATAACGAAAGACGCACCCCTCATGCCTTAAAATAATCCGGATAGTTTCACTACCAGGGCTCGGAATTTCCGAGTGGCATACGACAACAACAACAACATAAATTGGAGAAGGGGTAAGATAACGAGTACTGTTATGCAAGTTTTTGTTAAAACAATTCAAATTAGGCTTCGGAACAGCTTTATCTGACAAGTAATTCTGTGTGAGGAGGGATCCCCTGTTTCATTACTGTACATATATTTATATAGAATTCAAATCTGTTATTAAATTCAAAAGTTCATTTAAAATTATTCAGACAATTTTCACACCAACATTCCTTGATTTCTTTCAATCTTGATCAAACTTTTCTAGTAACAAACATATTAACTTCAAAATACAACATTTGGATTGCCTGAAATTATTTGTTTTTAATTCACTCTAAGAGACACAGACAAAAATCAAACGTTAAAAACTTTACTTCGGTATTCAGGAAGCCTCAAAACGTATAACTATACAAAAAAAAAAAAAAAAAAAAACATAAATAAATAATAATAATAAAAAAAAACAGTGATGAATATTTAGCTTAAAAAAATACATTATTTACCATATGGCTATGAGGAATTAATTTCAATTCCTGAGCAACTTTCCCGGACATGGTAAAATATTGCAGTAAAGCAGTACCACTAACAATAAAAAAGAATGTTATGGCTTAAATATTGGCAGCCCTGTATACCTTCAGAAAGTTATGTACACATCACATGGTAGACATAAATATAATCCTTTATTAATAACACAATTTGAAGTACACTTCTATCAATTTTCAAGTTTTGTCGTGCTACAATCTAGTTACTTTGTGTTGCCCTGTAAACGAATAGTGAATGATTTCTACACCATATTCTATATTAAACATGTCTTTATGTATATAAAATATGTATACTCCTTTCATTTGGTTTTGTGCAGTCTATCGATGTTAAACACTACTTACTTGTAATTTCCTCTATAGATGTAATGTATTTGAATTCTCTTGGGTGTCCCTGTACACGAACCATTTGCTTGATCTCAACGAAAAATTTAGTGTAGCATCCCTATATGATACACATTTAGAATACCAAGTTTGGACTCTCTGCTATAATGTTTTAGAGATATGCTGATAACAGACAGACACACAGACAGACCAACCACTAAAAACATGATTTTTGGATCCAGGGAACCACAAAATGTGTAAATATAACAAAAAACTCACTTTCAAAAATTTGACCTAAAAACAATACTTTCTCTACCTTATGGGTAAGAGAAAGTAAAAAGGGTTATAGGTTTTCATTTCACAACTTATATATAGGGTGACCCATAACCATAAGTTCTATTTATAAATAGTTTAAAAGTGTATAAAAATTTAAGAAATTGGTATATTTTACTTTACTACTATTTGTGCATTCTCTCAAAGGAGAATTTTTATTTTCTTTTTTTAGTAAAGGTGACAAAAGAAAATTAGTTTAAAATTCTTGTTAATAGAAAGCACTAGACATAAGCAATAACTGTACTGTGCACCTGCAAGAACTTGGCATATGATGCTGGAACCATTCATTTTTAAGTAGGGCATCCAAATGCTTAAAAATACATAATGATGCTTGGAGACAGTACTTTTCACCAAATGATTATTTTGACTTACCTGCTTCTTTGTCACCAATGTCAGCAATCTACTTTTGATAATTCAGAATTATAGTTACTTTAAATAATGCTTATGATTTTGTGTCTAAAGAGTGTTTGTTTTTAATATTTAAATTCACTGAATTATTGTTATTAATGATTACGTTATATTACTTAACATTATTTAATATAATATTTTCAAAACTGAAGGTATTAATCATGGTTTCTTTAATTTCATACACTGTAGAAATAACTTTTTTTTTAAAGTTTAATTTTATTATTTCTTTATTTTTTCCCCCTTGCTAATGATCATTATGCTTAGAAATGTCATTAAAAAAATTGTTTCTTTTACTTCCCCATAGCAATTATTAGTCCTACTATTTAATCGAATTTTCTTTTAAGTTTGATTAGACCACTGAAACTTTTTAAAAGATTTAGTTATTTTTTAGTGCTTAAAAATCTGGACATTAAATTTATCATCAATTTCCAATCATAATTTTTCATTAAACAAGAAAATAAAATAAAAATGGGCTAACAGTGCCAAATCAGGAAGCCACTTTCAGAGGCGTAGCGTGAAAATTTGATTGGGGGGGGGGGAGGAAGACCCAACGTTTGGCACCCTTTCGTATTTCTCATCAGAAAATGCCACCCACATACTTTCAAGAGTGTTGCCATCTTTGGAATCGAGGCTACGTGCCCTCTCGTCGGTTAATACGTGCCCCCCCCCCCTCTCCTTCGGGGCATATTCCTAAAATCTGCCAAGAAAAAAAAGTTTTTTTTTTTTTTTATTTTATTTTTATATATATATATATACATCTTTGGAGCATTCTAAATTTTTTCAGCAAATCTATATATTAATACGCAGACATGAAATTCCTCTTACATTTTTAGCCTACTCAATAAAAGGAAGGGCTTACGTTTGAAAGATATGGTTAATGTGCTTTGCAGAAATAAATACATATATATATATTCTTGTATGAGACTAAGCAAAAGTATCTTTCTTAGGACAACCAGAGTATTGGTTGTCCTAATCGTTTTGATTTTTCTAAAACTAACATAATTTCATCTCCTGTTTTCTCTTCCTATTTGAATATCCATGAAGATTTTTACATATTTAAAAATTCGAAAAATCTAGTTATAATGATATTTGTTCCACTCCGTTCTTGTCTGATGCTATGAAATTACTCACATAGGTTCGATTTTTGTTTAATTTTGATATTTTTTAAATTTTTAGATTTTGTTAAATTTTTTAATCTAATTTATTTATTTATTTATTTTCTTCTTTTATTCCATAATTCTGTAGTGCTGACTCTAGGCTAATTTGGTAGGGTTCCCTTTTAAACAGTTTTTAGTACCCTGTGGCCCTTTTCAGGGTTTAAACTGCCATTAGTTTTTTTAGCATTTTGCTAAAAGGTATCATATTTTGCTAAAACATGCTGGTCAGAATTTCGCTAAAAAGCTAAAACTGGATAACTGTATAAAATATCTCTATATAATAACTCGGATTTTTTTTGTAATATTTGCAGGCAAAAATTACGAAAGGACTGAAATTTTTGGAAATCATTATTTATATAGTAATTTGGATTTATTTTTAATTTTTAATGATTGAATTTAAATGCAAAAATGTTTAAAAGTATGTCAGAATTCAGAATTTGCTTCACAGAAGCATTCTTAGCACTAGTATTTCACGATTATCTACCACTACACTTTATTTAATTTTTAAATTGCTTTTTCATTTTACACGTATGATATGAGTACCTCTTTTATATTGTTAAAATCAAAACATAGTTTCCCTGATTAATATTTTTAAAGTCACAAATATGGATGCTTGGTTAAAATCATCAATGAACAAAAGGAATAGAAAACAAAACTGAGGATAACAAAGCTAACAAGGAACATCGTGTCTGGCTGCGATTTTAATGAAACTTTAATTTCTGAAAGAGGGCATGTACCAAATATTTTTTATCATAGAAATTTTTGCTATCGTCCATGTTTTCTATATTTATTGAATTTTTAAAATATTAAAAACCACATCAGCCACATATCAACAGTAAGCTCCGCCTTTGGGTGTGACTTAAAAACACTAAACGATTTTGCGCTTTCATGTTTAAGTTACAAATGAAAATTTATAGTAGTACTGAAAATTATTTCAACTGAATTATTCATTTGAGTATTCACTTGCTGTATAAATATAAATTTTTCGCATATTTTTGAGTAAAATTTGATAGTACATCAAATATGAAAGAAACGCCTCTATCTTATTGAAATCCGAGCCGGACACTTGGGTGATGTTCCTTGTAAGTAAAAGAAATCAATGGTATCCAAAGAATTAATTAACTTTCGAAAAAGCTAAAATAGTGCTTGCCTATTTTCGCTAAAATGCTAAAGTAATTTTTTTTGTGAGGTAAAACCCTGGCCCTTTTTCAACATATTTCAGCACCTGGCAGCCCTTTTAAAAACATTTTGGTACCAAGTAGCCTTTTCTAACATTTTAAATGTTTAGAGGCCTTTAGATTTTTTTTTCCCCTGACTTTTAAACTAAACTTTCTTAGCAATAGTTCTGCAACATTCCTGGAATAACAAATGCATATAGCCTATATATATATATATATATATATATATATACAAAGAAAATTAGTAATTTACTTTTGTTACATACAAAAATCATAACATAGAACACCGCAAATTATACAAATAATGCCCCTTTTTATTGAATTCCCCCCAGGCGGCCCTTTTATTTTAGAGTCAGCACTATTCTCCTCACACCTGTATTTATGTTTACATTCATCTGTATATATTTTTGCTGTTCACTTAAAACGGTTTTGTGCGTTGCCGCTTTGACTGCAGCACTTGTGCCTAATTTTTTCGCCTGACGAAGGATCGTGTGTTCTTTCGAACCAAAACAATTATTGCAAGTTTATTGCATTTTATGGTGTTTATTCAAAGTTTTGTAATTATTGCTTTTAAACGCCAGTTCTGTCGTGTTTTCTTATTATGAAATTAGGTATTGTTAACTCTTATGGAAAAAAGAAAATCAGTAATTTATTTATTATTGTTATTTTATATATTTAAACCAATTAAAAAACGTTTTTTTTTTTTTTCCCATATCGTGTGAAAAATATTTTAAAAAATGTAGTAGCCATTGCTAAGAAACGTGACACAATTACCGCATGACTTTATGTGGAAGAACAAACTAAGTCCTGTTGTCCAAAATTAAATTTTTTTGTACCGAAATTCATATCTTACTTAAGTGTTGGTGTTGTCGTTTGGGAAAAAGGCTGATTGACTGCTCTAGGGTCCTAGGCCTGAGGGGGAGTGCCTTCTGTGGAGGTCTTTCTAGGGTGTCCTAGCCTGTATTTACGCAAGTTTCAGAGAAAACCATGGAAAATTCCGAACGACTAGGCTGACAAGTGCGAACTGGGATCATACCCGGCACCTCACATCTACCAGCTTGACAGAAAGATTGCGGATTCAATAATCGAGCCAATTGAAGTCCATCATGAAAGTCAGTCTCTGGTGCACGTAAACTCTGTCGTTGCTGCAATATCCTCCATGCTCCGTGTAAATAATACCTCTGGGAGATACTGAAGCAGGGGAGCCATCTCTTCCACAGAAGATAAAAATTGTGATGGCTTGTCTTTGGACTGCCACTGGGGAGTTAATCCCAAACCGTCGCCAATTGCCCAATATGTGCCCATTAATGCGATGTTAAATCAGCTTCCTCGTGCTATTTCATGTCAACAAGCACTAGTTGAATTCTATAGACTTATAAATATTTCAAAACCCTTAAGCGATGAAACTAAAATAAAAAATTTGCTTAAAGGATCACATAGAATCAAAAATTGTTAGTGAGAAATCATTATAACCAAATCAAACCTCATCTAATTTCGTTTTTATACAATAGTCATAACGTACAATAAACTGCTTTTTTTTTCGAGCTAAGGTCTTGAAAAATCGTAATTTTAAGTTTTTGGAGGTGAGAAAGCGATCATACTTACGAATCAGTTGTGAGTATCTGAAATGGGAGAAGGGTGGCGCAGTCGCCACAGAGCGCCAATTTGCTAAGGTCAGAATTTTCAAGGGTCGTTGCATGGTAAGCGAACATGCTGTTGTAGGTTACTGAACAGGGAAGGCGCCGCTCAGCTGGAGTTTGCTGCTAACTTATTCTTAAAGGGCCTGAATACGATCAAAGTTTTCAACAGTCTTTTGCACGGTAAGCGAACTGACTATTGTAAGTGTTTGAAATGGGAAATCATGCCATAGGCGCCCCCAAACAGGAATTTGTTATAATCAGATTTTTTTAAGGGTTGTGAATATGAAGAGAATTTTCAAGGATTGTTTGCACAGTAGGAAAATAAGCTGTTATACACATTTAAAAAGGCTGTTTTAGGCGTCTAACTAGTTAAGAGGGCACCACCTAACAGGAGTTAGCTACAGTCAGACATTTTAATGGAACTTTTTTTGCTGGTCGGTGAACCAGTTGGTTGCTGAAGGCAGCTTCTGATGCATAAAAATCTAAAGTGTTTTTGGTAGCAAACGATAATCAACAAAATTATGATTCACTTTCAAATGAACTTCAAGGTGCAAAACAGTTGTCCCAGAAACCTCATTATGCCTTTGTAGGTGCCTGAACAGGGAAGGGCGCGGCTCAGCTGGAGTTTGCTACTAACTTATTCTTAAAAGGTCCCGAATATGATTAGAATTTTCAACAGTCTTTTGTACGGTAAGCGAACAGGCTATTGAACAAAACGGGAAATCATGCCATATGCGCCCCCAAACAGGAATTTGTTATGATCATATTTTTTTAAGCGTCATGAATAAGATGAGAATTTTCAAGGGTTGTTTGCATGGTAGGAAAACAGACTGTTTTAGGCGTCTTAATTAGTTTAGAGGGCGCCGCAGGCGCCACCTAACTGGAGTTTGCTACAGTCAGACATTTTAACGCAAACTTTTTTTGCTGGTTGGTGAACCAGTTGATCAGCTTGTGATACATAAAACTCTTAAGTGTTTTTGGAAACTAACAATAATTAACAAAATTATGATCCACTTTCAAAGGAACTTTAAGCCGCAAAACAGCACCCCCAGAAACTTCAATATGCCGCCCTATTTTTTAAAACATTGGGGAGGGGGGGGGGGGGAGGCTCCCCCCTCCCCCCCCTCAAGCTATGTCCCTGGCCACTTTAGTTACTTTGGTTATGTTATCATGGAAACATTACCTCTCACCTTACTTCATGAATCGAAGCCTTAAATGACATGACTTAAAAACTAAATTCTTGCAGTTGAACTATAAATATGTAAATCAGAATTCATTACTTACAATGTTAATTTAGTGGATAAAGCACAATTAGTAAAGTTATTCTGAACTCAGCCAAGAGCCACTGAATCTCTACAAAGATTTTGGACACAGTAGAAACTGAAGAAAGTTTCAAAAAGTCATTTTGTGGTGATGGCATACCCTCCCCACCCCCCTCTCACAATTCTAAATCCCTGATAAAAAATAATATTTTAACCTGTTTAATTTAGTTTTCTCCTTGCTTTCTGCTTTTTTCAAAATTTTCTACTTACTTGGACATAATTAATTCTGTCCAACTTTGGAACAACCATTGGGACTAAAACCAATTACGATAATTTTAAATCATGATATTGTATTGATCAGACAATCTTATGGAATCTTTTCTCATCATTTCTATTCACATAGTGATACAACGAGAAAATTGCATGCTGTCGTGCACAAATATTTGATAAATTAAAATTAATATTTAAATAAATAAAATCATTAGTTGTCAAAAATCTGGCTGAAGTAGTACTCATATCATATTGTATTACCGGGTATATTAGTGTGAAATTGTTGTCATTTTATGGTCGACAGGATACATCAATTAAAATGTAAGAAATGACATAATAAATACTAATAAATAAAGTATTGTTTATATGTAATTCCAGTTTAAATAAAAAAGTGCTATTTTGATATATTTTGACTCTCTTTGTTTCAAAACTGTCATCCAATAAGCACCTAAATTGAAGTTCACGTATAAGGCGTTGTTGCAGTCAATAGAGACACCGACCCGACACATTATGGTGAGGAAGTCTCTGCCATAGACAGTGAGTGATGACCCAAAGCGAAGTTTTTGAGTAATTTCAATATTTTCTTTTTCGTTCTTATTTTTAAAGTGGTTAAAAATAATTATTCTTTTTTGAAATCATTTAAATATAGTGATCAATGAAGAGGGCAAAGCCTGCTAGTTACTTATAAAATGTGATTTCCTTACATAAATCCACAGTACCAAAGGAGGACTTTGGTTCTGATCTACATGTAAAACTGTACGATTACATGGCTACTTGTTTAAAAACTATTATTTATTAGAATACTTACCTTATTGTATTGTTGCAAAATTTCTGTTTTTGTAATGCATTAAGGTGTATCACTCGATGTTCTGCAGTATCAGGCAATTCAGTTACACCAGATGTTTGGTCATCATCATCATCATCTAAAAGCAACATTTCACGCTTAAAATACTTTTTGGAATTAAATAACAATTTGTAAAAGATCATATGTTTCAAACACATATAGGGGAAAATATTTAACAAAGATTATCAACAAAAAAAAAAAAAAAAAAGAAAAAGAAAAAATAAAGAATTGACATTGAAATTCTTAAAACATGATCTCTTTAATAGCCCAACAAAATCTATTTACAGCAGTTTTATAAAAGATTTCTGCAGTATATATATTTCATATTTCTTTTATATATGCGTAATTTAAAGCTGTTTTACCAACATATACTTTCTGCCAATCTAAGATTAACCCTTAAAGTTAACATTTACTTTATTTGAGATCATACACATTATTATTATTATTATTATCATTAATTCCAAACAATTAAATTGTATCTAATAATGATATGTCAAGAACTATGACAATAAAGTAGAATTTAGTTTTAAATGGATTTTAATTATAACATACCCAACCCTGTGACAATGCCATTCATAGATGAAATATCTTTAGTGTTAACTGCCATCATGAAAAAATACAAATTCATATGAATAATTGGTAAGTATCTCTGAATGCTTTTGTTCATTTATTATTATTTATTTTTATTATTACTATTCTGAATATTATTATTATTTTAGCTGTATGTGATTTGGAAGTGGTTGGAATCAAACTGGATCTTTGTTGCTAAACAGAAGTCAATTTTCAACCCGCACACATCTTCTCCCCCCCCCCCCCCAATACACAAAAAAGTTACTTTCTGGAGGGGAGGGGGGCATCTACCAATAAAACCCATTTGAGAATATTTATTGGGTTTTTTAAACCTAATAAAATTTGCCAATTTGTTTGATAATGTTATATAAGTTTCCTCCAAGAAAAAGTAATATCTTTTAGGTAAAAATCAATTTTACAATACAGCTTTCACATGCAATATCTGGATTTCCATTACAATTACAATTGTTTTTAGAACAATTGAGCCAACAGAACTTTTTCAATTTATCCTATTTAAACAAAATGAAAAAAATATGTCCCAATAAGTTTCTGGACTGTTTAGAATAATTGATAAAGTTTCAGATTGTACTAAATAGAAAATGTTAAGATTTTGATGCAAATGGTGTTAAATTAAAACTTTTATCCATTTGTTATATCCTTGAACAAGCTCCAGAAAAGTTTCAATTAGAACTAATTGATTTGCAGACATCTGAAATAAATGACACAAAATTCAAAGAATTGAACATTTTTGATTTTTTAAATACTTTACTGAATATTAATAAATCAAAATTACGGAGCAAGTTGACTGACAACTATTTTCAATCAGTCTTAAGGATTCACACAAGCAATAACGAGCACAAAAAATCTAAATTAGTAAATAAAATTTTGTTTCAGCCTTCCCATAATAGCAAGCTATAACATATTTAACATAAGCATTGTTTAATTATTTTCTATGCTTATTAAATTTTAATATTAATTATGCCTGATGGTGTAATTATTGCTAATTTTAGTGATATTTTACAAATTTCTGTGCTTGCTCACCATACTATAAAATGTTTATTAAATCTTTAACCTAAATTAATTTGCTTAGGTAAAATATACAGAGGTGTAGCTGAAAGAAATTAATGAAGTTTAAGCCCCACTTCCCTCCCAGATAATTTTAGAAATCAAAATAAATTTTCATTTTTGCTCATTGAAATAAACTAGTTGTCGGTCTCAGCCTTAATTACATATTTCAATCCAAAATAATGTATTATAATAAAATATTATACAAATATTTGAAAAATTCTTTTTTTTTTTTGCACGATACAATAAGAAAGCAGTTTCTTATATAAGATATACTAAATTTCAATGAATTAATTAAACTTTTCTGAAATGAGTAATCCATTACTAAAGAGAAAATAAATTAATTAATAAATACAAGTGGCTTGTGCAATAAAGGGGAGGAGAAGAATAGTAACTGTATTTCTGAAATTTTGTAAGCAAATGTGCACATTTATGTTTATACTGTTTCCTTTAAGACAAGATAAAAAATTAAATCTGGATTAAGAATAAAATATATTATTAATGATATAATTAAATATAATGCTAAAAATTAAATATAACATCTAGTTGAAGCAACATGTAATCATAGGGGCTGTTGCTATTCGGACCATCGCATTGGTGCGATTAGTGTGGAGACTATTCAGACTGCTTCCCTGTTGCGCTGGTCAAATAATGATTTTGCTTGTTTGATCTTGAATTTTCTCTATAATATACTAATTATTTTGCTTGTTTCAACTGCAAATTCAAACTTTTAACATTTTGAAAGTGTGTAATGTGATTGATCTACAATCCATGTTTATTTCAACATTGCTGTTAGAAAACATTACAAAATAAGTACAAAAGTCATTTTCAGAAAAATCATACACATATTTGTATAGAAAATTGGGTTTGTTTTGTATCGAATTATATTCGACCGATTTAATTGTTAAAAAAAAAAAAAAAAAAAAAAAAAAAAAGAAAGAAAGAAAGAAGAAAAACAAATAAAAAAACAAATAACATCTATGTAGTTGAATATGCAGATTTATTTATACATATTCATAAACAAACATATTGCGAAGATTTTTTCAAAGATTGAAAATACTCATTTACTAAGATATCTGTTTTCAAGTTGCATTTTTTATTTTTATTATTCAATTTTCGAAATCTTTATTATTTTCATTTTCGCTTTATAAAAATTATTTTGAGTTATTGCCCTTTTATGAAGAATTTTAGCATCATTTAGAGTACAAAATTTCTGTGAAAATAATTTCTACCCTACCCTACACCCACACTCAAAAAAAAAAAAAAAAAAAAAAAGTAAAAAAGATAATTTTTCATGCACCGGGACGAGACACATTATATTATTTCTAAATTTTACTCTTTTATCCGTGCTAACTTATTCTCCTTGGAAAAGATGGTCTGAATCGCCTGTACACTAATCGCACCGACGGTCCGATTAGCCACTTCGTAATCATAGGTACTAGCAGAATTTCAAAACAGTAAACTAAAAAGAATAAGATGTACTATTATAATGCAAAAACATTCCAATTGGTAGGGTTGGGAGAACATATAAATAAATAAATAAATTAACGATATCAAAACATTAAAGTTGGCTTCACCGCATAACATCCGGTAGTGTCTGGTATCTAAAAATAGGCATGTGTATTCAAAATAATTATAGAAATTTAATAAAATATCGATTTTACAATTAATTACCATCTAGCTCTCCCAGATCACCGTACAATCCGGGGCGCATATGTTTCATTTTTGCACTTTTTTAGTTTATAACCCCCTACTCACTAAGTTAGTATATTAAAACATCTACATCATAAACAGAACTTTTAACTGTACTGTAAACTGTAACTACAATATGTCAAAGTGTGTTGCCATTTTCATACATGCTAATTTCATTTTTTTAACAACAGTAGAGATTTCCCGACAGAGCAGGTCATGAACATGAAGCACGGATTAAGAGTTTAATGAAGGTAGAAAGAGAAGCAGGAATATCTCCTATGGCGTTTTAGAATCAAAACCGGTCCTAAAATTCTTTTCGCCGCATCGTGACGCTAGTATCGGTACCTGCGTCCATTTAACATTGTTGGAATACGAAATCTTTATTATTTTGTTTATTAAATTAATATTTTTAAGTAATATCAGCTCACAAATGCTAAAAAATTATTCCCAGAAGTTAAGTGCAGACAGGCAAGTCATAAACACTTTCAATTCCGTTAGAAAATATTAAAAAAAAAAAAAAAAAAAAAAGTTTTATTAAGGGGGGAAAAATTGTATAGAATATTGTTTAACTGATTTTTTATTTTTTTTTTATTTTTTTTTTTTTCTTGTGTGCATGTGTGTGGACATACGTTTTAATAATTATTTAATTTTAATACATTATTTAATTTTGAACGTAATTATTTTAATTTAATTTGATTTAAATTAATTTAAAACATGTTTAATTTATATTAAACATAAGTAAACGATTTATTCTCTTATTTAAAATATATAAAAAAAAAAAAAAAAAAAAAAAAAGTTAAAATGCTTTTTAAATTACCACAAACTAATAATAATTACTATCAGAATGATATGAATAAACAATGTAAATTTGAATAATTAAAATAATTTAGAATTGTTTTCCAGAACTACGATTTTTTCTATTAAAAGGCCACTTTGTAAAAGTCCAATACTTGAAGGTATAGTTGGTATCCTTTTTAGAAAGGTTTCGCTGTATTTTGTTGCCTAGTGATATAGTAAAAAAAAAAGAAAGTTTTTAGTCCCTTCCAATAGCCGAGGAGTTTTGCTCTCGAAGCTAGAAGACGGGAAGTGCCGGGTGCGATCCCATGTAGCACTTGCCAATCTAGCCGTTCGGAGTTTTCCGTGGTTTTCTCCTAAATTCACGGATGATAACCACTAGAAAGACCACCACCAGAATCCATCTTCCCTTATGCACAAGTCCCTAGTGCAGACAATAGGTCTTAACCTATATACCATACAGTCGGTAACAAAAGTGTCCGAACACTAGCAAAAATTCCTATGTAAAAAAAGTACACTTCATACGATTTTGTTAAATAAATCCTTGTCGAATCTTGTTCTTAGTCAGTGTAAGAACATGATTAGATAAGGATTTATTTAACAAAACCATATGAAGTGTACTTTTTTTACATAGGAATTTTTTCTATTGTTCGGACACTTTTGTTACCGACTGTACCATACTTGTAATTTTTATCAAAATATTTTCACATTTAAATTGAACATAAAAAAAATGATTTATTCTCATATTTAAAATAATTTTTTAAAAACTTAAAAAGCTTTCAAAATTATCATACACCAATAATAATAATTATCAGAATGCTATATTCATAAACAATGTGAATTTGAATAATTAAAATCATTTAGAATTTGTTTCCAAAATTCCTATTTTGTCTATTAAGAGATAATCATTGTAAAGGTACAATATTTCAAAGTAAGGCTGGTGGCCTTCTTAGGAAGGTTTCGATGTATTTTATTGCCTGCCAATAATTTTTGTGATAATTTTACACGAGAGGTTCTGCTATCGAAGCTGGAAAACGGGAAGTACCGGGTTCGATTCCATGTAGCATATGTCAACCTAGCCTTTGTGAGTTTTCCGTGGTTTTCTTAGAAATTCGCCTTAATGCGAGCTAGAACCATACAAAAAGACCCCAATCAGAAAGCATCTTCCCTTATGCCCAGGTCCCTAATGCAGACAACTGGCCTTAACCCGAATACCATACCTGTATTTTTTATCAAAATGCTTTTACATTTGAATAAAACATAAGTACTTCAAAAAGGAATATAAAAAATGTATATATATATATATTATCAATAACTTATCATAGAAATAATACTGAAATGAAAATAAAACTGAATATGATACAAATAATATTGAAAGTTGAACAATTTGTTCTAGTACGAAAAATGTTTTTTGAAAAACAAAATTATTCTTGAAAAGCTTTTATGATTAAAACAAATTAATATTAATGATTGTTAGAAAAATATATAGAAAAATTATGCAAACTTCAATAGTTAAAATCATTTAGAATTTGTTTTATAAATTAAGATTTTTTGAACCTATATTAAAAGGCCTCTGTATAGGTACATTATTTAACCCTTTCATGGTCATGAACGTGTATACACGGTCATAGTTTTTTACTACTGAATAATTTATCCATTGCTACGAATTTGCTAAATAGAAAACAATCAGTTTCTCAGAATTCCTGATAAATTTGTAATATTATTAGTACTTAATGACTTAAAAATATATAAAACACATCCCACTAAAATGGCTTCGAAACGAAAAAATTAAAAATGGCGTGACCATGAATGGGTTAAAGGTATAATGGATGGCCTTTTTGAGACATTTTATTGTATTCCATTTCTAATCAATAATTTTTGTGATAACTGTAATTCTTTCACCCCACCAGTGGTCGAGAGGTTCTGCTCTCGAAGATGGAAGACAGGAAGTGCCGGGTTCGATCGCAAATAGTGCTCATCCATTTAGCCGTTCGGTTTTTGTCGTGGTTTTCTCTGAAACTCACATAAATACGTGAAACTTAGAAAACTAACTAATTAAAAAAACTAACTAGATAAACTATCAGCATTTTAAGTAATTGCAGTTTATGTACAACATTTACGTATATGTTATATGTGTAAATAAGTTAAAAATGACATCTTAGTAAACATAATTGCAACTTATGCATAACTAAAAAAACAATGTTAGTTGCCATTTGTCATTCAACTTGCTGATTCTAATTTCGACCCCTGTTTAGATGCTATCGCAGTTTAAAAAAAAAAAATTTGGCTTATATAGACCATAATCATAAAGAATTATTCTTTGTGTCCCTGTAAAAAAAACTATAAACTCTAGATTCACCAAAATTTATAGAGTTCGTGTGACGGTGACTCGTAATACGTGTATAAATTTTCATCTCAAATGAATAAGATGTTTAGACACTATCACACTTTACAAAATTTGGGCCCATAAACCATAAAGATAAAGAATTTTTTTTTTTGTGTCCCTATTAAAAAAAAAAAAAAAAACTATAAGTGATAAATTCATCAAAATCAATAGGGTTTATGCTATAGGAACCTATAACATATGTACCAATTTTCAGCTCATTCAAACAAAGCCTTTACACGCTATCGTCTTCACTCACATACATCATAAAAAAAAAATATGAATTCAGGAGACCTCAAAAAGTGTAGATCACACCAAAATCTCAAACACGTTTTTTTTTTTTTACATGATTACAATGCATTTCTCACTATAGCGTTTAGAAATTAAAAATGTGTTGAAATATGATCAAGAGAAATACCCTTTTCAGTCCATAATGTATTTGAATTATTTTGTCTGTCTGGGTATAGAAACCAATTTTTCTACAACTTTCAACAAGCAACATTTTGCAATAAAGCTGAAAATTTTAAATAACATAATATATGTGACTCATAATATGTGTATAAATGTTCATCTCAAACTAATAAGGCATTTAGACATTATCACACTTTGCAAAATTTGGGCACTCAGACTATAATCACAAAGAATATTTCTTTGTGTCCCTGTAAAAAAACTATGTACTAGATTCACCAAAATCAAAATGTTTTGTGCTATGGGGAACTGTAACATGTTTACCAATTTTCAGCCATTTGAACAGAGCGTTTAGACGCTATTGTGTTCACCACATCATTTTCAAAATAGTAAACATGAATTCAGGAGACCTCAAAAGTGTAGAAACACTAAAATCTCAAACTCGTATTTTTGAAATGATTAAAATACTTTCCTTCTGATAGTTTTCTGAAAGTAACAAAGTGTTGAAATGTGATCAAGAGAAATATCTTTCTCAGTCCATAATGTATTTGAATTATTTTATCTGTCTAGATGTAGAAACCAATTTTACTACGACTTTCAACAGGCAACATTTTACAATAAAGTTGTAAAATTTAAATAACATACAATTTTTTTAAAAATTCTAATAAAACTTGGAGGCACGTGAATAGCCTTTGCAGGGAGATTTCACTCTCTTCTATTTCCTACAGATAATTATAATTTTTTAGCCCCCACCAGTGGCTGATCCAGTGATTCTGTTCTTTGAGCTGGAAGACGAGCAGTACCAGGTTTGATCCCAGATCATGCTTGTCGATTTAGTGATTCGAAGTTTTCTGCATCCCCCCCCCTTTAATTTGCATGAATATGAGCTAGAATTCTTTAGAAAGATCCCCACTGAGGCCATCTTTTCTTAGGTCCAGGTCCCTACTATAGACAGTCTTCCTTAATTCAAATACCATATCATGCTTGTAATTTTTATCAGAGTATTTTCAAATTTAAACAAAACATTAGCATTTCAAAAATGAATTCAGAAATCTACGTTATCAATATCTTATGATAGAAATAATACTCAGCTGAACTGTTGTTCTGGTATATAAAATATTTTTTGAAAAACAAAAGTATTCCTGAAAAGATTTCAAGATTAAAAGAATATTAATGATTAACAGGAAGCTATATTGACAGATTATGTAAATTTGAATTAAATTAATTATAGTTAAAATCATTTAGAATTTATTTCCTAAATTAAGATTTTTATTAATGTAGAAGTCCACCACTATAAAGGTCTAATATTTAAAGGTACAGTGGGTCGGCCTTTTTACAGAGGTTTTACTGTATTTCATTTTTAATCAATAATTTTTGCATTCCACCAGTGGTTTAGAGGTTCTTTTCTTGAAGCTGGAAAACTGGAAGTGCCGGGTTCAATTCCAGGTTGCGCTTATCCCTATAGCCATTCGAATTTTGCCACGGTTTTCTCCGAAACCCATGTACACCCCCACATAGGACATCTTCTTAAAAAGAATTCTCTACTATACACAATTGGTAGTAATCCGAATAACATGCCTACCTATAACTTTTATTGAAATATTTTCACATTTAAGTGGAACATAAGTACTTCAAAAAGGCATCCAAAAAACCTTACATTATAAATAACTTAGGAGAGAAATAATACAAAGCTAAGCAATTTTGTTATGTTTGGTATAATAATAATAATAAAAAAAAAATCCCTAAAAGCTTTCAAGATTAAAATAATATTAATGATTATCAGAAAGCTATACAGACAAATTATTTATAGAGCTAAAGTCTTTTAGAATTGGTTTTTTGCATTTATGATTTTTTGAACCTCAATTTAATGACCACCTATGTAACCGTCCAAAATTTAAAGCTACAGTTTGTAGTTTTTAACAAAATATTTTCACATTTACATAACAGATAAATACATAAAAAAATTAAAAAATTAAAAAAAAAACTTTATTTCTTTTATAACTGATGTTTTTGTTAAATAAAATTTATAATAAAAACCTCTTGAATAATATAGCATAAAAATTTTTGTTACTTATAAACTATAATTTTTGCTAAATTAATTTTACGTGAAAAGAAGATATTTTAATTTGTATTCTGTATTAAAAGCAAGATATTAATATTTTAATCTTATCTTATTTAACAAATATAATAAGCAGAATAATTAATAGGAGGAGGTAAATAATTCCAACAAAATTTCTTCTCCTCATAACAACATGAGTTCAAAGAAAATAAAATAATATTCAATATTGCTATTTTAAATTATGAAAACGAAAATCGAAATATTTACATTCATGTACGTTCGTGCGCATGCCTGAATCAAATAAATAAATAAATAAGACTTTCTATTTGCGATAACAGATGGCAGCAGCACTGATATATGCGTCCCGAATAGTTCGTATTGGGACCGGATTTTACACTACGCCGTTATCGTACCTGAGGATTGTATTACCATGGTCATGAAGCTAGAGAAAAGGAGGTCCAACCCATAGACCTATTATAAGAGTGGACGGAGCATCCCATTATTAAGGGAATATACAGTCGGCTGCAAAATTATTCGAGCACTAGCCAATAATTCCTATATTTAAAAAGTACACTTAAGACTGTTTTGCTAAGTAAATCCTTGTCGAATCATGTTTTTAGACTGATTAAGAACATGACTCGACAAGGATTTATTTAACAAAGCTGTATTAAGTGTACTTTTTTTTGGCAAGGATTATTGCTAGTGCTCGAATAATTTTGCAGCGGACTGTAAGAAAAGGTGCAAAGATGAAACCACGTGAATGTTGAAAAAGGTTACCTTTTTTGGCATTTATCGCTTTATTGGCATTTTTTTTTTTTTTTTTTTTGCTTTGAATATAAATATATATTTTATTATTATTATTATTAAAAAGATACAGCAAGCAAAACTAGTGTAAAACACTATACCTGCTGAATTTATTTTTACCTTGTTATTAAAACTTTCCAACAAAGTTCAAAAGTTTTTATAACTTTGGTTTGTCTATACTCGTTTTCATCATCATCATCAACTTCAGGGATTAGGCATAGTGCCTGTTCCGGCTTCATTGTTCAGTCCACCGCTTTCTCGGTCGTCCTCGATCTCTCCTGCCCTTTGGGGAGTAGTCGAGGGCAGCTCTGGGGAACCGTGTTTCCGGCATACGCTGTACATGGTCTTTCCATTTAGTACGATATTCTTGTATTCTATCACATAAGTTGAAGATCTTTAACTCCTTCCTGATGTCTTCATTCCGAATCTTGTCGAAAATTGTGCAGCCTTTTATAGGTCTCAAATGTCGCATTTCTGTTGCTTGGATTCTCGGTAGATCCCGGCTCCCCAAGGTCCATGTCTCTGAACCATAAAGTAAGACGGGTGTGGCCATGACCCTATAGAATTTAAGTTGTGTTTCTTTTCGTGTCTTCTTCCTGAGGATTTTTCTCAAAGTTCCACAGATGTATTGGAATTTGTGCAATTTCTGCTGTACCTCGTTCTCGTATTCATAAGTGAGATCACAACCTAGATAGGTAAAGAGTGATACTTGTTCTATGACTTCATTTTCAATGACAATTTTTGTACGGGTAGGTTCTTTCCCTTTGAAAGCCATAGATTTGGTTTTTTTTATCGAGATTTTCATTCCATACTCTTGACAAATTTTGTGTAGGCTATACGTTGATCTCTGTAGATATTCTTCACATTCCTGAATGATGACCTGGTCATCCGCGAACAGTAGCGTGTTGATGAACATGTCTACTTTTAGCTTAATTCCTGCCCTGGGGCGGCTGAAGTCTTCCATGTTCGAATGATGTCGTCTATGTAGAGATTAAACAGAGTTGGGGATAGACTACATCCCTGTCCGACTCCTTGATTAGTGTCTACTTCGTTGGTTTTGTGTGTGCCGATGAGTATCTTTGTATGTTGATATAAGGACTGACAAGCCTGAATCAAGTGTCGGGGGAATCCCCTACATTCCATGATAGACCATAACTTTTCTCTATTCACACGGTCGAACGCTTTTTCGAAGTCTATAAAAATAGTATGCGTTTCCAGGTTAAATTCTCTACGCTTTTCAATTATCTGTTTTAAAGAGAATAACATCGTCTATACAAGATCTTCCTCGTCTGAAGCCAGACTGTTCTTCTAAGAGCATTGATTCTGACAATTCTCTTACTCTGTTATTAATTAGTTTGCTATATAATTTATAGGCGGTATTTAGTAGGTTAATGCCTCTATAATTCCCGCAGGAATTCCTATCTCCTTTCTTAAAGATTGAGATAGCTTTTGCAGTCTGCCATTCTGTGGGGATCACACATTCTCTCCAACACATATTAAAAAGATGTAACAGTTTTTCATGTAGTAAATCGTTACCATATTTGAAAAGTTCTGAATTAATATTGTCTGGGCCTGTAGCTTTTCTGTTTTTAGATGTTTTCAATATATTCTTTAATTCCACCATTTTGATACAATCAATATCTTTTTCAATTGTTCCCATCTCGGTGGTTAAGGGGGCGGTTGGGTTAAACCAAAGGTTCCTATAATGGTACAGTCTGCTGCAAAATTATTCGAGCACTAGCAATAATCGTTGCCAAAAAAAAGTACACTTAATACAGCTTTGTTAAATAAATCCTTGTCGAGTCATGTTCTTAATCAGTCTAAGAACATGATTCGACAAGGATTTACTTAGCAAAACAGTCTTAAGTGTACTTTTTGAACATAGGAATTATTGGCTAGTGCTCGAATAATTTTGCAGCCGACTGTATGTATTTGACTTTTGAAGCTTACGAGTAGTTGTGTTTTTACAAGGTAAGGGTACCAATCTTACGCAAAGCCCCCAACCTGGAGGACTCGTTTTAACTCTCATAAATAATCATGCACATTTTTGAAATAATATAAGATATAATATAGTTAAACTAATTCAATTTAGAGAAGTATAGCAGTTATAAGCATTTTATAAAAATAATTACTTAAAAAGAACGAAATAATAAAATATTAAAAAGAATCTTACCTGTGAAATAAAATCCTTATTTTACATAACTTTTAGAGTTTTAAAGTACATCTATTTACTATTTCTTGCTATAAAATTATTTTTAAATTCAAAACAATCTAACTTTTAAAGTGAAATAAAAATTTTAAAAAGAACTTTCAAAGAAAAAGGAAAAATATCGTCTGCTTAATAAAAAGCAGAGTTTAGAGCATGGCGAGTAAATTTCAATATTGACCAGTTTGGCTTTCTGTAGATCAACATTCACATGACCTTTTTATGAGTTATCTTTGCAGTAAAAAAGGTTGTCCCGTCCACTCTTATAATAGGTATATGGTCCAACCATAGATATAGTAATAGGACATAGATTGATCAGCGAGTGCGAAAAAAATGATGTATTTTTTACTCGGGGAAAGACTGCCATTTTACTCTCTTTTGCATGTCTTTCCCCGAGTTACAGTGTCTAGAATATACAGTCGGCTGCAAAATTATTCGAGCACTAGCCAATAATTCCTATATTTAAAAAGTACACTTAAGACTGTTTTGCTAAGTAAATCCTTGTCGAATCATGTTCTTAGACTGATTAAGAACATGACTCGACAAGGATTTATATAACAAAGCTGTATTAAGTGTACTTTTTTTTGGCAAGGATTATTGCTAGTGCTCGAATAATTTTGCAGCGGACTGCATGCTGTACCCTAGGGTGCCTCGATAAGATAAGAGTGGCGACAGATCTGTCTCATTTTGGACAAAACTGACCATCAGCCGCCCGGGGCGATTGTTGGATGATGCTCCGTAGGTTTTACATTGAGAGTTTCGGATATGTCGAAAAAAGCATTTTTATCTCTTGATATTAAATAAGTTTGATTTTTTTTTTTTTTTTTTTTTTTTTTTTCAGAAATACATTAAGAAAGATTAATTGTAAAATATCAAAAAATTTTTTACTGAATAATGTTAATTATTAATCTGTTCTATCCGCGTTTGTAATGATCGATAGATAGCGCTTTTTCAGCATTTGTTGTTAGTAAATATAATAGCCACGTATATTTATTATTGTTCTTTTTGTTATTCTACTTAATATTCGAACTATAACTTCTTCGCCATTACATCATGGAAAATTGATTGCTTTTGGAAAAAAAATATTTCAGTTTATTCAAAGTTCGATCGGAAGTAGATTTTTAACTGAAGTTGAACAAATATTAGTTTCAAATCATCTGATTAATTCTTTACTTGCATTAGCCGAAGCAAATAAAATTTTAAATTTGTTATTTGGAAATAAATGGAAGCTTAATTCTGGATTTCTTGATCCTTTGGAGTTACACTGTAGCACACAACGGTATGTGTCATCTTTTTTACCGGATTTATTCATTTTTATTCAATAAATATATGTGAAACTAAACATCGGCTAGTAATGGCGGCTTGATGGAATTTGAATTAAAGCATGTTTATTGTATATTCCCCTTAGCCCACCAGAGGGCGAGCATTTCATTACAATCGCGGATTGTCATAACTGATCTGTAATCATCTTATTTATTAAATATATTACTTCTATCCTGTTTTTGTGCTATTTAAAAAAATATATATATATATATATATATATATATATATATATATATATATTTTATTGATAAATGAAAGTAGAAACTTTTGGCGTATTTAACATAGTATTTGGCGAAAAATTCTTCGTCAGTGTTTTGACATCTTTTCTTAGAGAAAGCTAAAAGCTTTATAAGTGTGTACCTCTGTGTGTGTTATGTGAAAGAGTATGTACTACTAAGGAATATATAAATTGTTTCTTATTTATTATATCTGACTAATTACGAATTAAGGGCCCTCTTCACTCACCGCCGCCGGAAGCCGAACCTAATGTTATTCTATGGGAAATTTTTCTTTACAAATAACTTATTAACTAATACATATTTTTAAATTCTGTTTTCACATTCTGAAAATTCCCAGCTGTTAAATTGACGCACCTTTTCTAAAGAATTATTTTTTTAATTTTTAATATTTTATTTTGAAGCTGCAAAATACGATTTTTCAATATGTGAATTTTTTTCATTTTGCAATTTCAAAATAAAATATTAAAAATTAAAAAAACACCTTTTTGACAAAGGTCCGTCAATTTAACAGTTGGGAATTTTCTGAATGTGAAAACAGAATTTAAAAATATTTATTTGTTAATAAGTTATTTGTAAAGAAAATTCCCCCATAGAATAACATTGGTTCGGGCTTCCGGCGACGGTGAGTGAAGAGGGCCGTTAATGTTTAAATAAAATTAATAGTTATTTACTATTTTGAAAATAAAGATAAAAATAAAATAAATAAAAATTAATTCATTAGTTTTGTTTTTCTGAAAATATTGAGTTTTGAAAGTATTAAAATTTATAAATATATTTAAATATTTTACAAACGTTGTTTCTTTTTAATTGTTTGTTAAAACATTTATTTTGTAGTGGGAATTAATAGGCTAAGGGCATATTATTTCTCCCCTAGAAATGTTTACATAGGGTGTGAATTAAATCTGTGATATCTTTAATTAGAAAAAGAATGATGATACCATTTTAGATTAAATTATCTAGTGTGTCACTCACACGACTTTTTCTTACACTGCATTTAAATGTTATGAAGACCGATTGCATATTAAGTCTTAAGTTCAGTAAGTCAAAATAATATAGTTCAATTTACTTAAAAATTAATCTACAAAAGGTGTAGGGCATTGTTTCATTTGGCATAAAATTCTATGCGAGGGGAGCTGCCGCAATCCTACCCCCCCCCCCCCCGTTTAATTATAGTGCGTACCATTTAAAAAAAAAAAATCAAGACTAATTTTGTAAATTTCTCTTTCCTTCTCTGTATGTGTGTATGTTAAAAAATTTTGTGGCAGCTCGAGATCAAGATCTAATGCACAGTATTTTCCGAAAGTTTTTATTTTATCGCATTTTAGCATAAACTGGTGTCTTTCAACTTTTGGTGCATATTAGTTGACAAATGGTGCTGCTATGCTCAAATTCCTGATTTTTTAGGAACGCTAGATCTCGACTTCTAAATATCATGTATCAAACATGATATTTAAGAGGGTTAATATTTAAAGTAGGTGAATGATTGCTTAAATATATTTCAATCTAAAGAAAAAAAAAAAAAAGACAAAAGGAAATAAATAAAGAAAAAAAAATGCTACTGTTTTAAATTTTATTTATAAATGTGCTTATTAATATCTCCTGGCCTTCCTCGGAGATCCATTAAGCACATTTATACAAAATATGCACATGAAAAATTTGCCAGTTAGTATAAATTTAAATTATTTATTTTATACATTTTTAATACACTTGAACTCGACAAAACTTATTATTATTATTAGTTTATTAGATTTATTGGCATAGCTTACTGTACTTACTCGTTTTTGTAATGTTAAAAATCATGCTATTTTAATACGTATCTTCATTATAGAAAATAATGTGCGTATTACTTAGGTTTTTTTTTTTTTTTTTTTTTTTTTTTTTTTGAGAGGGGGGGGGGGCGTGCAAAATATTTTACGCATATTACGTCCTAATATAGATAACTGTCCGAAATTTAATAAAAAGAGAGCAAGGACTTTTCTAGAGAATGAGAGTTGCTTGAAATAATGTATTTACCATCTAAATTCTTTTACAAGGATGCACACACACACACACACACACACAAATATATATATACTGCATTTAACCTATAAGTCTTGGATTCCAGCGTACTCATTCGACTTAAACCCTCCATTCACCCATTACTTTTGTTTATTTGGTGAAATATTTAATGATTAAAATTTATTTTAATAGTTTGTAACTACTAAATGTTCGGAAAGTCAAGTGGATTGACTGCAGATTTTTTTTTGCACTGATATTATTAAAAAAGTATTACTTTAAGAATTATGATATACTATGATTATTTAAATGAATATTTATTATTACCATAAAAAAAAAATAAAAAAGCTGTTCTTTCGAAAACAAATCTGTTTAACCCAAATTTTAAAAATTTATTAAAAAGATTGCCTCTTGATAAATATACACACAGTAAGAAAGAAAGAAAAAATTACAGCTTGATAACTAATAGAATGATATGACAGCTACTAAAGGGGACTGAATTACACTGACCGATAACTTAATCTGAGCATTTAAATTACCATTATTATTATTATTATTATTTGCCATTTGTTACTCTGTAAATATTTATATATACATAAATAGTAATAATAATAATAAACGTAAATTTTATTTAAAGAGCTTTCTATGTAAAAATACAATTTTACAAATTTACCCAATTTAAATTTGTTGCAATTGCAAAAATTTTTCTATCTCACTTATTATTGTTTTTCGAAATCTTTCTCTCCCCCCCCCCTTTCTGTTAAATTGTAAACATAATATCAAAATGAAAAAAAAAAAAAAAAAAAAAAAAAAAAAACTGTAAAGAATTAGAAATGACCAATTTATTCTTATTATTTCAAAAAATTAAACTTAATAAGGAAAAAATATTAAAGTTTATTTAAAAGAATTTTGGTGCTACAAAATGAAAGATAATGAAATTAAACCGGGATGCATTATAAATTCTTAAATGAAAAATTTCCCTGACCTCACTATAAACAAAAAAATTCTTTAGTTCAGTATAACGTTTTTGTTTTTAAAAATCAAAGCTAAAAATAATGGTTTAATAATAATAATAAATCGAAAATGAACTCACTGAAAAAATAAAAATAATTATTAAATAAAATTGTTAAGTCGTAAACTTGTGTTTTTAAGAGCAATTTTTTTTCTTTTATAAATTTGGCAATTTAAGTCTATTGATAACTTGTTATTTGACAAAACAAAAAATAATATAGTGAAAAGAAAATGCTTAATTTCAATAGAATTTAAACGAATTATAAATAAATTAAGTCTTTTTTACTTCTAAGAAAATTAAATATCCCGCCAGAAAAGTAAATGTTCATCAGAAGCGTTTTCTCGCCAACGTAAGATAAAGGTCATATCTAGGAAGAATCAACCCCACTCGTAGCTCACGCAAGCAACCCAAGATTTCATCCACAGCGGTTGCGCACTGAGAATTGTCGCCACTCTTAGTAATATAGGCACCCTACTGTACCCGAGTGAATATACACGGGAATACACACAGATAATTTAGCAAAAAAAAAATTTATGTACTAAAGATGAATAAAAAAAACTCCAGATATTCATTTTTCTTTCTCTCTTTTCTTCTTCTTCGTCTTTTTTTTTTTTTTTTGTATGGAATAACGACATTTAAAGAAATTTATAGTTTGCATCTACTATTTCTGTCTGTTTTTTGGGTCGAAAAAAACGATTGGACTTAGCCTTATCGTTTGAGAAATTCGAATTAACTGCCAATCGCAATATAAAGTAGAAATTTATGTTTACTCGGAAATGGTTATAACGATATTAATAAAACTTTGGGATAAGTGCCTTTTAGAGACCTAAAATAATTGGAAATATCCTCATCTTCAGGAAAATTTGCGTTAACCCTTTAACTGACAATCGCAACATATAATAGAAATTGGTTTTACTCGAAAATGGATTTAACGATTTTTATAAAAGTTTGGGTGTGAGTGTTCTTTAGAGAGCTAAAACGATTGGACATATCCTCATCTTCAGGAAAATTCGTCTTAACCCTTTAACGGCCAGTCGCAACATATAATAGAAATTAGGTTTACTCGGAAATGGATATAACGATTTTTATAAAAGTTTGGGGTTAAGTGTTCTTTAGAGAGCTAAAACGAATGGACATATTGTCATCTTCAAGAAAAATCGCGTTAACCCTTTAATGGCCAGTCGCAAATTATAGCATAAAATGGGTTTACTCGGAAGTGAATGTGACGATTTTGATTAAATTTTGGGGTGAAGTGTTTTTTTTTTTTTTTCTTTAAGAGAGAGAGAGCTAAAACAATTGCACATATTCTCATCTTCAGGAAATTTTACTTTAACCCTTTAAAAGCCAATCGCAACATATAATATAAATTAGGTTTACTCGGAAATAAATGTAATGATTTTGATTAAATTTTGGGGTTAAGTGTTTTTTTAGAGAGCTAAAACGATTGGACATATTTTCATCTTCAAGAAAATTTGCGTTAACCCTTCAACGGCCAGTCGCAACATATAGCAGAAATTGGGTTTACTCGGAAATGGAGCGCGGACAGGTGGGCAAGCAGACAGGCAGAAAAACTAATTAATATCATAATATTTTTGTCATAATAAACCTTGTTCGAAACTGTAAGAAACGCTTAACACAACTAAAAATGTAATTCTAGCGATTTCGAATTATAGCCCCTAATATGAACGAAATTCGACCAAACTTGTATTCAGTTGGATCTTGACCTAAACTGGTGCTGATTAGATTTGGGAATCAATCCCTCAACAGGTGGTGCTGCCATCCTATTTTTTTTCTAAGTACTTAACATGACAGTATAGGACAAAATTACATATACACTCTTAAAAATTTCCGTTCAATGTTGAACCAGCGAATGGGTCTAGCTAAGAGAAAATTCCAAACAATGGAACACTTGCTTTCTCGAAAAATGTGATCATGGTTCAACTTTCAACATGGTTCAAAGTTGAACCAACCCATGGGAATACCTTTAGTCCAGAACACCGCTTTGCGCATGCTCGCTCAGAAGCCTGCTCCGCTGCTCACGTGACTTATGACGAGACGACTTGTTCTTGTTGGTGCTTACGGTGAGTTTTTGTGAAAGTTTCAGGTAGTTTCAGAAAGATATTTCAGGCAAAGAACTTCTAATAGATAAGAAAGGAAGGCTACGGAAACCGTAACTAACGAAAGCTTTGCACAATTGATACGTTTTTCCCCGCTCCATCTGCGAAATCGCCAAGTATACTATGGCAAACCTCAAAAGCGTCATGGCGTGCACCATTTTGAAACTGAATGAAGTTGTCATTTGTCGTTGACCGTTGTCGTTATTATCTATCCTGTTAAAAGTGATGTGTAAATTTTCTGTGAAATCATAATGGATTAAGCACAGCCTGAAACTACTTTTAGTTTCATTGTAGTCCTGAAAGGTAAATGATATTTTACTTACCACTTGCAAGCTGGTACAATCCTTAAAAGCTCAAAGTTTTAATATCCTTTGGCTTTGGGTTTTGTACCTGCTAGTATTTCCAAGTTGAAGAAGCTAGTAATGAAGTGAGTGTTTTATTATTATTATTTTCTTCTTTAATTTTGTATTTTCTTCTTTAATTTTTGGTGTGGATCTAGGTTTAAAATTTTGGTACACTTTTTTAAATTAATAAATACTCATGTAAATTTCTACTATTTTTGTAAAAAAAAAAAAAAAAAAAAAAAGATATCGAGCAAAGCTTTAAACTTTAGCATTAGCAGTCAACCGATTTCCTGTTTAATATAAAAATATATAATATTAAGCTACCAATGTTTTATTGAACTAAGTGTGTGCATATGCAGTAATTTCATACAATATTGAAAACAGGTTTTAGGCATACAAAAATTTGAATTAATCATTTACTTAAACAAAATGTTTTTGAAATGCTTGTTTATGAATTTAAATTTTGTGAAGAGAGCAAGCAACCTAACACTCCTAATTTTAGTTTAGATTTTATTTATTGTTATTGTTGTTGTTGTTGTTAAAATTATAGCCATTTGATTTTCTTTTAATTGCAAATTTTAATTTCTGTTTACATTGATTAAATTTTCTATCAGTAACTGCATTAACAATTTTATTGGAAATAATAGTAATGATAATCAAGCACATTTAAGAGATGAAGCAAAATTTTTGGATAAACAGATTACTCAATGTACAATGTCTGTTAAAACAATTTAGGCAATTTAGATTAATATGCATTTATACTATAATCCTGAAAATATTGTAAATATATGTGTTCTGAATTGTAAAAGGGGAATGTGCAATATTTTATTTTATTTTATTTTTTAGCAGTGCTTAAAATTATTTTAATCCTTAAAATATGTTCTCCTTATTTAAGACTTATGAAATTTCATGTAAAATGTATCATTCTAGTACGTTGTATCCATTACAAATTTTTTTCCTATATCAGTTTAAATAACAGTACAGTACCACGTACCACCCATTAATTAAATGCACAAAAAATTTAATTAACATAGCTTCTCACAACAAATGTTTTAAATATACCTACTGTTTAGTGTAATTTTAAGTAATAGGTGTTGAGATACAGCAATGTGGAAAATTATAGACATTTATAGCAGTGCCACCTATCGGCCGATATACACCCATATTTAATAAACATTTCAGCACCAATTTCACCACCAAAATGACCTTCAAAAGTCAGGGAATATCAAAAAGATCCCTGTTTATGATATTTAACTTTTATTTGGTTATTGATCTTTTAAAAAATTATTATGGTTCTATTTAAATTAACACGGTGGAATCTAGTTTAAATTTTAATACATGTTAATATGTAAGAGTTAACTCTATTTATAGTTGCACAGTCAAACCTCGTTAATACATCACTCTGCACATAAGACACCCCTTTTTCTTAGTCCCAAAATTCCTTTAACTCCGCATAACAAGTCAAACCGCTTAACACAGTTTTTCAGAAGTCCCAAAAGTGATGTATTAATGAGGTTTGACTGTAATTATATTTATCACAAAACAGTTTAGCTTAACCGAGTTGCTGCTAATCACAAGTTTAAATTAAGATTTGTTCTATTCTGGTTTTTAAAACTAATTTTATGCCACTTAAATTATGCATTAATCTTGTTTTGTTGTCAACATTTTTCACTGTGGAAATTTTCCTATTTAATTATTATAACTGAAATATGCTTGTGGTTAAAGTTTGGTTTCAGAAACAGAAATAGCGAGGGAATAAATTAAAAGAATATGGACTTGGAAAGAAATAGATTAAAGTGATCATATATTGCCACCACCGTAGTGTGAAGCTTCTAATAATTCCTAATTATGGTTTTACCTTTTCCCTAAACATGATTCAATGTAGTTCCAAATTATGGTTACACTTTTTCCCAAAACTTGGTTCTTCCTTTTCTGAGAATATGGTTCAATCTTTTCCCAAAACATGGTTCTTCCTTTTCTGAAAATGTGGTTCAACATTTTCTCAAAACATGGTTCTTGCTTTTCTGAAAATATGGTTCAACCTTTTCCCAAAACATGGTTCAACGTAGTTCCAAAGTATGGCTCAAAGCAAGTACCATGTTATGGAGACAGGTTTTACCATCATATGGATGCACCCAGCATTGAACCATATTTTGGTTCAACGTTGAACCAAAATTTTTTACAGTGTAAATGTACATAATGTGAGTTATTTTTAACGCATGAATGTAAAATTTATGTGAATTATTGATAATAGTAGTAATAAACTTGAAAAAAAAAAAAAAAAAAAAAAAATGTGCACCTGTAGGAGCATTGCTTTCCTCCTGGGAGGGAAGTGCCCTTCCCCCCGGGGCCTGTGTAAATTTTCAATGTGGATATTTTAGAAATAACTCGTCAATATTTCTAAAACGAATGGTTGAACCATAGATCTGTATTAATTTAAAACGAAACTACCGATTTCTTTTATTTTTAATGTTAAATAAATAAATAAATAAATATATATATACAGTCGAACCTCGTTAACGTGAATTACTTTTAACATGAAATGTTACCACAATCCCCGTAAAAATGAAGATTACTTTAGTTATATGAAGATCAGTTACTGATAGCATGAATTACTGATAACATGAACAGATTTTTGATCCCCCTTGAGATTCACGTTAACGAGGTTCGTCTGTATGTCTTTTCATGTCTGCACAAAAATGATTTTTTTCAGCATTTATTATTATACTACTTTAAGAAAAAAATCGTCTGCATTCATCCTGGAAAATATCTTTAATAAATTATAACTTAATAAATAATTTGTATTGAGTAAATTTGTATAAGATTATATATAGAAGAAAGTCTTGTGGTAATACTAGTTATAACATATTAAAACAAGCGGGCTTTACCTCTGCCGCTGCTAACTACATTTAAAAGAATTTTGAAAATTCGATAGTACTTACTAATATAAAAACTTAAAAAATATTAAAATTAAAAAAAAAAAAGTATTCCATTAAAAATCAAAACAGTATTTAAACCATCATAATAACAAAGCAACTGATTATAAAAATCATATTTTTCATAAATTAGTTAAATTTAACTTACTTATGAAAACTTATTCCACTTCCTTTCATAAATGTACAGTCGGCTGCAAAATTATTCGAGCACTAGCAATAATCCTTGCCAAAAAATCTGATGTGGGCACCACATGACTTCCTTATACACTTTTAGAAATATACATAATGTTAAAAAATATTGTCACTGGACCCGAAACAGTTGGCTAAAAATATTTAAAAAAAAATGCATGCATACGTAAAAAAAAAAAAAAAATAAATAAATAAAATTGTGCCTTGAGGGGACTCATTTTAAAATCCTTGGGTTGGGGGGGACTCATGTCAAAGTTGGGCCTTGGGGGGACTCATGTCAAAGTTGGGCCTTGGGGGGCCTTATTTCAAAGTTGCACCTTGGGGGGACTCATGTCAAAGTTATGCCTTGGGGGGGACTCATGTCAAAGTTGTACCTTGGGGGGGACTCATGTGCCTTGGGGGGGGGACTCATGTCAAAGTTGCGCCTTGGGGGGACTCATGTCAAAGTTGTGCCTTGGGGGGGGGACTTCGGATCCGAAACAATTGGATAAAAGTGTTAAAAAATGCATTTTCACCGTGTTTCTGAACTATTCCGGAAGTTTCAAATCTCTAACTAGTCGGGAAGTTAGTTAAATAGATTTTCTGTTGAATCATATAAACGCTGCTAAAAGCAGCAGTGACACGAAGCAATTGGCTAAAAATATTTAAAAAATGCATTGTCACCGTGTTCTGAGCTTTTCTGGAAGTTTTAAATGTCTAGCTAGTCGGGAAGTTAGTTAAAAATCGATTGCAAGATTTGTACTGGTAACGCTGCCGAAGGCAGCAGGTATCGGAAACAGATAGCCAAAAATATTAAAAAAACGCATTGTAAACGTGTTCTGAGCTTTTCTGAAAGTTTCAAATGTCTAGCTAGTCGGGAAGTCAGTTAAATTGCAAGATTTGTCCAAACCGTTTTTGAGTTATTACCGTTTTTTGATACATTATGGCCAAAACCAATGTATTTTTGGTCATTATGAACCTAATTTTCCTAAATATCTCCAAAATGGAAAATCATATAAAGTCCAAAAAGGGAGGTGCAGAACTATATGTTATAACAAACCTATGTACCAATTCGCAACTTTCTACGTTCAACCGTTTTTGAGTTATTACCGTTTTTTGATACATTATGGCCAAAACCTATGTATTTTTGTCATTATGAACCTAATTTTCCTAAATATCTCCAAAACGGAAAATCATACAAAGTCCAAAACGGGAGGTGCACAACTAGATGTTATAACAAACCTATGTACCAATTCGCAACTTTCTACGTCCAACCGTTTTTGAGTTATGCGACATACACACACACACACACACAGACACACACACGCACATACAGACGTCACGAAAAATCGTGTAAAATCGCTTATATCTCTAAAACGAGAGCTCGTGTTCAGACGACACTTGCAGGTGTACAACTATACATCATGACAGTCACACGTATAAATTGGCAACATTCAGCGATCATTCGTTTTCGAGCAATGTGAAATACAAAATCCATTTCGCAAATCGGGATTACTATACTTCCTTATACTTTGTATAAGGAAGTAAAAAAGTACACTTAATACAGCTTTGTTAAACAAATCCTTGTCGAGTCATGTTCTTAATCAGTCTAAGAACATGATTCGACAAGGATTTACTTAGCAAAACAGTCTTAAGTGTACTTTTTAAGTATAGGAATTATTGGCTAGTGCTCGAATAATTTTGCAGCCGACTGTATTTGTACAATTAAAAGCCGCCCAGAATTTCGGCATTTTCAATATATATCAACATTTTATTCCATTATTGTTTCCGAGTTTTATACTCTCTCATGGCTGATGCCAAAAAACGTTTTCGGCATCAAAAATCTTTGCACGTTAACATGGGGATGATAGATTTATATATATTACTATATCTATGGGTCCAACGCTGTGCTATGAAAATGGTCCCGACTTTGGACTGTGCCGGCTATACCGGCTGACTCTCGCGCCATCTACTGACAACTTTCAAAAGCAACATTAATTTAAACGAATTTGTGAAGGAGAAAATAAAGATTTTAAATATTTTTGAATTATATTAGACTTATTTTATGGGTTCTCACAAAACTCACGTAGGAATATATATATATGTATATTTTCCAAATATATATATATATATATAATGTATATACTGAATATATATATATATATATATATATAATGTATATATTGAATATATATATAAAATATTTTCCAAAATACTCATATTTTATTTTCAATCTTACTTTTACCAGTTTTATTTAATATAATTTTCTATGCTAGGAATAAATTTCAACCATTTTTTATACATTTTTCTGTTTTTAAATGCTTCAATATTTATTTTAAAGAGTTTTATTTTTTTAGATTGTAAGAAGTTTACATCCATAAAATGAATGCCTTAGAAATATGCAAAATGCAGTAAACTCATTCGAATGAAGAAAAAAACTGCCTTACAAAATAATTAAGGCACTTTCAATATATACATTATATAGAAAATTCACTCCCCCAAAGTTTAATTAAGTTTTATTTAGAGGTGGAGATGCAGAGGTTTAAGCTCATTGATTGACTTAAGACTAGGTGCTTTGCCTTCCTAGTGGACAATTTTTAAAGTGACCTAGCCTATATTTACAAAGTTTCAAAAAAAAAAAAAAAAAAACGGAAAACTCCGAGTGGCTAAGCTGACGATCACGATCTGGGATTGAATAAGCCACTTCCCGTCAAGCAGTTTATTTTGAAGTAAGAAATTTAAATGATGAAATGTATACCTCGTATGCAATGTAAATGTTGCTTCAAAATTTTATCTAAAAGAAATTTGCATTATTTCTATGCAAAAATTATTTTTTCTAGTCATTCCAACACTAATTAAAAAATTTGTACTATTAATTTTTAGGACTGAGGACTATTAGCCTCAATCTGGGATTTTTGCGGTGTCATTTTTCGATTGTTGGACATTTGTCGAAATTATTTTTCTATAGTTGGACATTTATCGAAATCTAAAATTTATCGAAAATATAATTGAATAATTTGAAAGCGATATTATAATAATAAAAAAAAAACTAATAGTCCTCTGTCCTAAACTAAATTGTGTTTTGCCAGAATTTCATAATCATTTTTTTTTTTTTTTTTTTTTTTTTTTTAAGAAAAAGAAAAGAAAATCTATCTTCTGTAATAATAAATGGAAAGGTTTGTCTGTCTGTCTGTTCTTTTATACGTTCAGCCCCTATTGAACGCAGAAGTACAAGAATTGACATACAGATGCTCTGGAGCCTTTCCGATGTTTTCCTCGAAGCAGAATTTAAAAATCTTAATTAGTTTCGGAGATATTAATTAAAATGTTGACCCATGTCGATAGAACAATCTTCTATCTTCTATAATAATAAATGGAAAGGTTTGTCTGTCTGTCTGTCTGTTCTTTTATACGTTCAGCCCCTATTGAACGCTGAAGTACAAGAATTGACATACGGATGCTCTGGAGCCTTTCCGATGTTTTCCTCGAAACAGAATTTAAAAATCTTAATTAGTTTCGGAGATATTAATTAAAATGTTGACCCATGTCGATCCGCGATTGTAATGAAATGCTCGCCCTCTGGTGGGCTAAGGTGAAATTACAATAAACATGGTTTAATTCGAATTCCATACAGCCGCCATTGCTTGCCGATATTTAGTTTCACATATATTTATTGAATAAAAATGAATAAATACGGTAAAAAAGATAACACATACATTTGTGTGCCACAGTGTAACTCCAAAGGATCAAGAAATCCAGAATTGAGCTTCCATTTATTTCCAAATGACAAATTTAAAATTTCAGTTGCTTCGGCTAATGGAAGTAAAGAATTAATCAGATGATTTGAAATTAATATTTGTTCAACTTCAGTTAAAAATCTACTTCCGATCGAACTTTGAATAAACTGAAGTATTTTTTCCAAAAGCAATCAATTTTCCATAATGTAATGTCGGGGAAATTATAGTACGAATATTAAGTAGAATAACAAAAAGAACACTAATGGAACACACGTGGCTATGTTTACTAACAACTGCAGTGTTCACAAAGCGCCGTCTATCGATCATTACAAACGCGGATCGAACAATGACCAAAAATCCTTATTGCTTAAAAAGAGGCATTCTATCACCATTCCGCAGACGATTTTAACGACTGTCTCTAACGGAAACAAAACATGTGCAAGTCATTAATGTCACATGATCTTTATCTGGGGTTAAAAATTGCAAATAACAAAGTGTTTCAAATTTTCTTTTTCGCACACAACACTTAATATACAACCTATTCAGCACAAAACCAACCTGCAGTTAAAATTTCATCAATTTTCATTTATAAACAAAGCAGTTACATTTTAATTGCAAATTAAACTTTATTCTAACACGTAATCTATCTTTCAATAGACGACAGGAGTTTCCATAGCAACAAAACACATTTGGAGGAACTAAAAAATACTTTTTCTTTTTCTTTTTACTTCCATTACCCGACTACCGTGGTATATATAGGTTTTGGGAAAATAAAAAATATTTATTTTTCTTTTTACTTCCATTAATAAAAAATAAAACTACCGTAGATAATGGAATTAGAGATTTCACGTGATTTACATGTTTTAGAATGTCCTGATTAGGTTTTCTTTTGCATCTCAGCTACTAATTAAAATAATTTCATAAGTAACACATTATTTGAAAGCTTTGTTGATTTGGAATTAAACAGTAGATTACAGAAATTTCTACCGTCAGATATTTTAAAATTTCGATATTTGAAATTCCAATTAAATTATTTTTAATACATCATTCGAAAGATATTTTAAAGTTCTTTTAAATTATCGAAAGTTTTCACCCGATTTACACGTTTTGAGGTGTCGTGATTAGGTTTTCTTTTGTATATCAGCTACTAATTAAAATAATTTTATAAGTAATACATCATTAGAAAGCTTTTTTCATTTGGAAACGAACAGAGGATTACAGAAATTTCTACCGCCAGATGGCGCTGTAATATTTTCAAATTTCAATATTTCAATTTCTAATTATGATTAAATTATTTTTAATGCATCATTCGAAAGATATTTTAAAGTTCTTTTAAATTATCGAAAGTTTTCACCAGATTTACACGTTTTGAGGTGTCCTGAATCAGTTTTCTTTTGTATCTCAGCTACTAATTAAAATAATTTCATAAGTAATACATCATTAGAAAGCTTTTTTGATTTGGAATCGAACAGTGGAATACAGAAATTTGTACCGCCAGATGGCGCTGTAATATTTTCAAATTTCAATATTTCATTTTCTAATTAAGATTAAAATATTTTTAATACATCATTCGAAAGATATTTTAAAGTTCTTTTAAATTATCGAAAGTTTTCACCAGATTTACACGTTTTGAGGTGTCCTGAATCAGTTTTCTTTTGTATCTCAGCTACTAATTAAAATAATTTCATAAGTAATACATCATTAGAAAGCTTTTTTGATTTGGAATCGAACAGTGGAATACAGAAATTTGTACCGCCAGATGGCGCTGTAATATTTTAAAATTTCAATATTTCAATTTCTAATTATGATTAAATTATTTGTAATACATCATTCCAAAGATATTTTAAAGTTCTTTTAACTTATCGAAAGTTTTCACCAGATTTACACGTTTTGAGGTGTCCTGAATCAGTTTTTTTTTTTTTTTTTTTTTTTTTTTTTTTTTGTATTTCAGTTATTAATTAAAGAAAGTTCATAAGTAATACATCATTTGAAAGCTTATTTTAGTTGATACACATTTTACAGTACTTTTACATTATCGAAAATGGAATTCGAGATTTCACCCGATTTACATGTTTAGAGGTGTCCTGATTAGGTTTTCTTTTGTATCTCATCTACTAATTAAAATAATTTCATGAGTAATACATCATTTGAAAGCTTTGTTGATCTGGAATGGAGCAATAGATTACAGAAATTTCTACCGCCAGATGGCGCCGTAATATTTTTAAATTTCAATATTTCATATTCTAATTATGATTAATTTATTTCTAATACAGCATTCGAAAGATATTTTAAAGTTCTTTTACATTATCGAAAGTGGAATTCGATATTTCACCTGATTTACAATTTAAAGTGTCCTGATCAGGTTTTCATTTGCATCTCAGCTAATTGAGTAAGACCGTTCAAAATTGGTATATGCAAGTTTATTAGGAGGGGCTGGAACGGTGGGGAAGGAATAGGCGCGCAGCGCGCATGGGTTTGGGACCCGGTGCGAGTTTTTACCCGATGATAAAAGATTTTTTTAAATTTTATTTTCTTAATAATAAAAGTTTGAGTTGAGAAGGAATATGCGTGTACAGCGCACGCATATCCTCAAACGTGCGCGCGCAGCGCGCATGGGTCTACGCTGCCGACGGCAGTGGCGTCCCGGTGTGAGTTTTTACCCGATGCTAAATGATATATTTTTTAATTCCTTTTCTTGAGAATGAAAGTTTATGAGTATTAACATGGAATTTTGAGAAGTCATAAGAATGGTGAAGGAATACGTGCGCGCAGCGCACGGGTCTACGCTGCCGGAGCCAGTGGGGACACGGTGCGACATTTTTCTCGATCAGAATTTTTTTTTCTCTTTTTTTATCACATGATAAAAATTAATGCAATTTTGAGAATTCATTAATTATTGTGATTCATTTAAAAATAGTGACCAGCGAAGCGGGCATAGCCTGCTAGTCTATAATAATAAAAGGAAAGGTTTGTCTGTCTGTCTGTCTGTTCTTTTATACGTTCAGCCCCTATTGAAAGCAGAAGTACAAAAATTGACATACAGATGCTCAAGAGCCTTCCCGAGGGGCTCCTGAAAACAGAATTTAAAAATTTTAATTAGTTTCGGAGATATTAATTAAAACGTTGACCCATGTCGATCGAAAAATGACCAAAAATCTTTATTGCTTAAAAAGAGGCATTCTATCAGCAGACGATTTTAACGGCTGTCTCGGACGGAAAAAAAAACATGTGGAAGTCATTAATGTCACATGACCTTGAACTGGGGTTAAAAATTGCAAATAACAAAGTGCTTCAAATTTTCTTTTTCGCACACAACACTTAATATACAACCTATTCAGCACAAAACCAACCTGCAGTTAAAATTTCATCAATTTTCATTTATAAACAAAGCAGTTACATTTTAATTGCAAATTAAATTTTATTCTAACACGTAATCTATCTTTCAATAGACGATAGGAGTTTCCATAGCAACAAAATACATTTGAAGGAACTAAAAAATACTTTTTCTTTTTCTTTTTACTTCCATTACCCGACTACCGTAGTATATATAGGTTTTGGGGACCTAAAAAATATTTATTTTTCTTTTTACTTCCATTAACCGACTACCGTAGATAATGGAATTAGAGATTTCACGTGATTTACATGTTTTAGAATGTCCTGATTAGGTTTTCGGTTTTCTTTTGTATCTCAGCTACTAATTAAAATAATTTCATAAGTAACACATTATTTGAAAGCTTTGTTGATTTGGAATTGAACAGTAGATTACAGAAATTTCTACCGCCAGATATTTTAAAATTTCGATATTTCAAATTCTAATTAAATTATTTTTAATACATCATTCGAAAGATATTTTAAAGTTCTTTTAAATTATCGAAAGTTTTCACCCGATTTACACGTTTTGAGGTGCCCTGATTAGGTTTTCTTTTGTATCTCAGCTACTAATTAAAATAATTTCATAAGTAATACATCATTAGAAAGCTTTTTTTGATTTGGAATCGAACAGTGGATTACAGAAATTTCTACCGCCAGATGGCGCTGTAATATTTTAAAGTTTCAATATTTCAATTTCTAATTATGATTAAATTATTTTTAATGCATCATTCGAAAGATATTTTAAAGTTCTTTTAAATTATCGAAAGTCTTCACCAGATTTACACGTTTTGAGGTGTCCTGAATCAGTTTTTTTTTGTATCTCAGTTATTAATTAAAAAAAGTTCATAAGTAATACATCATTTGAAAGCTTATTTTAGAGGCGCGCAGCGCGCATGGGTTTGGGACCCGGTGCGAGTTTTTACCCAATGATAAAAGATTTTTTTTTTAATTTTATTTTCTTAATAATAAAAGTTTGAGTTGAGAAGGAATATGCGTGTACAGCGCACGTATATCCTCAAACGTGCGCGCGCAGCGCTCATGGGTCTGCGCTGCCGAAGGCAGTGGGGTCCCGGTGTGAGTTTTTACCCGATGCTAAATATATTTTTTAATTCCTTTTCTTAAGAATGAAAGTTTATGAGTAATAACATGGAATTTTGAGAAGTCATAAGGATGGTGAAGGAATACGTGCGCGCAGCGCACGGGTCTACGCTGCCGAAGGCAGTGGGGATCCGATGCGACATTTTTCCCGATCAGAAATTTTTTTTCTCTTTTTTTATCACATGATAAAAATTAATGCAATTTTGAGAATTCTTTAATTATTGTGATTCATTTAAAAAAACAAGTTTCATGTAGAATATGGTGTAGAAACCATTCATTTTTGTTTTATAGGGCTACATAAAAGAACTAGATCGTAATACGACAATACTTGTAAATTAATGGAAGTGTACTTTAGGTTGTGCCGTGTGTTATTAATGTAGGATCATATTTATGCGCACCATCTGATGAGTTCATAATTTTGAAAAAATATACAGGGCTGCAAATATTTAAGCCATGACATTCTTTTTTTATTTGTAAGTGGAAATGTTCACTATAATATTTTACCATGTCCAGGAAAGCTGCTCAGGAATTGAAATTACGTCCTCATAATAGTCATACGATAAATAATGTATTTTTTTAAGCTAAATATTCATAACTTTTTTTTTTTTTTTTTTGTATATTTACACGTTTTGAGGCTTCCTGAATAACGAAGTCAAGTTTTATAGTTTGATCTTTGAGTTGTTAGAGTAAATTAAAAACAAATAATTTTAGGCGATCCAAATGATGTTTTTGAATTTAATACGTTTTTTACTAGAAAAGTTTGCTCAAGATTGCTAAGTTTCAAGGAATGATGTGTGTAAAAGTTGACTGAATTATTTTAAATATACTTTTAAACTTAATAACAGATTTGAATTCTGTATAAATGTCGATACAGTAATGAAACGGTGGGTTGATGAGGGGGGCGGTAGCCCCCCTATATTATTTTTTTGACATGTAATTAATCATACAATTTTTTGTCGAATAAAGCTTTTCCGAAGCCTATGAATTGTTGTAACATAGGTTTACATAATAATACTTGTTATTTTAACTCTTAATACGCAATTTGTACTTTTATCATTAAATTTCAGGGTAAGAGAAAGTCGTGTGAGTGACACACCAGATTGTTATTGTTAGTGGAAGTGCTGTAGTGATTTATTTTACCATGTCCAGGACAGTTGCTCAGGAATTGAAATTAATTCCTCATAGCCATATGGTAAATAATATATTTTTTAAGCTAAATATTCATCACTTGTTTTTTTTTTTGTATATTTACACATTTTGAAGCTTTCTGAATACCGAAGTTAAGTTTTTAACGTTTGCTCTTTGTCTGTGTCTGTTAGAGTAAATTAAAAGCAAGAAATTTCAGTCGAATGTCGAAGTGTATTTTTATGTTAATATGTGTGCTAGCAGAAAAGTTTGATCAAGATGGATAAGTTTAAAGAAATGTTGTTGTGAAAGCTGCCTGAAAAATTTTAAATGAACATTTGAATTTAATAACATATTTGAATTCTATATAAATATGGGTACATTAATGAAAAGGATGGTTGAGGGGGCGGCAGGCCCCCTCACACAGAAATACTTGTCAAGTAAAGCTGTTCCGAAGCTTAATTTGAATTGTTTTAACTTTGCATAACAGAACTCGTTATCTTACGCCTTAATCTCCAATCTGTATTTATAGTATTAAATTTCAGGGTAAGAGAAAGTCGTGTGAGTAACACACCAGATTATTTACTTTCTCTTACCCGTGAGGTAGAGAAAGTATTTTTTTTGTGTCAAATTTTTCAAACAGTTTTTGTTATATTTGCACGTTTTGAGGTCCCCTGAATCGAAAATTCATGTTTTTAGCGGTTGGTCTGTCTGTCTCTCACTGTGTGTGTTTGTGTGACTGTCTTTTATCAGCATATTTCAAAAACAAATTACAGCAAAAAGTTCAAACTTGGAATTCTAAATGTGTATCATATAGGGATGCTACACTAAACTTTTCGTTGAGATCAAACGAATGGTTCGTGTACACGGACACCCAAGAGAATTCTAATACATTACGTCTATGGGGGAAATTGCAGGTAAATAGAGTTTAACATCTATAGACTGCACTAAACCAAATGAAACGAATATATATTTTTTATATGCGAAAAAACATGTTTCCTGTAGAATATCGTTTGGAAATCATTCACTGCTCGTTTACAGGGCTACACAAAAGAACTGGATTATAATGAGACAATACTTGAAAATCGATGGAAGTGTTCTTTAGATTGTACCGTTTGTTATTGATATAGGATTATATTTATGTACACCATGTGATGTATACATAACTCTCAAGATATACAGGAGTGCACTTAGACCTCAGAAGATATACAGGGCTGCCAATATTTAAGCTATAACATTCTTTTTTATTGTTAGTGGAAGTTCTTTACTATAATATTTTACCATTCCCAGGAAAGCTGCTCAGGAATTGAAATTAATTCCTCATAGCCATATGGTAATTAATGTAATTTTTTTTTTTTTTTTTTTTTTTTTTTTTTTTTAAGATAAATGTTCATCGCTTTGTTTTTTGTATATTTACACGTTTTGAGGCTTCCTGAATACCGAAGTCAAGTTTTATAGTTTGATCTTTGCCTGTGTCTGTTAGAGTAAATTAAAAACAAAAAATTTCAGGCGATCCAAATGATGTATTTTGAAATTAAAATTCTTATTACAAGAAAAGTTTGTTCAAGATTGATATGTTTCAAGGAATGACGCATGTGAAAATTTTCTGAACAATTTTAAATGAACTTTTGAACTTAATAATAGATTTGAATGCTATATAAATGCAGATACAATGAGGAAACGGCCTTTGAGGGGGCGGCAGCCCCCCACACATAGATTTATTATGAAATGAAGCTGTTCCGAAGCCTGATTTGAATTGTTTTAACATAGGTTTACACAACAGTACTCGATATCGTAACCCCTAATTTCCAATCTGTACTTATAATATTAAATTTCAGGGTAAGAGAAAGTCATGTGAGTGACACACTAGATTATTTTTAATGATTTGGTTTAACTATCATTAGAGTTACATCGCACAAATACTAATAATAATTATGTTTCTGGTGTATTAAAAATTTTAATTGGATGGTGAAATTGATATAAGATTTATAGTTTCAAACTTTAAAGGTAAATAAAAAGGAAGAAATGAACGGCGAAAGTTTCGCATCGGTTTGCTAGTAATTACATTAATATATACATAGATATACTAATATATATATTTAAATATGGTATGGTATAGAAAAATAGATTATTTAAAAATATTATTGCAGTTTTGATGGATATAGTTTCAATCTGAATAAAATTTCAAAATAAAGAAAAAGCAACATACCTAAGTGATATTTTTGATAAATAAGAAAGGTTTTGTAATAAGTTGACTTCATACCCCGGCTTTCACTTTTAAAAAGTCTGATTTGAGGAAAATGATAGGATGTACCCTATCATGTTTCACTGAAACTGTCATTTAACCACCTGCTGCATTTTCATTAAATAGAGGAAAACCTTGGGTATTAGTGTTTTAGAGCAGAAAATGCTTTTTGCCTGTTTGATTTTGTTGACCCGCATAATTTGGAACTGCACAATGGATTTACTATTACTTGAATGTTTTAGAACATAAATCTTACAGTATTCTAACGAATATAGAAATAAAAAAATCTTGAATAGCTCCACTCGATTTTCCAAATGTTTAATAGTATAAGCGATTCAGCATACATGAATCTTGAATCATTAAATATTTCAGCGAATAAATAAATATGAAAATTATAATAGGATTTTTGAGTATTCCTCTGCAAGTTTGCATGTTTCTATAGCTTATCGTATTTTGTACGCGCTTGTAAAATTATTAGAAATGGTAATAATGCAATTTAGAGTAAGAAAAATGCTAAATAAAGACTCCAAAACCTACATAACATTCAGTCTCTTTGAAATAATGTAACGTACTACAGAAAATTAGCTCCCATTCTTTCATGTTTCTTGGCCAAAAAAACAACAACTATAATTGCTACACATATTTTCCAATATTGTCATAGTTTTACAAAGCAATATAATATATATAAGTTTTATTCCACTTTAAATAATTTAACATTATCACTGTAATATATACATAATGTATCAGGGTGATTAACATTAGAACTTTTTTAAATTCCCCAAATTTTCCATGACTATTTTTCACCATATTCCCTGACTTTTCTCCTACTTACGCTTTATTCCCGCAAAAAATTTCACGATGCGAATAATTTAGCAATTTTTAGCGAATAATTTAGCAATGATAACGAGCTTTCATATTTGGTTTACTTCCAAGAAATTTGTCAAAATTCCTTGACTTTACATGAAATTCCTTGACTATACGCAAGTGAAGTGATGACGTCGCTGACCATCTGTGCATGCAAGAAAAATATTTCCTATGTTAATCGCCCATTGTTTTTTTGCAAAAAATTATTAAAATTAGAGGAAAATTATTTCCCGATTTTAATCCCCATACCTTATAGGGCAGTTCCTTGTTTGTAAACAAACATCTCAACTTTTATGAGTGGTTGGCAAAAAGGCTTGGGAAAAGCATAGCGATGGCGATTACTTGATTACTACCAACGGAAAATCAATGGTGGGCGGGGCGCGGGAAAGTCGAGCGCGCTTTTTTGCCAACCACCAGACGTCACGAGGAAATGCTCTATACGTTATCGTGTGCAAGTGCTAGACTGAGTTATTTTGCTGTCAAATTGACAAAATTTTAATTTTAAATTTCAAATCTCTGTCGTCCTTGGAGTTTTTTTTATTTGGCGATCAAAAACGTAATACGAAAATATACATGCCAGATGTATATTTTCGTAATATGTATTGTACGAAATATTGTTTCATATTATTGATTATTTTCTTAATATACGTTTTTAAAATAACCATGATTTTTGTAAGGAATTTTGTAAGGATTTTGTAAGGAAATGTTCGCCAGATAGTTTGGCGATTTTTTTTAGATATGAAATCTATTCCGCTGCAACATATTAGTATCTTATATCAGATACTTTATTTAGACATTTGAAAACAAATTTGACTTCCAAATTATGATAGAATATTTACCATTTTACTTTCAATTAGTATATTAGTTGGATATTTATTGTGTAATCATCCTTTGGAATGAAATGTTTATGTTTGCCATCTTTTTTTTACAATTTTGAAATTTAAAATCTAAATTTTATCAATTTTACACCAAAAACAACTTAATCTGACGCATGCATACGATAACTGATCCGCGTTTGTAATGATCGATAGATGGCGCTCTCTGAACTGCAGTTGTTAGTAAATATAATAGCCACGTGTATTATTATTGTTCTTTCTCCGCCATTACATCATGGAAAATAGATTGCATAATATCATGATATGCAGTGGTGTGATAATTTCACCTTAGCCCACCAGAGTGCGAGCATTTCATTACAATCGCGGATACATATCTATACATAAACATGGGGATTGAAATCGGGAAATAATTTCCCTCGATGTTTAAATTTTTTTTACAAAAAATCCAATCGGCGGTTAACATAGGATATCTTTTTCTTGCATCCACTGACGGCCAGTGACGTCATCACTTCGCTTGCGTATTTCTCGATTTTTCCCTGATTCCCTGACTTTTCCTGACTATTGGCCACCCTGATACAAAAAAAAAAAAATGCATATAATTTAACAAAATATGCATCGATTTTCTTAACATGGGAGAATAGGGCAAAATTTAACTTTAACGTGCATGAAAAGAAATATTTTTATCGTAGAGATGTAAGAACAGCTTTTAAATATCAGTTTTGATGCCTGGATGAACATCATTAACTAGACACATGCTAATTTGAAAATTCCGTAAATTATTCGAAATTTACGAATTTCTTAACATGGCAAAATGCAGCAAAATTTCGCATAAATGTCCCTTTTGAGGGATTTTCACCGTAAAGTTGTCAGACTACTTCTAAAATACGATATAAGATGCTCGTATAAACATTCTTGACTATGGATTTTCCAATTTAAAAATTTCGTAAGTCACTGGAAATTAACGATTTACTTAATATGGCGGAATAGGACAAAATTTTGCATAAACGTCCACTTTGAGGGATATTTTCATCGGAAAGATGGCAGAACACTTTTAAAATATCATTTAATATACTGGCATGGACATCCCTGACAATGCATTTTTGAGTTTAAAAATTTCGTAAATTATTTGGACTTTACGCTTATACTTAACATGGTAGAATAGGGCAAAAGCATAAACGTTCATTTTGAAGATCATAATTATATCAGACAACTTCAAAATAACATTTATGATACTTTTTTGAACATGATTGACTACAAATATTCTAATAGAAAAATTTCGTAAGTTATTCGAAATTTAAGATTTTATCAACATAGCAAAATGGGGCGATATTCCATATAATTATGCATTTTGGGAATGCTACCAGTGGCGTCACCAGACAAAATTTCAGGGAGGGGGCACAACCTGAAAAAAAATATTTTTTTAAATAAAATTCTGATAGTATAATTTTAAATTTAAAGAAAAAAATGCTTAGTGAATTTTCCAGGGGGGGGGGGAGTGCCTCCCCTTGCCCCATTCTGCCGACGCCCATGATTGTTACATTGAAAATAGTAGCATGAAAACTAAACTACATAATTGAACCCTAATAAAATAAATTAATAGATTAGAATAAGATAAATACATCTAACTGAATGGTGGGTAACCTATTAGGCGGAGATTTGGTTCTGTCACTGTGTCAAGCGTTTGGTCAGATTAGTTTCTCTTAACATGAATATAGTATGTTCTGTTCTAGAAATTTATGAGAACATACATAAGATGGGGAACTGAGCAGAGTCCACCTATGTCAACTATAGTCCTTTTCCTCAGAATAGTCGGGTGAAGGTCACGGAATTTTTTTTATGTTTTACGGAATTTTTGGATCACCCGGTATATGTAGCTTAAGCCAGCGCTTATGATTTTTTTAAAGGCACACTAAGAAAAATTCTTGATCATTATAGTCTATAGGCCAAAATTTTTTGAAGTGCGATAGCGTCTAAACGCCTTATTCGACTGAACTGAAAATTTATACCCATGTTATGAGTCAGCGTCGGACGAATTGTGTAAATTTTGGTGAATCTAGCGTTTATAGTTTTTTACAGGGACACAAAGAAAAATTCTTTATCGTTATGGTCTATATGGTCCCAAATTCTTTAAACTGCGATTGCGTCTAAACACCTTATTCAATTGAGCTGAAAATTTATACATATGTTATAAGTCACTGTTGTACGAAGTGAATAAATTTTGGTGAATCTAGCATGTGTAGTTCTTTTACAGGGAGACAACGAAAAATTCTTTATCATTATGCCCTATGGCTCAAATTCCTAAAAGTGCGATAACGTCTAAATGCCATATCGGATTGAGCTGAAAATTTATATACATGTTATAGATCGCCGTCACACTAACTATATCTATTTGGGACCATGTAGCACTTAGTTTTTTTAAAGGAACACAAAGAAAAATTCTTTATCATTGTGCCTTATGGGCTAAAATTATTTAAAATGCGATAGCGTCTAAACGTCTCATCTGATTGAGTTGAAAATTTACATACATATTACAGGTACTGTATAAATTTCGATGAGTCAAGCACTTATAGATTTTTACAAGGGACACAACAGAAATTTCTTTATCATTATGCTCTGTGAGCCGAAATTTTTTAAAGTTCGAACGCGTCTAAATATTTTTTGATTGAGCTGCAAATTTATACACATGTTATTGGTCACCGTTGCACGAACTACACTGATTTTGGTGAATCTAGAACGTATAGTTTCTTTTACAAGGACACAACGGAAAATTCTATATCATTATGCCCTATGGGCTCAAATTCGTTAAAGTTCGATAGCGTCTAAACTCTATATCCTATTGAGCTGAAAATCTATATGCATGTTATACTCGTAGATCATCTTTAAGCAAACTGCATCAGTTTTGTAGAATATAGCGCTTATAGTCTTTTTACAGTGACTTAAATAAAAATTCTTTATCACTGTGGCGTATGGGCACAAATTATTTAAAGTGCGATAGCGTTTGAACGCCTCATTCCATTAAGCTGTAAATTTATATAATTGCTAAAGGTGACCGTCGCACGAACTGTATAGATTTTAGTGAGTCTAGCATTTATAGATTTTTTACAGGAACACAACAAAAATTTCTTTATCATCATGATCTATGCTCAAAATATTTGAAGGGCAATAGCGTTAATTTAAAGAACATGCTACACAGAGAATAATACTCAACTCCCTTATTATAATTTTCTCTTTTGTTTATATAATCACATCTTTTACTTTATTTATACAACCGTTAATTACTTAATGTTTGGGAAGTCGAGTGGTGTCACTCTAGATTTTTTATTTTAATTGTTTGACACCAATTTTTGGCGAGCTCAAATAACGAAAAATTAGCCGTTAAAATAAAGTAGAAACAAAACTCCAGTATTAAAAAAGACGGAACAGAGCGTCCCGCAAATTCTTAAGGAAATCCCCGTCCGGCCACGCGCGCTGCTTAGAAGTGCGTTATGTTTACAGTGTTTCAATAAAATCCATTAAAATTCCTTAAGGGCCCGCTTCACTCACCGTCGCCGGAAGCCGAAGCTAATGTTATTCTATGGGAAATTTTTTTTTAGAAATAACTTATTAACTAATACATATTTTTAAATTCTGTTTTCACATTCTGGAAATTCCCAACTGTTAAATTGACGGACTTTAAAAAAAAATATTTTTTTAATTTTTTATATTTTATTTTGAAGCTGCAAAATATGAATTTTCAATATGTGAATTTTTTTCATTTTGCAATTTCAAAATAAAATATAAAAAATTAAAAAAATACATTTTTTAAAAAGATCCTTCAATTTAACAGTTGGGAATTTTCAGAATGTGAAAACAGAATTTAAAAATATGTGTTAGTTAGTAAGTTATTTGTAAAGAAAATTTCCCCATAGAATAACATTGGCTCGGGCTTCCGGCGACGGTAAGTGAAGAGGACCGTTAATGATATAATCCTGCAATAAATAAAAAATAAGTAAATTTTAAATAAATTTTCAGTAATTACTTAAAACAATGTAATTTTTTTTAGTTTTATATCATATTTTACACTGTCACACTGTAAAAAATAGGTTCTTAAAAATAAGTATATATTGTCTCAAAATAGCTCCGAAACAATATATACTTAAATTTGAAAACCCATGTACTCATTTTTGAGTATATTGACATGCTCAAAAATGGGGTTGACCAATAAGAATTCCAATATCCCCATGTTTGACATGTCAATGTGCTCAAAAATGAGTACATGGGTTTTCAAATTTAAGTATATATTGTTTCGGAGCTATTTTGAGACAATATATACTTCTTTTTAAGAACCTATTTTTTACAGTGCAGCCTCTGGTGGTTGACACAGCTTTTTATTATATTTGAGCCAACACTGTCAGCCAACACAGCTTTTTATTATATTTGACACTGTCAGCCACCGGTGGTTGACGCGGGGCCGTGCCCTTAGCGACCGTGCCCTTTGCGGAAATCTATAAACCCGTGCCCTTAGCGGCAATGTTATCCCCCCTCGGTGGCGTGCTTTTAGCATACGTGCCTTTTGCGGAAATGTATGATAAATTTCAAAATAAATTAATAAATAAATAAAAGAACTCTTCAGTTTTCCTCCATACTTTATCCATATTTAGCAGTGGCTGTATTTTGCTTCAGAAGTAAACTGTCGCAAAAACAGGTATACGTACTGTAGAATATCCGTTATTTGAGAGAACGGTGATCTGTAACCATATAAAGTTTAATGAATCACAGTACAGTCGGTAACAAAAGTGTCCGAACACTAGCAAAAATTCCTATATGAAAAACGTACACTTCATACGGTTTTGTTAAATAAATCCTTATCGAATCATGTTCTTACACTGACTAAGAACAGGATTCGACAAGGATTTATTTAAGAAAACCGCATGAAGTGTACTTTTTTTACATAGGAATTTTCGCTAGTGTTCGGACACTTCTGTTAGCGACTGTACTGCATACGAAAACGTACATTACTGCCATTTTATGATTTTATTATGTTTTTGAAAATATGATTAAGAATTAGATTTTTTAAAACTAAAACAAAAACGAAAAATCAGGAGGTACACATTGATTATCAGCATTTTCCAATTGTGCTTACTCATTGTATCGTATAACATCCTATGTTCTCTGTCTATATTATCACACAATAGACAGACAGACATATAGAATAACTGGATTCATAATCACACTGAAACATTGTTGGAAAGTGTTAAAAATGCTTAACACAAACAGAAATGTTGCTTTTAATTTCCTATTTGCATCCCTTAATGTATTGTAACATTTTTGGGTAGCTCTGTAAATCTGGAGGTTAAGCATATTGTAATCTATAGAAAACATTTTCTTAACATAATAACAATAAATGTGAATTTCTTTATGATTTTTTGATGAAATTATTTAAATCTGATTTAGAAAAATGTCTCCCATAAAGCGCAATGCATTGGTATTTTTTGGATGTTCATGTACACAAACCAGTGGCATATGTTCTGCTAGAGCAATTTTAAGTAGGGAATATTCAATAATGAATTTCAATAACACATATTATTAAAAAAAAAAAAATAAAATGAAAGTAAAAATTAGTAAGTTGTGGCCACCACAAGACTTTCTTTTATATTTTCCTATACAAATTCACTAAGTGCAAATAAATAATTTTTATCTTAGAGGAAACTAACAGTAAATATCCAAAGAAAGACAGTTGTTTTATTGTCTATAAATGACATCTTAAAAAAATGCATTTTTATAATAGTTATGTCACATATCAAGTTTCGTAAAGTTATGAGCTATAGAAGTTGAGATATAGCTTTCACACTGTCGAGAAAATTTGCAGTATGACAACGCCACCTATTGGCCGATAAGCACCCAAATTGAAGCATCATAATATCTCACAATGGCCTTCACATACATCATGTTTTGTTTGATTATACGCAATAGAGACTGAGATATAGCCTTCCCTTCAATTGTGGAAACCGCTGTATAGCAGCGCCACCTGAGGAGCGGTTGACACCAAAAGTTGACAGATAGTCATTTAGGTTAAGGTGCATCAACATATAAATTTAATGTCTCATGGTGGCCTTCTCTCATACCAAGTTTTGATTGATTATATGCAATAGAATCTGATATACAGCTTCCTCTTAAATTGTAGAAATCGTTGTATAGCAGTGCCACCTGTTGAGAGCTTGGCATCAAAAGTTGATAGCGCTAATTTAGCTCAAGGTGCATCGACATGTAAATTTATATGCAATTCTGAGCAGTAGTCCCGAAGATTCAGTTGCCACAAAATTTTTGTCACACACAGAGACAGACAGACATTTTTTAAAAATAGTCAAATCGTATTCTAAACCTCTCAAAACGTGTAAATCCGTCGAAAACCGGAAATCTAAAATTTTTACGAATCCAATACTTTCTTCTATTGAATATAGAAGAAAAACAAAAAAAATTCTTAAAATATTTACGGGCGCTGGAGGCGGACAAACGGACAGTAGAATAGACAAATACATCTAATTCAAATCATATTCACATTTTAAAAAATGGTCGAATGAACGCTTAATGTAAAAGAAAATGCATTTCAGAAAATTTCCAATAATAACCCTCAGTGTAACTGAATAATTTTGTCTGACTCTGTAAATCTAATGCTACATACTACATTCTATAGAAAGTATTATTTTGTGCATTTGAATAACATATTTCTATCTTCCACATGCACACCTTCTTATTTCCGCTAAGGGCACGGCTTCTTCTATTCCTCCTTCTTCCCTTTCATCCATTCCGCTAAGGGCACGTTCCGCTAAGGGCACGGTCGCTAAGGGCACGACACCGTTGACGCGGCCTAAACGGAATGTTCAGTGTCAGCCATCGATGGCTGACATGGCACTCAACGTGTTAATATTAATGCAGTCAGTCAACCAACAAATGAATGTACAGCTTCAGTATGAGACCACTTGGCGACTTTTAAATTATTGTTGTTATTTTGGGCACAGTATGTATTAATATTGTTACAAAATTGCAAATAATTGTGTTTATTACCATGTTTTTATTAACTTCGATTCTTGTTTGTTTGTTTGTGTGTTTGTTTGTTTGTTTGTTTGTGTGTTTGTCAGGGACAAATCTTGCAATCAATTTTTAACTAACTTTCCGACTAGCTAGATATTTGAAATTTTCAGGACAGCTCACAACACGGTGACAATACATTTTTCTAATAATTTTAGTCAACTGCTTCAGGTTCCGCTGCCTTCGGCAGCGTTTATATGATTCGGCAAAAAATTTATTTAACTAACTTCCCGACTAGCTAGACATTTGAAACTTTCAAAAAAGTTCAGAATAAGGTTAAAATGCATATTTTTAATACCTTTAGCCAACTGTTTCGGGTTCCCGCTGCCTTCGACAGCGTTATCAGTAAAAAGATTGCAATCGATTTTTTCCTAACTTTCCGACTAGCTAGACATTTGAAACTTTAAGGATAGCTCAAAACACGGTGACAATACATTTTTTAATACTTTTAGTCAATTGTTTCAGGTCCCCACTGCCTTCGGCAGCGCTTATATGATTCAACAGGAAATTTATTTAACTAACTTCCCGACTAGCTAGACATTGGAAACTTTCAGAATAGTTCAGAACACTGTGAAAATGCATTTTTTAAATATTTTTAACCAACTACTCCGGGTTCCTGCTGCCTTCGGCAGCGTTACCAGTACAAAACTTGTAATCGATTTTTCATTAACTTCTCGACTAGCTAGACGTTTGAAACTTCCAGGATAGCTCAGAATACAGTGACAATACATTTTTTTTTTATACTTTTAATGAACTGTTTCAGGTCCCTACTGCCTTCGGCAGCGTTTATATGATTCGAACGAAAATTTATTTAACAAACTTCCCGACTAGCTAGACATTTGAAACTTTCAGAATAGTTCAGAATACGGTTAAAATGCATTTTTTTAATACCTTTAGCCAAATGTTTCGAGTTCCTGCTGCCTTCGGCAGCGTTATCAGTACAAAGATTGCAATCGATTTTTCCCTAACTTCTCGACTAGCTAGACATTTGAAACTTTCAGGATAGCTCAGAATACAGTGACAATACATTTTTTTTATACTTTTAGTCAACTGTTTCAGGTCCTTACTGCCTTCAGCAGCGTTTATATGATTCAACAGAAAATTTATTTAACTAACTTCCTGACTAGCTAGACATTTGAAACTTTCAGAATAGTTCAGAATACGGTGAAAATGCATTTTTAAAATATTTTTAGCCAAATGTTTCGGGTTCCTGCTGCCTTCGGCAGCGTTACCAGTACAAAGCTTGCAATCGATTTTTCACTAACTTCCCGACTAGCTAGGCATTTGAAACTTTTATAATAGCTCAAAACATGAGAGCAATGAATTTTTTAAAAAATTTATCCAATTGCTCCGGGTTTCCGCTGCCTTCGGTAGCGTTTATATGATTGAACAGAAAATTTAAAAACATGGTATATAAAAATATCTTTTTATCTTGTAATTATTTTTGTATAAATTCTTTCAAAGAGGCGTAGTAAGTTGATAAAGTGCTAATTTTGTGCACTTCTAGTCGTTTTAGCATTGAAATAGCCTTATTTTCCCTTAAAAACGCATTAAAAAGTCCCAATAAGGCAGGTAATGGATTTGGCGCCAAATTTGGCGACTTTCCCCACATTGGCGATTTTTTTGGCGACCTTGGCGAGAAAATCCTTATAAGGGATATACCAAATATGGAAGCTCTAATCCCATTGGCTGATGAGATATGGAAATTTCTGGAACGTTCCACACTTTTCTACAGGGGTATATAAGCCTGTTTTCTTCGCCAAGGCGAGTCAGTTCAGTTCTCAGCCATCTTCGCTAATGCTTGCATTGTTTTGAGCCTCTTTGAAAGAGACTTGCTTCAAGTATTATTGCTATACAGTTTGTACTGTGGATTTGCTATTGACAGCTGTTGTTTAAGCTGTGTTTACTGGTTGAATTGAAGCTGATACTTGGTTTATAGACCTGTATTTTTCTGGAACTTTCTGTGAATAAATTACTGAATTTTTGTACGTTTGGCCTTTCATTCTCGGACAAATCACGAACCCCCAAGTACGCAACATTTCTGGTGTCAGAAGTGGGATTGTCTGTGAATGGTCATAACTAGAGCTATGGAACAGGAAATGAAGAAACTTCTAGAAGGCCTAGCTGCCAAGATGAATGAAATGAAAGAAAGTATGGAAACCGGACAAAAAGAATTGAAAGACGGTTTGACTGAAGAAATGAAGGAAATGAAAGCAGTACAGGAGAAAATGGAAACATCGCAAAGAGAATTGAAAGACGGTTTGACTGAAGAAATGAAGGAAATGAAAGCAGTTCAGGAAAAGATGGAAGCCAGTTTGACCGAAGAAATTAAATCTAATCAAGATGAGATGAAGAGAGAGCTTTCAACGGCGAAAGAATCAATAAAGGGTAAATTAACGGTGATGGAAAATAGAATGGATGGAATAGAAGAGAAAGTTATAAAAGTAGAAAGAAATTTTGAAGAGAGATTTATGAAGATAGAAGAGAATTTTGAGGAGAAAGTTAAAGAAAACTTTGATCAAGAGCTGAAAGGAAGGTTTTCAGAGATAGAAAGCAAGTTTAAGAGAATGGAGGAAGATCTTGAAATAAAAATGAAAGAAGAGTGGAACGGAGAAGTAATAGGGAATGAACTGCAGAGCAAGATTCGGAATCTCGAAGAAAAGTTAGAATCCATGCCTCAGGAAACTGAAAAGAGAGATAAAAGAAGCCAGAATCAGGAATTTATTAAGCTATCTACCTAGAAGGGCAGTTCCTCCTGGCATGTATATAAGACGCAGTTTTCAATCGTAGCTGAAGCTAACGGCTGGGACTCTACCGCCAAGTCAGTCCACTTAGCAGCAGCATTACGGGGAGATGCAGCCAAGATCCTGAGAAATGTTTCTAAAGAAGAAAGGAACGACTTCGAGGCCCTGACTAGAGCACTGGAGCTACGGTTCGGAGAGAAGTGTTCTAAGGACTATAGTCGCCTCCAGCTAAAATCTCGTTACCAGAAAACGGGCGAAAGTTTGCAAGAGCTGGCAGCGGACATTCAGAGACTGTCACACCTAGCATTCTCAGACTGTCATGCTGACACTCGAAACGACTTAGCTCTTCAGTACTTTATCGATGCTGTTCGTGATCCAGAAATTCAAAAAGCGCTGAGACTCTCCAACATCAGAGACGTAGAATCAGCTTTAGGCTATGCACTTAGGATAGAGGCAGCCCAACAAGCCTCCCGTAAAGACCGCCATACCATAAGAGCAGTCTCATTAAATGATACGCCTGCTGATGAAAATGAAATGAAAAGAAGTCTCGCAGAGATCTTGAAGAGATTGCGCAGCCTGGAAAATAATAAGGAAATAAAGGATCGAAAGATAAAGTGCTGGGGCTGTGGAGGGGATGGTCATGTAAAGAGGAACTGCCCTGTACGACCAACTAAAGGAAATCATCCGGCTTCACCATCACTGCAGGGAAACTAGGAGAAGGCCATCTCGCGGGGCGGAGGTTGCCTGAAGTTAAAGAGCCCCAGTTTACAGTATTTCATGTTTCATCGATGAGTGGCGGCGATAATGGACTTTACGTCTATGGCCAAGTTAACAACACCGCCTGCCGGATGATTCTGGACACGGGAGCCAACGTGACCATCATTAGAACGGATTTGGCTCCAGAACTAAAAGAGAAGATCATCTGGACGCCGCCCTGCGTTAAACTCCAAAATGTGACCGGAGACGAAGTCAAAATATATGGAAAAATGAACTTGACCATCACTTTTGGAAATGCCAGTTACCATCATATGGCATATGTGGCTGATATAAGAGATCCTTTAATCATTGGAATTGATTTCCTGAGAAAATTTAACTTTAAATTGGACTTCAAGAATAATGAACTGCATTCGAGTTAAGAAGACATCGCTGTGTTCAACACTGAAAATCAAGACATTCAGACAATTTGCCAGATAACAGCCAAGTCTGAAATTTCCATCCCTCCACACACAGAGACAATAGTTTCAGGAACACCTCCCACCAAGCAATACTTCCGCTATGGACTGATTGAATACCCGAATATAGACAATAGCCCAAGAGGAGTTCTGGTAGCTTCATCTCTAGTTGATCTCTCAAAGAGTACTATTCCTGTGAGAGTCGCAAACATCAGCGATAAGGTCCGGACAGTGAAGAAGGATGAGGTGTTAGCAACCTGCACTCCTGTTACATGCATCAACCGCCCCATGCAATCAACAAAATCCAAGTCTTCTGAACAATTAATAACGGAATTACTCAAGAATGCAGAGTTAGGAAAGGAACAGAGATGTGCTGCGAAGAAGCTACTCCAAGAATTTAAAGACCTTTTTTCTCGAACACCTGAAGACGTCGGGAGAACGAACATCACCCAGCACAGAATTGATACAGGAAATCATCCTCCAATCAAACAACATCCAAGAAGACTTCTATTTGCTAAACAGGAAGAGGTCACTGAACTTCTAAATGAAATGCAGCACAATGACGCAGCATCGAGCCATCGACGAGTCCTTGGGCCTCTCCCATAGTACTGGTGCGAAAAAAGGATGGTTCAACAAGATTTTGCGTGGATTATCGTCGTTTGAATGACGTCACGAAGAAAGACAGTTACGCTCTTCCCAGAATTGACGACACATTAGATACACTTGCTGGCAATGAATGGTTCTCGACTTTAGATCTGAAGAGCGGTTACTGGCAAGTAGAATTACATCCTGATGATCGTGAGAAGACTGAATTCACGACGGGACAAGGACTGTGGCAATTTAAAGTTATGCCATTCGGGTTATGTAATGCACCTGCCACCTTCGAACGCCTGATGGAGACAGTGCTAAAAGGACTTTCCTATGAAGCCTGTCTGGTGTATTTGGATGATATTATCATTGTGGGGCGCACCTTTGAAGACCATCTACGAAACATCCGAAAGGTGCTGGAGAAACTCAGAATGGCTAACCTCAAATTGAATCCTGGCAAGTGTAACTTGTTCCGTCGTGAAGTGAGCTACCTTGGCCATATCATCTCTGCCGAAGGTGTGAGAACTGATCCTGAGAAGATCTCTGCAGTCGAGAACTGGAGTCGCCCTGAAAATGTACACCAACTACGAAGTTTCCTGGGGTTATGCAATTACTACAGGAAGTTTGTCAAGGGTTTCTCAAATATTGCCAGACCACTCCACAAGCTGACGGAAGCCAAACAGAAGTTCCTGTGGACAGATGAATGTGAAAAAGCGTTCAAGCGATTTAAAGAGGCTTTAACATCATCGCCTATCTTGACATATCCACAGCCCGACAGACAGTTCATACTTGATACAGATGCCAGCCATGAGAGTGTCGGTGCTGTTCTGTCGCAGGAAATTGATGGTCACGAACATGTCATTGCCTATTGGAGTAAATGCCTGTCTAAACCACAGCGAAATTACTGTACCACCAGGAAAGAGCTACTCGCCATCGTAAAAGCCATAGAACATTTCCATCATTACCTCTATGGCAGAAGATTCCTGCTCCGGACTGACTATGCATCTTTAACGTGGTTGCTCCAGTTCAAGAACCCGGAAGGACAGATTGCCAGATGGATACAACGCCTCCAGGAATATGACTTCGAGATACGTCATCGTAAAGTAACTCTACATGGTAATGCAGATGCCTTGTCCCGGAAGCCCTGCTTGGAAAGCTGCAAGTACTGCTCTAGAGCCGAACAGAAATACCTGCCGATAAATCCGGTTGCCTGCCAAGTTACTATCTCAACACCATCAGAACAAGATCCCGATCCATGGAGTGATGAAGAACTTAGACAAGCTCAGTTGGAAGATCTTGACATAAAGCCGATATTACAGCTGAAGGAGACAACCAGCAACAGACCTACCTGGCAGGACATTTCCCGATTTAGTCCCATTACGAAAAGTTATTGGGCACTTTGGGACTCTCTTCATACCAGAAACAGTGTATTATACAGAAAGTGGGAATCTGATGATGGGAAAAGCTTCAGATGGCAGATGGTATTACCAAGATAAAAAATTCTAGAAGTTTTAGAACAACTGCATAGTAGCTCTTGGTGCAAGGCAAGAGAGGATGTGGAGAAATAGTGTAAATCCTGTGATGCTTGTGCGGCACGTAAAGGCCCGCAGAAAAGAAGTCGAGGAAGACTGCAACGGTATAACGTGGGAGCACCATTTGAACGGATTGCACTCGACATCTTGGGTCCTTTGCCACGGACCTCCAGTGGAAATAAATACATCCTCGTCGTGATGGACTATTTCACCAAGTGGCCTGAGGCATATCCTATTCCCGATCAAGAGGCATGCACAGTTGCGGAGGTCCTAGTGAAGCAATGGGTGTCAAGATACGGCACGCCCCTACAACTTCATACCGACCAAGGTAGGAACTTTACCTCTGCTGTTTTCAAAGAACTGTGTGAACTACTCAGCATAGACAAAACCCGGACAACACCCTTACATCCCCAGTCGGACGGCATGGTCGAGAGGTTCAATCGTACCATCCTGAATAACCTCTCTCTTCTAGTATCAAGGAACCAGCAAGATTGGGACTTGAAGTTGCCATTGCTCCTGCTGGCTTATCGAAGTGCTGTCCATGAAACCACCGGCTATACTCCAGCCCAGATGCTGTTTTTACGCGAACTTCGTCTCCCATGTGATCTCCTGTTTGGTTGTCCACCAGATGCGCCTTCGTCGCCCGAGGAGTACATCCAAGATCTCCAGGCACGATTTGAAGACGTACACAATTTTGCTCGGGAGCGGATTCACATGGCAACAGAGAAAATGAAGACGAGGTACGATCTAAAGGCTACACAACATGAGTTCCAGGAAGGAGACAAGGTCTGGTTGTGGAATCCTGTTCGACGCAAAGGACTCTCTCCCAAGTTACAGTGCAACTGGGACGGACCGAACACAGTCTTAAAAAGGCTGAATGATGTAGTGGTGCGGATCACTAAAACACCTTCATCAAAACCGAAGGTGGTGCACTATAACAGGCTAGCCAAGTACCACAATTTACGGTAATATTAAAATTTAAAATGTAAATACTGGTAAAATTTGCGCATGCGTAATGTAAATATTTGTATATAAATACTTGTAGATATTTGTGAATTTTTTAAATATTTCTCACTTGATTTTTGTTTCTATTTTATCGTTATATGCAACTTAGTTTTTGTATTTTAGATTGTGTAAATTTGTTTAGTTTCGCCTCTTGACCAAGGGTTGCACTGCCCAGGATGTGCAGTCCTTGGGAGGGGGCAGTGTTACAAAATTGTAAATAATTGTGTTTATTTTTGTATAAATTCTTTCAAAGAGGCGTAGTAAGTTGATAAAGTGCTAATTTTGTGCACTTCTAGTCGTTTTAGCATTGAAATAGCCTTATTTTCCCTTAAAAACGCATTAAAAAGCCCCAATAAGGCAGGTAATGGATTTGGCGCCAAATTTGGCGACTTTTTCCCACCTTGGCGATTTTTTTGGCGACCTTGGCGAGAAAATCCTTATAAGGGATATACCAAATATGGAAGCTCTAATCCCATTGGCTGATGAGATATGGAGATTTCTGGAACGTTCCACACTTTTCTACAGGGGTATATAAGCCTGTTTTCTTCGCCAAGACGAGTCAGTTCAGTTCTCAGCCAGCTTCGCTAATGCTTGCATTGTTTTGAGCCTCTTTGAAAGAGACTTGCTTCAAGTGTTATTGCTATAGAGTTTGTACTGTGGATTTGCTATTGACAGCTGTTGTTTAAGCTGTGTTTACTGGTTGAATTGAAACTGATACTTGGTTTATAGACCTGTATTTTTCTGGAACTTTCTGTGAATAAATTACTGAATTTTTGTACGTTTGGCCTTTCATTCTCGGACAACTCACGAACCCCCAAGTACGCAACATAAATTCTACTTAGGTGCCAAATCTTAAATTTCGCCAAGGGGGTCTCATACTAAAGCTCTGCTCTATTTTGTAGATGAATTTTTTGATATAATTTGCTTTTCAAAAAATCTAGTCACTATTTTAATTATGTTTTCTATTATTGCATTTTTTAGTTAATTTATGACATTATTTCATATTTGGTGTATACTTCTAACGTATAATATGTCTAGATTTAAAAGAGGCACTTGCAGTAGTAAAAATGTAATTAAAAAAATGAGTTTTTTCTATAAAATGGTCGAGTCAGAACAATGATAAAAGATTATTTGTGTGATTATTATTAATGTTTGATCATTTTTACAGCAGTATTTTATAATTTATTTATATTTTTAAAGCGTGGCTGCAGTTAAAATGGCTATCGCTGTTGCAGAAATAGAGTTCTTTGAGAAAAACATCCGATCTAATTTGGTGCCAAACTTAAAAATTCGACAAGGGTGTCATTGTGTTGTTTACTAAAGTTGTTCCCAGATGAATGAATATATGAGCAACAGATTATGTATGCAAATTTAATTCTCCGTAATTGAATTTTGACAAAAGCGATCTTAGCAACAAAGTACTAAGTATATGTAATAAATTTACAATTAAAAGTTGAAGAAGAAAAAATACTTTATTCACAGAAATATGCCTGCTAGAACATATTAATTAAAAGGAAGCCAAATTATGAAGGATTAAAAATTTAACCAAAATAATCTATGTATATTACTTACCAAGGACAGGTCTGTTGAAAGAAAACATATTTATTCTTTACAGGCCACTTTTCTCTTCTTTTTTGCTGATACCTAGTAATAAATAAAAATATGCAAGGAAAAAGAGTGAAATACTGTTAGCACTTTTTCAACTATTGGCAATATAAAAAGTTTAGAGAAGAAATGAAAGCACAAATTAATTTTTTATGATAAAATTAATTGTATATTAATTCATTAATATATTACCATCGTATTTCCTTATTTTAATTTAACTGAATGTAATTTAACGATAAATATCTGTTCTGCTGGTTAAAATATTTAGCAAATATCATTTCACAATATAAGGCAAATCGGGAAAACAGCATAACAAAATATAAACAAATATGAAAAATATAAGTCAACATGTTAACATACAGTTTTGACTTAAAAGAACTGCAAGAACTAACAATTTGCGACAAAGTAAATAAATAAACGCTGCGAATTCATATGGAAACGATTTTATTTTCATAATAATGTTATTTTCATATGCGAATTTAAATGATAATTATTTCCCCTAGCACATAAATAATTAATTAATTGCAGTTAATTAAAAACAGTAATAAATTCAATTAATTGTAGTTATTTATAAAATTTTATTTATTTATTTATTTATATCTGAACTCTAAATGAATATATGTCAAGAGTTTGTGAGATATGCTCTTCAAAATACATATGAATAACTTTCAGTCGATAACTATGACGTCATGCTGAACTGAATCCTAGCATATCATTACCATACATATAGTAATAAGACATAGATTGATCAGCGAGGCCGAAAAAGTGATGCCTTTTTTTTTCGGGAAAAGACGGCCATTTTACTCTCTTCTGGATGTCTTTCCCCGACTGAATATACACGGGAATACACACAGATAATTTAGCAAATAAAATTTATGAATAATTTATGTACTAAAGATGAATGAAAAAACTCCAGATACTTGTTATTCTTTCTTTCTTTCTTTTCTTCTTCTTCTTCCTTTTTTTTTTTTTTTAAGCTATTGTATAGCTTTTATCGCGGGCTTTGAGCGCGGCGACCGAATTGAAAAATTCCGTAACGAAAAAAAAACCTAACACAGTTCGGTAAACTTCGGCTGTACGAAGCTCGCACAGATCGAGACGAGCTGCTCCGAAATCGGACGAATACATAAGCAGCTGTTTGTGAGAAAGTATATAGGTGTATAGGTATCTGTCATCTATGTACAACAGTGAATAGCTGTACGCGTAAAATTTGTGTATAAAGTAGATCAGATAAAACTTGAATATCTCCATTCGACTTGCAGGCCTTTAAAACCTATTAAATACCTTTTCTCTATTAAAATTTGTTTTCTTATCATTATTGTTATCTTATTCATTAATATCAAAGAAAAACCTTGAATATCCCCATTCGACTTGCAGGCCTTTAAAACCTATTAAATACCTTTTCTCTATTAAAATTTGTTTTATATCGGTCACCACGCTCAAAAAGTGTAACTCGAATTAATATCAAAGAAAAAACTTGAATATCCACATTCGACTTGCAGGCCTTTAAAACCTATTAAATACCTTTTCTCTATTAAAATTTGTTTTCTTATCGGTCACCACGCTCAAAAAGTGTAACTTTAATTAATATCAAAGAAAAAACTTGAATATCCCCATTCGACTTGCAGGCCTTTAAAACCTATTAAATACGTTTTCTCTATTAAAATTTGTTTTCTTATCGGTCACCACGCTCAAAAAGTGTAACTTGAATTAATATCAAAGAAAAAACTTTAATATCCCCATTCGACTTGCAGGCCTTTAAAACCTATTAAATACCTTTTCTCTATTAAAATTTGTTTTCTTATCGGTCACCACGCTCAAAAAGTGTAACTTGAATTAATATCAAAGAAAAAAATTGAATATCCCCATTCGACTTGCAGGCCTTTAAAACCTATTAAAATACCTTTTCTCTATTAAAATTTGTTTTCTTATCATTATTGTTATCTTCTTCATTAATATCAAAGAAAAACCTTGAATATCCCCATTCGACTTGCAGGCCTTTAAAACCTATTAACTACCTTTTCTCTATTAAAATTTCTTTTATATCGGTCACCACGTTCAAAAAGTGTAACTTGAATTAATATCAAAGAAAAAACTTGAATATCCCCATTCGACTTGCAGACCTTTAAAACCTATTAAATACCTTTTCTCTATTAAAATTTGTTTTCTTATCGGTCACCACGCTCAAAAAGTGTAACTTGAATTAATATCAAAGAAAAAACTTGAATATCCCCATTCGACTTGCAGGCCTTTAAAACCTATTAAAATACCTTTTCTCTATTAAAATTTGTTTTCTTATCATTATTGTTATCTTATCATTATTGTTATCTTATCATTATTGTTATCTTATTCATTAATATCAAAGAAAAAACTTGAATGGCCCCATTCGACTTGCAGGCCTTTAAAACCTATTAAATACCTTTTCTCTATTAAAATTCGTTTTCTTATCGGTCACCACGCTCAAAAAGTGTAACTTGAATTAATATCAAAGAAAAAACTGGAATATCCCTATTCGACTTGCAGGCCTTTAAAACCTATTAAATACGTTTTCTCTATTAAAATTTGTTTTCTTATCGGTCACCACGCTCAAAAAGTGTAACTTGAATTAATATCAAAGAAAAAACTTTAATATCCCCATTCGACTTGCAGGCCTTTAAAACCTATTAAATACCTTTTCTCGATTACAATTTGTTTTCTTATCGGTCACCACGCTCAAAAAGTGTAACTTGAATTAATATCAAAGAAAAAACTTGAATATCCCCATTCGACTTGCAGGCCTTTAAAACCTATTAAATACCTTTTCTCTATTAAAATTCGTTTTCTTATCGGTCACCACGCTCAAAAAGTGTAACTTGAATTAATATCAAAGAAAAAACTGGAATATCCCCATTCGACTTGCAGGCCTTTAAAACCTATTAAATACGTTTTCTCTATTAAAATTTGTTTTCTTATCGGTCACCACGCTCAAAAAGTGTAACTTGAATTAATATCAAAGAAAAAACTTTAATATCCCCATTCGACTTGCAGGCCTTTAAAACCTATTAAATACCTTTTCTCTATTACAATTTGTTTTCTTATCGGTCACCACGCTCAAAAAGTGTAACTTGAATTAATATCAAAGAAAAAAATTCAATATCCCCATTCGACTTGCAGGCCTTTAAAACCTATTAAAATACCTTTTCTCTATTAAAATTTGTTTTCTTATCATTATTGTTATCTTATTCATTAATATCAAAGAAAAACCTTGAATATCCCCATTCGATTTGCAGGCCTTTAAAACCTATTAAATACCTTTTCTCTATTAAAATTTGTTTTATATCGGTCACCACGCTCAAAAAGTGTAACTTGAATTAATATGAAAGAAAAAACTTGAATATCCCCATTCGACTTGCAGGCCTTTAAAACCTATTAAATACCTTTTCTCTATTAAAATTTGTTTCCTTATCGGTCACCACGCTCAAAAAGTGTAACTTGAATTAATATCAAAGAAAAAAATTGAATATCCCTATTCGACTTGCAGGCCTTTAAAACCTATTAAAATACCTTTTCTTTATTAAAATTTGTTTTCTTATCATTATTGTTATCTTATCATTATTGTTATCTTATTCATTAATATCAAAGAAAAAACTTGAATGGCCCCATTCGACTTGCAGGCCTTTAAAACCTATTAAATACCTTTTCTCTATTAAAATTTGTTTTATATCGGTCACCGCGCTCAAAAAGTGTAACTTGAATTAATATCAAAGAAAAAACTTGAATATCCCCATTCGACTTGCAGGCCTTTAAAACCTATTAAAATACCTTTTCTCTATTAAAATTTGCTTTCTTATTATTGTTATCTTATTCATTAATATCAAAGAAAAAACTTGAATATCCCCATTCGACTTGCAGGCCTTTAAAACCTATTAAATACCTTTTCTCTATTAAAATTTGTTTTCTTATCGGTCACCACGCTTAAAAAGTGTAACTTGAATTAATATCAAAGAAAAAACTTGAATATCCCCATTCGACTTGCAGGCCTTTAAAACCTATTAAAATACCTTTTCTCTATTAAAATTTGCTTTCTTATTATTGTTATCTTATTCATTAATATCAAAGAAAAAACTTGAATATCCCCATTCGACTTGCAGGCCTTTAAAACCTATTAAATACCTTTTCTCTATTAAAATTTGTTTTCTTATCGGTCACCACGCTCAAAAAGTGTAACTTGAATTAATATCAAAGAAAAAACTTGAATTAATATCAAAGAAAAAAAATACTGCATAAATAAAATGAATAAATAATTATAATTGCATAAGTTGATAAAAAATGCTATGCAATAGCTTTACCGCGGCAGTCCTCGAGTGCCACACGTATTTTTTTTTTTTTTTTTTTTTTGTATGGAATAACGACATTTGAAGAAATTTATCGTTTCTGTCTACCATTTGTGTCTGGTTAGAAGTTTTCATGGTCGAAAAAACTATTAAACTTATCCTCATCTTTTGAGATATTAGAGTTAACCCTTTAATTGCCAATCGCAATGCAGTCGGACACTTTTGTTACCGACTGTATAGAGTAGAAATTTATGTTTACTCGGAAATGGTTATAAAGATATTAATAAAAGTTTGGGATAAGTGCTTTTTAGAGACCTAAAATAATTGGAACATCCTTAGCATCAAGAAAATTAGTGTTAACCCTTTAACTGCCAATCGCAACATGTAGTAGAAATTGAGTTTAATCAGAAATGGATATAACGATTTTGTTTAAAGTTTGGAGTTAAGTGTCTTTTTTTTAAATTTTTTTTTTTAAGAACTAAAACGTTTGGACATATCCTCATCTTCAGAAAAATTTGCGTTAACCCTTTAACGGCCAGTCGCAACATATAATAGAAATTAGGTTTACTCGGAAATGGATATAACGATTTTTATAAAAGTTTGGGATAAAGTTACTTTTAACCGAATTAAAAAAATATCTTTAATCTTTGATAATTTTAAAATAACTTCAAAATTTCATCTGCTGAATATAAATGTTTCTATTTTAACTGAAATATGTGATGTCACACTTTTTGTTACCCCCCTCCCTTGTCACAAACTGTCACAATTTCATGAACCCCCTCCCCCCCCCTCCAAGCGTGACATCATTTATGGATGGCCCCTATATATATATAGTATAGACATATATATATATATATACAGTCGAACCTCGTTAACGTGAATTACTTTTAACATGAACTGTTACCACAATCCCCGTCAAAATGAAGATTACTTTAGTTATATGACGATCAGTTACTGATAGCATGAACTACTGATAACATGAACAGATTTTTGATCCCCCTTGAGATTCACGTTAACAAGATTCGACTGTATATCTTTTCATGTCTGCACAAAAATGATTTTTTTCAGCATTTATTATTATACTACTTTAAGAAAAAAATCGTCTGCATTCATCATGGAAAATATCTTTAATAAATTATAACTTAATAAATAATTTGTATTGCTTAAATTTGTATAGGATTATATAGAGAAGAAAGTCTTGTGGTAATACTAGTTATAATATATTAAAACAAGCGGGTTTTACCTCTGCCACTGTTAACTACATTTAAAAGAATTTTGAAAATTCGATATTACTTACTAATATAAAAACTTAAAAAATATTAAAATTTTAAAAAAAGTATTTCATTAAAAATCAAAACAGTATTTAAACCATAATAACAAAGCAACTGATTATAAAGAATCATATTTTTCATAAATTAGTTAAATTTAACTTACTTATGAAAACTTATTCCACTTCCTTTCATAAATTTATTTCTACAATTAAAAGCCGCGCAGTACTTCGGCATTTTCAATATATATCAACCATGTCTTATTACTATATCTATGATATCAACATTCTATTCCATGGTTTGGTTTGTTTTGGTTTGATGAGTACTGAGATTTATTGCTTGCCTCTAGGGCCGCTTATATCTCGAAAAATCCCATAGAATAATAATAGGCGAGTCGTATTAATCCTGGACGATAGGACCCATGCCCCAGCCCGCCCGGTTCCCGCTGTTCAATGTGTTTTTCTAGTCAACTTTGTCCCCTTATTACTTCCGGTGTGAATATTTTTTTTTTTTTTTTTTTTTTTTTTTTTTTTTAAACACACTTGACATTGTGAGTTTTTGTGCTTTTCTTCCCATGCTATTCCTATGGGGTTATTATTATTATTATTATTATTATTATTCTATGAAAAATCCACACCACAAGGGTTTACAAGTTTTTATTATAACAAGAACAGATACATGAGATACATATCAAAAGACATCACAAACATCCATGCCCGCGCCAGGATTCGAACCTGGGACCATAAGATTCGGAAGGCTGTGGCCTACCGACCGAACCACCTGGCCGGCTTCCATTATTGTTTTCGAGTTTTATACTCTCTCATCATGGCTGATGCCAAAAACTTTTTCGGCATCAAAAATCTTTGCACGTTAACAATGGGATGATAGATCTATATATATTACTATATCTATGATCATTACTCAATGATAATCTCTTACTATCCGCGATTGTAATGAAATGCTCGCCCTCTGGTGGGCTAAGGTGAAATTACAATTAACATGCATAGCTTTCGAATTCATCTAGACGCCATTGCTTGCCGATATTTAGTTTCACATATATTTATTGAATAAAAATGAATAAATCCGGTAAAAAAGATAACACTTACTGTTGTGTGCCTCGGTGTAACTCTAGAAATAAAAAAATCCAGAATTAAGCTTCCATTTATTTCCAAATGACAAATTTAAAATTTCAGTTGCTTCGGTTAATGGAAGTAAAAAATTAATCAGATGATTTGAAACTAATATTTGTTCAGCTTCAGTTAAAAATCTACTTCCGATCGAACGTTGAATAAACTGAAATATTTTTTCCAAAAGCAATCAGTTTTCCATGATGTAATGGCGGAGAAATTATAGCACGAATATTAAGTAGCAATACAAATAGAACACAAATTAATACACGTGGCCATTATGTTTACTAACAACAAAAGCTGAAAAAGTGCCATCTATCGATCATTACAAACGCGGATAATTCTGTATAAATGAAAAAAAAAATTTTTTTTTTAATATTACAAAACTAAAAATACTGATAATGTTTCTGGATATTTTATCTGTTGTTATAAGTTTAGACAACCATAATCGATGAAAAGGCATTTCATATATTTTAAAATACGGTTTGTACGTTATGATTAAAAAAATAATACTGCTTCATTATAGTTTGAAAAAAAAAATAATAAATAAGTAAATAAATAAAAATAAATAAATAAACTAGTATGTTGTGGCCACCACAAGACTTTCTTCTATATTTTCCTATACAAATTCACGCAGTAACAATATTAAAAAAAAAAAAAAAACGATTTTTTTCTAAGTTTTTTTTTGTTAAAAGTAAAAAAAAAGATAACTTTGTTTTCAATTATCACAGATTTATAGTTCAACCAATCGTTTTAAAGGTATTGACGAGACCTTTCGAAAGATACCGATCTTGAAAATTTACACCCCCTTGGGGGAGGTTACTTCCCCCTAGGGGGGGGGGGGGGGGAAGCGATGCCCCAAATTTTTTCCCTAATTAACTACTACTATTATCAATAATTCATATTAATTTCACAATTACAGGTTAAGAATAACTCTCATTATGTACATTTATACGAAATTTTTTCCTATACTACCATGTTAAAAATTTAGAAAAAATACGATCACAGCGCCACCTGTTGAGCGATTGATCCCCAAATCTAATCAGCCCCAGTTTATGTCAGGGGCCAACTAAATACCAAGTCTGGTTAAATTTCGTTTAAAAAAAAAAAAAAAAAAAAAAAAAAAAGATTTTTTTCTGAGTTTTTTTTTTTGTTAAAAGTAAAAAAAATCGATAACTTTGTTTTAAATTATCACAGATTTATAGTTCAACCATTCGTTTTAAAGGTATTGACGAGACCTTTCGAAAGATACCTATCTTGAAAATTTACTCCCCTCGAGGGGGGACTTCCCCCCCACGGGAGGTGGCGAGGCTCCTACGCATACAAAATTTTTTTCCCAGTTGACTATCTCTATTTTAAATAATTCTTGTAAATTTCATAATGATTACTAAAAAATAATTTTCTTTATGCACATTTATACAAAATTTTGTCGTATATCACCGTGTTAAAAATTTAGAAAAAGCGAGATGGCAACGCAACCTGTAAGACAATTTTTACCAAAAGTTGATAGGCACTAATTTATGTCAAGGTACAACTACATACCAATTTGTATGAAATTCTGTGCAGTAGTTCTTGAGATACAGTTGCCACAAAATTTTGTCACACGCACACACACACACACACACAGACAGACAGACAGACAGACATTTTCTAAAAATGGTCAAATCGTGTTCTACAGCTCTCAAAACGTGTAAATTCATCAAAAACCCGAGGTCGAAAATTTTTACGAATCCAATACTTTCTCTATATTACATATAGAAGAAAGTAATAAAAGCACGACATGACTTTTTTTTTTTTTTTTTTTTTTTTTTTGTCGATTTTTTCATATAAAGGTATGCAGTAACTGAATTGCGTTCATTTTTTAGTTACAGCTAATATAGGACCCCTTGGCAGATTTAAAATTTTTGATATTATTTTGGCGATGAATTAAATTCTCTATTGGAATTTCGCATGCCAGGATTTTGGCAAGAAACGTCCGCGCTACTCCGAGCTACCAAATTTCAAATTTCGCCAAGAGATTCAGGCTGTTACATTGCTTTAGCATGATTTTTCTGAAATTTATTTTAAATATTTTTTAACTTAATGCAAGAGGGGGGGGGGAGGAAAAGCATATTTTAATTAGTCTAAATTTACAATATGTCTCCAGGTAAAATATTATCTGTTTTCCGTTCTGTTTATTATTAGAAAGAAAACGGCTAAAATAGTTTTTCCTATATCATTGACATATCTATATTATAATGGATTAAATTATCCAATATCATTATATTTCATTCTCAACGCACACTTTTTATTTTCTAAAGGAAATATTAACTAAATCTAAAAAATAAAATAAAATAAATAATAAAATAAATAATAAAATAAATAATATATATATAAAATAAATAAAATAAAATAAAGATTTAATACAATAAATGGCGACAACGCAAAATCGCTGTCTGAAAGAAATAGTCCTGTCGTACTAAAAAAAGAAATTAGTATGCTGTGGCCACAACATGATTTTCTTTTACATTTTTCAATACTATAATAAAATAATTTATTAAAAGTGTTTAATAAAATTATCTTCCATGATAAATGCAGACGATTTCCACTTTAGTTTTAAAGGTATTGACGAGCTCTTTTGAAAGAAACCTGTGATGAAAATTTGCAGCCTTCGGGAGGGACCTTTACCCCAGGGGAAAAGCAATTCTCTTATATATACAAAAAAAAAAAAAAAAAAAAAAATACGTGTGGCACTCGAGGACTGCCGCGGTAAAGCTATTGCATAGCATTTTTTATCAACTTATGCAATTATAATTATTTATTTATTTTATTTATGCAGTATTTTTTTTTTCTTTGATATTAATTCAAGTTTTTTCTTTGATATTAATTCAAGTTACACTTTTTGAGCGTGGTGACCGATAAGAAAACAAATTTTAATAGAGAAAAGGTATTTAATAGGTTTTAAAGGCCTGCAAGTCGAATGGGGATATTCAAGTTTTTTCTTTGATATTAATGAATAAGATAACAATAATAAGAAAGCAAATTTTAATAGAGAAAAGGTATTTTAATAGGTTTTAAAGGCCTGCAAGTCGAATGGGGATATTCAAGTTTTTTCTTTGATATTAATTCAAGTTACACTTTTTGAGCGCGGTGACCGATATAAAACAAATTTTAATAGAGAAAAGGTATTTAATAGGTTTTAAAGGCCTGCAAGTCGAATGGGGCCATTCAAGTTTTTTCTTTGATATTAATGAATAAGATAACAATAATGATAAGATAACAATAATGATAAGAAAACAAATTTTAATAAAGAAAAGGTATTTTAATAGGTTTTAAAGGCCTGCAAGTCGAATAGGGATATTCAATTTTTTTCTTTGATATTAATTCAAGTTACACTTTTTGAGCGTGGTGACCGATAAGGAAACAAATTTTAATAGAGAAAAGGTATTTAATAGGTTTTAAAGGCCTGCAAGTCGAATGGGGATATTCAAGTTTTTTCTTTGATATTAATTCAAGTTACACTTTTTGAGCGTGGTGACCGATATAAAACAAATTTTAATAGAGAAAAGGTATTTAATAGGTTTTAAAGGCCTGCAAATCGAATGGGGATATTCAAGGTTTTTCTTTGATATTAATGAATAAGATAACAATAATGATAAGAAAACAAATTGTAATAGAGAAAAGGTATTTTAATAGGTTTTAAAGGCCTGCAAGTCGAATGGGGATATTGAATTTTTTTCTTTGATATTAATTCAAGTTACACTTTTTGAGCGTGGTGACCGATAAGAAAACAAATTGTACTAGAGAAAAGGTATTTAATAGGTTTTAAAGGCCTGCAAGTCGAATGGGGATATTCAAGGTTTTTCTTTGATATTAAATTAATTCAAGTTACACTTTTTGAGCGTGGTGACCGATAAGAAAACGAATTTTAATAGAGAAAAGGTATTTAATAGGTTTTAAAGGCCTGCAAGTCGAATGGGGATATTCAAGTTTTTTCTTTGATATTAATTCAAGTTACACTTTTTGAGCGTGGTGACCGATAAGAAAACAAATTGTAATAGAGAAAAGGTATTTAATAGGTTTTAAAGGCCTGCAAGTCGAATGGGGATATTAAAGTTTTTTCTTTGATATTAATTCAAGTTACACTTTTTGAGCGTGGTGACCGATAAGAAAACAAATTTTAATAGAGAAAACGTATTTAATAGGTTTTAAAGGCCTGCAAGTCGAATAGGGATATTCCAGTTTTTTCTTTGATATTAATTCAAGTTACACTTTTTGAGCGTGGTGACCGATAAGAAAACGAATTTTAATAGAGAAAAGGTATTTAATAGGTTTTAAAGGCCTGCAAGTCGAATGGGGCCATTCAAGTTTTTTCTTTGATATTAATGAATAAGATAACAATAATGATAAGATAACAATAATGATAAGATAACAATAATGATAAGAAAACAAATTTTAATAGAGAAAAGGTATTTTAATAGGTTTTAAAGGCCTGCAAGTCGAATGGGGATATTCAAGTTTTTTCTTTGATATTAATTCAAGTTACACTTTTTGAGCGTGGTGACCGATAAGAAAACAAATTTTAATAGAGAAAAGGTATTTAATAGGTTTTAAAGGTCTGCAAGTCGAATGGGGATATTCATGTTTTTTCTTTGATATTAATTCAAGTTACACTTTTTGAACGTGGTGACCGATATAAAAGAAATTTTAATAGAGAAAAGGTAGTTAATAGGTTTTAAAGGCCTGCAAGTCGAATGGGGATATTCAAGGTTTTTCTTTGATATTAATGAAGAAGATAACAATAATGATAAGATAACAATAATGATAAGAAAACAAATTTTAATAGAGAAAAGGTATTTTAATAGGTTTTAAAGGCCTGCAAGTCGAATGGGGATATTCAAATTTTTTCTTTGATATTAATTCAAGTTACACTTTTTGAGCGTGGTGACCGATAAGAAAACAAATTTTAATAGAGAAAAGGTATTTAATAGGTTTTAAAGGCCTGCAAGTCGAATGGGGATATTAAAGTTTTTTCTTTGATATTAATTCAAGTTACACTTTTTGAGCGTGGTGACCGATAAGAAAACAAATTTTAATAGAGAAAACGTATTTAATAGGTTTTAAAGGCCTGCAAGTCGAATGGGGATATTCAAGTTTTTTCTTTGATATTAATTAAAGTTACACTTTTTGAGCGTGGTGACCGATAAGAAAACAAATTTTAATAGAGAAAAGGTATTTAATAGGTTTTAAAGGCCTGTAAGTCGAATGTGGATATTCAAGTTTTTTCTTTGATATTAATTCGAGTTACACTTTTTGAGCGTGGTGACCGATATAAAACAAATTTTAATAGAGAAAAGGTATTTAATAGGTTTTAAAGGCCTGCAAGTCGAATGGGGATATTCAAGGTTTTTCTTTGATATTAATGAATAAGATAACAATAATGATAAGATAACAATAATGATAAGAAAACAAATTTTAATAGAGAAAAGGTATTTAATAGGTTTTAAAGGCCTGCAAGTCGAATGGAGATATTCAAGTTTTATCTGATCTACTTTATACACAAATTTTACGCGTACAGCTATTCACTGTTGTACATAGATGACAGATACCTATACACCTATATACTTTCTCACAAACAGCTGCTTATGTATTCGTCCGATTTCGGAGCAGCTCGTCTCGATCTGTGCGAGCTTCGTACAGCCGAAGTTTACCGAACTGTGTTAGGTTTTTTTTTCGTTACGGAATTTTTCAATTCGGTCGCCGCGCTCAAAGCCCGCGATAAAAGCTATACAATAGCTTAAAAAAAAAAAAAAAACCAGTTGACTATCACTATTATAAATAATTCTTTTTAATTTCATAATGATTATTAAAAACTAGTATGTTGTGGCCATCACAAGACCTTTCTGTATTTTCCTATACAAATTCACTAAGGGCAAATAATTTATTAAAACTATTATTTATTAAAATTATCTAACCTGATGTCCTGAGATACAGTTGCCACAAAATTTTGTCACACACACACAGACAGACATTTTCTAAAAATGGTCAAATCGTGTTCTAGACCTCTCAAAACGTGTAAATCCCTCGAAAACCCGAGCTCGAAAATTTTTACGAATCAAATACTTTCTTCTATTGAATATAGAAGAAAGTAAAAATTAATTTACTCATAATTACATTAAAAGCTGCATATTCAAAGTTCTTTCCTTTCCTATCTAACTTATAGTATAATAAAAATGCATCGGTGGTAAATTCAACACCAAAGAGAAGTTTAGGGCAGAATATATAGCACTATGCTTCTCTAGTTTGCGCCATTAATTTTGTGGTTGGGAGGTTGGCCGTTTTTTTATGGAGAAGGTAGTCCAGCGACCGCTGTGTTAGATATACAGGGTGCCCCTGTTCTCACCTTTATAAGTGCTATTGTCATAAATGTGGTGAATAAGTATAGTAAAAAGATTATGCGCTATTAGATGCGACCGCTTACTGCGTCACTTGGTAAAAAACGGCTGAGTTAACGTTCCTATCTAGAAAACAGTACGAAATAGGAGAAAAAAGTTAATTAGAAAGTTGTAGAGGTCCTCGATTTAGTAGGCAAAGACACCTTGTAGGCATGAATGCTAAAAACTGAATGTTTAAAACGTGCATTTGTTTGTTCACGATTTCCTACAAAGTGACGTAATGAAACGACTTTAGAAAGGAAATGAAAAAATAATTTAGAAAATTAGCGATAAATTACAAAAATTTTACTACTTTGTTCCACGCTATTTCAACTTAGTTTAGTTCTATGAAATGATAGAATAGAAATGAAAAACTCATCAACTAGAAGTAAGAAATAATGTTTTTAATATATTATACCACTTTATAGTTCTTCAGTTTTTCGTTTATCCACTTTTTATTTGAAAAATACTGTAGATTTCGATGCCATTAACCAGTTTTTAAAGAAGTATTCAAATTAAAATGTACGTTATGTTCAGAAGAAAACTGTCTAAAAATATTTGTATGTTTACTTTTTTGCTTCACCATGCGTTATCCACGTGACAATTATTTTGAAACACCGTGCGGTGAAAGTGACAATAATTTAAGTCGCTGTTAAAGAATTTTAGGTGTACACTCCTCTGTTATAAATTTAGAACTGTTATCGGAGCAAAGATACTTGTTACACTAAAAAAAAAAAAAAAAAAGCTTCATCTAAGAAACTATCATTCTTAACTTTTTAGTCGCAGCTTTCTGTCTTATAAAAATTGTATTTCATCAAAACTGTTATTAAAAATTATTCTGTACTAGAAAAAACTAAATAAGGCCATTCCAAATGCTGAACTTTAGAAATACAAAGAAAGGACATCAATTTGAACAGTAAATTAATTTAATATTTCTTATTTTAAGTATAGTAGATAACATTTTATTAAATCCGTAGGGGAAGAACCAGTAGAATAGTTCATTCAATAAATCTGCAGGAGTAAGAAAATAATGTTATGAACGTAACTCTTGTAAAAAGCAGGGCCCATTCAAAATGCTTTAAATGTATTCAAGAAAATTGTGTAGGTATTATTGTCGGAAACAAAATGGTTTACTGAAAAAGAACTGGTATATCATCATGTGAAACATTCAGTATTAAGGCAGAAGTATACAGTTTTAAGGCAGATTATCAATCTATATATATGTATTTAGTTATTTTGTGTACATTTTCTTCCTTTACTTGTATATCGTAAATGGTTATTCCAGATTCAAATAGCAACTTATAACTATTTGTGGTAAAGTTGTGAGTAAAATTTTATTCCTCGATTATTTTAATTCCAGTTTCCATTAATTAACTTAATGGTTTTTAGTTATTTCGGCTTCATTTTCTTTCTTCATTTGTGGTTCGTAAATGATTGGGCTTAGGACAAAGAGAAATTTAGTTCAGGCTCTCTTTGTAACAGAAAACCATTTACTTTGCATGCTTTGTTTTCCTACTAAGCCCTTGATAACGTTAGGAAACTGGCATGCTTTCATTTATTTCCAGTTATCTTGTTTTATATCATTTTTAATCATATATATAGTAGCTTTGGGGTTGATCATACCTTATTGCTTATTTTGGTAATTTATTATAAATTTTCATATTTGTAATATTTTAATATATGTATAACTCCCAGATTCGGCGTGTGGCGAGCAGGAAAACAGCTACCGAAGGTAGCGAAAACTTTTACTTATATTTTGACTGATTTCTTTCTTTCTTTTTTTTTTTTTAGATTTCTTTTTTTTATAATTAATGATATGAAATTTTGAGAATTCATTTCAATATAATGACCAGCAAAGCGGGCAAAGCTTGCTAGTGTATATATATATAACTAAAATTTTATTAATATTTAAAATGTATATCTACTATAAGTAGTTAAAATATAATGTACTACTCGTAATACCATACATTATAGGATATAGGTGGAAAATAAAGCTACGACAAAGAAAACGTTTGAATTGCGAACTTGGAAATAACATTGAGTAAAACATTTTAATGTAAGGCAATTATAAAATTATATGAATCTCAGGAATTATATTTCAGTGTTGTAAAACCTATATTGTAGGCTCTCCTTACCTTTAATGCAAGATTGATCTTGAAAACTTTAATTTTTAAGAAATTAATTGAAACATAATGTTTTATAAAAGGAAATTAACAAAAAGAAAATGCTGCACTTATGACAGGGAATTACAATTACTGAAAAGTTTTTTAGTTTTCTTTGTATGTGCATGAGTAATAGACTAATTTAGATACTAAAAACAAACATTTAGTAACTTTATTTTTCTTAAAAACTAAAATAAAGTTTCCGAAACAAAGCCATTTGTAAGATAATAAATATCGGTAAAAAATAAAGTTAGTAAAAAAAAAATAATAAAATAAAACTATCATTTAGATTAGGCCTGCCGAACCTGAAAGCCTTTGCGTGTCGCTTTGGAAAAGCATTTTCTTTCCGCGGCCGCATTACACGCACATATATACACACATATAAATACACTGACGGAAAAAATAATAATAATAACACCAAGAAAAAATTATTGTAGAGTAATGAAATTCGCACAATGCATTTGTCTAGTTAACATGTTTAATTGATTAAATTTTCAAGATCACAGGTTAATTTAAACTCAAGAAAATGCATTTCAAATGTGAAATGCTTTTACATTAATAGCCGGTGTAACCTTCAGATTTTTGAATGAAAGCCTGCAAATGTGTATACATTGTGTCATACAGGTGCCGAATGTCACTTTGTGGTATGGAGTTCCATGCTTGTTGTACTTGTTATGTCAATACTGGGACGGTCAGTGCTGGCTGTGGATGGTGCTAAACTTGTCGTCCAATGATATCCCATACATGCTCAATTGGAAACAGATCTGGTGATCTCGCAGGTCAAGGTAACATGTCGACACGTTGCGTTACAACAGCGGTATGAGGGCGAGTGTTATCCTGTTGGAAAACTCCCCCTTGAATGCTGTTCATGAATGGCAGCACTACAGGTTGAATTACCAAACGGACGTACAAATTTGCAGTTAGTGTGTTTGAGATAACCACGAGAGTGCTCCTGCTGTCGTAGGAAGTTGCTCTCCAGACTATGACTCCAGGTGTAGGTCCAGTGTGTCTAGGCCGCAGACAGTTTGGTTGCAGGCGTTCTCCTGGCCTCCTCCTGACCATGGCTCCCTGCGATTCAGTAGAATAGCGGCTGTTCAGACGCGAACTTGAACAATAGAAACACCGTACAAGGCATAGTTACTCTCTTCTATGCTTGGTGCGCTAGTTACGCGTCTCATAGTTAGGATATGTACTTACTTGTGCAAGAAACTTTTTGACAATTTAACGAATTATTTTTATTAAAACTATCTTTTAATGCACAAAACTGTTTGTTACAAATCAAATGCAGAATGTTTTAAGAAGATTATTTGTAGATAAATAATTATTTATTTCTGCATTTATTCCGGAAAGTTCAGCTATTTAAAAAATTTCTGCTAAAAATGCTAACAAAATTTAAAATAAACAAATAATAATAATAATAATAACATAAATCTTGTGTGTGTGTATATATATATATATATATATATATTAAAAAAAAAAAAAAAAGTCACTAATTATAGACATAAAAATCTGTTTGAAGTAAGCCAAATAATAATAATAAAGATAAGAGGAAACTGTATATAAGGAATATTTAATAATTGTGCTTGAAAAAACAAATCAATATTTGAAATCATTTTAAGTATGTATTACATTAGCATCTGAAATATTTTTTTATTTATTTTATTTTATTTTTTTAATAATATCTACATTTTGTACGCACATTAAAAATTTTTCTTTATGTAATTTTCTTTTACTTTTACTTTTCTTTTTTTTTAAATAATTGTCTTAGATATTTTTATTATACATATGCAAACTCATTAATAATTATTATACTGACATTTCTTGAAAATTATACCAAAAATAAATAAATAAATATTTTAAAAAGTTCTGCGAAAAGAAGTTCTAATGCTCCCTGCTAATTAATTCTTAATTTCCTCCCCCTATATCTTTTTGTTCCACTTGTGGCCGAAAGGTTCTGCTCTCCAAGCTGGTAGAGGGGAGATGCCGGGTTCAAAGCCATGTTGCTATCGTCGATCCAGCCATTCTGATTTATTCGCAATCTTTTCCAATACTTTCTTAAATGCGGGATAGAAAAAAAATATATTTACATTATCCCTAGTAGCAAAACAGTTTGTTATTTAATAATATCTACTTCTTGTACTCACACCAAAAAATTCCTTAAAAAAAAAATCTTTTAATTATTATTATTATTTTGCTTTTAATTACTGTTTTACACACACATTCATATAATCATTATACGTATTCAGTGAAATATGGCAATTAGATAAAGTATTTAAATGCTATTGTGTTCACTCAGACACATACACATACCTTTATAAAAACAGAAAAATGATTTCAGGAGACCACAAAATGTATAAATATACCAAAAAACCACAGTGGATTATTATTCTTTTAATGGGTACAATATTTACCTTACAGCCTTACATAGAATATGCTTGAAAAGTAAAAATGAATTTAGGAGACCTTAAAACGTATAGATATACCAAATTCTCATAGTTCGATTTTCTTCAAAATTAAGAGTATTTTTTAACATAGTTATATATAAATTTTTTAACTTCTCAACATATACTAAAGTGATAAATCTTTATCTGGGGATAACAACTCTAAAATAGTACACAAATGAAAATGGAAAATTATGGACATTATAATAATTTTTACTTTCCGTATATACATATTTAAGGAGAATATTGTAATCATGTCAAAAATCCGACTTTGAAATTTTAATGCTTCTATATGTTTTGAGGTGCCCTGAGTTCATTTTCAGTCATTGTAGATTTATTTATTTATTTTATTTATTTATTTTTCTTTTTTACATAATCTCAGAATTATAAAAAATCTGCATGCATAGGCATTTCAATGAAACATTATTACGTATATTAAAATTTTATTAGGACTATTTAAATTAAATAAAGTTCAAAATTTTTAATATTTTAAAAATGTTTCCTGTTAACGAATTTTTCTTTACTTTCCTCGATTTTAGAGTATTACAATTTAAAATTATGTGGTTGTGTGGCTTAAGGGTGATTATTACACTAGGTTCCTAGGCCTATAGGTGTAATGCCCTCCGTGGGGCTCTTTGTAAGGAGGGCGGGGGGTCCCAGCCTGTATTTTTGTTAGTTTTGGAGAAAACCACAGAAAACTCCTAACGGCTAGGTCAATGAGTGCGACCTGGGGTCGAACCCGGCACCTCCTATCTACCACAGTTTAATAATAAAATCTAAGTATGGTGTATTCATCAATAAGCTTTTTTTTTTATGTTTGAATGTTAAAAATTTGAATTAAATTTCAGTATTCAAACATTAAATTATATTAAAAAAAAAGAAAAATCAAAGAATCCACAAAGTAATATCAAAGTATGTTTAGAATATATTGTTAAAAACTGTAATAATGCAAAATCCAGTTAAAAATAAAAATAATAATAATAATAATAAGCAGAGGTACAAATGTTTCTGTATAATGTTATTCCTATGGCTAGACCTTTAAATCAGACGAAACCGAGGTTTGTATACAGCGCCAATTGCTGGGTAGCGGTAAAATATGTAAGTTCTCGCTGTACGCTCTTTTCGCCTTGTCTGAACAACCGCAATTGAATCGCAGGCAGCCATGTCCTGACCAACACACGGCCATCACTGGCACCAAAGCAGAACCTGCTTTCATCACAAAACACAACATTTCTCCACTCCGTCCTCCATTTCTCCACTCCGCTCTGGTTTGACACCACTGGCGTCGCAAACGACAATGGCTTGGAGTCAGTGGAATGCATGCTACAGGGCGCCTGGCTCGTAGCTGTCCCTGAAGTAACCGATTTCTAACAGTTCGTTGTGTCACTGTGGTACCAACTGCAGCTCGAATTTCTGCCACAGACGTAGTACGATGCGTCACAGCTGTACGCCGAATACGGCTTATACGGTTCGCCGTACGTACACCGAATACGGTCTTCCCTCTCAGTAGTGCCACGTGGCCGCCCGGAAATCGGTCTTCTTGAGGCAGTACCATCCCTTGACAACTGCACCCAACAATCATGCACAGTTGATACATTCCGGCAAAGTCTTTCTGTAATATCGCGGAAAGAAAATCCACCTTCTCGTAGCCCTATTACAAGACCTCGTTCAAACTCGGTGAGTTGTTGATAATGACTTCTTCATCTTCTTAAAGGCATTGTTGGTTAACATCAACTCAATTCGTCGAGATCAATAATGCTCATGAACTTTACAGTACGAGCACGCATTTAAAGCAACCTGATTTGCAAGTTCTGAGTGGCGCTACTAGCGCCACACTTATGCGCGAAGCACGAAATTTGAATCGATATTATCTTTAAGAAGTATAAACACGCCTACTAAATTTCTTTTATCTAACACAAGTCTTTCTTGGTGTTGGGATTTTTTTTTCCGTCAGTGTATATAAGTGTGTGTGTGTATATGTAATGAACGGTTCGGCAATTTACAGGATATTTTGATTTTTTTTTCTCGTTCACTATTATCAGAAACATCCTGCAGTGTTTTCTCCCCTACAGTAATAATTTGTCCTTGAAACGACAATTACTGTACTTTGGAATGTTTCTTAGTTACTTTCTTAATTTCTTATTTTCACATGATTATTTATAATTTTATCTTCACTTGAAACTTTTTTTTTTTTTTAATTATTTGCATTTTCATTTTTGGGACGTTTCGTTTTATAGTTTTCATTCAACAGATGGGAAAATCAAAACTGATTGATTAATTTTTGCTGCGATAATAGTGAGTGAGTGAATGGGTTTTTAAGTCGCACTAGTTCTATGCTTATGCTATAAACAACTGGCGTCGATACCTGCAATAATAGAAGATGCCAAATTATAAACTTTCGAAATATTGTTGTGAGCCCCAAAACTCTATACGGTGGGCAGCCAGTTGGGCACCATTGATCTAGACATTTGTCAAACTTTTTGCAGTCGGAGTGCATTTAAAATCCTATACAAATTTTTTAATATCTTTACCTTACACAAATCTTAATGAAATTGAAATATGTTATTCAAGTCCACTATCGGATTTTCCCCACTGAAAATGGAGTAAATCCCTCTACTGGTGTGTGTACAGAGACACCCGAAAGTATTCCAAAGCATTGTGTTCTATGAGAGGTATTAATATAAACTATATTTTAATTCCTTTACCTTACACAAATTGTAATGAAATTGAAATATGTTATTCATGTTCACTATCGGATGTTCCTCATTGAAAATGGAATAAATACCATCTCAGGTTTATGTACAGGTACACTCGAAAATATTCCAAAGCATTGTGTTCTATGAGAGGTATTTTTATAAACCATATTTTAATACCTTTACTTTACACAAATCTTAATGAAATTAAAATATGTTATTCAGCTTTACTATCGTATGTCCCCCATTGAAAATGTAGTGAATACCTCTACTGGTGTATGTACAGGAACACCTGAAAGTATTCCAAAGCACTGTGTTCTTCTATGAGAGGTATTTCTATAAACCATATTTCAATACTTTACTTTACACAAATCTTAATGAAATTTAAACATGTTATTCAAGTTGACTATCGAATATTCCCCATTGAAAATAAAGTAAGTACTATCACAGGTTTATGTGCAGGGGCGCCCGAAAATATTCCAAAGCACTTTGTTCTATGAGAAGTATTTCTACAAACCAAACTTTAGTAACTTGACTCTGCACAAATCTTAATGAAATTGAAACTATTCATAAGCATAAAAGAATGCTTTCTATAGAATATAGTATGATTGCATTAGATTTACAGGGACATACAAAAATATTCAGTTACATTGTCTACTATTGGAGGTTTGCCGGAATTGCATTTTTGTTTATTTTAAACGTTTTTAACACTTTCTAACAATTTTTAACTGTGAATGTGATTGCAATTTGCGTATCTGTCTGTCCGACTGTTCTTTTTTGTTTATCTGTTTGTCTTCCCGCCCCGAGAGTACTTAAATATTTTCAGAATTTTTAAAAATTGATATATGTTATTCAAGTTCTCCATGGAATGTTTCCTATTTAAAATGGCATTATGTCCTGTACAAATGGTTTGTGTACAGGGACACCGAAAAAAATTCCAATGCATTGCATTTTAGAACAAACATTTTAATAAATTATATTTAAATAACTTTCTACTGTAAAAATGATAAAGAAATTAACCTTTATTGTTAATATGCTAAAATAATGCTTTGTATAGAATATGATATAGTTAATATTCAGATACATAAAGAACTGCAATTAGAATCTCAGGTCTGAATTTCTTTTGCCTTAACCCTTTTTAACACTTTCCAATAATGTTTAAAAGTGATTATAAATACAATTAGTCTATTTTTATACCTTTCAGCCCTCCTGTCTGTCAGTTGCGTGATGACGAAGGCAAAGAACGTTGAAAGTTATAATGATACAAGTACGTACAGTTGGAAAATGTTAATAATCAATGCGTACCGCAGGATTTTTCGTTTTTGTTTTACACTTAATCCTAATTTACACCAAGCATGACGTTAAAATTAATTTTCATTATATTTCCGAGTAGGACATAATTTTCATTTCTTACTATCACTTAACTTTTGTTTACTTCCAAAATAAGATTATTGAACATATTGCTTCATTTTGAGAAATATGAGCTTTTTTTTTTGTGTGTGCGAGTGTATTTATCTAAAAATAAATATCATGCATATAACATTCAATTCCAAAATTTTCCAAATAAATAATAACGTGCTTAACAAGAAACTAGTATGATGTGGCCACCACATGACTTTCTTTCATATAATTTTACTCAAAATTTATTCAATACAAATTATTTATAAAATTATCAAATTATTTTCCATTATAAATGCAGACGATTTTTATCTGATAGAATTATATTACCACTAAATGCCGAAAGATGTCATTTTTTTCCAAATCAAAAGAAATTACTTCCCCCCCCCTTTTTTTTTTTCGTTAAAAGTAAAAAAAAATCGATAACTTTGTTTTAAATTATCACAGATCTATAGTTCAACCATTCGTTTTAAAGGTATTGACGAGATCTTTCGAAAGATACCCATATTGAAAATTTACTCCCAACGGGGGGGGGGGGGGGGAGGGGAGGAAGCGATGCTACCCCCTGCACAAAATTTTTTGCCTAGTTAACTACTACTATTATCAATAATTCATATTAATTTTACAATCATACGATTAAAAAAAGTAATAACTCTCATTATGTACATTTATACGAAATTTTTTCTTATACTGCCATGTTAAAAATTTAGAAAAAATGCGATCACAGCGCCACCTGTTAAGCCATTGTTCCACAAATCTAATCAGCACCAGTTTATGTCAGGGTCCAACTAAATACCAAGTTTGGTTAAATTTCGTTTATTGGTTTGCGAGATAGGCACACGAACTGACAGACAGACATTTTCTAAAAACAGTCAAATCGTGTTCAGGACATTCCAAAACGTGTAAATTCATCGAAAACTAGAGTTCGAAAATTTTCACGAATCCAATACTTTCTCTATATATACATATAGAGGAAAGTAAAAATGGACTTTTTTTTTTTTTTTTTTTTTTCTTTTGGGCTAAAAAAGTCGTAATAAATTATAATGATGAGTTGACAAAAGAGTAGTATACACTCTAATGGAATGAAATACAGTAACTGTAGTTATTTGTATATCTGGGCACATTTGTCGAAATTAACGCAGGATACACCTGGAAATTTCCAGTGCGCTTAGTACTTAAAGAATCTAATCCAGACAATGATTATATTGTACATAAAATTACTTTTAACTTTGTTAGTTAAAAGAAATTGATTGCTCTATATTTATTTTAAAATGTTTTTTCTTTTTCAAAACTCTCTTCATAATTTTCCATTTCGTGTATTTCTTGTCACTTTAAATTTATTTACTTCAGACATTAGTTCTTAATAAAATACTCTAATGTGTACGTAAATTATTCTTAAATATAATGTTTAGAAGATGTTTAAATAACACTACAATGTCTAAAATATATAATGTTTACATATGCTACATCGATCTACACTAAAGACTTTTTTTGAATTTACTGAAACGTATACCCAAAGTCTGTAAATTTACAATAATTTTAAATAATTGATATTTCCAATCACTATTCTGTATTTTTAATTTCTTCTATATATTTATGAATGTATATGATTTGACCATTTTTAGAAAATGTCTGTCTGAATGTATCAAAAATTTTGTGGACGCTGTATCTCACGGACCAACGAAAGAAATTTAACCAAAGTTGGTATTTAGTTGGACTTTAACTGGTGCTGATTTCATTTCGGAATCAATCGTTTAACAGATGGCGCTGTCATACCATATTTTCATAAATTTCAAAATGACAATATGGGACAAAATTTCGCGTAAATGTAGATATTGGGAAGTAATTTAATTTTTCAAAACGAAATTAATATATTTATATTAACAATGACTATCAAAATATTTATAATAGTAACAGTTAAAATATTTATAAAAGTAATAGCTGATAGTTATAATAATAACCGAATTTTTCTTGCCTATGTAGGGTCAGCGCTTCCCCTTCGCCACTTAGTAAATTACTCCCTCCCCCCTGGGGATGAAAGTTTTCAATATAGGAATATTTTGAAATAGCTTACCAGTACCTTCCAAACGAATATTTGAATCATGTACCTGCGATAATTTGAAGCAAACTTATAATTTTTCTCTTTTTTAACAACATCAACAAAAACAAAAAATACTTTTCTTCTGTATAGCATAAAATTATTATTATTATTATTATTATTATTATTACTACCATTATTGTTTTGACATTTAGTGCTATACTTCTCTGTGGTCGAAATCGTCTACATTTATAGTGGAAAATAATTTTGATAAGCAATAATCTTAATGAATAATATGTACTGCGTGTATTGGTATTGGAATATATAGGAAAAAGTCTTGTGGCGGCCACAACATGCTAGTTATTTTTTTAAAAGTGCTTTATTTCTCAATATAAGTTAAAAATAGGCATTTCTATATCATAAAATACTATTAGAAATCATTATTGTACTCTCGCCGTTAATTAATAAGAATAATATTGGACATTTAAAAGTAATAAAATAGATATTTTAAAATCTTCGTTTATTTTCATCTGTGATTTTACATAAGACTTGAAATAAATGATTTTCAGTAGTTTTCTTCTCAAATTTTTAACAGAGTATTAAATATGTTAAAGTAGAGACTAAATAATATGGTGTTTATTCAAAGTTTTGTAAGTAATATTTTACAACGCCAGTTCTGTGGTGCTTTTTTATAGAGACTAAATAGTTTAATTTTATTTTCACGTTTATGGTACGATATATTTTCAGAGTTTCTTTTTTTGACATCGTAAATTTAATCTTTTTACATATTTGAAATATTTGTGGCGATTTTCTGTTTGATAAAGAGAGATAATTTGTTTCAAAAGAAGAAATGTGTGTCAAGGGCACATTTTATAAGCACTTTTATGAATATTTAGAGAATGTCTGACCTTTTATAACCTATAGAGTTCACTGTTACATACAAATAAGAAACTGTGACTCACTAACAGCAGAAGATAATTTTTCTTCTTTTTTAATATAATATTATATGTTCAGTTTAGACCATTAGGTAATGGTTTTTACCGTCATACATTTTAAAGTTAAGCGTAATAATATGGTGTGTCAGTAACACGACTTTCTCTTACCTTTCATTTCAATGTTATAAAGCTAGATTACACATTAAGTCATAAGATCAATAAGGTAAGATAATAATATTAAATCGTCATTGAAAATAATATAAAATAGGTTTAAGAACAGTTCTATTTGACATATAATTCAGTGTGAGGGGTCAACGCCCCTTTAAATTATAATGCCTACATTTATGAGTAATAATAATCAAAGAAATTTAAGACTGTTATTAATTTGCCTCCAATCTTGCCAATCTTGATCAAATTTTTCAAGTAGAAAACTTATACGAACTTTTAAATACCAAATTTCAATTTCTTGCAGTTATTTGATTTTAAGTTCTGCTGATAATAAATTTACATACAGATCAACCGCTAAAAATTGGGTTTTCATATTCAGGGAAACTCAGAACGTGATATATAAAAAACAAGTGTTAAAAATAGAATTTCAAAATAAGTATGGGTATAAAAAAATAATTTTCTTTTCTAAGCAGTGATCGTCGACATAATAAAATGTAGCAAACCACTTCCATCAATTACATTCAATGGAAAGGAATGTTTAGCTTAATTTTGAGTAGCCCTGTATATTTTCTATGAACTACATACACATCAGATTGTGTAAATGAATTTAGTATTATATGAAAAATACCTAACACAAAATGAAATACACATTCAGCAATTTTCAAGTATAGGCTCATTATATCCAAATATTTTGGGTAGCCCTGTAAACGAATGATGAATGATATCCATACCCCAATTACACAAACATGCTTTTATGCATATTACACATACATACATATATTTGTATATATTCATTTAATTTTGTTTAGGGTAGCCTATAGATTTTATACTGCAGTTAAAAAAAAAAAAAATAAATAAAAAAAAAATTCCCTATAGAGGTAATGCATTTTAATTCTCTTGGATGGCCCTGTACACGAACCATTTGTTTGAACTCAATGAAAAGTTTAGTGTAACATCACTATATATGATACATATATATAATACCGAGTTTAGACTTCATGTTACTATTTTTTCTTGAGATATGCTGACAACAGACAGACAGACGCACAGACACACTGACCAACCGCTAAAAATATAATTTTCAGATTCATGAGACCTCCAAACGTGTAACTATAACAAAAATTCAATTTTGGAAATTTGAACCCAAAACAATACTTTCTCTACCATATATATGGGTAAGAGAAAGTAAAAGAGAAGAATTATATGAAATTATCAATGATTACTTTTCTTTGTTTTTCTCTTTTTCTTAAAATAAAATAAAATAAAATACTTAACATTATATATATATATATATATGTATATTATATAAAACCTTATTCCTAAAAGGGAGGGCATTTAGTTCAAAATATTTTTTTTCTTTTGATTTCATTGGGTTCCAAAATAAAATACAATTACTAAAAATATTGATTTTTTCCCCTCATACTTATTTGCATTTTAATATTTCAAAAGACAGAATATTTCTAGAAACATTGGCCTTAAATCTACACGAGAAAGCTATTTGTGTTCCAGCAACATACATGCTGTAACCCTCAGAACATTAATCGCTTCGTCTTGATACAATCATCTGAATTTTCACTCATTTTTATCTTTACTTGCAATTTTAATTGTTTCAGAGATTTAAATAATCTTTATTCAATTTTTTGATTGACATCTTAATAACATAACATACAACAATCGTGGTTAAATGACAATTAATCGATACAATCTCGGTACATATATTTATATACCAGGTGTCTGCAGACATTTTAAAAATTTATAAAAATTGAAGGAATCGGCAGAATTGAATGCTGTTTATAAAAAAGTTATTCGCATGAAGATTTTTTTTTTTTTTTTTTTTTTTTTTTTTTTGGGGGGGGGGGGGGGGTAAAAAAATAATCTGGTGTGTCACTCACACGATTTTCTCTTACCCTGAAATTTAATAATATAAATATTGGTTGGAGATTAAGAGGTAAGATAACGGGAACTCATATGTAAACCTATATTAAAACAATTCAAATTAGGCTTCGGAAGAGTTTATATGATAATTAGTTCTATGTGTCTGACTGTTAAGGGGGTATTCTGGTCTAGAAGCCTGAATTTTAGGCATTTTTTAAAGTAAGATAAAAAAAAAATGAAAAACATTTTTACTATCCATTTCTTTATATGCTTTTTATTGACATTTTGAGAATGTAAAAAAAAAATCACAAAAAAAAAAAAAAAAAAAAAAAAAAAAAATTCGCCGAGATACAGGCCGATGGAGTGGGGGCTTCAAAAAAAAAAACGGTGCGTCCTGGTTGACATGATTTCAACCCTTGTAGTGATCTAAAACAAAAAAATCAAACAAATTCTTCATTAATAAAGATGTCGCTATCGGGTTGACCATTTTCAAAAAAAAAAAAAAAAAGACAAAATGGCGTCGACTTGAAAAAAAAAAATTTTTTTTACCCGACTTTTTTCGACCTTTTCGAATTTTTTAAAAATATTGAAAATCAAAATTTTTTCAAATCCAAGGCAGACGCGATAGAGAGTTGTATAATCAAGATATATACCAAATTTCAAAGCAATCAGTTCAGTAGAACTTGAAATATCATGTCAACCACCTCAAAAAAAGTAGTTTCGAGAAAAACGCGTTTAAAGTTTAGGAAACAATTCTAATGGAATAACTCTGAAAATAATATGTTATCTACTCACTTTGCATCAATCGGCGCGGCGATCCCAGATCCATACATTGGGCCTTCCTCCTTCTCATAATTCAGCTCTTGAGAAGTTCTTGATTTTTTTAAATTTCTAGACCAGAATACCCCCTTAACAATATTTAGCAATGCGCAAAATGTTTTGAGCGTTTTTACAATAATAGCTTTCCAATTTTCGTTTGCTTGATGCAATTTAATACTGTACAAGAATACGGAATTCCATATCATATATGCACAAACTTTGATTGTATGTAACCATCATTAGTTTCATTGTCTTACATTTGGTATACGATGAATTGATAATTAAGGGAAACTTTCAAAATCATCTGCGCTGTTAAAAAAAAAATGCAAATTTGCTGTCAGAAATTCCCTGTAATAACAGAAAAATATGTTTTGTCAACGTAATTTTTCCGTAATTTAGGACTTTTTTTTCAAATTACAGAGAATTTCTGGCAGCAAAGTTGCCTTTTTTTTAACAGTGTACCCAGTCAACCAGCGTATTTTAACAAATGTTATTTGCTGAAAATGATTAAAAATTCACATTCACTTTAAACTCAAATGTTACCAGTTGTATTACCTATTTAAGAGCAAAAATCTGCAGTGTTATGCAGTTCATGGTAGAAAACAATAACAACAATAACAACAATAATAAAAAAAAATGGCACATTAGATTGATTTTTTGTTACAAATCATTACTTTAAAAATCTGGAGTGACTCCACTCGACTTTCCGAACATTGAGTAACTAACAGTTTTGTAGATAAAATAAAGAAAGAGGATTGGTTGGTTGGTTGGAGGATTAAGGCCGATTGACTCCTTATGTGTCCTAGGCCTATAGGGGGAATGCCCTCCGTGGGGGTCTTTCTAAGGGGTCCTAGCCCGTATTTACGCGAGTTTCGGAGGAAACCACGGAAAACTCCGAACGGCTAGGTCGATGAGCGCGACCAGGGATCGAACCCGGCACCTCCCATCTACCAGCTTTGAGCGCAGAACCGCTCGGCCACTGGTGGGCCTAAAGAAAGAGGAATTGCTAAACAAACAAAAGAGAGAAAACCATAATAGAGTGTTTTTTTCTCCATATATCACACGAGGTTTTATTTAACGCTACTGAACTTTGAGCCCTTAGATCATAATGATAAAGAATTTTTCGTTTTGTCCCTGTAAAAATCTATAGATGCTAGATTCACCAAAATGCTTATAGTTAGTGCAACAGTGATTTATAATATTCATACAAATTTTCAGCTCAATTGAATAAGGCGTTTAGATGCTATCGCACTTTTAAAAATTTGGTCTCATAGGCCATAATGATAAAGAATTTTTCTTTGTGTCCCTGTAAAAAAACTGTAGTGCTAGATTCACCAAAATCTATACAGTTGGTGCAAATGCGACCTATAACATGTGTACAATTTTTTTGCTCAGATTAATAAGGCGTTTAGACGCTATCACACTTTTAAAAATTTGGCCCCATTGGCCTTAATGATAAAGAATTTTTCTTTGTGTCCCTGTAAAAAAACTATAAGTGCTAGATTCTCCAAAATCTATACAGATTGAGTATCTGTGACCTATAATATGGGTATAAAATTTTTGCTCAATTGAATAAGGCGTTTAGATGCTATCGCACTTTTAAGATTTTGGTCCCATAGGCCATAATGATAAAGAATTTTTCTTTGTGTCCCTGTAAAAAAACTATAAGTGCTAGATTCACCAAAATCTATAGGGTTCGTACTATGGTGACTTACAATATACGTACCAACTTTCAGGTTAATCGAACAAAGCCTTTAGACGCTAGCGTGTTCACTCACAGACATACACACATACACACATACACACACACATACATACATCATCGTAAAAATAGTGAAAACGGACTCAGGGGACCTCAAAACGTATAGAAACATCAAAATCTCGAATTCGGATTTTTCACATGATTACAATACTTTCCTCACTATAGTGTTCGGAAAGTAAAAAGGGATTGGGGCAAATTGATTAAATATAACGTGTACTTTCAAAGGAACGCTTCACCCATCAACGTCGGCGCTCAAATCCCCTGTTATATGGGAAAATTTGGTGCGCAAATTGCTCATTACGTAATGTAATTTTTTTAATTTTCATAATGAGAAAATTTATAACCGTTAAATTTATTCTTGTTTTTACAGAAAGTGTTTTTTCAAGTGCTTAATTTATTTTATTTTTGAGTTTAAAAATACAAAAAGTGCACTTTGTAAAGTTTTTTTCTGCATTCTTGTTTGGTATTTATACAACATAAGAAAACATATAGTGATAGGTAACAATCTCTCTCTCTCTCTTAAAAAAAAAAAAAAAAAAAAAAAAAAACCCTGCTGCGGCCGTTTTTGAATTTATCGTCCCTTTTTTCGCTTTCTTGGCTCACATAGTAAAAACTGTTTAACATTAAAACATGAAATTATGTAGAAATGTGAACTAAGTCTGCTGAAACAAACTTTTTATTTGTCAAAGAATTAATTTATATGATTTAATGTTAAATTTATGTATATTTAATGTACACAGATAAAGATATTTTATTCCATTTACGACACATTTATTTAACACAGTATATCAATGACATTAACGCTGTTGGTTTCTCAATAATTTTGAATATACACATACACAAAATAAAAAACAATGTACAGTCGGTAACAAAAGTGTCCGAACACTAACAAAAATTCCTATGTAAAAGAAGTACACTTCATACGGTTTTGTTAAATAAATCCTTGTTGAATCCTGTACTTAGTCAGTGTAAGAACATGATTCGATAAGGATTTTTTTTAACAAAACCGTATGAAGTGTACTTTTTTTACATAAGAATTTTTGCTAGTGTTCGGACACTTTTGTTACCGACTGTACTGTAATTTTGACATCCTTTTTTAAAAGTAATTTTATTGAATATTCTAATTTAAAAAATATTCAGAGATCGAAATTCGAATCATTCTGAATTAATTATTTAATAATAATAATAATAATTATTATTATTATCATTAGCTGTGTGACTGTGTCGCCAGTAACAAAACGAATTAAAGACTAAAAATATATTTGTGCTTAATTGATATACATATATCTAATCTTGGAAAACTTAAAAAAAAAAAAAAAAAGAAGAAGAAGAAGAAGAAGAAATCTTTTATAACGAAAATTCTCTGGACAATCATTTAAGAATTGTGGTAGGACACATCGAATTTTACAACCTCACATTCATCATTCCAGGAACATTCAAAATTTTTACAACTACGTTGTTAACACAAGTTAACCGAATAATTACATATAAAAAATATCTGGTGTGAAGCAACCACACGACTTCCATTTCCCACTGCTACACGTGTTATATGCATTTTTTGAAGATAATGTGATCAGAAGACACAAAATTGATCTAACAAAGTAGACATCTAAAAATTTTCCGGTACGAGAAACTTGGTACACGTGTAAAGACATATAAAATAGAGTTTACATAGCGAGTTAAAAAAAAAAGGGGGGGGGGAAAGGGGGTAGAAATATTTTTTGAAACACCAATTTTCGAAATATAAAATTGACCTATCTAAACAGGATATCTGTTAATTTTCCTGTAATACCCACGTAATGCATGAGAAAGGATATTTAAATGGATTTATGTAACAATCTTCAAGAAGATCGTTAGAGCTATCAACTTTTACTAAAACTTGGCATACTCAATTATTTACCGGAAAACAATAAATACATACAAAAGGATATAATAAAAGGGAGTTAATATGGCGAGTTTGAAAAAAAAATCGTTACAGCCATTTTTAAAGAAACGCACATGCGAAATCTGAAGTTGAGCTATTTATACAAGGCGGCTATCAATTTTCCTGAACTAACCAACTATATCATTCGAGAGGACACCTAATAGAGTGTTTATAGCAACTTTGAAGAAAATCATTTCAGCCGTTTGTAAGATACGAACCTACGGTCCCACTTTCGGTTTCCGATGTCTCATTTAAAGTTTTCCAATTTTCACCAAACCTGTCTCAGTTCTGAAGTTTCGTAGTTCTATCTTTATTAGTTTCAGAGATATGATAGCCAAAATGTTACCCACGTACATAGCATACACAGAGAGAGACCAATTGCTAAAAACTACTTTTTTGAACTCAGGAGACCTTAAAACGTGTAAATCAGTTTAAAATTCGATATCGAATTTTTGGATCGAATACAATCTATTATCCTACGGTAGCCGGGTAATGGAAGTAATTAGTCTGAAAGAAAATAATAAACATCCAAACACACATAGTATATCTTTAAAAAAAAAAAAAAAAAAAAAAGGTACAGCACTACGGGTTGATTTTCTTTTAAATATGCTACAAACAATGATAAAATACATTCTGAACTAATTCCTTTTTAAGAGCTCAATGTTGATATGACCTTAATTAGAGCGACCATATCACATATCCTCAAAATTTGAGGACAGTGCGTTTTTTTGAGATATTTTTCCTAATTTTTGAAAAGTTGCAACAATTAAATTTTTTATCATAATTCTCATCCCTTTATTCCTCATTTACTTAGAATAAAAAATAACTCTTATTTCGGCAAATTGTAATATTTTTTAACGTTTCTTTATTCTATACGGTTACCATATCCTTAACGCCTATATCAAAATAATACATTTATATTCCATATATATTTTCAATTGTTGGCCTCGCAGCATTCCTAAAATTTTACTCTCATTTTATTACACTGTCACAACTATTTTGAAAACAATACTTTTTTACATAATATTTTTCGTTACTACGTCAAGTCACATTCAAGAAAAGTTTCTTTTTGACGATAGTGGTGGCAATGGCAATATAATAAAAGCGAGTAAAATTTTAGGAACGCTGTGAGGCCTGCATTTGAATTTTTCATATACTTTGAAGTTTTTGTCACATTCTGTCATTGAAATATCTTCAGCTAAAACTTACTTCCCCTAGGTAATAACTATGCTATCTAGTATTTTTTACTTCATAGTCAAATATTCTATTCTAAAAATTTAACTACACACAAAATATTTAAAACAAAGATGTACAAATAAATAAAACGCATAACACTACATAACGGCTGATTTTCTCTTAAATTTGACACAAATATTGAAAAAAAAAAATATATTCAGAAACAATTACCTTTAAAGAGCTGGACGTTGATAAGTCCTTGATTCCTGTATTAAAACAACACATTTATATTCCATACATGTTTTTTAAAATGAATTTTCTCAAAACATTGATTTTTCCGCCACACACACTACCATTAATCTGTCTTCAATTGAAGTTGTTTCACTTAAGTAACAACTATGTTATCTAATGATTTTTATTTCATAATCATGTAATTTATACTTGTTATTTGACTCTACGGAAAATTTGACAACAAAGACGGTCGTACTTCTGAGGTCGCATTCAAACGTTAAGAAGAAAGATAAAAAAGGTCATGAATATTAAAGTCGGAAATTAAATCCAAGATGGCCTGCCCAAAATATAATTTAATATTTAATTAGGAAGATACATAAAATAATCTGATGTGTCACTCACACGACTTTCTCTTACCCTGAAATTTAATGCTAAAAGTACGGATTGGAGATTAAGGGTTAAGATAACGAGTACTGTTATGTAAACCTATGTTAAAACAATTGAACTGAGGCTTCGGAACAGCTTTATTTGACAAATAATTCTATGTGAGGGGGACTACCGATCCCCACGGCCCGACTTAGCCTAATTGGGTCCCGGGGCAAAAACTTCTTTGGGGGGCCCCCTCTGCTTCACTACTTGGGCAAAAGCTTCTTTGCCTCCTCCACCCCCTCTGCGTCACTATTTCAGTAATGAAGAACCGAAGTTTATGTAGGTATTTAGATTTTCCCCACATTATAGATATATAACAAGAAAATTGACTAGAACCTAAAATAGCTATAAGTCCCCCCCACCCCCCTCCAATGGTCAGACGAAATATCGTTCTGTCCATTTTTTTTCTAATTGTTAACTTTGCCATCTAGCTGCGAAAACTTCATATCCATGCTGACATTAGTTTGGAATTAAACTAAATTTTCGTAATTACGATGGCTCAATTAAGCCGGATTTTACACTATACTGATATTTTGTTTTAAAAAAGTTCATTAAAAAAGGAAACGTAAAATAAACTTTTTATTCAATTTGGGGGCCCCCTCTGATGTAGGGGCCCGGGGCAACTGCCCCGTATGCCCCTACCTTAGTCAGGCTCTGCCGATCCCCACCTACACCCTTCGTTTCATTATCGTACTTACATTTAAAGAGAATTCAAATCTGTTATTGAGTTCAAAAGTTCATTTAAAATTATGTAGACAACTTTCACACGCATCATTCTTTGAAACTTATCAATGTTAAACAAACTTTTCTAGTAAAAAACGAATTCACTTCAAAATGCATCATTTGGATCGCCTGAAATTATTTGTTTTTAATTTACTCTAACAGACACAGGCAAAGATCAAACTATAAAACTTGACTTCGGTATTAAGAAAGCCTCAAAAAACGTGTAAATATACAAGAAACCAATTAATGAATATTTAGCTTAAAAAAAATACATTATTTATCATATGGCTTTGAGGAACTATTTTCAATTCCTGAGCAGCTTTCCTGGATATGGTAAAATATTATATGATATAGTGTATTATAGTAAAGCACTTGAACTAACAAATAAAAATTAATGTTATGGTTTAAATATTGGCAGCCGTGTATATATTCTGAAAGTTATGTATACATCACATAGTGCACATAAATATAATCCTATATTAATAACACATGCCACAGCCTCAAGTACACTTCCATCAAATTTCAAGTATTGTCACATTGTAATCTAGTTCATTTGTGTAGCTCTGTAAAGGAACAGTGAATGATTTCTATATCATATTCTACATGAAACATGTTTTTATGCATATAAAAAATATATATTCGTTTCGTTTGGTTTAGTGCCTTCTATAGATGTTAAACTCTACTTATCTGCAATTTCCCCCATAGACGTAATGTATTTGAATTCTCTTGAGTGTCCCTGTACACGAACCATTTGCTTGATCTTAACGAAAAGCTTAGTGGAGCATCCCTATATTATACACATTTAGAATACCAAGTTTGAACTTTCTGCTATAATCTGTTATTGAGATATGCTGATGACAGACACACACACAGAGACCAACCGCTAAAAACATGATTTTCGGATTCAGGGGACCACGAAACGTGTAAATATTTCTCTACCATACGGGTAAGAGAAAGTAAAAATCCAGTGATTTAAAAAGATAAATAAATAAATATTGTAAAATGAAAGATATTTAGAACGAGAACACGCATAATATATATATGTATAGTTCGTAGAATTAAAATAATAATAATAATATATTAGAAAATCAAGTGCTGCATTTAGGCACTTTGCAAGACACTTTTCAATGTTATTGCCTTGAAAATGTTCATATTTATGTATGGTTAGAGAAAACCTGTAAAAAAAAAAAAAAAAAAAAAAAAAAGACGTGTTGGCTCAGACCAAAGAATATTTATTTTTCAAAAGAGTATTTGCCAGTTATAACTGATTAATAACAATATGCATGGAAAGATTAAAACAAGAAAGTAAAATCATGTGGTTTATATAGATTTATGAAATCTTCCACCTGTAATACCTGTTTGATCGTTTAAACTTCGGTAACTGAGATGGTACCTTTGAATATATTTCGTTTTTAAATATAGAGAATGAAATCCTACAGTGATTGTCTTTAGAGATTTACTTTTAAAGAAGGAGAAAAAAAGATTATTTGTGTATTACACTATATATATTATCTTAAAAGTGCAAATGCCTTATATTGTGTACTAAAAATTCAGTTTATATATATATATATATATATGTATATATTATAATAATAATAGTAATTCACCATTACAATGATCAAACATCAGGAAGGAAGACTTGAATTGACCAATAAAAAATTACCTTTGGTAGTGAAGCCTTATACAAAGCAAACGATATTGAAAAAGTTAATATGAGTTGTGTGTCTGAGCCATTGATAGGTGAGATCACATGTACAAATATGAACAAACAAACAAACAAATAAATTAATAATAATAATAATAATAATAATAATAATAATAATAATAACAATTCAACCTATAAGCCAAACATCAATGCTTATTATTGCATATTTTATAGTAAATATGCTTTGGAGGCGCATTTGAATAATGCATGCTAATTTTATTACATTTTGTACAATATAAAACATTATATTATACTTAAAAAAATCGTATTATTTTCCGTCATATGTCAAAGAACTATAAATATTATATGTGTCATTTACCAACGCCAACATTATCGTAACACTGAAAAAAAAATATCTGTTGAAAATGGTATAGTGTAAAGTGCCCACACGACCCTGCACTTGCTTCGCCTATTAACCCCTGATGGGCTCTACCCACCTATTCGCTGCTTCGCCTTTCACTGAATAGGAATATTAGCAGTGAATAACACTAGACAAAAGCAGAACAATATTATAGAAATCCAGCTATATTCAATGTTAAATTGAAATACATGATATTTAATACAACTTATTTATTTATTTATTTATTTATTTTTAATGAAATATTGTGCTAAAAATCAGTAATTTTTTTTTTTTTTTTTTTAATAGAAAGAAATTCGTAATATCTAGACCTTTTTGCGTTACAGCTTAAGTATATGATCCCCTTGGCGACTTTTAAATTTTCTGTCACTGTTTGGCGATGAATTTTTCGGTATAATCCCTTGTTTTTTTTTTTTTTTTTTTTTTTAAATATCTAGTACCTAAATGTCGTGATCTTTTTGAGGACCAAAAATTTTCCGTTATCCATTATAGGCAAGCGTTTAATTTAGTGATATTTTTTATATTTACATTTGTATTACAACAAGTTTTTTTTTTTAAGTAACTGAATTTAGGCTTGGAAATTTGATATCCAAAATAGCATTGCTTATGATTCAGATTATTTATTCTTTTTTAAAATTATCATCCTTGTAAGCGATCATAGCACTATTTTGCAGGAATGTCAAACAAAAATTTATATTAAACTTATTCTTGAGAAAATGTTTTTAATGCCTAAATATTTTGAAAAAGAGGGGGGGGGGGGGAACTAAATTAAATAATATCTGTATAACTCGGAGTAGATAAATTCGGGACCAAAGTAATTACATAGATTTCCTCATGATCAACAGTGCTGCCAGATTGAGGGAAATTTTTATTTAACACCCACCACTAAATTTTAATTCAAACGGTTTGCTAATTGTTTGGAAACATCTTTTACAGAAATCGTCTATGTAATTAGGTAACTGTTACAAGTAAAATTTAACGGTGGATGTTGAATAAAAATTTCCCTCAAATCTGGCAGCACTGATGATCAACCCCATTCGGGACCAAACGTTGGTCCCGAATAATTTACCTGCACGTTTCCCCTTCCCCTCTACTCTTTTAAACTAAGGGGTTTTCCACTAATGTAAATTGCATCGCTAATGTTGCCATTTTTTAATTTAACGAGTGATTTAACAATTTAACCTGCTTAAATTTAGTATTGTATTAATAACTGCAGTTTCAAAAATTATAAATCCATAAGTTTATGCAATTACTGTTGTATATTAAAACTAAGTATAATTTCCCAAATGAACCCAAAATGCATTTTTAAAGAGTAAATATTTAAAATATTTAAAATATACACATACTTTTTTTTAATATTAGTCTGAAAATATTTAAAATTTTAAATAGTTTTAAAGTTTTAAAAGCAATCAAATAATAACACTTTTCTTACAAGTGTCTAGATAATTTATATATATACGTATATATAAACTTGAATTTAATTAAACGTTATCTGTTCTTACACAAATGACGATAAATAAAGTTTTGATTTCGCATCAAATGTTCGAAATTGAGGTTTTGCTATAATTACATGTTTTGAGGTCCCATAATTAACCAGGTTTTTGTCGGTTGGTTTGTGCATTTGTCTGTGTGTTTTTTGAATTCTCATACCCATGGTAAACAAAGTATTAGTTTGGATTCTAAATTTCAACGCTGTTTTTTTCTGTAATTACTTGTTTTGTGGTCCCCTGGATTCGAAAATCAAGTTTTTAATGGTTGATCTATGTACATTTCTGTTATCACCATAACTCAAAAACAAATAATTTCAGGAAATTCAAATAGAGTATTTTGAAGTTTGCATAAGGTTACCATATAAAAATTCTGGCCAAAGTTGATATGTTTCAAAGAGTGATATGTTGGAAAATTCTCTTAATAATTTGTAATAAACTGTTAAATTTCATACCCGCCTTAAATTTTTATTAATGCATGTACTATATGCACTGTTAAAATTTCAACTGAAAACTCTGTGTAATCTATTATCTTAAGTCTTACTGAAAATTACAGAGAAAAATAAACGGAGATGTTAAAAAACTTATTTTATACATTCATTTTAATAACTAATATTAATTTAATTAATTATCGCTGAAAATATATTTCGGACTTAGAATGCTTTTTCTAAAGTAGAAACAGTCATTTTTAATTTTAATTAAAAATCTAAATAATAAAATTAGGTAAAAATACAGAATAAAGATCGAGAATCTCGATTATTCCCTTTTAACTAAGAATTACTATAAATTTACAGAGACTCTGGATAAATATTTACATTAAATTTACAGAAATTTTTAACAGTGTGGTAAATCGGGGATTAAGAATAGAGGTAACCCCTTTCCCTTCACACAGAAATACATATCTAATGAAACTCTTTCAAACTGTTTTTAATGTAGGATTTTATACACTATACCTACTTGTTATCTTAGCCCTTAATCTAAACCTGTCTTTATAATGTAGAAAAGAGTGACACACCAGATTATTTTTCTTTTAAATCTCTAATTTTCTGCCGAGTTTAGCGATTTTAGAACTGTGATCTCATAATCACTATTTATAGTAAATTTTTAACTTTTATCAAAAACTGTTTAAAATAGCTTATTTTTAAAACGTTTTCAAACTTTAATAATAACAATAATAATAATAATAATAATAATAATAATAATAATAATAATAACACACAGATCAAATTAAGATTACGGCTACGGTATCCAACTTAGGCTACGAATTATCTGAAGAGTGAAGATCCTCTTTAAAATTTGTGACTGATTTAAAATTTGTTTTAAAGAGAGTCATTTTATCCATTCAAACAAGCATAGGTAAATTTGGGACCAAACGTCGGTCCCGAATTTAACTACTGGATTCCTCCACTCCTTTTTTGATGCATCCCGAATTTACATACATCCGTGTAATAACTGACTACATATCTTTTTGTGTTTAAAGTGTATTTATATCGTTTTTATTTAAAAACATATGTTAAAATACTTCGGATATATTTTGGCATAAAAAATATTTTACAGTCAAATTCAAACTTATTTATAAATGACAGCATTTTCTAATTTCGCATTGATATTTTTTTAACATTACAGAATTAAACATTTCTATGATGCATTTCATATTTCTAATTATTGGAAGAAAAAATTCATCACCTAAAAAAAATTCTTATACAGAACCGAGTACATTTTATCCTTCGTTATTTTAAGAAGTAGGCAGGAGAGGATTAAAAATTGAAGCTGTAGGAGATTTTTTCAAATTAAAATAATAATAATAAATTTATTTTCTTTTCAGATATTTTCGAATGTGTAAAATTATTAGCTAGCTGCACATTAGAAACATATAGAGAGAATATTATATATTGCCCTAAATTAACTAAAAAATTCAATGGTAAAAAGTATAGACATCAGATATTTCCTTAGTCACAAAAAAAAAAAAAAAAAACACCCATAAAAAAAATTTATAAGCAACATAAGAAATTGCCAGTAAGATATTCCATTTTGTAAAAGTAGGAAAAAAAAAGTGTCTGCAGACGAGTAATTACAATTCTAAATTCATTTCTTTATTTAAGGTCTAAGATAACGCTTTTTATTTGAAGACGATAAATTTCTTTGTTACCAATAGCAATATTGACATTTATTTTGTTTTATTTTATTTATTATTATTATTATTATTATTATTATTATTATTATTTTTTTTTTTTACACTATTGATAACATTTTGATTTCCCTTTCGAAAGTGACGTAGTAAGAGAAATTATTTGGAAAATGGCAAATAGAGTATCTTTTTATAAATCCCATGTTTTTAATTAATAACTTTTTTAATTAAGATGATATAAATTTCTAACAATCTGAAATGTCTGCCTTGGAGTATTCGGCACACATTAATGCCTCACATGATGCGGAGGACTTTGCCTTCCGCAAGGAGATGCGGTCGCAGACAAAAGAAAAAAAAAATGACACCATCGATTCTGCAACTTTTTTTCAATATATAGAGATTATATAAAAATAAATAATCTGTGCACATTTTCCTCTAGGATAATCAATTACGTTATACTTGAAAATAGTTTAAGAACGGCAGAGTTGAGTCATAATGTTAATTGAAATTGTACCTGAAAGTATATTGCTTTAAATTTTGTATTTTCAGCAATAATATTGAGGGAAGATACGAAAAACTAGACAATAATTTTTAGTATAAGATAATTTTATAAATTTATTGGGTCTTTTTGTTTTGTTTCTGAAATGAATCACTTTTGAATCGAATAATATTCTTTGATTCCGTTTACTAGAAAGAAAATATTATCATGTTACACTGTAAAATTATTTCTTACCACCTTTCTTGATCAATAAACAAATAAAATCTTTGATTCAATCTTTCGGTGTAGATGAAGGAGATATCTTTGAACCTTATTAAGATGCTTTGAGCGTTCGTATTATATTTCAGTTGACAATGTTTCAAAAGGCAGAATCACGTGATTAACATCTGACAAGAAAGCACGGCAAATTATTTATGGGGAAACCATAAGCAGTGGACATTTTGAATGTGATTTTTCTTGTCTTGAACAGAATCAAAAACATTTAAGTTGACAGACTTTTTAAATTAGCTAAATAAACGTTTTAATGTGATTTTTTTTTTTTTTTAATTTGCGAATTGCCAACATTTTTAACTTCCAACATATTTTAGATGATAAATTACATGTTTTTACTTCCATTACTCTACTACCGTAGATGGGAGTATTGTATTCGGTCCAAAAATTCGATATCGAGATTTCACCTGATTTACACGTTTTAAGGTCCCCTGAGTCCAAAAAAGTAGTTTTTGTCAATCGGTCAGTGTGTATGTATGAGCGTATGTATGGAATCTTCTGACTATCATATCTCCGAAACTAATAACTATAGAACTACAAAACTTCAGAATTGAAACTGATCTATTTGTACAGATGAATTTTCCAAATTTTGGTGAAAATTAAAAAACCGGAAGTAGGACATCGGAAGTGGGACCGTAAGTCCGTATCTCAAAAACGACTCTAACGATTTTCTTCAAATTTGCTATATAAACACTCTATTAGATTTCCTTTCGAAAGATATAGTTGGTTAGTTTAGGAGAATTGATAGGCGTCCTGTATAAATAGCTCAATTTGAGGTCTCGGAAGCGTGATTCTTTAAAAACGGCTGTACGGATTTCTTTCAAACTCGCCATATTAACTCACTGTTAAATATATTTTTGTACGTAATTATCGTTTTACGGTCATTAATTGAGTTTTGGTAAAAGTTGGTATCTCAAAAACGGCTCTAACGATTTTCTTGAAAATTATTCTGAATGAATCCATTCCTTCCTTATGTATTACGTGGTTATTAGAGGAAAATTAACAGTCATCCTGCTTAGGTAAGTCAGTTTTAGATCTCGGAAATTAGTGTTTCAAAAAATAATTCTAACATTTTTTTTTTTTTTTTTTTTTTTTTTTTTTTTACTTCCGTATATGTAAGCTACGTTTTATATATGTTTTTACATGTGTATAAAGTTTCTCTTACCGGAAACAATTTAGGTTCTTGCTACTTCTTTAGGTCACTTTTATGTCTTCTGATCACATTATTTCCAAAAATTGCATATAATACGTTTAACAGTGGGTAACGGAAGTCGTGTGACTGTTTCAAACCAGATTTTTTCTTTTTTTTTTTTTTTATTCGAGAATGAAAAGAGCCTTAAAAAAAAGCAAATTTTTAGTTGATTTAACAAAAATTAAAAATTGGCTATATAAAGCGATTAAAAGATCACAATTCAAAAAAAAAAAAAAAAAAAAAAAGTAAATAAATAAAGAAATTTTGTTGAAAATTAAAGATTTTATAGAAAAGTAGTATTTAATTAGATTTAAAGTTTCTTATGGTTAAATTCAAGGTCAAGAAATTTTTATAAAGCTGACTTTACAGTTATTTTATAATACTTGTAACTTGTAAGGGATTAAAAGAAAGTATTAAAGAAAGTCCATTTTTAGGGGAGGGGGGGAGGCATTCTTCCTTTTCCTTAAACGCGAGTTTTTTTCAAAAATACCCATATAGAAAATTGGCACTCCCGGGTACATTTTCCAAAGAAGGAAAACGATTCTCCTAGATATACAAAAAAATTTCGGGTTGACTATTACACACACACACATATATGTATATCTATATAAATTAACAATGTGGTTCGTTAAAAATACTATTATATCAAAAATTATGAAAAAAGGGGATGATAGCGACGCTTGTTGAACGATTAATTTCTAAATGAAATCAGCATCAATTTAGGTCAAGGTCCAACTTAATATCAAGTTTGGTTAAATTGCGGCCATTGGTTGTGAGATATAGTGTCCACAAAATTTTTGATACGCACAGACAGACATTTTCTAAACATAGCCACATTGTGTTCTGGAAATTTCATAACGTGTAAATCCATTGGAAAACTTAGAAAATATTCACGTATTCAATATTTTTTTCAGAAGAAAATAAAAGTTGTGTAGCGTTCAAAATCAGTACTTATAATCTAAAATTTAAATTCTCGAGCAGGTCGCGTTGTTACTGCAGGTTTCTGCTTCTAATTAAATTTTTTTATGGCTAATAAATAGACTTGAGTGATACTATTAATGCCGAAACGCTTTTTAATAACTTAAAAGAAAAGTTAATCGCCGAGAGACGGACCATGAGGACCCTGAAAGGGGCCAATGTTGGAAAAAAAAAATTCATATGACAAATGCATTTAATTTTATTTGAATTTAACCCGATTCAAAAAGTGGTTTATAACATTTAAGTATGTTTACGAGTTTTTCCAAAATATTCAAAGCTGCCAACCGTTACCGATATTTTATTTTATTTTATTTTATTTTTATTTATTTATTTATTTTTATTTTATTTTTATTTACTATTATTATTATTATTATTATTATTTTATTTTTGTAGAAAATTTCTACAAGCTTCCTTGGCAGTTTTATATGATAAAATATAAGTTTGAAATTTTTATAAAATCTTTCCAGCATCCGATAGTAATCGGTATGGTTAAAGAATCATACTAATACATTGCATTTTCCATATATTTAGTTTTATTGTTTAATTTACTCAATAGATGGCAGTATCTATTCATTTTAAAAGCAATACTGGAACTGGAAGATATTTTTACTTTCCGAACACTATAGTGAGGAAAGTATTGTAATCATGTCAAAAATCCGAATTCGAGATTTTAATGTTTCTATACGTTTCGAGGTCCAACGAGTCCGTTTTCACTATTTTTACGATGATGTATGTATGTGTGTGTGTATGTATGTGTGTATGTATGTGTGTATGTATGTGTGTATGTGTGTATGTATGTATGTGTGTATGTCTGTGAGTGAACACGCTAGCGTCTAAACGCTTTGTTCGAATAAGCTGAAAGTTGGTACGTATATTGTAAGTCACCATAGTACGAACCCTATAGATTTTGGTGAATCTAGCACTTATAGTTTTTTTACAGGGACACAAAGAAAAATTCTTTATCATTATGGCCAAGGGACCAAAATCTTAAAAGTGCGATAGCATCTAAACGCCTTATTCAATTGAGCAAAAACTTTATACACATATTATAGGTCACAGATACTCAATCTGTATAGATTTTGGAGAATCTAGCACTTATAGTTTTTTTACAGGGACACAAAGAAAAATTCTTTGCCCAATTTTTAAAAGTGTGATAGCGTCTAAACGCCTTATTAATCTCAGCAAAGAATTTGTACACATGTTATAGGTCACATTTGAACCAACTGTATAGATTTTGGTGAATCTAGCACTTACAGTTTTTTTACAGGGACACAAAGAAAAATTTTTATCTTTATGGCCTATGAGACCAGCGATAGCATCTAAACGCCTTATTCAATTGAGCTGAAAATTTGTATGAATATTATAAATCACTGTTGCACTAACTATAAGCATTTTGGTGAATCTAGCATTTATAGATTTTTACAGGGACACAACGAAAAATTCTTTATCCTTATGATCTAAGGACTCAAAGTTCAGTAGCGTTAAATAAAACCTGATGTGATATATGGAGAAAAATACTCAAACACTCTGTTATGGTTTTCTCTTTTTTGTTTGTTTAGCAAAGCCTCTTTCTTTATTTTATCTATAAAACTGTTAGTTACTCAATGTTCGGAAAGTCGAGTGGAGTCACTCCAGATTTTTTTTTTCATAGAATAGTAATAAAAATAAATCTCTTATTTAGATCAGTATTTTTGTATGAAGATGTTTGAATGTTTTTTTCTCTTTTTCCCACCCCCTCCACCACCACCCACTTTCCTCTATAGTTTTTCTATTTCAGTAATAAATATTAAAAAAAAAAAGAAAAAGAACAAAATATATTTATTTAACGGTATTTTTAAATATTCTAGGTTATATATGGATATATATTTTTGGAGTGTTTCCATTTTTTATATTCAGAATTCGTATTATTATTATTTTCGATCCATTTCCCCCAAATTTTTCGAAGATGTTTACAAAATAATGTTTATTTTTCATAAAGCAAAGCAAATTAAAATAATACTGCATATAAATAGGTCATTAAATTACACTGATACCCCCCTCCCCCACAATTTTCTTTACAGTGGCTTTTACATTAAATCACGAGGCTTCTTTTTAACACTTTCCAACAAGGTTGAAAAGTGTTTATGACTTGGGTTTGTCTGTCTGTCTGTCTGTCCGTCTGTCTGTCCGCGCTCTAACTCCCGTAAATATTTATGGAATTTCTTGAAACTGATATATGTTATTCAAGTTCACTATCGGATGTTCCCTATTGAAAATGGAGTTTATACCTCTACTGGTTTGTGTACAGGGACCCCCGAAAATACTTCAAAGCATTGTGTTCTATGAGAGGCATTTCTATAAACCATATTTCCGTACCCTTACTGTACACAAATATTAATGAAATTGAACTTATTCAAGTTCACTAGCGGATGTTTCCTGTTGAAAATGGAGTTTATACCTCTACTAGTTTGTGTACAGGGACCCCCTAAAATATTTCAAAGCATTGTGTTCTATGAGAGGCATTTCTATAAACCATATTTTCATACCCTTACTGTACAACAATCTTAATGAAATTGAAATATATTATACAAGTTCACTAGCGGATGTTTCCTGTTGAATATGGAGTTTATACCTCTACTAGTTTGCGTACAGGGACCCCCTAAAATATTTCAAAGCATTGTGTTCTATGAGAGGCATTTCTATAAACCATATTTTCGTACCCTTACTGTACACAAATCTTAATGAAATTGAAATATGTTATTCAAGTTCACTATCGGATGTTTCCTGTATAAAATGGAGTAAATACCACAACTGATTTGTGTACAGGGACACACAAAAGTGTTTCAAAGCATTGTGTTCTATGAGAGGCATTTCTTTAAACCATATTTCCATACCCTTACCCTTACTGTACACAAATCTTAATGAAATTGAAATAAGTTATTCAAGTTCATTATCGGATGTTTCCTGTATAAAATGGAGCAAATGCCACCACTGATTTGTGTACAGGGACACACAAAAGTATTCCAAAGCATTGCGTTTTATGGAGATATTTCTATAATCTAAATTTTAATAACTTTACTTTGCACGAAGATTTATGAAACTGAAATGTGTTATCTATAAGCACAAAAAAAAAAAAAAAAAAAAAAAAAAAAAATGCTTCGCATAGAATATAGCATGATTAGCTTTAGATTTACAGGGTGACACAAAAATATTCAGCTATATAAAGAGCTATTAATAAATATTTGCTAAAAGTGTACTTTCGTTTACATTAAGCGTTTTTAACACTTTCTACAATTTTTAACACTTCCCAACAAGGTTGAAAAGTGTTAATGACTTAGGTTTGTCTGTCTGTCTATCCATCTGTCTGTCTCTCCGCGATCTAATTCCCGTAAATATCTGTGGAATTTCTTGAAACTGATATATGTTATTCAAGTTCACTATCGGATGTTCCCTTTTGAAAATGGAGTTTCTACCTTTACTGGTTTGTATACAGGGACACCCGAATGTAGTTTAAAGCATTGCGTTCTATGACAGGTATTTCTATAAATCGTATTTTCATACTATTACTGTACACATACCTTAATGAAATGTAAATATGTTATTCCAGTTCACTATCGGATGTTCCCTGTTGAAAATAGAGTTTATACTTCCGTTGATTTGTGTACAGGGGCACCCGAAAGTTTTTCAAAGCATTATGTTCTATGAGAGGTATTTCTATAAATCATATTTTCTTACCTTTACTGTACACATATCTTAATGCAATTGAAATATGTTATTCAAGTTGACTATTGGATTTTTCCTGTATAAAATGGATTTAATACCAACTCTGTTTTATATACAAGGACACCCGAAAGTTTTTCAAAGCATTATGTTCTATGAGAGGTATTTCTATAAATTATATTTTCTTACCTTTACTGTACACATATCTTAATGGAATTGAAATATGTTATTCAAGTTCACTATTGGATTTTTCCTGTATAAAATGGATTTAATACCAACTCTGTTTTATATACAAGGACAATCAAAAGTATTCTAAAGCACAGCGTTCTATGAGAGATATTTCTATAAATCAAATTTTAATAACTTTACTTTCCACGAAGTTTTAGGAAATTGAAATATGTTATTTATATGCACAAGAGAATGCTTTACATGGAATATAAGCATGATTAGCATTTGATTTGCAGGGTGACACAAAAATATTCAGTTATATGAAGAGCTATTATTAAAAATTTGCTACAATTCTACTTTCGTTTACATTAAGCGTTTTTAACACTTCCTAACATTTTTTAAAGTGTGAATATGATATCAATTTGTGTATCTGTCCGTCTGTCCGTCTGTCTGTCTGCCCGCGCTCTAATACCCATAAATATTCATGGAAATTTTTGAAACTGATATATGTTATTCAAGTTCACTATTGGATGTTTCCTATTGAAAATGGAGTTTATACCTCTACTGGTTTGTGTACAGGGACACCAGAAAGTATTTCAAAGAATTGTGTTCTATGAGAAATATTTGTATAAACCATATTTTCATACCTTTACTGTAAAATATCTTCATGAAATTGAAATATGTTATTCAAGTTCACTATTGGATGTTTGCTATATAAAATAGATTACATACCAACTCTGTTTTATATACAGGGACCCTCAAAAGTACTCCAAAGCATTGCGTTCTTTGTGAGATATTTCTATAAATCAAATTTTAATAACTTTACTTTCAACGAAGTTTTAGGGAATTGAAATATGTTATTTATATGCACAAAAGAATGCTTTGCATAGAATATTGCATGGTTACCATTAGATTTACAGGGTAACACAAAAATATTCAATTATATTAAGAGCTATTAATAAAAAATTGCTAGAATTGTACTTTCATTTACATTAAGCGTTTTTGACACTTTCTATAATTTTTTTTAGTGTGAATATAATTTCAATTTGTGTATCTGTCTGACTGTTCTTCTGTCCGTCTGTCTGTCTCCCTGTCTGTTTTTCTGCGCTCTAATTCCCGTACATATTTATGGAATTTCTTTAAACCGATATATTTTATTGAAGTTCTCTATCGGATGTTCCCTATTGAAAATGGAATGGATACCTCTTCTGGTTTGTGTACAGGGACACCCAAAAGTATTCGAAAGCATTGTGTTCTATGAGAGGAGTTTCTATAAATCAAATTTTAATACCTTTAATGTATAGAAACTTTAATGAAATTTTAATATGTTATTCAATTCCCTATCGGATGTTTCCTATGTAAAATAGAGTACATTTCTAACTTCTTTGTGTACAGGGGCACTAGAAAGTACTCCAAAGCATTGTGTTGCATGAGAGTTATTTTTATAAACCAAATTTTATTAATTTTTTTTCCACAAAGCTTAATGCAATTGAAATATATTATTCGTATGCACAAAAGAGTGTGCCTTCTATGTAATATAGTATGGTTAGCATTATATTTACAGGGCCACACAAAAATAATCAGTTACGTTAAGAGGTATTAATAAAAATTTGCTGGAATTGCACTTTTGTTTACATGAGAGTTTTAACACTTTCTTATAATTTTAGTAGGAATATGATTTCAATTTGTGCATCTGTCTGTCTGATTGTCTACCTTTCTATCTGTTTGTCTCCGGCTCCTATCATCCGTGAATATTTTGAGAATTTTTTAAAAATGATACACTCAAGTTCCCTATGGAATGTTTTCTATTTAAAATGTCATTAATAGGTCCTGTACAACTAGTTTGTTTACAGGGACAACAACAACAACAACAATAAATAATAATAAAAAAAAAAACAATGTATTACGTTTTAGGACAGAATATTTTAAAAGTTATATTTGAAAAACTTTCTACTGCAAAAATCTTAAAAACATTGACATGTATTATTAATATTCTAAAATATATTTTTGTATAGAATATGATATGATTAACTTTCAGATTTACAGGGCTATAGTAAAATATTCAGAGAGATCAAAAGCTGTAATTATAATCTAACGGCTGCATTTTCTTTTGCGTTAAGCCTTTTTAACACTTTCCAAAATGCCTAAGAGTAATTTTAAAATCAATTAGTCTATCTGTAAGTTTTTCAGTCCTTCTGTCTGCTGTGCGATAACGTAGGCAAAGAATATTAATTGTTATTCAATACAACAATTGCGTACAGTTGGAAAATGTTACTAATCAAGGCGTACTGCATGATTTTTCTTTCTTGTTTCTAAAATAAAAATCATAAGAACTTCATTCATATCGAATTGTCAAATTATAACATCGTTTTATTTTCTTTTCATCATTTTTTTACTTTCTTCTATATGTAATATAGAGAAAGTATTGGATTCGCGAAAATTTTCGACCTCCGTTTTTTGACGGATCTACACGTTTTGGGATGTCCTGAACACGAATTGATAGTTTTTAAAAAATGTCTGTCTGTGTGTCTGTCTGTCTGTGTGTCTGTATCATTTTTTTGTGGACGCTGTATCTCACGAACCAATGAATGAAATTTAACCAAACTTGGTATTTAGTTGCACCCTGACATGAACTGGTGCCCATTAGATTTGGGGATCAATAGCTCAACAGGTGGCGCTGTGATCGCATTTTATAGGACAAAATTCCGTATAAATGGGCATAATGAGAGTTATTACTTTCTTCTATCTTCAATAGAAGAAAGTATTGGATTCGTAAAAATTTTCGATTTCGGGTTTTTGATGGATTTACACGTTTTGAGAGGTGTAGAACACGATTTTACCATTTTTAGAAAATGTCTGTCTGTCTGTCTGTCTGTGTGTGTGTGTGTGACAAAATTTTGTGGCAACTGTATCTCTGGAACTACTGCACAGAATTTCATACAAATTGGTATGTAGTTGCACCTTGACATAAATGAGTGCCTATCAACTTTTGGTAAAAATCGTCTTACAGGTTGCGTTGCCATCCCGCTTTTTCTAAATTTTCAACAGGGTGATAAAGGCAAAAATTTTCAAGATGGGTATCTTTCGAAAGGTCTCGTCAGTACCTTTAAAACGAATGGTTGAACTATAAATCTGTGATAATTTAAAACAAAGTTATCGATTTTTTTACTTTTTACGAAAAAAAAACTTAGAAAAAAAAATCTTTTTTTTTTTTCTCCCCTTAATTTTATCAAACTCCCACGGTTTCCGTGTTCTGACAAACTTAAACTAATTTTTGCATTTTCCCCCTAATTTTTTCAAAGTTCCACGGTTTCCGTGTTTTGACAAACTTTGACAAAATTTTGGGTAAAATGTGAAAATTATTCTAAATTTGTCAAAACACGGAAACCGTGGGACTTTGACAAAATTGGGGGGAAAATGCAAAAATTTGTTTAAGTTTGTCAGAACACGGAAACCGTGGGAGTTTGATAGAATTAAGGGGAGAGGAGGAAAAAAAAAAAAAAAAAGTGGGACTTTGACAAAATTTTGGGTAAAATGTGAAAATTTGTTTAAGTCCCACTTTTTTTTTTTTTTTTTCCTCACCCCTTAATTCTATCAAACTCCCACGGTTTCCGTGTTCTGACAAACTTAAACTAATTTTTGCTTTTTTCCCCTAATTTTGTCAAAGTCCCACGGTTTCCGTGTTTTGACAAACTTAGAATAATTTTCATATTTTACCCAAAATTTTGTCAAAGTCCCACTTTTTTTTTTTTTTTTTTTTTTTTAATTATTGTTGCTGAGTGAATTTGTATAGGAAAAGATAGAAGAAAGTAATGTGGTGGCCACAACATACTAGTTTTAAACTTGTGATTGTAAAATTAATATGAATTATTGATAATAGTAGTAGTTAACTAGGAAAAAAAAATTGTGCATGTTAAATTTTGAAGATGGGTATCATTCGAAAGATCTCGTCAATACCTTTAAAACGAATGGTTGAACCATAAATCTGTGATAATTTAAAACAAAGTTATCGATTTTTTTTACTTTTAACAAAAAAAAAACTTAGAAAAAAAAATCGTATTTTTTTTTTTTTTTTTTTTTTTTAATATTGTTACTGATTGAATATGTATAGGAAAATATAGAAGAAAGTCTTGTGGTGGCCACAGCATACTAGTTTTTCTAGAAATAATCACTGGTTATATGATAGAATGTGAAAATAATATTGATTAGATTAAAATGACGGTAACTGGTGAAAATGGAATAGAATTATTTTTTTTTCTTTTAGTATTTGCTCTATAATGTAAATGTAAAACATTAAAATCCAGCTTGTTAAAATCCAGATGTTGAAATCCAACTTGATATCCTTAAAATTCGATATATCAGACTATTACTATTATATATTAGGGCTGTGTCGATTAATCGGTTCGGTTAATCGATCAATGTTTAGACCCGATCAATTTTTTTAACCGAGTTAATCGGTCCGATTAATTCGATTAAAAATTTTCAAAATCCGATAAAAATTTTCAAAGTTTTGTATTATCTTTGAATTTAAAGTAGATTTTCATTTATTAGAAAAAAAATAAGAGGGTTTCTTTTTTCATTATTTATTGTTTAAGGAACTAGTTAAATTAACATCTATATAATTTTTATGGTCTGACGTGTACTATCTGAGAAAAAAAAATGTAGGAGAGTTTTATTCATCGTTGAAATAAAATTATACAAAGAAAAATGAAAACGGATTCAAATTCCGATTAATCGATTAATGAACTATGATTAACACAGTTAAAATTGTTAATCGATTCCCACCTTTATAATACATATATTTTTCTAATTTCACATTGAACATTTAAAAATGCTACGTTTATACTAATTTTGTTCTATACTGCCATATTAAAAATTATGGAGAAATGGGATGACAGCGCCATTTGTTGAGCAATTGGTTTCCAACCAAATGCAATCAGAAAACATTTAAGCCCAGGTCCGCGTCAACAATTATCACCTTTTATAAACTAGTTGGCATAGGTGGACTCTGCTCAGTTCCCCATCATATTTATGTTCTCAGAAATTTCTAGTGCGAGACATATTATAATCATGTTAAAAGAAATGAATTTGACCAAAGCTTGATACAGTGACAGAATAAAATCCCCGCCTAATAGGCTATCCACCGTTCACTTCGATATATTTATCTTATTCTAATCTATTATTTTATTTTATCAGAGTCAATTCCGTTGTTTAGTTTTCATGCTACTATTTCCAATGCAATAATCCTCAAAATTCATATTTATATGAAAAATTGACAATTTCGCTATGTTGATAAAATCGTAAATTACGAATAACTTAGGAAATTTTCCTATTAGAATATTTCTATTCAAACATGTTCAAACAAATATCATAAACTTAATTTTGAAGTTGTCTAATGTATTTAGGATCCTCAAAATGGAAGTTTATGATCAAATTAAATCGTAAATTCCAAATAACTTACGAATTTTTTTTAATTGGAAAAATCATAGTCAATGATATTCATGCCAGTATCCTAAATGATATTTCGAAAGTGGTTTGACATCTTTACGCTGAAAATATCCCTCAAGATTGACGTTTATGTGAAATTTTGCTCTATTCTGACATGTTAAGAAATTCGTGAATTTCCAATAACTTACGAAATTTTTAGATTTGAAAATTCATAGTTATTAATATTCATGCCAGTGTCCTAAATAATATTTCAAAAGTAGTCTGACATCTATACGATGAAAATATCGCTCAAAATTGACGTTTAGGTGAAATTTTGCCCTATACTGCCATGTTAAGAAATTCGTAAATTTCCAGTAACTTGCGAAATTTTTAAAGTAGCATATTTATAGTTATTGATGTTCATTCCGGCATCAAAACTGATATTTTAAAACTGGTCTGACATTTTTACAGTAAAAAGTTTCCATTTAATGCACGTTTAAGTGAATTTTTGTCCTATTCTTCCATGTTAAGAAAATCGTAAATTTCTAATAACTTACGAAGTTTTTAAATTCGAATGCTGCAAATGAATAGGGTTCTTGCCAGTGTCGAAAGTAATATTTTAAAACTGATCTGACCTCTCTGCGACAATTTGTTCTTGAGATATCGTGTACACAGACTAACAAACTAATGGACTAACGGACTAACAGACACCCTACAGACAGACACCATACAAATTTTGTCATTTTCGGATTCCTCACACCTGAAAACGTGTAGAAAAGTCAAAAAACCGAGGTCGAAAATTTTCACGATTACCTAAGTTCCCCATACCTATAGTATGATGGGGAACTAAAAATATCAAATAGTTTTCAGGACATCTCAAAACATGTAGAACTATGAGGTCGAAAAACAAAAATTCACAAATCCCATATTTTCTTTTTATATACATAGAAGAAAGTAATAAATAAATAAATAATTACGACGTAATTAATTTTTTTTATACAAAATTTCAATACTTTCAGGTTAAGACTTTTGGCCCTGCTAAAGTAGTAGAATGGAAAATGTCTGACAACAGGCCCTGACTAACGGCAGGGCATACGGGGCAAATGCCCTGGGCCCCCCTTCTGGAAGGGGCCCCCCTACAGGCGTATGCAGAAATTCTGCAACCTAAAGACCTCTTATGCCACTGCAAGGGGGCCCCCCCAGAATAGGCTTGCCCTGGGGCTCCAGGCAGTCTAAGTCGGGCTCTGTCTGACAATGATGTCTGTTTACGCATCTGATCAAAACACATGACACAAATTAATTAGGTCGCTGATTCGATAATAAAACACTTTAATTTCACAATATAACATTTGTTCGGCTCAAAAAGCACGAACTCGCACGATCACATTTTTTTCCCTCTGTTTCCATTTCGTTTTCCACAGTAGGCCCGCACAAACGGAATATCACACTTTTTCCGAAGGGGTGTGTGAAGCACAAGCATGTGCGGCACGTAATACTCATTGGCAAAATGTCAATACAGAACAATGTCTTTTAGAAGCCTTTACTGAAAAATATTTTAGTTTTATTAATAAAAACGTTTGCTTTTTTTATACAAAAATTGTCATTCCCTTCGCCATAGCCTTTTCTTTTTTAAAAGTTTTAAGACTAGTGTTAAATATCATCTAATAAAACTAAATTGTTAACAGTAAAGATATATCAATTTTCATTTGACTGATCCCTTGTTTTTACAAAGAAAAAAAAATTAATAACCGCTATTTTAAGAAAGAGAAACACGATCATTGATGAAATTTTATTAATATATGAACAGTTAATTAATAATCAATGCAGGGATGAAAGAGCTTTGACTTTTTTGCTATCATCATTTTCTAACAAAAATCTTTATCCTACTTAATTAAAAATAAAAAGAAATAAGCAAGCAAACCAACAAACAAACAAAAAACTACAAAAATCTTTGAATTGAAATAATGGTAGCCGAAAAGCCAGAACTCTCCTTTTTTCTTCGGGTGAGTGTACCCACTGACGTTTGCTTACGTCATCACTTAGCTTACGTATAATAATAAAAAGCTTACAACTTTTTACCAATTAACTCGCTTTCTTGTTTGTTTGTCCAGTACAAATCTTGCTATCGATTTTTAACTAACTTCCCGACTAGCTAGACATTTGAAACTTTTAAAATAGCTCAGAACACGACGACAATGCATTCTTTTATTACTTTCAGCCATCTTTAAGCAGAATTGAAAATTTCTTAAAATTGTTCTCTTTATTACGCATTTGATCATTTTCTTTCAAGTTGATGGGATAATTCATAATTTTTTTTTTTAAGTATTTATTAATACATAGAATTGTCAAGTAAATATGATTCAACAGAAATTTTAAAAACGTGGTATGTAAAAAGTTCTTTTTATCTTGTAATTATTATTTTATTTACATTTTAACACTAAAAGAAACATTTATTTACATGTGAATAAAAAAGAAAAAAATATTAAACCTGCATCTTTAAAAAAAATAAAAAAATAAATAAACCTGTATCTAAAAAAAAAAAAAAAAAAAAAGGTAAAACTGACATCGTAATAGCTTTAGACTTATAAGTCTGCAATAGTATAAACATACGTCAATCTAAACACCTATTCAAGTGTATTTAGGCATAATATAAACAACTTTTTCAACTTTTGAAAAATCCTAAATCAGTTTTCGGAAAATCGTCTTATAATTAAACACAACAAAAATTATAAATAATCTCTAAGAAAAAAAGAGAGTTAAATTGAACACGTGTCATTTGTTAAATATATTAAAAACACTTTTAACACACGTAAATTTAAATTTTTATTTAAAAGATGTTAAAAAATTTTTTATCCAAAGCTTTTCGCTTTCATAGTAAAGCATCGTCAGGGATTTTTAATTAATCGATTAATTAAAAAATCCCTGACGATGCTTTACTATTAAAGCGAAAAGCTTTGGATAAAAAATTTTTTAACATCTTTTAAATAAAAATTTAAATTTACGTGTGTTAAAAGTGTTTTTAATATATTTATACAACAAAAATTGTTGCAAATTATCAGTGTATCATTTGTTTATCTGAACTACTTCACGAACCGTAAGATTACTTGATTTATAATTTACATATTAACATATAACTTGCCACAAAATATTCCGAAATTGCATTTTATACAACGAACTGATAACACAGCAGCTCTTTGCGATAAATTACTTTAAAATAACATGCACATTTGAAAAATGCGTAACTGTAAGAAAATTTTAATTAATTAATCATTAAATATCATGAAAATATTTTTATTTATTTATTTATTTTATAGATTGGAGTTTCCAGAATATTTTGATTAAGTTATATTATGGATCATGAAAAAACACTGAAAATGTTTGGTACAATAAGAATTTTCTTTTTTTCTTTTTTTTTTTTTTTATTAATTAAAAGCATTAATTTTATGATTTTCCAAAAGCTGAAACAAACCTTAACCCTACAAGGTGCCCAGTTCCATATGTGGAACACCGACTTTAATCGTTCCTATAGCTATATAACTATTAGTAGCGACATCTCTTGACATCTTGATAGAAGCTACTGACATTTAGCAATGTAGTAATACGAATCTTTACCTAAAGATGTCATTAGTGTTTTTGTTATAGTGTTACAGAGTGAAATTTGAATGAAAGTGATATGATAGTCTTTTGTCTGAATTCAAAAATAAAAAAAAAATAGTTATTGAACAGTTTTGACTCGAAAAAAAAAAAAAAAAAAAATACTGTGTGATATAACGAAGTGTATATTTTTTAGAGGTAAGTTTTTTTTTTTTTTTTTTTTTTTTTTTAATATATATTACAATAGTAAACGTATTTGTAAATCATATTTTTATGTATGTTCCATATACGGTATGTTGAGCTAAAAAGTTGATTTTTCCGTAAAATATGGTTTAATTTTTATTTTTGTAAGATTTCCCTACCTTCTGATCACTAATTAAAATCTATATATTTTTGTCGCGCACTAAAAAAAAAAAAAAAAAAAAAAAAAAAAATGAGCCTTGTAGGGTTAAAGATCACACAAATTTGTGTGTAATTTTAATGAAAACTGAAAAAATCTGTAATTATTTGAAACAATTTTTCATACGTAGTGTAACATTAAAAGGTGTAAGACCTTTTGATAGATGAAAAATAAGATAAACAATTTGTGTTTAGATTAACTTCAATTAAAAGTTTTTATGTTGTATTCTCATAAAAACATATGTATAAAAAGTATGGGTTTATTATATGTTTGTCTAAAATTTTATACTTTTTGGACCACAACATTATAAACTACGCGTTCTTTTTATGTTACAAAATTCCCATTGCTGGCAGGAGCCCTACTGATGAGAAAGATGCACAATAGCCTTCAGTAAATTTGTATTATAAAACGAGTTTTCGATCACTATGTCATGTTTTGAGAATAAAATTATGTGGGAATCCCCCCAATTTAAAACAAGGAAAATATTAAATTTAAATAAGTTCACGTTTCAGTGATTTAGCTAAAAATGGGATTTTACACGTAACCAAACTACTTTATTTAAAATGGTTATAATAAACGTAAACGTAATGGGGTATATTATTGAAATGTATTTCCAATTTAAACGGTTACAGGGCATTTAGCACATCTCTCTCAAAAATAAAAGGACTTTAGGGACCAAAATTGAAAAAAAAGGACTTGAGGGAACTTCTTAATTTACGCACAAATGTCAGTAATATATATATATATGCTGTATATACAGGGTGATCCGAAGTCACAGAAAAAAATAAAAAAATTATTATTCAGAAAGGATTAACCGTAGCGCTATGTGGTTCTCACTGAAATGCGTAGTTAGACATGGGATTTTTTTTAGGTAACAAAAGATTTGTTAGCAAATTAGTTTAACTTTTCTTAACCAAGTGGTGCTTTAATTGTAAGATTAATTTTTCTACAGTGGCGCAGAACGTTCAACAACGTAACTTGGACTGTGAATGCTCAGTGCGACGTCGGTCATTCCTTAGAATGACCGTCAAACGTTGCACATTGGAGATTTTCCTATAAAAAGCTTCAGTATCCGCAATGTACCGTTATTAGATCAGGAAAATCTGTTTGAAATGTACGAGGATACTACGAAAAGCTCGCGATAAGTTGATGAAAAAAGTATATAACTAATATTTTTTCTTGTATATATATATATATAATTCCTATGCTTTTCTGTACATTTTAGTAAAAACTGCATAGAGCTACAGTCAGTACTTTTTGAATAATATATTTTTAATTTTTTCTGTGACTTTTGGATCACCCGGTATATGTATATAATATATATATATATATATATATATATATATATATATATATATATATATATATATATTACGAAATTTTGCATATGCTGATAGAAATGCAAGTTTCCTGATGAGTACATTTCTGTTTTTCAGCATTTAAAATTCCAATTTTCAATTCATGAATTCCATTTTTTTTCCTTTTAACGGAACTCTTTGGTGATTTTATACTTTCTAGTCTTTTCTCTCAAATGTTGACTGTTACTAATAATTCATAGTTTTTTCAAATTCTCTCATCGTCAGGCTTATGAGTTATGTTAGTGTCATTTCTCTTCTGCGTACGTACTTTAACTTGTTTTTACTAATCATTGGTACTCAAATAAAATTAATACCGTGACAAATTTTAATCGAATTAAATCTCAGTTAAAATTTATTTTATGTTGGTATCTTCATCTATCTTTTGTCTGCTGAGTGTTACAATGGTACTAAACAATTCAAATTATATATATATATATATATATACTAGCTTACCCGTCGCGCGTTGCTGCGATATCAGAAGAAAGAAAATTCAAGGAAACTCGTTATGATAACATTCAATTTATATTGTGTCATTTTTTTTTAAACATTCATTTTCATATAGAAAACATTTCAAAGTGTCGTTTTAATTCTATATACTTATTCGAGTGTTTGTGGATACACGATATTTTTTGTTTTTCCGTCTGGTGCATACACAAATAAATCAGAAGGTTTTCCGACGCGTGAGCTGGCCACATACAATTATGTCCATGTGAAAAGCACGGATTCTCCAAGTCTAGTCCATACACTTGCAGCGATTGTCTTTGTGCTTTGTTGAGGGTCATTGCAAAAGCTAGTCGCACCGGAAATTGTAAACATTTGAATTCAAACGGCATTTCTGTTGGGATCATTGGAATACGAGGCAACAGTATACCTCCCCCCTTGAATTTCCCATTCAAAATTGTTGCTTCGAATGGGAAAAAATATTTTTAGCCCCCCCCCTCCCCCCTTGCGGGCGAAATTTGTTTTTAGGTATTCATGTTTGTATTATCTTGAAGTTAGAACCTCTTGAATATTTATTTTTATCGAATGGGAAAAAATATAAAAAAATATTTTTTGTCTCCCCCCCCCCCCCCCCGCCTTTTTAGGGGCGAAATTTGTATTTAAATATTCCTGTTTGTAATTTCTTGAAATTAGAACGTTTTGAATATATATATATTTTTTTCAATGAGAAATAAAGGAAATGTGAAAAAATATATCTTAATCCTGTTTTTGCCCCCCTGGGGGACCGATATTTAAAAAAAAAAAAAAATGCTAGAAACCTTCGCGGGAGTGCACTTAACAACTTAACAAAGTTTCACGGTGATCGGATGAATGCTGCAGTAATGCATAAAGGACAAACAGACAGACATATATTCGTTTATATATATATATATATATATATATATATATTTACTGGGTGTTAGTAAAATGTTGGACATATTTTTATGTTTAATAATTCATAAAATAATGAAGATAACTTTAAATTGATAACACTAATACGGGTGTCGTACTCTAAGCACTTTTTTCAGGACACTCTCAGAAATAAGAAATTTTCACATTTTTTGCCACCACTAATTTCATGAAAAAATAGAAAAATAGTGGTGGCAAAAAATTTCAAAATTTCACATTCATGCGAGTGTCCTGAAAAAAAAAGGCGGAGAGTACGACTTCTGCTAATGGTTAGATAGAATGTCCAAAAAGTTTTACGGCCCTTGTCAATGGACTTTCACATGTGCGCCGTTCGTCGCACAGAGAATATCAAGACGGTAGTCAATTTCGCGCCAGCTACGGGCAAGCATCCACATAGACTATTACGGCTACACACAGAAAAATGGAAAAGCGAATCTTGTCAAGAGACTTGCCATCTTTGTGATACTATATATTTGCCAAGTACATTGATAAATTTGCACAAAATTGCGCAAAATTTTAAACATTCAAAACACTACATGACAATCCTAGTTAGTCATCAGACATAAAAGTTGTTTTATTTTACTATATATCTTTAATAATGTTTCGTCTCATGATCAGTTTTGGCTCTAAAACTTGACAGATGACCTGTTTCCCTGGTACAGTTTTCATTTTCTTCAAATTTGACTGGTTAATCAAATGAGAGGATAAAAATAAAATACTCCAATCTCGTCAATCGATTAAGAAAATTTTTCAAGTGTAGATTCTGACTAACTTGCCTTATCTAGTTATCTGCGGTTCCGGTTATTGACTAACTCTCCTGGTACGATAATTACCATTGTCGACTGTCTTCTTTGTCTGATAATATTAACCTTCCTAGTCTGGAGTATTATTTTGTAGAAAAATCAAGTAAACACGCGTCATAGTAAGAACGGATGGTGCTGTGATAGCATGTTTGACTTCTGATACGGAAGTCCTGAGATCGGGTCCCCGCAAGGGCGTTTTGTATTTAAATTTTTTAAAGTGTAGATTCTGACTAACTTGCCTTGTCTGGTAACTGTGGTTCTTGACTAACCTTCCTGGTCGGATAATTACGATTGTCGAATAGCTGTCTTTTTCTGATAATATTAACCTTCCTAGTCTGGGGTATTGTTTTGGAGACTAGTGCAGCTAGTACACTTTTTAACTGAAGTTTCCTAGTCAGCTGTTTGAGTTAGTCAATTCTGTATTGTCAACCGAGCACTTTGCCTGGTCACTGTGACCAACTTTTTTGTTTGTGTGTGTGTAATCCTGACCTTTAAGTCACCAACATTCGACAATTTCCTCCTGTAAACGATGTCCTTTACGAATCCCCAAAGAAAAAGTCCAGTGGCGTTTTATCAGGTGATCTGGTTGGCCGAGAAATTGTGCCACCTTTCCCAATCCATCTTTCTGGGAAATGGTCATTCAAAGAACTACGAACGATGGTACCCCAATGAGGTGGTACACCATCTTGTTGCAAAATGACATGTGGCTGGAGCCCTTCGAGTTGTGGAAATACGAAATTTTCTAGCATATTTATATAAACAACAGATGTGAGTGTCTATTCAGTGAAAAAAAAAGGGGGGCGGGGCAATGACGCGGTCGTACATGAGTCCACACCCAGATCGCCTGATATAACGCCACTGGACTTTTTCCTTCGGGGATTCGTAAAAGACATTGCTTACAAGAGGAAATTGTCGAATGTTGGTGACTTAAAGGTCAGGATTACAGCCGTAATAGCCTATGTGGATGCCGACATGCTTGCCCGTAGCTGGCGCGAAATTGATTGTCGTCGTGATATTCTCCGTGCGACGAAAGGCGCACATGTGGAAGTCCATTGACAAGGGCCATAAATTTTTTTGAGTCTATCTAACCATTAGTGTTGTCAATTTAAATTAATCTTCATTATTTTATGAATTATTAAACATCAAAATGTGTCCAACATTTTACAGACACGCTGTATATACTCTGTTTTTTTTTAATGATCTTCTACAATGTTGCCAGAATTGGAGACTTTTTTATACAATATCCACCAGTAATTTTGAGAAGTAATATCTGATATATATAATCGACGATTAATCTTCGAAGTGATTAGGAGATCATTAAGAAAAAAAAATTAGTGGAAGATATTGAATAAAAAAATTACCAAAATTGTAATACTGACCTCTTCCGATGGGTAAGCCATGTATAATACCAGAAATGATATTATTTAAAAATATATAGAGCCAGTGTCAAAAGAATTTATTTTTTTTGGTTCTATTGAATATCTTAAGACATACGCATAGAGTTCTTATTAGCTCCCATGGGGCTCCGGATCCTCTAATATAATTTCCAAAATGGGCTCAATTTTACTAATCTTTATGATTCAAAATGAAAAGTTTCATATTTTACATTTAAAGCTATGTTTGGCATTTCAAATATATTTTCCATCAATTAATTGTCCTAGATATTTGTTGTTCTAAGTGTGTGTGGATAGGTGGGTGGGAGGTAGGTACAACAGACTATCTATTCGAGGAGCCAAGAGTGTTTTGTCCTGCATGAGGATAATTTAAAGGGACTTTCGCCTGTATTCACGTAAGTTTCGGAAACCATGGGAATTTTCGAATAACTGAGCAAGGCCCGTGAGCATGATCTGAGTTCGAATCTGGCATTTCCTATCAACCAGCTTTCAGAAGAGAAACACCATTCAGCCACTGATGTAGCTTGCAGCTTTAAAAATCTTTTTTTGTAAACAATTTAAGTAAAGCCATACCAACTGTAAAAAAGATATAGTTTCTGTGCAAAACACAGATTGCACACTGCAACATATGGTGCAATTTTCTCGCACATCTCTGTAGATCTCAGTTTTATTTGCTCTATTGTGCAGAAAATGACCTTAGAACTATATATTTTTGCATCTTTAATATGCAAAAAACAAGCGATGAATATTTAGCTTAAAAACATACATTATTTATCATATGTCTATAAAGAATTCATTTCCATTCCTGAGCAGCTTTCCTGGACATGGTAAAATGTTATAGTAAATCACTTCTACTAACAATAAAAAAGAATGTTATCGCTTAAATATTTGCAGCCCTGTATATCTTTTGTATATTATTTACAAATCACATGGTGCACATAAACATAATCCTATAGTAATAATACATGGCACAACCTGAAACACACTTCCACCAAATTACAATTATTGTCGCACTACAATCTAGTTCTTTTGTGTAGCCCTGTAAACGAAAAGTGATTGATATTTCTACCATATTCTGCATGAGACATATTTTTACGCAGATAAAAAAATATATATTAATTTCATTTGGTTTAGTGCAGTCTATAGACGTTAAACTCAACTTACCTGCAATTTCCCCCATAGACGTAATGTATATGAATTCTCTTGGGTGTCCCTGTACACAAACAATTTGCTTCATCTCAACGAAAAGCTCAGTGTAGCATCCCTATATGATACACATTTAGAATACCAAGTTGTGACTTTCTACTATTATTTGTTCTTTTTGAGATATGCTGATAAGAGACAGACACACATACAGACACACACACACACGCAGACCAACAGCTAAAAACACGATTTTCGGATTCAGGGAACCTCAAAACGTGTAAATATAACAAAAACTTACTTTCGTAAATTTGACCCAAAAACAATACTTTCTCTATCTTATGGGTAAGAGAAAGTAAAAATGCAGTGTAGAAGAAGAGGATAAATAAAATCTTCTATAACAAAGACAAGATAAAAAGTAGTGGCTACCACATGACTTTCCTCTATATTTTCCTATACAAATTCACTCAGTAAAATTAATTTATTAAAATTTCTTTTTTAATGAATTATTTTTTAAATAAATTATTAAAAACTTTTTTAATAAATAAGTTTTTCTTTTTTAATAAATATTCTTTTCTTTTTTAATAAATTATTTTTTATTAAAATTTATCTTTCCTGATGAATTCAAACAATTTTAGTTCTAGAGAAGTAGTATAACCATAGATATAGTAATCTATATAGATCAATCATCCCATGTTACCGACCAAAGATTTTTGATGTCAAAAAAAAGTTTTGACAGAAGCCATTAAAGAATATAAAACTCGTAAATAGTAATAAAATAGAGCTATTGCGGAAGATGATGAATATTCTGAATGAGAAAATTTACGTGGCACATTTAATTGTTTGAAAAAAAATTATTAAAGCAAGTAGGATAACTTTCCAGAGATAAGAAGTTATATTCCACATACCGTTGTGTAACTCGGGAAAAGATGGCCATTAGAGAGTAAAATGGCCGTCTTTTCCCAAATGAAAAAAGAAAAAAAAAATATTTTTTTCCCCTGCGGTGATCAATCTATGTCTTATTACTATATCTATGAGTATAACACTAAATATTTAAAGAAAGTCAATTTTATTCTCTATATGACATCTTAAAAAAATGCGTTTTTCTTACGTTATTTTTTGTTAAAAATGAAAAAAGAAATATCGATAACTTTATTGTTACAAAATTGTAAATAATTGTGTTTATTTTTGTATAAATTCTTTCAAAGAGGCTTAGTAAATTGATAAAGTGATTTTGTGCATTTCTAGTCGTTTTAGCGTTAAAATAACCTTATTTTCCCTTAAAAACGCATAAAAAAGCCCCAATAAGGCAGGTAATGAATTTGGCGCCAAATTTGGCGACTTTTTCCTACCTTGGCGATTTTTTTGGCGACCTTGGCGAGAAAATCCTTATTAGGGATATACCAAATATGGAAGCTGTAAGTTGATTGGTTGACCACTTTCTAGAGTTTTCTCGAAAAATCTGGGTTCCATGGAACAGTATATAAGAAGCACTTTCTCGCCAAGGCAGTTCAGTTCAGTTTTCAGCCAGCTTCGCTAGTACTTGTATTGCTCTGAGTCTCTTTGAGAGAGACTTGCTTCAAGTGTTATTGCTATACAGTTTGTACTGTGGATTTGCTATTGACAGCTGTTGTTTAAGCTGTGGTTACTGCTTGAATTGAAGCTGATAATTGGTTTATTGACCTGTATTTTTCTGGAACTTTCTGTGAATAAATTACTGAATTTTTGTAAGTTTGGCCTTTCATTCTCGGACAACTCACGAACCCTCAAGTACGCAACATTTCTGGTGTCAGAAGTGGGATTGTCTGTGAATGGTGATAACGAGAGCTATGGAGCAAGAAATGAAGAAATTTCTAGAAGGTCTCACTGCTCAGATGAATGAGTTAAGATCTGGATTGATAGAGAAAATGGAAACGGACAGGAAAAGATGGAAGCATCGCAAAGAGAGATGAACGAAAGTATGGAAGCATCGCAAAGAGAGGTGAAAGAAAGTATGGAAGCATCGCAAAGAGAGATGAAAGATAGCCTGAGTCAAGAGATGAAGGAAATGAAAGACACTATGGGTGAAGTTCAGGAAGAAATTAAATCTAATCAAGATGAGATGAAGAGAGAGCTTTCAACGGTGAAAGAATCAATCGAGGGTAAATTAACGGTGATGGAAAATAGAATGGATGGAATAGAAGAGAAAGTTATAAAGATAGAAGAAAATTTTGAAGAGAAAGTTTTCAAAATAGAAGAAAGTTTTTAAGAGAAAGCTATGAAGATAGAAGGAAATGTTATGAAGGTTGAAGAGAAAGCTATGAAGATAGAAGAAAATGTTATGAAGGTTGAAGAGAGTGTTACGAGGATAGAACGGAGTTTCGAGGAGAAAGTTAAAGAAAATTTTGATCAGGAACTGAAAGGAAGGTTTTCAGAGATAGAAGGTAAACTGAAGAGAATAGAAAAAGACCTGGAGAAAAAAGTGGAAGAAAAGTTAGAATCCATGCCTCAGGAAACTGAAAAGAAAGAGAGAAGAATCCAGAATCAGGAGTTTATTAAGCTATCCACCTACGACGGCAGTTCCTCCTGGCATGTATATAAGACGCAGTTTTCCATCGTTGCTGAAGCTAACGGCTGGGACTCTACCGCCAAGTCAGTCCACTTAGCAGCAGCATTACGGGGAGATGCAGCCGAGATCCTGAGAAATGTTTCTAAAGAAGAAAGGAACGACTTCGAGGCCCTGACTAGAGCACTGGAGCTACGGTTCGGAGAGAAGTGTTCTAAGGACTATAGTCGCCTTCAGCTAAAATCTCGTTACCAGAAAACGGGCGAAAGTTTGCAAGAGCTGGCAGCGGACATTCAGAGACTGTCACACCTAGCATTCTCAGACTGTCATGCTGACACTCGAAACGACTTAGCTCTTCAGTACTTTATCGATGCTGTTCGTGATCCAGAAATTCAAAAAGCACTGAGACTCTCCAACATCAGAGACGTAGAATCAGCTTTAGGCTATGCACTTAGGATAGAGGCAGCCCGACAAGCCTCCCGTAAAGACCGCCATACCATAAGAGCAGTCTCATTAAACGATACGCCTGCTGGTGAAAATGAAATGAAGAGAAGTATCGAAGAGATCTTAAAGAGATTGCGCAGCCTGGAGAATAATAAGGAAATAAAGGACCGGAAGATAAAGTGCTGGGGCTGTGGAGGGGATGGTCATGTGAAGAGGAACTGCCCCGTACGACCAACTATAAGAAATCACCTGGCTTCACCATCACTGCAGGGAAACTAAGAGGAGGTTGCCTAAAATTAAAGAGCCCCAATTTACAGTATTTCATGTGTCATCGATGAGCGGCGGCGATAATGGACTTTATGTCTATGGCCAAGTTAACAACACCGCCTGCCGGATGATTCTGGACACGGGAGCCAACGTGAGCATCATTAGAACGGATTTGGCTCAAGAACTAAAAGAGAAGATCATTTGGACGCCGCCCTGTGTTAAACTCCAGACTGTGACCGGAGACGAAGTCAAAATATATGGAAAAATGAACTTGACCATCACTTTTGGAAATGCCACTTACCATCATATGGCATATGTGGCAGATTTAAGAGATCCTGTAATCATTGGAATTGATTTCCTGAGAAAATTTAACTTTAAATTGGACTTCAGGAATAATGAACTGCATTCGAGTTCGGAAGACATCGCTGTGTTCAACACTGAAAATCAAGACATTCAGACAATTTGCCAGGTAACAGCCAAGTCTGAAATCTCCATCCCTCCACACACAGAGACAATAGTTTCAGGAACACCTCCCACAAAGCAATATTTCCGTTATGGACTGATTGAATACCCGAATACAGACAATAGCCCAAGAGGAGTTCTGGTAGCTTCATCTCTAGTTGATCTCTCAAAGAATACTATTCCTGTGAGAGTCGCAAACATCAGCGATAAGGTCCGGACAGTGAAGAAGGATGAGGTGTTAGCAACCTGCACACCTGTCACATGCATCAACCGCCCCACGCAATCAACCGAATCCAAGTCTTCCGAACAATTAATAACGGAATTACTCAAGAATGCAGAGTTAGGAAAGGAACAGAGATGTGCTGCGGAGAAGCTACTCCAAGAATTTAAAGACCTTTTTTCTCGAACACCTGAAGACGTCGGGAGAACGAACATCACCCAGCACAGAATTGATACAGGAAATCATCCTCCAATCAAACAACATCCAAGAAGACTTCCATTTGCTAAACAGGAAGAGGTCACTGAACTTCTAAGTAAAATGCAGCACAATGATGTCATCAAGCCATCAACGAGTCCTTGGGCCTCTCCCATAGTACTGGTGCGGAAAAAGGATGGTTCAAAAAGATTTTGAGTGGATTATCGTCGTTTGAATGACATCACGAAGAAAGACAGTTACCCTCTTCCCAGAATTGACGACACATTAGACACACTAGCTGGCAATAAATGGTTCTCGACTTTGGATCTGAAGAGCGGTTACTGGCAAGTAGAACTACATCCTAATGATTGTGAGAAGACTGCATTCACCACGGGACAAGGACTGTGGCAATTTAAAGTTATGCCGTTCGGATTATGTATTGCTCCTGCCACCTTCGAACGCCTGATGGAGACAGTGCTAAAAGGACTTTCCTATGAAGCCTGTCTGGTGTATTTGGATGATATTATCATTGTGGGGCGCACCTTTGAAGACCATCTACGAAACATCCGAAAGGTGCTGGAGAAACTCAGGTCGTAAAGTGAGCTACCTCGGCCATATCATCTCTGCCGAAGGTGTGAGAACTGATCCTGAGAAGATCTCTGCAGTCGAGAACTGGAGTCGACCTGAAAATGTACACCAACTACGAAGTTTCCTGGGGTTATGCACTTACTACAGGAAGTTTGTCGAGGGTTTCTCAAATATTGCCAGACAACTCCACAAGCTGACTGAAGCCAAACAGAAGTTCCTGTGGACAGATGAATGTGAAAAAGCGTTCAAGCGACTTAAAGAGGCCTTAACATCATCGCCTATCTTGACGTATCCACAGCCCGACAGACAATTCATACTTGATACAGATGCCAGCAATGAGAGTGTCGGGGCTGTTCTGTCGCAGGAAGTTGATGGTCAAGAACATGTCATTGCCTATTGGAGTAAATGCCTGTCTAAACCAGAGCGAAATTACTGTACCACCAGGAAAGAGCTACTCGCCATCGTAAAAGCCATAGAACATTTCCATCATTACCTCTATGGCAGAAGATTCCTGCTCCGGACTGACCATGCATATTTAACGTGGTTGCTCCAGTTGAAGAACCCGGAAGGACAGATTGCCAGATGGATACAACGCCTCCAGGAATATGACTTTGAGATACGCCATCGTAAAGGGACTCTACATGGTAATGCAGATGCCTTGTCACGGAAGCTCTGCTTGGAAAGCTGCAAGTACTGCTCTAGAGCCGAGCAGAAATACCTACCGATAAATCCGGTTGCCTGCCAAGTTACTGTCTCAACACCATCAGAACAAGATCCCGATCCCTGGAGTGACGAAGAACTTAGACAAGCCCAGTTGGAAGATCCTGACATAAAGCCAATATTACAGCTGAAGGAGACGACCAGCAACAGACCTACCTGGCAGGACATTTCCAGATTCAGTCCCATTACGAAAAGTTATTGGGCACTTTGGGACTCTCTTCATATCAGAAACGGCGTATTATGCAGAAAGTGGGAATCTGATGATGGGAAAAGCTTCAGATGGCAAATTGTTTTACCAAGATCAAGAATTCCAGATGTTTTAGAACAACTGCATAGTAGCTCTACCGGAGGCCATTTTGGGGTAATGAAGACTCTGCAGAAAGTTCGGGAACGCTTCTACTGGTGCAAGGCAAAGGAGGATGTGGAGAAATGGTGTAAATCCTGTGATGCTTGTGCGGCACGTAAAGGCCCGCAGAAACGAAGTCGAGGAAGACTGCAACGGTATAACGTGGGAGCACCATTTGAACGGATTGCAATCGACATCTTGGGTCCTTTGCCACGGACCTCCATGAAATAAATACATCCTCGTCGTGATGGACTATTTCACCAAGTGGCCTGAGGCATATCCCATTCCCAATCAAGAGGCGTGCACAGTCGCAGAGGTCCTAGTGCAGCAATGGGTGTCAAGGTACGGCACGCCCCTACAACTTCATACCGACCAAGGTAGGAACTTTACCTCTGATGTTTTCAAAGGACTGTGTCAACTACTCGGCATAGACAAAACCCGGACAACACCCTTACATCCCCAGTCGGACGGCATGGTCGAGAGGTTCAATCGTACCATCCTGAATAACCTCTCTCTTCTAGTGTCAAGGAACCAGCAAGATTGGGACTGGAAGTTGCCATTGTTCCTGCTGGCTTATCGAAGTGCTGTCCATGAAACCACCGGCTATACTCCAGCTCAGATGCTCTTTGGACGTGAACTTCGTCTCCCTTGTGATCTCCTGTTTGGTTGTCCACCCGATGCGCCTTCATCGCCCGAGGAGTACATCCAAGATCTCCAGGCACGATTTGAGGTCGTACACAACTTTGCTCGGGAGCGGATTCACATGGCAACGGAGAAAATGAAGACAAGGTACGATCTAAAGGCTACACAACATGAGTTCCAGGAAGGAGACAAGGTCTGGTTGTGGAATCCTGTTCGACGCAAAGGACTCTCCCCCAAGTTACAGTGCAACTGGGACGGACCGTACACAGTCTTAAAAAGGCTGAATGATGTAGTGGTGCGGATCACTAAAACACCTTCATCAAAACCGAAGGCTATAACAGGCTAGCCAAATACCACAATTACCGGTAATATTAAAATTAAAAATGTAAATACTGATAAAATTTGCGCATGCGTACAAAAGATGCTCTTTGGACGTGAACTTCGTCTCCCTATAATAATATATGTAATATATGTAAATATATATATATAATATATGTATCTCCCTATAATATATGTAAATATTTGTATATAAATATTTGTACATATTTGTCAATTTTGTAAATATTTCTCCCTTGATTTATATTTCTATTTTATCGTTATATGCAACTTAGTTCTTGTATTTTTGATTGTGTAAATTTGTTTAGTTTCTCCTCTTGACCAAGGGTTGCACTGCCCGGGACGTGCAGTCCTTGGGAGGGGGGCAGTGTTACAAAATTGTAAATAATTGTGTTTATTTTTGTATAAATTCTTTCAAAGAGGCTTAGGAAATTGATAAAGTGCTAATTTTGTGCATATCTAGTCGTTTTAGCGTTAAAATAACCTTATTTTCCCTTAAAAACGCATTAAAAAGCCCCAAAAAGGCAGCTAATGGATTTGGCGCCGAATTTGGCGACTTTTTCCCACCTTGGCAATTTTTTTGGCGACCTTCGCGAGAAAATCCTTATTAGGGATATACCAAATATGGAAGCTGTAAGTTGATTGGTTGACCACTTTCTAGAGTTTTCTCGAAAAATCTGGGTTCCATGGAACAGTATATAAGAAGCGCTTTCTCACCAAGGCAGTTCAGTTCAGTTCTCAGCCATCTTCGCTAGTACTTGTATTGCTCTGAGTCTCTTTGAGAGAGACTTGCTTTAAGTGTTATTGCTATACAGTTTGTACTGTGGATTTGTTATTGACAGCTGTTGTTTAAGCTGTGGTTACTGCTTGAATTGAAGCTGATAATTGGTTTATTGACCTGTATTTTTCTGGAACTTTCTGTGAATAAATTACTGAATTTTTGTAAGTTTGGCCTTTCATTCTCGGACAACTCACGAACCCTCAAGTACGCAACATTATTTTTAATTATCGCAGATCGATGGTTCAACCATTCGTTTTAAAGCTACTGACGAGTTCTTTAGAAAGATACCCATAGTGAAATCCCCCCCCCCCTTTCGGGAGTTTCCCCCCGGAGTGGGGAAGCAATGCTCCTATATAATATGGGGATCCATTTCCCATACATCTATCGTCACTGTTACATGACGTCACTACCCTACGCAGCTATGACGTTTTCATTATGTCATTATGTCATCCTTTGTAACTGCGCACCAAAGACGTTCCTCAAGAAATAAGGTTTTGTTTTAAATTATGTTTATGTCTCTTGTCCCTTTTTATATTTCTACTTTGAAGGAAATTATCTTGAATAGCAACGAATATAAAAATGATCCCACTTTTGTGCAAGAAATTTTATCAACGGCTGTTGTTGAGAGGCAAGAAAGAGAAAAATTGAAACTAGAGCAAGAAAAAGATCTACAGCAACAAAAATTTAAATTTGAACAAGAGGAGAAACTTAAGCTTGAACAACAAAGACTTAAACTTGAAGAAGAAGGAAAAATTCAATTAGAAAAGCTTAATCAAGAATTAGAGATAAAGAAGATGGAATTAGACCAACAGTTGGAATTGGCTAGAATGCAGTCCCAGGCACACATTCAGGGGGAGTCAATTTTAACTGTTAGTGAAAATAATTCATCTAGAAGAAAAATTTCCTTACCCAAGTTACAATTCCGACAATTTGATGGGGATTTAAAAGAATGGCTACCATTCTGGAGTCAGTTTGAGCAGATAGATAAAGATAACGATATTCCTCCAGAAAACAAATTCCAGTACCTCATTCAAGCAACGGTCGCTGATTCCAGAGCACGAGAAGTTGTAGACAGTTTTCCGCCAACTGGCGCCAACTATGCCAAAGTTATAGAGAGTCTAAAAGCTCGTTATGGAAGAGATGATCTTCTAGTTGAAGTGTACGTTAGAGAATTATTAAAATTAATTATAGTTGCTCATACAAGAGAAAAATTTTCTCTTACTTCATTGTACGATAAACTTGAATCATATTTAAGGGCTCTTGAAACGTTGGGTGTCACTACTGATAAATGCGCTTCTATATTATATCCTATGGTAGAATCCTGTTTTCCAGCTGAATTTTTGAAAGCTTGGAATAGAAGTAACATTGTTTCTACTAGTTCTGATGCGAAAGAACGGTTGGACAATTTGATGCAATTTCTCAAATGTGAAGTTGAAGGAGATGAAAGAATAAATTTGGCGGTCGCCGGTTTTGGTCTGGCAAGGAAAAATGATGACCGAAATTATAGAAAAAGAAGGACTTATACTGATGTTGTTAAGCCTATACCCACTGCCTCTACTTTATTAACGACTTCTTTTAAACAGGATCTAAAGAAAAATTGTGTGTTTTGTGATGGAAAGCATATGAGTTCAGACTGTTTTACGGCACGAAAGATGAGTTTTAATGAGAAACAGAATGTTCTAAAGGATAAGAAGTGCTGTTTCCTCTGTTTGGGGTCAGGTCACACTACCAAACAGTGTAAAGCTGTCCTGAAGTGTTTTATCTGTGATAGAAAACATTCCACCGTGATGTGCATGTGCCAAAGTCTTGATAAAGGCAAAACAAATGAAAGAGAAGAGAAATAAAAGTCAAATGAAAGTGAAGTAAATATGGCAAATTTCAATAAAAATCCAAGGGTATTTCTTCAAACTCTCAAAGCAAAAGTCGTCTCTGATAATAAAGAAAAGGATATTCGTCTAATTTTAGATACTGGTTCACAAAGATCGTATATTTTGAAGAAATTAGCAGAAGAAATGAAATATGCAGCCATTAAAAAAGAAAAGGTTGTACATTCACTTTTTGGCGGAGTCTCAACCAAAGAATATGAACATAGCTTTTATAAAATAAGATTAAGAGATTTGACAGGGAAATTCAGATGCAATTTTGAGGTTTTGGATCAAAATATTATATGTGAAAATGTTAAACCTGTGGGAAAAGGTTCTTGGCTGAAAGAATTGGCCGAGAAAGACATTGTTTTGACAGATGTTGGCGATGCAGATGAATCTATTCAAGTACTGATTGGAGCTGATATAATCGGTAAACTATTGACCGGTCGAAGAGAAGTGTTGTCTTCTGGGCTAGTTGCAATGGAAACATTTTTTGGCTGGACATTAATGGGAAAAGTTCCTCAAGAAAGTTCATCTAAAGAAAATTTAGCGCTATCAGTTACTTCCATGTTTGTAAAAGAAGCAGAAATTTCCGACTTATGGAGATTAGATTTACTTGGAATAAGTGATCCAATCGAAAAGCTATCTAAGATGGAAATAGATCGTCAAGTGAAAGAACACTTTCTACATACAGTAACACGGAATAAAGACGGTCGTTATGAAATATCCTTGCCATGGGCTGAAGATAAACCACCTTTACCTGATAATTTGTGTTTAGCCAAGAAAAGGTTAACCAATGTCACACAAAAACTACTTGCGAGTAATATTTATGAAAAATATGAGGAAGTACTTTTAGGATGGCTTGGCGACAAAATTATTGAAGAGGTCACTGAATGTGAAAGGTCCTTTTATGGACACTACTTACCTCATCGACCAGTTATAAAGGAGAATAGCACTACTTCAATTCGTCCAGTATTTGACGCATCAGCAAGAATCCAAAACCATCCATCTTTGAATCAATGTCTACACTGCGGTCCAAATCTCATTGAATTAATTCCTGACATACTTTTGCGATTTAGAGAAAATAAATTCGGTGTCTTAGCTGATATCAAGAAAGCGTTTTTGCAAATAAGCATCCGGAAAGAAGATCGGGATTTTTTACGTTTCCTCTGGTGGAGCAATCCAGAACAAAGTGAGCTTAGAATATTTCGTCATGCTAGAGTCGTTTTTGGAGTCAAGAGTTCACCTTTTTTGCTAGCTTCATTAATAGAATACCATATTAAAAATGATGAAGAATACGACCCAGAACTTAAGCAAAGATTGTTGAGAAGCTTCTATGTTGACAATGTTGTTACGAGTGTCCGTACAGAGGAAGAGTTAAAGAGATTTATTACTTGCTCTAAAAACCTAATGTCTAAAGGCGGATTCGACCTAAGAGGATGGGAACATACAGAAGAGAGAAAGGACACGGAACACGATAAAGAAGTTGTTGTACTTGGATTACACTGGAACAGATTTTCGGACATTTTAAAGGTCAATGTATCCTGGACGAAAGATGTAAATCTGGAGAAAATAACAAAACGTACTATGTTATCAGTGGCACATAAAGTTTTTGATCCAATTGGTTTTACTTCACCAGTCATGATTTGCCCCAAGATGATGTTACAGAAAACCTGGAAAATTGGTTTAACCTGGGATGAAGAAATTACCAGGGATCTAAAAAACGAGTTTATCGGATGGTTTCGTGAATTAAATATATTGGAAGAAATTGAGATTCCGCGATACATTCAAGTCACTCCAGATAATTTAAAAAAATGTACTCTTCATACATTTTGTGATGCTAGTAATCAGGCTTATGCTGCTGTTGTATTTTTGAGAATAGAAAAAGCTGATCAAGTGAAATTATTCCTTCTGGCTGCCAAATCCCGCATCAGTCCTTTAAAGTGCCCAACTATACCTCGAATGGAGCTTTTAGCGGCTTTGATTGGTGCTAGATTATCGAAATCAGTAACAGATGCATTCAGTTGGGAAAATATGGAAAGATATTTTTGGAGTGATGCCACGACAGTTCTTGCATGGATAATCAGAGAAGAGAAATGGTCAGTTTTCGTCAGGAACCGAGTTCAAGAAATAAGGAGTTTGACTGATCCTTCTTTATGGAAATATATCCCCAGTGAAATTAACCCATCGGATCTACCCTCTAGAGGTTGTAAAGCCAAACAACTTGCCTCTCTCAAATGGTGGGAGGGTCCATCGTGGCTTAAGAATCCATATGAGTATAATAAACATATGAATTTCATCTGCCAGAATATAAATGAAGATCACGTTGAAAGAGAAAAGTTAAAATCTACAAAATTACTGATAAATGTAGATGAAAATTCACAGAATACTTGGTACTATCACTATTTTTCATGTTATGAGAAAATCGTTCGCCTTATGGGATGGATTCTCCGTTTTAAACATAATACTTGTAATACAAAGGATAAAGTGAAAGGAGAATTGACAAGTCAGGAATTTCACAAAGCAGAAATGAAAATAGCGTGGATGATTCAGAAAGAAGCTTTTTCCTCTAAAGATTATGAGAAATTGAAAACTCTTGAGACTTTCAAAGACGAGGAAGATATACTACGCGTGAAAACTAAAATTTTGTACAGACAAGACAAGAAGGATTTTCTCACACCTATCGTTCTACCATCTAATCATGAAGTTGTTAAACGACTAATTTCATATTTTCATCTGAAAAATTGTCACGCAGGTCCTCAGATACTTTTAAATTTGATTAGAGAAAAATATTGGATTTTGAATGGAAGAAGAACTGTGACATCTGTTTTATCTAAATGTACTACTTGTAAAAGATTCAACTCTAAGAACGTGGAATCTTCGCCTATTTCTCTACCAGAAAATCGAGTAAAAGATGTAGCTGTGTTTCAGATCATTGGTATTGATATGGCTGGTCCTTTGTTTCTGAAAGACAATCAAAAGAGTTGGGTTATCTTGTTCACATGTGCTATCTATCGGGCAGTACATTTTGAGCTTATTCATGGCAAAGATGGAAAAGTGCGCCTCGTAAAGTTACAAACATCTCATTCAGAGATACTTCGACCAATACAAAGAATCTATCCTCTAGAAGTATCATCTAGTGACGGTGCTGAAAATACGTTTCCTAATCCAGCTGTGAAGGAAGCACAAATTGAAAAGCCTTTGGAGGATAAGTCCTGCAGGGAAATTAGAAAGACTAGATCTGGAAGACTAATTAAAATGCCAGATAGACTGATTTTATGAAGTTTATGAAATCTTCTAGAGATGTCAAAATGTAGAGTTTTGATTATAAGATATAATCAAAAGGTGGGAGGATGTTAGATATTGTCCATGTTTTATTTATTTCTCTCATTTTTATATTTTAACTCACGTGATGTATTTTTGTTATTGTAAAAAAAAAAAAAAGATTATTGAGATGATGCTCGTGAGCGTGCATCTAGTTTGTTTTTTCTGAGTATTCAAATTTTTCAATGGAATAAAAGCAGCAAATAGATTTTGTTGTTAGAATTTATTTAGTTTTTTAGAAAGCTTAGAAGTTTAAAATAACTTCTTCTGTATGCTTTAAATTTATTTGGCGTCCGCGATTATATCTAGTAAGCTAGAGAGTTAAAATAACTTTCTTTTTGTACGCTTAAATAACATTTATGTTAATAAATGTGTTAGCATTCTATGGCTTGCAGTCTTTTCCCCCATATATTTTTCCATACAATATATTTTTTTCCCAATTGATTATCACTCTTATAAATAATTATTTTTAATTTCATAATGATTGTTAAAAAATAATTCTCTTCATGTACATTTATACGAAATTTTGTCCTATACTGCCATGTTAAAAATTTAGTAAAAGCAGGATGGCAAACCTGTAGGACGATTTTCACCAAAAATTGATAGGCACTAATTTAATGTCAAGATGCAACTGCATGTCAAATTTTATGAAATTCTATGCAGTAGTTCCTGAGATACAGTTACACAAAATTTTGTTACGCACACAGACAGACAAATAGACAGACAGATATTTTCTAAAAATGGTTAATTTTTGCTCTAGACATCTCAAAACATGTAAATCCATCGAAAACCCGAGGTCGAAAATATTTACGAATCCAATACTTTCTTCTGTTGAATATAGGAGAAAGTAATTAACGAAGAAGACTTTAATTGCAGACCAACTGATAAAAAAAAATAAAAAATAATAATTGTGTTTATTTTTGTATAAATTCTTTCAAAGAGGCTTAGTAAGTCGATAAAGTGCTAATTTTGTGCATTTCTAGTTGTTGTAGCGTTAAAATAGCCTTATTTTCCCTTAAAAACGCATTAAAAAGCTCCAATAAGGCAGGTAATGGATTTGGCGCCAAATTTGGCGATTTTTTCCTACATTGGCGATTTTTTTGGCGACCTTGGCGAGAAAATCCTTATTAGGGATATAACAAATATGGAAGCTCTAATCTCATTGGCTGATGAGATACGGAAATTTCCGGAACATTCCACACTTTTCTACAGGAGTGGATCGAGACAGCACATTTCCTCCTTTGAAATAGACATCTACATTTTTAATTGTTGCCTTTATTTTAATTTTTTCAACCATAATATAAAATATGCTTTCACTAGAAAAGAGTAAAAAAATTCGATATCGTTTGTAACGATACTGTATAATTTTTCTTTTCTTTTTCTTAAAAAAAAAAAAGATTTTGATGAAATTCTGGCAAAAGCACAATTTAGTTTAGGACGGAGGGCTATTAGTTTTTTTTTTTTTTTTTTTCCAATTATAACATCGCTTTCAAATTATTCAATTATATTTTCGCTAAATTTTAGATTTCGATAAATGTCCAACTATCAAAAAATGATTTCGACAATTGTCCAACTATCGAAAACGACAACGCAAAAATCGCTGTCTGAGACTAATAGGCCCTCAGTCCTAAAAAAAAAAAAAACTAACATTTTATGATAAATTTATTTTTGGCTTAGGATTTTTCTTAAAAGCAATGGTTTGTATTCATTTACTTATTTTTATACAAAAATAATAGCAATATTTTCCCCAAAATTATCTTCCAGATTTCAAATATGCATATTTCCTTTTCAATAAAAACATTTAATAAACAGCTATGGTAGAACCTATTTCCTTTATTGCACATTCCTATGCTAATCATCACTTTCGCAACTTTATAAATATTATATAAATTCACAGAAAAGGATGAATACTCATAGAATATTACTGAGAAATATAGAAATATAATGTGGATTGCATTGTTTTTCACTATGTAGGTGTTTGCATATGGCAAGTATAACATTTGTTCTCTGCAGGGGGAAAAATAATAAAGAAACAAACGTGAAAAAACTGAATGAAAATTCAGAAAGGATATTACTCAGCTTAAGCATCGTATGTTTGGAAAAGATTCGCTAATACTTATTCTATAGGTTACACAAATTTATGCCTTTTATGAATTATAGATGTATTATATGAATCGCAGAAATATTTTTATTTACCGGTGACAATGCTTTGAGTTAAAATATTACACATATATATATATATACATATTTATTTCGAGTTAAAACTATTTGTGTAAGGTTAGCAATTTGCTCACCATTTGCTTAGGCGAAAACTCTCTAAAAATACGTAAAAGACAAATTTTTCAAGGGCATTTCAACAGTCCTTATTTTTCTTTTTCTCAAATTATTCAAAGTGCATGTGATAGATTCTATGCAATGGTTGGAAGTGTTTGATGAGAGGATTTAATGTTGGTAGACCTGAGTTAGTCGGCTAGCATTTTCTTCCGATATTTTTATATTTTTTTATTACAACTCATCATTATATATTTATTTTTACGCTAACATTATTAGTGTACCTTCAGGTAAAAGTCACTGTGGTAAAATTTGACACATTAACTATCAATATTAGTCTAAAAGCTCAAACTGACATTAAGTCACATGGGCCAACCTGCCCCGATTGCGGGCAAGTTTTCCCACGTCGCATGTTTACTGTTCTGACAGCGTACAAGTTAAAGAAATGTTAAAAATTTGTATAAAATTTTAATATTTATATGAAGCGAAAGAAAACACAATATAACCTAAATAAAATCATTCATACAACATTTCTCAAGGAAGCCATGAAATTATAAACATAAAAAAAAAAAAAAAAAAAAAAAAAAAAAATCAATTTTAAATTATAAATAGATTTTTATTATTATTATTATTATTATTTATATGATTTTGAATAAAGATAAATCTATAATACTCGTATAACTCATGATTCATTTATCCAGCATTTGCACATACATGGTACATCGAGCCCGTTGTTTTCTCGGTTTACTCTTTTCGTATAATTTAAGGCAGCAAAAATACTGAAATGTATATAGTACTATATATATATATATATATATATATATATATATATATATATGTATATCCATAAGACCGTGTAAATTAAATTTACTCAGTTATTTTTAATATAATTTAAATTCTATATTTCAGAGTAAACTTTAAGACATTGTTTACCCCTGATTTAAATATAGTGATACATAATTTAAATGTATGTCTTATTTAAGCATATGCAATAATGAGATATCAGCAATAAAATTATAAAGATACATAGCAAATAAGTAATGTACAAAGTTTTTCATTACAAGTATTTATTTTTTAAAAATAAACCACGTGCAATGGAAAATGTTTGTCATGTGAATATTGAAAATTAATAATTCAATGATGCAACAAAATAAAAAAAACTCAATATTGATAATTTTCAATTATAATTCCCTATAATACTTATTAAAATTATGACTTCTTCGAGAAGAGCTTAATGCAAATGAACTCTTAAAACGAATACAGTAGCCGCCGCTTTATAAAATCACGTTTGTTTTCATCAAAATGATTTTATTAAGCGGCAGATTTTTATATCCGGCGAACATGCCCGAACTCAATAAAAGAGTATTCATTATCTAAATATGGAAAGAAATTGTTTGCCCTTCCGACTATTAACTAGCCTTCCGCAGGAATGGAGTTTTCGTTACTTATCATTCATGTAAAAATTTCAGCTTTTAAGGACAAAATTTCATAAAAGAGGGAAATTTTCTTTGACCTGGCATTATTGTTTTTATCGAGAAGTGCTGCGTTGATGACTTTTGCTTTTTCTATTCATTTTCGGCTTGCAGTTCACTCTTCCGTTTGGTACATATTAGGCACTAATCTTTATCCTTATGTTTACATGAAGAAAATTGAGAAAATTCAAGCTTCGATGTCGCCTTCCTTTGACTATACATTTGAAGAAACCGATCATACAAAATTTTACGCTTTACCTTCAAAATAAAAATAAAAAAAATTTCGCCTGCATATCTTGCAGTTAAGTTGCTTCAAAATAAAAACTAGAAACTCTATTTGAATATTTAACGACAGACAAAAATACTCATTGGCCAATCATTTGGGGAATACATTCCTTGAACTCATAACTACAACACATAACGGGGAGTGTTTTTTTTTTTTTTTTTTTTTTTTTTTTTGAGGCGTAAAATTTTTTACATAGAGTAATAATGTGATGGCTTGCTATTTTTTGTTTCTTTTTTTCATTTCAAAAAACCGGTGAGAAAATATAATTCGTTGTTTGCCTTATATACATGATCATGATCATTTTTACTATTGAAGAAATTTCCTTTTGAGTTTATTAACCGGTGATGCTGATTTTATTAAGCGGCGGTTTTTGTTGATTTGATTCCTGGCCCAACAATTTGATCAAATTAAGTGGCTGATTTTATTAACCAGTGATTTAAAGCGGCGGGTGGGCGGGTGCTGTAGTTGGTAAATAATTTCATATAACCATAAAAATATTAAATTGATAGTATCAAAATAACTAATTAGAAAGCAAAACAATTGACACAAGATTTCCAAAACTATATTCAAACACGTAAAATATATCTTTTATGTATCATTTAAATGCATAATTTTCCAATTATTCTAACCTACCAAATAACATCACTTCTATTTCACCTACACTAAATATATACTTAGCTTTACTTTCGTTAATAATCCATGACTTTAATTGGAGCAAAAGAGTAAAAAAATAATAACAACTGAAATGTGAACTTACTGCAATTTCATCCTTTGTAGCTGGATGCAATAATAACGGCAAAAACAATAGCACAGAAATGGAATCACCTCATTATATCTGTTAACATAAGATATTTATTTTTTAAAAAGAATATAATCTTTTGCGTGGGGGAGAGAAGTAGGTTTGTTTTCGCAGAACAGAAGTTAGAAATAGAAGCGCAGCCAAGTTTTGCTGATGATGAGGTAGAGAGGTGAGCTCTTTTTTAATCATTAGAAGAGGAGATTCGTTATTCTCACAGATCTGTGGTTGTTATTCTCATATTGTTCTGAAACTCTAAACTGTTGCCACTTCAGAAAAAACAATAATTTTCTAGATCATCAGTAAAATATGAAATATGAATTTATCTTCTCATGAATTAAATGAATTTGAATAAATGAGGATTTGAAATAAATTAGGTGTACATGATTGAATTTCACACTTCTTCACTTACTGAAAATCATTTACTCGCGCATAATTTGAATTAGTATACTGTGCAGTATACACATAGTAACAGAAAAAAGATCAAAATCTTTTCTATTTATAATACGTCTTATTATTTTTTACTGAAAAAGTTTTCAAGAGTATATATATTTTTCTCAAATCGGAAGCTTTGCTTTAAAATATTCAATATATCAGAAATATATTATAGACTGTAAGATTGAAAAGAACAAATAAATTAATTAAAATATAAATAAATATAAATGAATAAAAATTAAAAGAGATTAGCGCGTACTTGAGAATTTTATTCATTTTAAGCATTACTGATGTTTTCAATGGCGAAAAAAAAGTTGCGTTGTTGCTTTGAAACTGCAAGTTTTACAGTATGCTAAAGCCAATGGCAACTTTGTCATCGTTTAAAAATTTGATGTTCTGCACTACTTGAATTCTTTATACGGTTACTAGCAGGCTACGCCCGCTTCGCTGGTCACTATTTTTTAATGATTCATTATAATTAATGAATTCTCAAAATTGCATTATTTTTTATCATGTGAAATATTTTAGAGCAAAAATTTCACGTATATCTATTTTTTTTGTTTGAGGTATATAGGATTATGCAAAATCACGTTTTACGCATGTGAAATCACGTTTTGCCCCCCACCCCACCCCCCTTGGGGACCGAATTTCAAAAATTCCAGAAACTGATTTTTAAACATTTGTATTAGCTATACTTTAAAGCAAAAATTTTACGGATATCTGTTTTTTTGTTTGAGATATGAAGGATTTTGTGAAATTACGTTTTGCCCTCCCCCTCCCCCCTTGGGAGGGGGCGAATTTTGTAAAATCGCTTGCGGCGTTGTCTTTCTCGGGTCGTAAATATTAACCGTGCCAAATTTGGTCCCGCTCGGTGAAACGGCCTAGGATTCTATAACGGACACACACACACACACACTCTGCTCTTTTATATATATAGATAAAGGAAGAAAAAAGAACGAAAAGAAAAATGGAACCCGTACCATAGGCTGGTTCAAAGAAAACTTTGTAAATTTTCAGAATTCGAGCAAAATTCTTCTAAAATTATAAAACGGATTTGTCATATTACAATCACATAATTTATACAAAAGTGTTTACGTTTGAAGCCTCTAAATGCCCAGTAGACTTTGAAGCTTTTTGCTTTATCATAAAAATATTGTTGACAATTAGACTTTATACAACGTCTCAAAAGATACATAAAACATATGAAGAGCAACAGAATAGGGTCATTCTATGTCAGATCAACACAAAAAAACCTGCATTTTTAACCTGGCCCCTTCAGAACTTCAGATTTTTATGAAATTTGGCTCATTTATTTGTTCTGTTGAGAAATGAATGTATACCAATTAATAAGTCCCTATCTCTTTCAGTCATTGATATACAGAGCTGCAAAAATGGGCGAAAATGCGAACTATCAGAATTTTTCTTCTACAAATGTACCCATATTTTGTTCCCGAATTAACTTAAAAATATAAGATTAATATCATTCATGTATATACTTTTAAAATTTTCATTTTAAGGTCAAACATTTTGACCTTTGATCTTCATATATATATATATGATGTATACGCACCTTCCTTCCCTAACATTGGAAGCTAAAGCTATTTGATTTCTCTTTGCCGTTCCTGAAATCCAAGGCAGTTTAGTTTCTGTTTTTCCCGTAGTCAGCTAATCACATGACGGAGCACCAGCACTTGAGAGGAAATGCGTGCTTATGACGTGAATGACGTCTTTCCGGAACGCGCGCCTGCTAACAGCATCGGAAGAGAGAAAGTTCAGAGTGCAGTTGACGGCCGATTGAGAAGGCACATTTTGACGAATACTTTTTTAGACGATGTTTACGAGTGCCGGAGCTTGGTACTCTTTACGAACTTTGTGTTTCGACGTAACTGAAAAGCGAACTAATAAGTGACATGTCTGTACCGCAAGTTGTTTTAATTGAACTATGCAATGAACATTCGATAGTTAATTTTTAATGCTTATTAGCATTCCTGTATATATGTAAATTACAATTTAATCTTTAATTAAATTTATAATTAGTAAATAAGTATTAGTTTTCTGTTTAACGCCTACAAAAGTGTGCCATCCCACAAGTCAGAAGTGGGATAAAGAATAAAATCTACTGGATAAAGAATAAAATCTACTGGATCAAGAATAAAATCTACCTCATAAATGATAGAACGCGAATTTTAATTTTAATTTAAAGTTTGGATAGAACGCGAATTTTAATTCTAAAGTGAATTTTGATTTTAACGTGAATTTTCGAGAAACACGAACTTTAAAAAACAAACTTTATATAAACTTTTATAGACTGAACTTTTAATTGATTTTAAGACTGTGATTGAACTGTGTGTCTACGGTGTTGAATCACACTGAAGCTTCTGTGCGGAGTACTTTTTCTATTCTGCAATTTATAGTGGATGATATAATACGTAAAGTGTGTTCTGTGGATGCTACGGAATAGCTACGGATCGTCTGGATAAAGGTCTGAACAAGAAATTTCTTTTCGACAAAGTACGAAAGATGTTCTTCAAGGTTCTCGAGGATTAAAACAGCATGTCTACTAAATGGAAATTTTAAATAAAATTTAAAACAACAGCTGTTTCGACTCTACAAAGGTACGTACACTTTATCTTCCTATAAAATGGTATCTCTGGGAGATATTCCCAAAATTGGTATTGCACTAGGAAAAGAAAAGTACAGTAAAATTAAAATTCTGCATCGGTTTCTCTTTAATGACGAAGGAGATCGTAAAAGCCGATGCAGAATAAAAAAATTTTCCGGCTTTAACTTTGTCGTAGATGATGAAAATTATATAAAGAAACAAAAATTTATCGACGAAAATTTTTCATTGAACGAATTGATCACTATTAGTAATGTATTAAATGTCCCTTTTGATGGGAGTAAAGATGAGTTAAGAGATAGATTGTTGCTGAATCTGTGCGATATAGAATTGTTAAAACGGGAAAATTCTGAAAATAATTCGGATGAGGAAGATTCGGAAAACGAATCGAACAGTGAATCCGAAAGTAGTGGCGATAATGATATTGAAAAAATTGACTCCTCTGTGCAATGCCATATCAGCAAAAATAAGTATGATAATGATAGTGACAATGTTATTGATGATTATAATAAGGGTAAAAAAAGTATAAATTATAGTAATAATGTGAATTCTGGATCACTTGGTGCAACTGTTTCTTTCAATGATTTTGAAAATTCTATGTCTAAATTTAGTGGCGAACCGCATGAAAATATTAGGGAGTTTTTTAATGAATTTGAGGAAATAGCTGAAATGTTTAATCTTAATGAACTACAAAAAATAATTTTCTGTAAAAGGTCTTTGAGCGGAAATGCTCTGTTATTTGTAAAATCCGAAAAAGGATTATTAACGTATAAGAAACTAAAAAATGCACTTATCGAAGAATTCAAGATCGAAATAAATTCTGCCTCCTTGCATGACATTTTAAGTAAAAGGAAAATGAAAATTACTGAAACAGTTACAGAGTATTTTTTAAAAATAAGAGAATTAAGTAAAAACGGGCACATTGAAGATGCCGCGTTAATGCATTACGTGATCCAAGGAATAAATGACAAAAGTGAAAACAAACTAATTTTGTATGGGGCTAAAAATATTCGTGAATTTAAAGATAAAATTAAGTTATATGAAATGTATAAAAAAGATAATGAGAAAAATAAATTTGATAGAATGCATAAAGTAGAATATAGCACAAAACCGAAGCACGCAGCCTATAACGTACATGAAAAATTTAGTCCTAGAAATGATGTAAATAAATTCTGTTATAATTGTGGTGAAAAAAACCACTTATCTAGAGATTGCCCTCATAAGGCCAAAGGCCTTAAATGTTTTTCCTGCAAGCAGTACGGGCATAAAAGTTCGGAGTGCCCAGGTTCAAAACCAGAAGTTGATGCACTGTGTATTAATGTAAATCAAAATATGAGTAAAATTATACAAGTAAATGATGTAAATTTTATTGGAATTATTGATACAGGAAGTGAAGCAACATTGTTGCGTAAAAGTTCTTTTGACAAATTAAATGTAAAAAAATTAAATACTATGAGTACTATTTTGAAGGGTATCGGAAAGAGTTCGATAAAACCCTTAGGTTCATTCGACGCCGATCTTAAAATTGATGATTTTAAAAATAAAACTGATATTTATGTTGTACATGATGATTTAATTCCCTATGATATAATCCTTGGTATGAATGTACTAATGTTAAGTGAAACAACAATTAATGAAAAAGGTATTTTTGTAAAAAATAAGTGTAATTCTCTTGAGGTAAATTTAGTAACAGTACTCCCTGTAGATAAATATCAAAGTGAAATTAAAACGAATGTTGTTGTTGATGCCCCTATGAACTGTAAGAACAAAAATTTTGAAAAATCCCTAGAAATAAATGAAACAGTAAATAGTGTTGAAAAATGTGAAATTAAAACTCCCCAACCTTGTTATGCTGTCAAAAAACCATTAGAATCTTCCGAAAAAGCCATAAGTGAAAATGACGAAAACGACGAGAGTGATGACGATAAGATGCTTTCAGAGGATGATAATAGTGTAGATGATGACAGTGATGAAGAAGAGGAGCCTCGACGACAGAAACAAAACCGAACGAGCATTATCCAAATAGATGATGATAGTGATGAAGAGGAGGAGCCGCGACGAAAGGGACGAAGTCAGACGAATGTTTCCCGAATAAAATCGTTAAACCTTGAAAACACTTATTTGAAGAGAGATGAAAAACAAGCCTTACTTAGAAAAATTTCACAGTTAGCCGAAGAGTTGAAAAAGTTAAAAGAAAAGGTTGACGAAAATTCCAAACTCCTTAAAAAGAAGAAATCCAGAAAAAAGCCATCGACGATAGATTCCATCGAGTGTAAAAGACAGAATATGCCTAAAGAAGAGACTGCCAGTGTCAATTTAGGAAAGTTGTTCATTCCATCACTTCCATTGACGACCACGATTGGTGAAATAGCCATATTATTTCCCAAAGCTGTACAAATAAAATTTGAAGTTTTTCCTACATATAAGACTGCCATTATAGACTTTTCGACTGAACTTGATGCAACAGAGGCCTTAAAAGGCATTAAAACCGAAAATGATCGACTAGAGGGTCTCAAGTTCGAGTCCCAAGATAACTTTGAGTTCCGAAGTAAAGATTTGCGTAAACCTGCTAAAGAACTATGTGTTAAAGTTAAAAAGAAGAATAAAGCAAAAAATAAATTGAGTAAACAACCACCAAAAACTAGTGAACTAAGCGACCAAGTTGCCGTAAAGCCAAAACGGATGTACTTTTGTAACTGTACGACTGTAAAAATTAAAAATGATAATATTGATGAAAAAGTTAGAAATGGATGCCATGAAGGCTCCTATTGCATACCCACTCATGTTGAGTTTCTCAAACAGTGGATGGCCTAAAAGCAAAATATGAAAATTCTCAAAAATTTGTAAATAAGTTGTAAATATTTTGTTTTTATTTTGTGTTGCTTTTGTGTTTTTTTTTTTTTTTGTATTTTTCAGTGTGATCGCCTGGAGGTCCAGTCGAGGAAGGATGGCCGAGTGATGTATACGCACCTTCCTTCCCTAACATTGGAAGCTAAAGCTATTTGATTTCTCTTTGCCGTTCCTGAAATCCAAGGCAGTTTAGTTTCTGTTTTTCCCGTAGTCAGCTAATCACGTGACGGAGCACCAGCACTTGAGAGGAAATGCGTGCTTATGACGTGAATGACGTCTTTCCGGAACGCGCGCCTGCTAACAGCATCGGAAGAGAGAAAGTTCAGAGTGCAGTTGACGGCCGATTGAGAAGGCACATTTTGACGAATACTTTTTTAGACGATGTTTACGAGTGCCGGAGCTTGGTACTCTTTACGAACTTTGTGTTTCGACGTAACTGAAAAGCGAACTAATAAGTGACATGTCTGTACCGCAAGTTGTTTTAATTGAACTATGCAATGAACATTCGATAGTTAATTTTTAATGCTTATTAGCATTCCTGTATATATGTAAATTACAATTTAATCTTTAATTAAATTTATAATTAGTAAATAAGTATTAGTTTTCTGTTTAACGCCTACAAAAGTGTGCCATCCCACACACACACATATATATATATATATATATATATATATATATATTATTATTATTATTATTATTACGTTTATTATCTATAATTATTGTAAGTTTCAACATGGGATGGCCACTTTACTTTATGTTAGTATGAAAATACTGATGGAGGGTTGCATTTTAATTTATAACTCAGTATCCCATGGCGTTCCATGTTGAAACTTGCAATAATTACAGATATTAAAAGTAAGAATAACATATAATTATAAATAAATAAATAAATGCGTGCTTTATGAGATATTGAAGGTCAAAGGTCAAAATGTTTGACCTTAAAATGAAATTTTTTAAATATATATACATGTGGTATACCATTTAAAAGCCTGTATTATAAGCTTTCTAATGATACTAATCTTATATCTCTACGTTAATTAGGGATCAAAATATGGATAAAATTTACGTTATGTTAGTGTGAAAATACTGATGGAGGATTGCATTTTAGTTTATAACTCAGCATCCCATGGCTCTTCCACGTTGAAATTTACAATAATTATAGATAATGAATGTAAAAATAACATATAATTTTTAAAAGAAAATTAAATATGTACTTTTTGCGATATTGAAGATCAGAGGTCAAAATGTTTTATCTTAAAAGGAAAAAATTTTTTTAAATATACACATGCGATTATCATTTGAAAGCCTGTATTATAAGCTTTCTAATGATACAATTCTTATATCTCTAAGTTAATTAGAAAACAAAATATGGGTACATTTGTAATACAATAATTTTGAAAATTTGCATTCTTTACCCTTTTGCAGCCTTGTATATAAAAAACTAGAAGAGGTAGGGACTTATTAATTGGTATGCATTCATTTCTCGATAGAACAAATAAATGAGCCAAATTTCATAAAAATCCGAGGGTGTCTTTTGTGAATAAACTTTTGCATTTTTCTCTCGATTTTGAGGGAAATATATTAACAATTAGCACATTTCACTTTAATGTAAGTAATAGTATACCAAAGTCAATAATACTCCGAACTATGATAGATTTAAAAATTTAATAGGCGGACTTTTATGCAAATCCTTTTTTAATTTCTCTGCAAAACGTTAATTGTTACCCATCTGAAATACAAATTGAAATTATGACCTACAGCACTATACTACACTGAAAAACAAATATAAGGAACTTATTTCGGTTGCAAGTATTCCAAATTATATTGAATTTTGAAAATTTGTATCATCATGCAATTTTCCAACAATATAGGATTTGGCTGTCAGGTATTGTTCTAGGTAGGTTTGGATCAACATACGTTTGTGACCAAATGCATTCTATTATGGAAATAATAAAATGCAAATACCGTTCAAAATTAACTGGTATGCTCCTAAAACACCCCATTTTGTTAGCACCTTCAAGAATTAATTCTAATATAGATGATTCGGTAAAAAGACTATAAATTCAAAAGCCACGTTAATTAAATAGTGATAGTTTAATAATTATTGAGAATTAAATGCTTCAAATTATTCATTTTTATTTTATACATAACCTAACGGAAAAAACTTTCAACATTGTTTATTAATAATAAAACCTAAGTTTATACGTTTGTATTATTTATTACATTATCTTATAAATCTTTATTATACTCAGAACTTACATGAAAAGTATGTGCTATTTACGTAAATATTTCCATAATCAACCTACAAAAAACATTCTTTCACCTTTTAATATTTTTTAATATGCTGGAAAAGTTGGAAGTGGCATGCATATATATTTTTCAGATAGTGGTACTCTTCCCGAAAAGATTGGCCACTCCTGAGATAGAGAGATACTGCAAAAAGAGTTGAAAATTGGGGACATACGACAGAAATTTGGTCCCCAATCGCTTTTTTTTTTTTTTTTTTCGAAACAAATGGTCAAAATTGGGGACTGTCTCCGGAAAATGGAGACGATTGATCACCGTTACTGGAAACATCTATTCTATACGAATGATATGAGGCATCTTCTGAATTTTGATTTTCTACTACACCACTATATCTTTTTTCTTACTGAAATTAAACTATCTTGGTTTAAAGCGCATATGGTTAAGTTGACAATATTTTCTTACATCATTTAAATTTCTTAAACACTGATATTTTATTCTTTTCTCTGTATTTGTAGTAATATGTGTAAACTCGGCTCCCATCTAAAGAAGCCTTATGATGCTATTACAAACTGAAATGTTTCGCGCAACTTTTATTTGAGCAAATTTTCCGCCAATTTCTGGAAGCTGAAATACGAAAGAGGTTTGCAAGCGTTGAATCAAAGATCGCTCGAAAAACTAGTTTTTATGGTGTTTAGTACATGTCAAGTTGAACGTGTTTGTCGTTCTTTTCTTGGCGCATATAAGGAGCTTTCTATTAATTGATGAATCGCAGACGAAATTGCGTGTAGGAACAACTTTTTCATGACTAGCTAGAAAAAGTTGTTCCAACGCTCCCAAATCCTACTATATGTGGTATTTAGGTTCGTTAGTTTTATTGCAGAATGTAATCATGAATGTGGTAAAATTGGTTTGTGACAGAAAATCACAAAACAACTCTAATACATTACGGACTTACAGAGTTGGTTGGGTTTAACGTTGCACTAGTACTTTGCAGTAGATAATTGGCGACGGTCTGTGACTCACCCTTATGGATAGTCCGGAGACATGTCATCGCAATTTTGATCGTCCACCGGACCAAAATTGTCATAATTGGGAAAAAAGAGAGGTACAGAAAGACCCCGCTTAACGCTGTTTCATTTAGCGCTGTTTCGGTTTAGCGGTCTCTTATTTCAACCCGGGGATTCCCCGAAATTGCTCGCAGCAGTACGGGGATTCCCCGAAATTGTGCGCGTGCAGCGCTAGGTTTCCAAATAACATATCCGAAACAGTGTAGTTGTGTTTCTTGTTTAGTGCGGTGCTGTACGGACGCATTTTTATAAATTTATATAATACTATAACGATTAATACAGTGACAAATATTATGATCTTTAGTTTTTATCATGGGTGATAATAAAAAAAAAAGAAAAGAAAGCAACCAGAAAAAGCATTTCACTGGAAACTAAAATGCAAGTGATTAGAAGATTAGATTCTGGTGAACGTCAATCTCAAATTAGTGCTGCATTGAATTTGGCAACTTCAACAATAAGGACAATTCTTAAGAATAAAGAAAAAATACTGTCATCGGCAACTGCAACTACGTCAAGCTCTGCAACTAGAATTACCTGTTCTAGAAATAACATTATAGAGGAAATGGAAAAACGACTGTCTATATGGATTGACGACGAAATTGAACGCAATATGCCATTAAGCCAATCTATTATAATGGAAAAAGCTAGAAGAATTTTTAATTACATTCAGGCTGAGGCAAGTGACACAAGTGAAACTCGTTGCTAGTCGAGGATGGTTTAATAGATTTAAACATCGAAATACTCTTCACAACATAAAGATTACAGGAGAAGCAGCAAGTGGTGATACGAAAGCGGTGGCTGAATTCCCAGCGACATTAAAAACAATAATTGAACAAGGAAACTATCCTCCAGAATTGGTTTTTAATGTTGATGAAACAGGCCTATTTTCGAAAAGAATGCCAAAACGAACATTTCTATCCCGTGAAGAGAAACGAGCATCAGGATTTAAAGCTGCAAAAGATCGCTTAACACTTCTACTGGGTGGTAACGCAAGCGGAGATTTCAAATTAAAACCACTACTAGTTTACCACTCCCCGAAAACCCAAGAGCGATGAAAGGCATATCTAAATCAACTTTACCTGTAATTTGGGAGTCTAATAAAAAATCATGGATAACTATGAAAATTTTCCAGGATTGGTTCACTGAACATTTCTGGCCGTCTGTCAAACGTTATTGCGAAATTAAAAAACTTGAACAAAGAGCACTACTATTAACTGATAATGCTCCAAGCCACCCAACAAATTTATCAGACTTACCAACATGCATTCCAGTCGAAGTGGTTTTCTTGCCGCCTAACACAACTGCCTTAATCCAACCAATGGACCAAGGCGTTATATCCAATTTTAAGGCTTATTACTTGCGGCGAACATTTAAGCAGATGTTTGAAAAAACAGACGGAGAAGAGAAGCAATCAATAAGAGAATTTTGGAAAAACTACAATATCATGAATGCTGTAGAAAACATAAACCTTTCTTGGAATGAGATAACAGAAAGCTCTTTGAAAGGAGTATGGAAGAAGATTTGGCCAGATTTAAGTAAGAGCGAAGACATTGGACACTCTGTCGATATGGATGAAATAGTGGAAGAAATAGTGGAATTAGCGAAACAAACCGGTTTAGATGAGGTAAATGTGGAAGACGTCGAAGAAATAGTTCAAGAAACAGCAGCTAGTCTTTCTAATGATGAGCTCAAGGAATTAACTGAGCAAGAAGAAAACAAAAATATTGATAGTAGTAGTAGTGATTTCGAAGAAGAGCAAAAAGAACTTTCGATGGCGTTTGTAAAAAGGAGTTTGACCACTATAACTGAAATTATGGACCAATTTGTTGAAAATGATCCAAATTTTGACAGGAGTTCAAAAACAAGACGGGGTGTTATAGATGCTTTATCCACTTATCAACAACTTCTAACAGAATGCAAAAGGAAAAAGCAAACTACATTAGATGCCTTCTTGACAAAAAGGCAGAAAATTGGAAACACAGAATAGACTGAATGATCTGACTGACTTAGAATTTTATTTGTTTTTATAAGTACGTATATTCGTTTATATTATTTTTATTTTTGTAAGAAATAAATGTTTGGTTTTATTTTTATTAAAAAATACATTATTAAATTTAATACCTAACCAATTTTCTATCCATCTTCCCCTAACCCCATTATTTACATGTTAAGATAGCCTCGTTTAGCGCTGTTTCGCATTACGCTCTACTTTGATGGAACGCATCCCCAGCGTTAAGCGGGGTCTTACTGTATTTCTTTTAAGCATAATTCTACTACAAGTTTATACGCACTAAACATTATGAAAATAAGATATGTATATTAAAAAAAATGCAATTAAAAAGAACTTTAATAGTGGTATGATAAATATTAATAGTTCGCCTCATCTTCGTTCGTTACACGTTTCTTGCTTCTACATTGTCGTTTGGCTTTTCTAAACCTTTAAGTCTTTGGGAAAAAAAGTTGAAAAATCTTTTGAAAGTTTTTCCTCCCCCCCCCCCTTTTTTTAAGCCTATTTTTTTTTGTTCTTTATTTTACTTTATTTTATTCATTTATTTATTTATTTGTTGTGTGGCTTTGTAAACGAACTATTTTTACAGAGCCACACAAAAATATATTTGGATAATATTATTTTACGCATTGTAAACATTTTTGTGTTATCATGCATACTGTCTAAAAATAGAATATGTCCATGTAGTGCACAAAATTTATAATATAGCAATAATAATGATAAATATAACACAGCTGAAAATTCTCTCCATTTATATCTCTTAAATTATCTGAATATCTTGTGTGGACCTGTAAAACAATCAGTAATGGTAACAACTATCTGTTCCACAGCATATATTTTTATCTAGATTCTAGATAATTATGTTAATTTTATTATGTTTCGTGCAATAAAAAGATATTAAAACAGATTACAAAAAAGAAAAAAAAATGCTAATATTATATATTCCATATATTAGAACTCTTTTGTGAGTTCGTAAACCAGTAGTGCAATTAGTATATCTTTTTCAACACGAACGTGTTTCAATAAACTGAATAGCATGTATCAATTTCAAAACACGATAGAATTGTTTATGGAAAATAGAATGCGTAAAAGTAAATGGATACACGAACTGAAGCCACAAACACTTACAACCTTGTTGAAAATTGTTAAAACTGCATCTGGTATTTTTTATATTAGATATTAAAAAACTCACCCTCTTTCATCGGTTCTTCTTCGGTAGTGGTAAGACTACTATATAGCAGGCTGAATCATTCGCTGCCATTTGTCCGTCAAGTCCGTCCATTGCTAAACCTAAGACTAATACAAGACTGTTATACGAGACTATATAAGACTATTATATAGTAGTCTTAGGTTTAGGAATGATGGACTACTATATTATATAGTAGTCTTAGGTTTAGCAATGACGACTTGATGGACAAATGGCGGCGAATGATTCAGCCTGTTATATAAGAGTCTTAGGTAGTGAAATAGTTTACTAGACTTCAGTTCACAGAAGCCGGTTTCGAATGCCGGTCACACATAGAGGTTAATAGTGATTTGGAATCTACTTTAAACCGTATGTCTCTGTCTCACAAGGGAGGTATGAATCAATAAAATTACTATTGAAACCAAACCAAGCTTAAATTAAACAGCATGGTCGAAAACATAGGGTAGAGTACAAATTTGCTGCAACAACCACCATGGGGACGAGGTATGACCCCTCTAATAATTTTAGTTATTTCTATAAAAACCAACAAAACACGCATTGTAGTATAGCGCGCTTGGCTTCTGATATGGAGGTCCTGAGATCAAGGGCGTTTTGTATTTTAATTTTTTATTTCAACTGAAATATTTATTTTTTTACATTTTTAAATAAATTATTATTTTAAGAGAAATTTTTAATTGTATATATATGTTCAACACGGACAAGTTAATATATTTTTTTAATTTTTAACCAATTAATTCATTAATTTGTTTATTAAATTAAAAGAAATTAATAATTTAATGGGAAATACTTATTTATTACATTTAGATAAAATTTTGTTAATGATTTGTGCTAGTGTTTTATATATATTTTTAATTACTATATTTTATCGACGCCATTAATAGTAAGAGTTAATCGTCTGCTCTCAATTATATTATTATTCATGCAATTTTTTGCATGAAAAATCCTGAATGAACAGCAGCTGTTGCTTAATTGACATCGCATTTAACTTTTATTTCAAATATTTCATTGAACAACTGTCAAATTTGGTGGTGTCGAAAGAACTGACAATAAAATTGAACACAATGACAAAATTTCTCAAAATGATTTCACTAATTTGTAATTAATTTGCATCTCAAAAAATTCAAACTCTGGGTAAATATGAATTTTACAAATCTAGTAATCTCGACGAAAAGCCAAATATTTAACAAAATGTTCGTGATGAACAATAATTGACGGTGAACAAAATAGTAATTCAAATAATTGTGATCAATATTCTTATATTTCTTGTTTTCACTAAGAAAAATACTTATGGTTTCATGCTTTTTCTACTTTTAATCATAACTGTTATAAATTATAAATTAGAAACAACATTCTGTTTTATAAATAAATAAATAAAACTATATATTTCTTAAATTCATGGTCAATAATTTATTATTTGGAATACTCAAAAAAAAAAAAAAAAAAAAAAGGTCTTCATAATATAATAAATTCTTTCTCTTAAATTAATAATTTAATTTAATTAAAAACGTGAAAAAAAAAGAATTAATTGAAAAAAAAAAAAAAAAAAAAAAAATACAAAACGCCCTGACGGGGACTAGATCTCAGGACCTCCATATCACAAATCAAGCCCGCTACCACTACATCCCTCGTTCTTACGAGGACGCGTGTTTTGTTGATTTTTATAGAAATAACCAAAACTATTAGGGGGTCATATTTTGCCCCCATGTTGTAACGTTGCACTCTACCTTATGTTTTCGACCATGCTCTTTAATTGAAGCTTGGCTTGGTTTCAATAGCAATTTTATTGATTCATACTTCCCTTGTCAGTTTTACGAGCCCTAATGGAAAAAAAAAAAAAAAAAAAAGACCATAGAATGATACCATAAACAAGTTGAAAAGTGTTAATGACTTCGGTTTGTCTGTCTGTCTGTCCGCGCTTTAACTCCCGTAAATATTTATGGAATTTCTTGAAACTGATATATGTTATTCAAGTTCACTATCGGATGTCCCCTATAGAAAATGGAGTTTATACCTCTACTGGTTTGTTTACAGGGACCCCGAAAATATTTCAAGGCATTGTGTTCTATGAGAGACATTTCTATAAACCATATTTTCATACCCTTACTGTACAAAAATTTTAATGAAATTGAAATATGTTATACGAGTTCACTATCGGATGTTCCCTGTTGAAAATGGAGTTTATACCTCTACTGGTTTGTGTACAGGGACCCCCGAAAATATTTCAAAGCATTGTGTTCTATGAGAGGCATTTCTATAAACCATATTTTCATACCCTTACTGTACACAAATCTTTATGAAATTGAAATGTTATTCAAGTTCACTATCAAATGTTTCCTGTTGAAAATGGAGTAAATACCACCGCTGATTTGTGTACAGGGACACACAAAAGTATTTCAAAGTACTGTGTTCTATGAGAGGCATTTCTATAAACCATATATTCATACCCTTACTATACAAAAATCTTAATGAAATTGAAATATGTTATTAAAGTTCACTATCGGATGTTTCCTGTATAAAATTGAGTAAATAACACCACTGATATGTGTACAGAGACACACAAAAGTATTCCAAAGCATTGCGTTTTATGAGAGATATTTCTATAAACTAAATTTTAATAACTTTATTTTGCAGGAAGATTTATGAAATTGAAATATGTTATTTATGAGCACAAAAGAAAATGCTTTGCATAGAATATAGCATGATTAGCATTAGATTTACAGGGTGACACAAAAATATTCAGTTATATAAAGAGCTATTAATAAAGATTTGAGTAGAAATAATCAATAATAGCTACAAGCATTATAATAAAACTATAATGCTGTGATAATTTACGTATGCTGTCATAAAACTGCTATAATTAACATTTCTGATCTTTTGATACGTGCACATAAACATCATTGCATCATCTTAATATGATGAACACTCCCCCCCCCCCCCCCCCCACACACACAGTAAGACAAGTCTGGTACACCTAAGATAGGGAAATTATTACTTATGGCATGAAATTGTTCTAATTTCAGTCATTTTAAGCAATTACCAAGTGTAACGAATTTGATAGTCATTATGAGTAAATCTCTAATTTCCACATGGGGAATAATTAGTTCAATAAAATTCTGTTATTCACAATTTCTGCCTTTAATCTTTTCCTGTCTTAAACATTTTCTGCCTTTTAAACGCTGAAAAAAAAAAAAAAAAAAAAAAAAAAAAAAAAGCATAATCTTATGCATACACGTATATTGAATGACACTCCAGATTTAAGGGAAATATTTTGCCGCAATTAGGCCTATGAAGAAAATGAATTCTTAAATGCGATAAATAGTTTTATATACCTGTAATTCAAAATGTGCCGTCTTTTCGAACTTCCGACAGATATAAAAGGTATTTAAGACCAAGACGTAAAAGTGGTTACTTGGCCTTAAAACGTAAAAGAACAAATTTATAATCACTATTTCAGGATTTTTTGTTGCATTTAAGCAGAACTGATAGATATTGAACGATGTGTTTAGAAATAGAAAATTCTCCTAGAGAAAACTTTTAAAATGCGGTAAAAAGTTTCGCTTATTATCCTCAAGATTTAAAAGTTTCATTATGTTGCATTTGAATATGATTCCTACTTTAAGATAATCAGTAAGAGAACTTTGTCGCATTTATGAATTATTGCATTTAGGCAGGTTGATCTTAAATTTTAAGATGAAAAAAGTCTTCATAATCAATAGAAAATGTTGTCGCCAAGACTGACCTTACTGACACTGACATGGACATCGTTCAGTTTCTTAATTATGATGGATCGGCCCTCTCAGTTTTGTTGCAGAAACATTGACCTCTTCGGCGCTTTGGGTTGTAAAGCCATACACAGTCACCTTTTCCTTTAGATGATCTTCAGTTGCCTTTGAGTCGTAGCGTGTCTTCATTCAATCGCTGACCAGGTTAATCCTTTATCGAGCGAACTCAAGTATGCTTTTCATACGTGTCTCTAAAACTCGTAGGTTGTCGTTAGGCGATTATCACATGGTCGCCTGAACAGGATATTACAAGGTAAGCGAAGTGTTCTTCCAAACCGCATTTCAGATGGACCCATCCCATGGTTTCATGCAGAGCACTTCTATAGACAGACAAAAAGAAACATCGGAAGGTGTAAGTCCTAGTCAGGTTAATTCTTCGAAATAAACATAAATAAACAGAGACAGATGTTATAGAAGAGTTCGATTAAATCTCTCAACCATGCCGTCGGATTCAGGATACAAATATGTTGTCCGAGACATCTGTATTCCAAGATATCAGCAAAGTTCAATAAAAAGCACCCAGCTGAAATTAGTACCTTGATCTGAATGAAAAATCATAGGGACTCCGTAGCGTGATATCCAATCTTGTGCAAGGCTAATCGCAATAATAGACGTTTCTTGATCTGGTATTAGTATAGCCTTAGGTAATTTTGCGAAATAGTCCATTATCACAAGAATATATCGGTCATGTTTAGAGGGTCTGAAGCGATGGTCTTAATAGGTTTAAAGCAATTCTCTCATAAGGCGTGCCAACATTACAGCTCTGCAAATGTCCTTTGGTTCGAGATTTTGGTCCTTTTCTTGCACCACATGCATGGCATTCCCTACACCATTTTTCTACATCAATCTGAAGTTGACCCCAGAACAAATGTTCTTTATTTTTACTCGATAACAGTAATATTGGACTGTTTCGAGAATATTCGTTGTAATCACAGTTTTGTTATACTGATTCGAAAAATTACGTTGAATACAGAGAATTCATCGACTGGAACCTGTTCTATGAACTATTTTCTCACACAAGAAAATCGATAAGTTTTTCACAACATTTGGCGCCGGCACCAAACATCTAAAGGCATATGGGACACCCAGTGTATTAACGCCTTAGCCCCTTATCCTTCAATTTGAAATTTTGTGTCATTTTCAATTTAATGAACACATTTTTTCGTTCATTTTTTTCCCTTTAGCATCAATTTTTAATATTTATTTTAGGATGAGGGGATCATTGAATTAGTGAAAATTATGTTATTTAGATATAATAATAGAGAATATAAAAAAAAAAAAAAAAAAAAAAAAAAAAAACTGATTGTATTGAATCGTTTTTCAAAATTTGATGAATATATATACATTTTTTTCTTTTTAATATTTGAGTACGAATTGATTTACGCTTAAAATTTGAAAATTATATCATCTTCATGGATAAAATTTGACCGCACTTTTGTCCAAGAGGATCTGCTACCTAAACTTGTGGAGAGGATGTGTTACATTTCGAATATAGATCACGTTTTTCGCTATACCTGTTCGTTATTTTCGATGATTTTCTCTGAAATCGTGTGAATATAAAATAGGACCCCTTAGATAGACAAGCCCCCCTCACGGAGGGATTTCATGAACCTAGCGTCTACTACCTAACCAACCCATGTCTTTAGCGCAGAAAATTAGCTTTAATCCATGCATCAACACTATGGGGAAACTTATCAATTTTATTAATTATTAAATTATTAAATTAATTTACTTTCAATATAACATTTTTATTACCTTTTTTCATATATCACCTAATATTTAAGATAACCCTTAATAACAGTGGAAGTCAATTTGTAATAAAAGCGTTGTTACCATGTTGCAGACCATCAAGAAAATGAAAAAAAAAAAAAAAAAAAAAAACTGGAGTGATTCCACACGACTTTCCGAACATTGAGTAATTAACGGTTTTGTAGATAAAGTAAGGTAAGAGGAGTTGTTAAATAAACAAAAGAAAGAAAATTATAATAAGATGTTTGAGTATTTTTCTCCATGTAGTACATGATGTTTAATTTAACGCTACTGCACTTTGAGCCCATAGACCATTATGATAAAGGATTTTTCGTTGTGTCCCTCTAAATCACCAAAATGCTTATAGTTAGTGCAACAGTGACTTATAGTTATAATATTTATATAAATTTTCAGCTCCATCGGATAAGTCATTTAGACGCTATCGCACTTTAAAGTTTGAACCCATATGCCCCAATGATAAAGAAATTTGCATTTTGTCCCTGAAAAAAGAATCATTAAATGCTAGATTCTCTAAAGTTCACAATGTTCGTGTAACGGTGACTTATAACGTGTATATAAATTTTCAGTTCACGTGAATAAGGCGTTTAGTCGCTGTCGCACTTTAAATAATTTGAGCCTATATACCATAATGATAAAAAATTTTTATTTGTGTCCCTGTAAAACTCTGTAAATGCTACAGTCACCAAAATCTATACAGTTTGCATGATACTGACCTAAAACATGTATATAAATTTTCAACGCAAACGGGTGAGGCATTTAGATGCTATCGCGCTTTAAATATTTTCACCCCATAGGCCATAATGATACAGAATTATTTGTTGTGTCCCTGTAAAATAAACTGTAAGTTCTAGATTCACCAAAACCTATACAGATCGAGAACCTGTGACTTATAATATGTGTATAACTTTTTTGTTCAATTGAATAAGAAGTTTTAGATGCTATCGCACTTTTTTAAATTTGGTCCCATAGGCCATAATGATAAAAAAAAATTTCTATGTGTCTCTGTAAAAAAACTATAAGTGCTAGATTCACCAAAATGTTCACCAAAATGTATACAGTTTGTGATACTGTGACTTATAACATGCGTATATTTTTTTTTCTCAATTTAATAAGGCGTTTAGATGCTACCGCACTTTTATGATTTTGATCCCATACAAAGGCCATAATGATAAAGAATTTTTCTTGGTGTTCCTGTAAAAAAACTATAAGTGCTAGATTCACCAAAATCAGTAGGGTTCGTGCTACGGTGACTTACAACATACGTACGAACTTTCAGCTCATTCGAGCGAAGCGTTCAGACGCTATCGTGTTCACTCACACACATACATACACACATACATACACACATATATACACACACACACATGCATACATCATCGTAAAAATTGTGATAACGGACTCAGGGGACCTCAAAACGTATAGAAACAGCAAAATCTGAAATTCGGATTTTTGACATGATTGCAGTACTTTCCTTACATATGTATGTTCGGAAAGTAAAAAATGTGCTAAATAAACCACTTTGAAGGCCATTTCGATTAAAATCAGAGATGAGGGGGTTTTGTGCAAAGGTATTGATCTGACAGGTACAGATTGTTATCTCCGGGAAAATTCATTTCATAGTAATAACCCACTCTTCTCTGGGAAAGCAGGCTTTACAAAATGCAAATTGCATTGGCCATTCTCTTAAGAAATTCTCGAAAAGTCTTCTTCCAAGAATTGACAAAAGTGATAATTGTACTATGAAGCTTTTGACACTAAATATTATAATTTGCCACAGATTTTTTTTTACTTTTTTACGCTTTATTAATCAAGTTAACACAATAGAATAAGGAATTTACTTTATTTATTTATTTATTTTTCTATTTGAAATGTCTGAGTAATGTAAACTTAATTTTTTTTTTTTTTTTTTTTCAAATAGATTGATTTTGACAGAGGAAAGACAGAAGAAGCTAGATTTTACATTTTCTTTCTTTCTTTCTTTTTTTTTTTTCATTTACCGAAGAAGAAAAAATGATTTAAAAGAAAAACATTTAAAAGGCAAAAGCTTCTTCTCATCTATTTTTTGTTGTTTGAAAAAGAAATTTTCTTCTTGAGGAACAAGCATGTTATCGACCTGATCTAATCAGCTTTGCTTGGCAGTTTCAAGGGGAAAAAAAATCGAATGAAAGAAATGTTTTATTGTTAGACTTTTGAAGCAATGTATGAAAAACTTCTTTTTTTTTTTTTAATGCTGTTATCCAGTCGCTCTGTTCCGTATTTCTCTATAGACAAAATTCAGTTTATCATTTGATAAATGAAATATACGAGTGTGCATATATATAACACTGGCGGTGATAAAGGGCGCGCAAAACAAGAAAATTAAAAAAAGAAAAAAAAAAAATCTGAAACTAGGTTTTCAAGAGAAAATCAGCGAAAAAAATTTAACTTCAATTACGCAATGCTACATATACGTATGATTTGTGCATATTTATTCAATTACTTTCAGATACTAAGCTAAACAATTGTCTGCACTTGCCTTTTTAGAATTTTCTCACCCAGTCGAATCTATTTGACACGAAATAATAAATAATATTTAAAACATTGTAAGTAGAACACATCTCTCTCTCTCTTTTTTAATACTAGTGGATCTACAGATCAAAGGCCTCAATGTCCTATTTGTATCATTCCTTACTCAGCAAATCACTTATATTTATTATATAGTATTTAAAATAATTATACATATGATTAACTCACTACATAAATACATAGATATGATTATGAGAGGTGCCCCGTTGTATCTATCTGTTTATATCTGTCTGTATGTATATATATTTCCATGTAATTCATAGTCCTGTGTTAATCCCTTTTAACTCATAAACACTTGTACCGAATTTCAAACAAAATGATTGCTTAAATTATCGGAATTATTTTTGTGTAGCTCTATAAACTAATTACCTAATCTATGCCGACCATTTTTCAAAGATACCTTGCTTTTTAACATTCTACTAATGCTTGTTTTATTTAATTAAGTTTAATGGAGTGTAATCATGTTAAAATGCACTTATAAGAAATATCGTGTATAGGGACATAATGGTAGACAATTCTTTTGAGTGCCCCTGTACACGAGCCACACTAGTTATACACAGTAATAAAAGTATAAACTAATTCACTGAAACTCATTAATATTAAACCAAAGTTGACATCGCTGGATGATTACAAAATGTCATCGGGATTCTTTTGTGTGGTCCTCTAAATAAATTATTTAGAATATACATACCTTCAAATTCTGCCCATAGGCCGTAATGGTAAGAAAAACTTTGGTGTGTCCCTGTACACGAACTACGAACAGATTACACACCCAAAACTATACAGCTATTTCTGTGTGGTTAAACAACATGTGTACCAATTTGTGAGTCAATATAGTGATTTTTGCGGCCGCTATCGCGAGACATATAGACAAACTGACTGACAGACAGAACCCAAAAACTTTTTGAGTCTCCACATTAATGCCTCCACTGACAATTCGACAATAATCATTACACATTTTAAAAAATAACTATAATTATAACAAGTATTTTCTGAACATTCTATTAAAGTGAAAAAAAAAAAAAAAAAATGCTTTTTATCAGTTTTATGAATGTTGAATGCGAACATCATAGAAGCAGTATTTTAAATTTAAACAAGAAAAACTGGAATACTTTATGATAAATTGCCGAATATATGGAATAAAACAAAATTTTTAATAATGATGGGTAAGTAATAATAAGTTTTTTTTTTTTCTGTTTAACTGTCATTGTTTATTAATGGTGAAATTTAGATATTAACGGTTATTATTTTTGGTCTTGAACTCTTTTTTTCGTTTGTTCAGCTTTCCCAACAATACATTTCAAAATTAATTCCTATTTCAGTGGTCAAGACTTTTCTGGTTTAATATAAATTTAGTTTTAAATATTATACTCGTGTTTGTCGATACAAGATAATTTCAACGGATTTCTGTTCATAAAATATTAAGTTCAGGACGATATTACAGGGAAATTATGTCATTCACTTAATTCATGGAAATTCAGATATGTTTTACAATACTAGATTTTTTTTTTTTTTTTTTTTTTTTTAAGTGTGTGTGATATTATGCCTATAATTCTTAGATAATAAAAACATTATACACACTCGCATTCCATTGGCAGCTATTGCATCTCTTCCTTCAAGGAAAACGTTTATTATGCTATTTGGAGTGGTACGTAGTAATATCTATAATTAAAATGCAAGGCTGTTTCAAAATGTTCAAAACATTATCTTATGACTCGGTTGCTTTAAGGGCGTTTCAATATTATACGATTTCAGGCTAAATATAATTTATAGCTAAATATAACTTAAAAAGATAATTATATGGATTATCTGTTTATTTGTTCGCCAACTAACTTTTTAAAAAATCTTGACTGACTCCACTCGACTTTCCGAAAATTAAATAATTAACGGTTGTATATGAAAATTAAAATATGAAAAGTCGCTAAATAAACAAAAGAGAAAATATAATAGGGTGTTTGAGTATTTTTCTCCATATAGAATGTTGTTTAATTTAATGTTATTGCCCTTCAAATAATTCAAGCTCATAGATCATAATGATGAAGAATTTTTTGTTTTGTCCCAGAAAAAGTCTATAAATGCCATATTTATCAAAATCTGTACAGCTCATGTGATGGTGACTTATAACATACGTACTAACTTTCAGTTCATTCGAACAAAACGTTTAGACACTATCGTGTTCACTCTCACACACGCACGCACACGCATATATATATATATATGGGTGTATGTATATACAAATCACTATAAAAAGGAAATCAAGAGACCTCAAAACGTATAAATACACTAAAATCTCAAAGTCCAAATTTTTCATGATTACAATACTTTCCTTACATATTGTATGTTCGGAAAGTAAAAAAGGTGGAATCGTTATTAGATATAAACATGTTTTAACTATACTGAATCACGTGTTTTATTAAAAACTGGATAGGTAGATTTTTTTTCTTTTAAAGGACACCATAGATCAATTAAGATTCATAAATAATTTATGGAACAATGATTCCCCGATATTGAAAAAGATCTTTCCATTTAGACGTAATAAAATCTCTTTACCTTGATTTAAACTTAAAATACAAAATTAAATCAGGACTGAATAATTGGTTAAATAATAAATTATGAAATTTTAGTTACATAATAGATTAGAAAACAGAGCAAAACTCAAAAAGTGTCAATCATCTATATATATAAAAATGAATGTTTGTCTGTATGTTATTTATAAGATCGTAAGCAGCTTGACCGATTTCGATCATTCTTTTTTTGTTTTTTTCCTTAAAGGTCAGGGATGGTTTAGGAAAAAAAAAAAATTGAAAAAATCTTTAAAATTAATTAAAATATGAAAATAATAAACTTATTGACTTATATTGACTTAATATAAGCCATTTAAATTTTTAATTGTTGCCAAAAAAAGTTTACGAGATGTATTTATTTATTGTTTTCAGCATAAAATGAAATATGCTTTCACGCGAAAAATAAGAAATTACTAAATGTTAAATTGGTCGATGAGAAAATGACACTTTATAATTTTAAAATAAAATAGTAATATTACAAATCTAACATATTTCTTCTGAATTTTATTTCACAGCATTTTTTTATATACCTCAACTTCAATTTTTTTTTTTTTTTTTTTTGTACGGCGGATGAAACACGCTTGGCATAAACGCTAATTCAGCAATATATTAAAGGTATTTTCTTATTGATAATTCTTGACAATTTTTTTATAATTTTGATGCTGAAGTAGACCGGACATTTTTCGCCAAGGAAAAGATAGAAAGAAATACGCAAGCGGAGTGATGACGTCACTGGCCGTTCGTGGATGCAAGAAAAATATTTCCTATGGATTTGGACGCCCATTGGATTAATTTGTAAAAAAATTATTAAAAATCGAGGAAAAATATTTCCCGATTTTAATCCCCGTATTTAGGTATAGATATGTATTAGTTATCATGTCCATGCACTAGATTAAGTTATTTTTGTTGTAAAATTGACAAAATTTGAATTTTTAATTTCAAAACTCTAGATAAAAAAATGCCAAACTTCCATATTCGATTGAAAACACAAACATTTCATTTCAAAGGATGATATTTACACAATATCCAACTAATATACTGATTAAAAGGGAAATGATAAATATTCTATCATAATTTGAAGTCAAATTTGTTTTCAAATGTCTAAATAAAGTATCTAATATAAGATACTAATATGTTGTAGTGGAATAGATTTGATATCGGTCATCCTTGGTAGAAAAATAAAAAATCGCCAAATTATTTGGCAAACATAATTTAATTCCTTTCAAAAATCATGGTTATTTTAACAACTTATTTTAAGACAGTAATGAATAATATGAAACAATATTTCGTACAATGCATATTACGAAAATATACATCTGGCATGTATATTTTCGTATTACGTTTTTGATCACCAAATACAATAAGCGCCAAGAACGACAGAGTTTTGAAATTTAAAATTAAAATTTTGTCAATTTGACAGCAAAATAACTCAATCTAACACATGCACATGATAACTAATACATATATGTACCCAAATATGGAGATTAAAATCGGGAAATAATTTTCTTCGATTTTTAATAATTTTTTACAAAAAATCCAATGGGCGATTAACATAGGAAATCATTTTCTTGCATCCACGGACGGTCAGTGACGTCACACTTCGCTTGCGTATAGGAACAATAATCGCATAAATTATATTTTGGTCCAAAAAGGCAACAAAAATTTAAAAGTCGCCAAGGGCATTAAGGCTGTACCATGATCAAGTTTACATATTAATTAATTTATTTTTCTATATACCAACTACTATTAACTAAGCATGAAGTATATATAACCACAAAATAATAATAATTGTCTCATGCGATAGAAGTAGCCGATCATAGCATATTGTAATACTATATTTGGCTTGAAATTGCTGTCATTCTATGGTTGATCGATTAAATTAAATAAATATAGAGAATAACTTGAAAGCAAATATTATGTACATCACGTATAATGTTGCTCATATATAACTAGGATTCAAATATAAAGGGCTACTTCAAAATTTTCGATACTGTCCGTATCGAAATTGTCATATATGATAAGCACCTAAATGGAAGCCCACGGGTAAGTCATTGTCGCAGGCAATAGGGACAGATATCGCAGAATGCGAGGACGAACAAGGCGCTGCCGAAGGTAGCGGGAACCCAAAGCAAACTTTTGAGCGATTTCAGTATTATTATTTTCTCTTTTTTTCATAAAACTATATAGAAAAGAGTTTCCTTTAAATATAGTGACCAGCGAAGCGGGCAAAGCCTGCTAGTTTGTTTATAAAAAAAAAAAAAAAAATCACATAATGTAGTACAGTTTCAATAAATTTAAAACCCAAGAAAAAAATCCGATTTGATATTAGTTTATTTTTGTATTACATTGATTGACTTTTAGTTCCGATTAAAAAATGACTAATGTAAATAAACATGTAATTTATTACGAAAGTTTTAATTGTTTTCCTTAAATAAAGTTCTGCTTAAACTAATTTGCAAAGTAAGATAACCAGAGGTCTTCATTTTCTAGGAACAAGACATTCTTTCTAAATTTTCAAAAGTTGTAGCAGAGAAATTATCTAACTAAATAAAGAGAGGTGTATTTCTGTGTGCATGCGCATCTAGAGCTCAGGCTACTAATCACATAGTTACAAAACGTAACACAGGGATAACTTGGACTATGCAAGGATGCATTTTGATGAGAGTTTTTTCGATTTTAGAACTTTTTAAATTGATTTTTTTTTTTCCATTTTGCGTCCCTTAGCAACGCTTGCTATACTATTTATTTTTTATTCTTATAGTAACCCTAGTAACCCTAGTAGCACATAACGTTATTACAACGATGTTATAACTAATTTTTCACTGTTCAGACTTATTTTCAACGTTATAACAACGGTATGTGCTACTTGGGAGTCATGCGAATAAATATAGTTTACATATAATCACAACGTTAATATAATAATAATAATAATACTTCGATTTTTTTTTTTTAATCGGTACAGTTCGATTGAGAAAATTTTTCTCAGTCTGGTGATATCTTTTCCTAAGAGAAGTGATCGTTAGACTTTTTAAAATTAAATAAAATGTGATATTTCGTTTAAATCGTTGCCGTTTCAAAACAATTGTTTATATGGAGAGAGAAAATATTTCATTGAAAGGGAAAGGATTTTTATCATTTTTAATACATTATTAGATCAAATGATTATACAGTAAGAGGGACTTAGCTTATTAAATTTTTATAAAATATATAACATTTTAGCTTATAATTTTTATAATATAATTAATAATAATAAAATTATAAATTTATTTCACTTACAATTTTTAGTATAACAGAGAGAGACTTCTAGAAAAACAACTAGGTCTCACTAATACATGCAAAAACTAAAATATCCAGTTGATACCGAGATATAGCCAAGTTAAAACCAAGTTAACCAAGTAGCAGCGTCACCTGTCACCTGATTAACGCTCAAATGGAAATAATAAGTAAAAAAACTTTCAATAAACACCATAAAATGCAAGCACTAGCAACAATTGTTTCGGGTCGAAAGAAAACACGATTCTTTGTCAGGTGAACAATGTAAATACGAGTGCTAAAAACGAAACGGCAAAGCAAAAAACGACAGTTCTGTGGTGCTCTTTTACTACTCAAAGTCAAGTGCCTAAGGCTCTGCCACAAGCAGTGGGGATCCAGATCCGACAGATTGTGAGCAGGTAAAACGCTGCCTAAGAAAACGGGAACCCGAAGTAAGTTTTGTGCCATTTCAATACATTTATTTTAGTTTTTATTTATAAAGTAATATCAAAGATAGTGGATTTTTTTTAAAGCCAATGTGATAAAAATATCGGACACAGCCTGCTAATTTATTATATTTATAATTCTTTTGATTTCCCCATCTATTGAGAATAATATACTTATATGTATATATATATAATTGGATGATTTTAGAAATTATTAGTGTTATTCTATTACAAAGGAACGTTAATCTATGGTTTTCAAACTGCCAATGGCGTCACTAGAAAAATTTTCAGGAGGGGCCAAACTGAAATCTGGAAAAATTTCGGTATATTTTAGAAATCCAGATCTCGATTTCGCTCGCAGCTCGTCGTGTTAGTATAACGAAGTGGATGAAAGGGCATAATTTTGTGAAGGATCAAAATTATGATAACAAGTTTCCGTACTACTAGGTAAACTTTTAAAAAACATTTATAGAAATTAGAGCGCGTGCAGATGGATGGGCAGGCAGACAGATAAACCGAAGTCATAAACAGTTTTCAACTATGTTGAAAAGTGTTTAAAAAATAATGTTAACAGAAATTAAAAATCTCAGAAGAGGAATTAAAATTATTTACGGGTGATATAGTAATAAAGAAAAAGCATCAAGTCGAACAAGTTTTAAAGAAAGTAAAATATATGTTATGAATATCTGCTGTTCGAAAAAGGTAATTCTCAATTACAAAATTGTTTCTGCGTTAATTGATATGCACAATGTTAGTAGTCAGACTCTATGAAGCGTCACAATGGGTGTGAAAAAAAACTTTAGATTTATAGAAATGAGAAAATAATATTTTCCTATCACCTAAAGAGAAAGATGAATTTCCAACTGGCTGATCCCGGAAAGCAAGAAAGAGAAAGAAAAACTATAAAGATTGAAATTGCTAAATTCTTGCTCAAAGAAAAAAGAAAAAGTAAAACTAATATATTGTGATCATCATAGAACATTTTTGTATGTCATTCTTTATAACAGCTTCTCCTACAGCTTAACTTGCACAAACTTTTAGTAAACATATTTTCTTCCAATAAAGATTTTACATATGCAATCTGATGCAATTTCAACTAATAGATGCTCAGATATACTCACGTAAAAAATTTCAAAGAGTGAATTATCGCACAGCTATCCATCCGTCGATAAACGATCATATTGAATAAGCATAATTTTTCATAATATATATCTCAAATATCAAGTTTTGGTTGCATTTATCTGTCATAGAAACTGAGACATAGCCTCTCCATAAAAATTTTGAAAAATGCAGCATCGCAACGCCACCTGTGAACTGATATACACACAAATTAAATGAACATTTTCTCATAGTAGCCCACAATTAAATTTGGTATGTCATATGCTATACAGAAGCTTCTTACGACGTATATTGGCAACTGACATCTTCGAAAATGCATTTATTTATTTAATTTATTTTTATTTATTTTTATTTTTTTAAGCTAAAAAAAACCGATAACTTTGTTTCAAATGATCAGATATATATATAGTTCAATTACTCATTTTAATGGCACCAACGAGTTCTTTAAAAAAATATTCATATTAAAAATTTATACCCCAGAAGGAGAAAGCGATGTTCCTACACACACAAAATTTTTATTTTAATTGACTATTATCACTAAAAATAAAATTTTTAAATTTCACAATGATTGGTAAAAATAATTCTCATTCTGTACATTTAAGCGTAGTTTTGTCGTATGCTGTCACATTATATGGTATGAAAACACATGAGAATGGACTGATATTTGTTGACTGATATGCAGCAAAAGTTGAAAGACATTAATTTATATCAAGGCTGAAAAATCTGTACAAATTTTCTTGATATTTTATGCATTAGTTCTTAATCTATATTTAAAAACAAAGAATTACGGATTATTTCAAATAAATTGTATTAAGTACAAAAAACCTTTTCTCCTTTTCTTTCATATTTTAATCACTTCATTAGTAGAAAAATTTATTTATTGCGAATGAAACATTTAAAAACTGAATATAAAATGGGTACTGTGTTACACTGCATTCTGAGTCTTTAAAGTTTGATGTTACCCGTATTTTTATTTAAATTTCTTAAGAACAGTTTGATTTACGTACCATGTATACTAATATTCATACCTCTGAAGACAGGACACCTCTATTTAAGGGACAAAATGTTCGCTCTCTTGGTTGTCCCTTATTCGGAGGTACTACAGTATATATATATATATGGGTCGTACATTGTAAAAGTGAATTACCTCCTTCGAAACGGATTTTAAAATAACGAGCCTTTTTCAAATTTATGTGTATGAAAAAAGTCAAGATTCAGTAAGTGTTTAGTCTATTTTTAGTGTTTAATACAAATGAGAGTTATAAGAATTTATAAATGTTTTAAAAGTGTAATACACAAGAAATTTTGTTATACTATACACTGAAGTTTTGTTTATAATTGGATTAGTTATTTTAAATATAGTTTTAATGCAATTTATATACTTATAATATTTATGTAATAATTAAATCTCTGAACGCTCTATTCAATAATATAATTGGATTTCGTGAAATAGAATTTTTATTCAGTTTCTTATAAAATGTAAATTGATTAATACTTTTCCGCAGGTCGCGGGTCAGAAGCTGTGGGTTCAGATCGGTTTGCGGGTCGAACATTTTCCTGCGGGTCGGGTGCGGGTTAATTTTATTCGACTCGCGCAGGAATCTAAATCAGTGATGATTTAAAATAAAGTTATAGACTGGAAAAAAAAAAGACGGATTGTTTGTTAATAAAACATTTACAGAATTTTTACAGCATATTAATTCTTTTAACATTTTTTTTCCACATCGTAATTTAAATGTGTCTATTTAAATAAATTAATACTAATAATAATATGAAAATTTAATGTATTAACTGAAAATAACAGTTTAAATGAGTAGTCATACCTTTATTTAGAGAAGGCAGAATAAATTCATTAATAGAAGAAAAAAAATGAAAGAAAGAAAGAAAGAAACCGAAATGCATAGCATGTACTTACGTCAGAACGTTTGTTTTTACAGCTTGAAGACAGCAGATGAAAAAAAAAAAAAAAAAAAAGATCTTGTGAATGAATTTCATATAATTTTCTCCGGCAATTTTTCGCTTTTCTGCTCGTACTTCTGAATATTTATTCACGTGAAAATTCTTCATTTTTTACTTTCTTCTATATTCTGTAGAAGAGAGCATTGTTTCGTAAAAATTTTCGGCTTTCGACGAATATGCAGGTTTATGCACGTATATGCACGTTATTATCGCAACGATGACTTATAACATGACTTCCTAATTTTATCTTAAAGAAATGTAAAGTTTAGACGTTAATGCACTTCAAATGAGTCAACAGGTCGTAATGATGAATAATTTTCTTCTGTACCCATGCAATTATAAGTCCTGCTCTAGAATTTATAGAGTTCATGCAACGGTGACTCAAAACATACCTAGTAATTTTTGGCTCAATCGAAAGCATTTAGTCGTTATCGTGTTTACTCACACACATTGGTCCACCACAATAAAAAATAAAAATTTAAAAAAAAGTAAAGTGAATTCAGGAGTCCTCAAAATGTCCCTACAAACACGAGTCGTTGACCCATCAACAGATAACGGTTCGCGCGTTTGGCATTTGGTTTGTTGGGGGTAGTTGCAAATGGCCCAACGTCTTGGTTTTGTTACCTCTGTCAGAATTTTATTTGTTGGGGTAGCTATGGTTGGCCCACCATAATGAAGAACGTTATGAGTCCAACAATAATGGATGTGTTAAATTTGTATATAACGGCTCATTTCTACCTAATGCATAACTTCAAAGGAAGTGTATAATTTTATTACATGCATTAAAATATCGTCGAAGATGTTGATTATTCTCAAGAAAGTATAAAAATAGTAAATAATAAATACCTCGATGCATTGCCAAATTAAAATACTGCGTAATGGGTCAATGATCTGCCAAGGTTTGGGCCAACAACCTAGTCAACGGCCATTTATAACCGCTGGCTAACAAAAAACCCACCGTTGTTTCAATATTGGCCCATATAAATTTTGTTTGGGGAGTATAGATACAATAAAGCATTATAATGATGGCCATGTGTTGCTCACATAGTATAAGTTCGAAATATATATATATATGTATACATTCTTAAAGCTGGTGTTATGAAACATATTTGGAAAATATTTCAAGCTGAAATTTGCATATAGTTCACTTAATTACAAACCAAAGTTAAACCTTTAAACGTATTAAACAAAAATACTTTTCCAAGATGTTGGAAATATTCCACAATCCCATTACATTATGCAATTGAGATAATATTAGTTTTCAAATGATAATATTTTTTATTTATTGATTTATTGATTTGTTTATTTAATATTTAAAACGTGAATAATTTAAAAAATATAAACTTTTTAATTAAAAAAATATATATATTCTCATTTTAAAAACAAAAAATGCAATTACCTCTCTTTCTCTCTCTCTCTTTTTTCTAAAGCCTTTTTTTTTTTTTTTTTTAAGTCTAGTTTATACAGAATGAAATAAATAAAGATCATAAACTAAATCATATATAATTTGTTTTTGACAATTTTTAGCGACAAAGACACATTAATATACTTTTTTACTTTCCGACCATATATAAGCCTATAGGCCTAGGACCCTAGCGTAGTCAATCGGCCTTAAACCCTACAACCAACCAACTGAATATCTGTATATGAACGGAAAGTATTGTAATCATAACAAAAATTCGACTTTGAAATTTTGGTATATCTATAGATCTTTGGTCTATCATTTCGAGGTTCACTGAGTTGATTTTTTCTATTTTTATGGTATATATATACATGCATGTGTGAGTGTGTATAGATTTTAATAAATTACAGCTTTTTTTTTTTTTTTCTTTTTTTTGAGGGACACAAGGAAAAGTCTGGTGTGAAACAACCACACGACTTCCATTACCCACATTACACGTACTATATGCACTTTTAGAAGATAATGTGATCAAAAGACATAAAACTGACTTAGCAAAGCGACACCTAAAAATTTGTAGAGTTCTTTTTTGAAACACCAATTTCCAAGATCTAAAACTGAACTGTAAAATCAGGATGACTATTAATTTTCCTGTAATAATCACGTAATATATGAGGAAGGTTATCTAAAATGGATTTTTGTAACCATTTTCAAGAAAATCGTTAGAGCCGTTTTTGAGATACTAACTTTTACCAAAACTTTGAATACTCAATTATCGACAGTAAAAAAATAATTACATACAAAAAGGTTTTTAAAAGGGAGTTAATATAGCGCTTCTGAAAAAAAAAAAAAAAAAAAAAAAAAATCCGTGCAGCCGTTTTTAAAGAAACGCACTTGCGAGGTCAGAAATTGAGCTATTTATACAGGACGTCGTCTAACAACTTTCCTGAACTAACCAACTACATCATTCGAAAGGACATCTAACAGAGTATTTATATAGCAACTTTGAAGAAAATCGTTAGCGCCGTTTTCAAAATACGGACTTACGGTCTCACTTCCGGTTTTCCATTTTTCACCAAAGTTTAGAAAATTCATCTGTACACCAGACATATCTTGATTCTGAAGTTTCGCAGTTCTATCTTTAATAGTTTCGGAAATATGATAGCCAGAAGATTCCACTCATACACACATACATGCATACACACACATTGACCAATTGCCAAAAACTAATTTTTTGGATTCATGATGCCTTAAAACGTGTAAATCAGGTGAAAACTCGATATCGAATTTTTGGACGGAATACAATACTTCCATTACCTACGGTAGTCGAGTAATGGAAGTAATAAAAATTCTGTATTATTATTGTGGCCTATTAGGCTCAAATTATGTAAAGTGCGATAACATTTAAACGTCTTATTCAAATGAACTGTAAATTTATATACATGTTACAGATCACCGTCCATGAAATGTATAGATTTTTGTGAACTTAGCACTTATAGATTTTTACGGGGACACAACGAACTAGTATGCTGTGGCCACCACAAGACTTTCTTCTATATTTTCCTATACAAATTCACGCAGTAACAATATTAAAAAAAAAAAAAAATACGATTTTTTTTCAAAGTTTTCTTTCGTTAAAAAAAAAAAAAAAAAAAAAAAAAAATCGATAACTTTGTTTTAAATTATCACATATTTATAGTTCAACCATTCGTTTTAAAGATATTGACGAGACCTTTCGAAAGATACCCATCTTGAAAATTTACCCCCCCGGGGGGTACTTTCCCCTGGGGGGGGAAGCGATGACCGAGATTTTTTTTCCTAATTAACTACTACTATTAATATGAATTATTAATAATTCATATTAATTTCACAATCACAGGTTAAGAATAACTCCCATTATGTACATTTATACGAAATTTTGTCCCATACTGCCATGTTAAAAATTTAGAAAAAATACGATCACAGCACCACCTGTTGAGTGATTGATCCCCAAATCTAATCAGCCCCAGTTTATGTCAGGGACCAACTAAATATCAAGTCTGGTTAAATTTCGTTAAAAAAAAAAAAAAAAAAAAAAAAAAAAACGATTTTTTTTTCTAAGTTACTTTTTGTTAAAAGTAAAAAAAATCGATAACTTTGTTTTAAATTATCACAGATTTATAGTTCAACCATTCGTTTTAAAGGTATTGACGAGACCTTTCGAAAGATACCCATCTTGAAAATTTACTCCCCTCGAGGGGGGACTTCCCCCCCAGGGGGGTTCACGAGGCTCCTACGCATACAAAATTTTTTCCCCAGTTGACTACCTCTATTATAAATAATTCTTGTAAATTTCATAATGATTACTAAAAAATAATTCTCTTTATGCACATTTATACAAAATTTTGTCCTATATCACCATGTTAAAAATTTAGAAAAAGCGGGATGGCAACGCAACCTGTAAGACAATTTTTACCAAAAGTTGATAGGCACTAATTTATGTCAAGGTGCAACTACATGCTAATTTGTATGAAATTTTGTGCAGTAGTTCCTGAGATACAGTTGCCACAAAATTTTGTCACACACACACACACAGACAGACTGACAGACAGACAGACAGACAGACATTTTGTAAAAAGGGTCAAATCGTGTTCTACAGCTCTCAAAACGTGTAAATCCATCAAAAACCCGAGGTCGAAAATTTTTACGAATCCAATACTTTCTCTATATTACATATAGAAGAAAGTAAAAATTCTTTATCATTATAATCTACTTCTACACTGAGAAAAAAATATGCCGTCTTCCTCTAGAATGAATAAGTGGCCATTTTCGTAATTCCTTTAACTAGGAATATAGATTTCGGAGCTATGCGCATTAGGCATACCAATAAACTAAATAGACGAAATGATGGAGAATTTCCAGTTTACACGTTTGTAGATGGTGAAACAATATTCTGAATATTCCGAATATTCTGAATCTTTTGTATTGCGAGAAATTCTCGCTTCATTTTCTAGAAATGGGTAATAAACCAAGATGTTGCTGAAACCCGCCTATTTTAGTCTCATTTATTTGCAGAGATTTTAAAACAACTTTGCCCTCGATAATATAGGCAAACGCTCTAGAATTCTAAGAGGGGCTTCTAGAACTCGCTTTCCTAGGGTACTAGAATTTATAAGGATGACATGAAACTATTTTTTCTAGAACCACAATTTATAAATTATGGCTCTAGATTCTAGATGTCAGAGCTATAGATTCTAGATGTCAGTTACAAAATTTTTTCTCAGTGTATAGGCTCAAATTATTTGAATTCTCTTGAAGAGCAATGACGTTCAATTAAACATACTTTATGGGGGGGGGGATACTCAAACACCCTAATATAATTTTCTCTTATTTTTGTTTAACGACTTCCCTTACTTTAATTTATTTAAACAACCGTTAATTACTTATTGTTCGGGAAATCGAGTGGTACAGTCGTCCCCACTTAATCGGGTAACGGATAATTGAATACCCCGCTTATAAGAATATAAAGTTACAGAACCAATTTTTTTCCCATAGAAGTAATGTTAATTTTCCTTGTTTAAAGAAATATTTTTTACAACGTCACTCCGCTTAATAGCATTAATACTCAAAGTTTCTGAAATAAAATTCCTCGATTTATGGGCAAATTTTCCCTCTCATTCTCAAAAAAAAAGAAAATAAATAAAATAAAAATCCGTTCTTCTTTTAAAAACCTTACATAACTAAGGCATGCTCCTTAAACATGAGACGGTATTCCTGTCGAGGTGATAAAAATTGTTTTGCAAAAGCCAAATTTATAAAATCAGCAACTGATGAGAAAATTAGAAATTAAAATACAAATTATCTCCAGGAATTAGAAATCACAAATTTTGAAAGTTTTCAGATGATTGAAAAAGAACTTTATGGACTCATAGATGTGGATAAAGATGGAGAAACAGAAAGTGATGAAGAGTTTAATCTTCCAAAAAACCTTTAAATGAAAGTGATAAAGAAGAGCAAGCAGCAAGCAAACGATAAATGAAGTTGCAAAATCCTTTAACATTATTCATCATCATTCTGAGTCTCATAAAAGCGATTATAATCTATTTATGTGCTTAAGAAAAAGAAATAGAAAAATGTTTAGTTAAGTCTATGTTAAAATAATCAATCATAACTGACTTTTTTTCTTTCTTTCTTTTTTTTTTTTTTAAGTAAAATTGTAAGTACACTTTATTTTACATTTATTCCAGCATTAATTGCATTTATAAATTACTATAATATTTAAACTTAGTAAAAGTTTGGTTAAATATTTAAATAAGAAAGAGGTATCGATCATTTATCTTTTCATGTAAGCATAAAATCATTATAGTTATACATGCAATTGCGTTTCTAGTCTTCCCCGCATAATTGAATACCCCGCTTAATCGAATTAATATAGTTGGAACGGTAGATATTCGTTTAAGCGGGGCTGACTGTATCACTCCAGATTTTTGTTTAAAGTAAATAACACACACACATAAAAAAAAGACAAGTATTATATAGTACTGTGGGAAATGCATCAAAATAATGATGTTCGATCAAAGTGAATGAAAATATGGATTTTGGTAAATTACCTTAGCAGTTTTCGTGATTGTTTTCATTAACAAACATTGCGTTTGTATGGCTTCTGCAAGAACGTCCTCCGACAACATCTCATCATGACTATTTTATTGGACGTTAAATCGAATACTACAAAACAAATAAACCAAAATAACAAGATCTTATAAAATATTACTGAAACTCTTAAAGACTTCACTAAAAAATAAATTAACAGGAACTTTTAATTGTATGTGGAAGCTTCAATGATTTCAAGAGGTTTTTTCTTTGCATTTCAAACAATAAAATAAAATATACTACTTTAAAGTCATTAACTGCGGAATCTATCTCCTTAATGCGTTGTTAGCAGTGAGTCAATAATATTATAAATTTTCCTTGTACTACTTTCAGACGAATTATGCTAATTTGATCCAATCTAGCCAAACTAGATTTTTCTTATATTATAGTTACTATCGAAATAATCAACACTATCCTTGAACTTCGTTTCATTTTTCAAAAGTTTGATAACTGTTTTACGAATTGCGTAAAATATAACTAGTGTGCGCGTTAAGAAAAATATAACTACAACGAGAGTGCTAAATTAAACTTTTTTTTAAATCTGTTCTAAAACATAGTTTATATTATCATCAAGTGTAACAGACATTTTATTTAAAAATTAAAATTAAAATAAGATATAAATAATAATAATAAAACTTTTTCGATACTGATTATTATTAATTTTCTTTTTATTTTCTTTCAAAAAAAAAAAAAAAAAAAAAGCTAAATAAATAAATAAATAAAAATAAATGATTTTTATGAAGTTCTGGCAAAAGCAGAATTTAGTTTAGTATGGAGGGTTATTAGTCTTTTTTTTTTTTTTTTTTTTTTCACATTATTCAATTATATTTTCGATAAATTTTCCATTTCGATAAATATCCAACTACTGTAAAACTGGTATCGTAATAACCGGACTAATAGTACTACGTACTAATAAAATTAAAAATTCGGTTTTATTTCAAAATGTATTAAAAACTCCAATTTAGTGGATGGGGATAATACAAATGTATGTAAAATTTTAGCTTAATCGAAGGATAGGAAGTGAGTAAAAATTCGAAATTTTTTTTGAAATGGGGTTGGTGGCCCAAGCCTTCAGCCCGATTTCATAAATAGTTGAACATATACAATGTCATCAGAGTTATATATGTACGCAAATTTTCAGCTCAACCAGATGATAGGAAAATTCCATTCTTAGATTAGATTCACGCACATAATCAACGTACTAAATTACATAAAATCTTGTATAAAGCATTTCAGATTTTAAAAAATTTAAATTGTTTTGAAGGGTTTTCGTACAAAATATATTTATTAATTAGAAAATCAGTGAATTCTCAAAATTTTTAAAAGTTTATTTAAACAGGATTTTTATTCCAATTGTATCTATTTCTGCAAAACCACCTTTTCATTCCAAATGGCCGTAACTAACATTTTGATATAATTTACTTGATATATAGAACAGCATAAAAAAATTTAGAGCACTAGTTATGCACTTTTTAAGGAAATGACTTTGTCTAATCGAGGAAAAAAAAAAAAAAAAATCAGTCCACAATGCTAAATATAATAATATAATTTTCATAATTTTATTTGAATATGTCTATTTATTTATTTATTTTTTAAATAATTATCGACCAAAAATATACAGAGTCATAAACGCCTTTGTCTATCAGTGTGTGTGTGTGTGTGTTTATCTGTGACATTGTCGCTTTCAAATAAATGGACCGATTTCAACACTGTTTTATTTATTTTGTTTTATTTTCATGATGAGATGATAGCAAAATAAACGTCGTCATCTTTTTGCTGTAGACGATCTTGAGTAAAGCAGAATGTAAGCCAACATTAAAAAAAAAAAAAAAAGAAAGAAAGAAAGAAAAATTTCGTTAAAAAATGAATTTTATTTTAGCCAGAATTTTCTTTATACTCTTTCTCTTTCTATTTATTCTTTATGTTCAATGAAAATCTGTTTGATGGATTTTTTAAAATTTATGTAGATGTGATATTTATTAGGCCACTTTACATTAATATTTTAAAACCTGAAAGCTGTTTTGCTTCCAAGTCATGTTAGAGAAGTCGGAGTTATTCTTTGAATTTCAGTACATTAAAAAAGCTTTTAAAGAATCGCGAATTTTCAACTGATTTTGCTAAAAAAAATATAAATAAAATAAATAAATAAAATAAAAATTGGCTATAAAAAGTGATTGTGAGTTCGTTATCCAAAAAATCTCTAAATTCGATTTAAAATTAGTAATTTTTCAGTAACAAAAGTATTTAATTAGGTTCTAGGCTAGTCACTCATTGAGATTTTATAATTTTCAAACTTTTTATTTTAGCCAGAATTTTCTTTATACTCTTTCTCTTTCTATTTATTCTTTATGTTCAATGAAAATCTGTTTGATGGATTTTTTAAAATTTATGTAGATGTGATATTTATTAGGCCACTTTACATTAATATTTTAAAACCTGAAAGCTGTTTTGCTTCCAAGTCATGTTAGAGAAGTCGGAGTTATTCTTTGAATTTCAGTACATTAAAAAAGCTTTTAAAGAATCGCGAATTTTCAACTGATTTTGCTAAAAAAAATATAAATAAAATAAATAAATAAAATAAAAATTGGCTATAAAAAGTGATTGTGAGTTCGTTATCCAAAAAATCTCTAAATTCGATTTAAAATTAGTAATTTTTCAGTAACAAAAGTATTTAATTAGGTTCTAGGCTAGTCACTCATTGAGATTTTATAATTTTCAAACTATCGTTTCGAAACTGAAAAGTTCAGATTTTTATCGAAAAATAATAATTAAACTCAAAGTTAGGTTTTTTTTTTTTTTTTTAATAAAGTTTACACTTGTTATCTATGTTATGTAGTGATTGATTTAAGAATAATTTAAATAATCAGAATAAAAATCACATATGTCTCATAATTAAATAATTGCCAGAATACACATTAAGTGTAATTGTACTTTTAATGAAAAAATGTTTACAAACAGTAGGGCTATCATATAGCGATAGATGATAGTAAAATGTAAAAAAAAAAGCACCTGTGATTCTTAGCTAGAATGGCTTTTTTAAATTAGAGTTTCAACATATATATATGTGCGTGTGCGTGTGCGTGTGTTATCATTGGCAAATTATTTATTTTACATAATAAATGAATGAAGCCATGAGGCCCGGTTTCATTCAGATTTGTACGTTAAAAAAATGAGTTTACAAAGGTTGAAGAAACAGAAGATAAGTTGCCTATATCATAATAATTTATGGACAGAGCGATAAAATTATAAGAAGGGGCCCCAATATGTTTGTCATCCCACTCCTTAGACAGAGATGAGTGGTTTAAATTTTGTGAGATTAGAACTGGCTTTTATAGCAATAACCAACCTCAGTCGAAAGTTATCTTCTTTTATGATATGTTAGAAGAATGTAATTTAAGTTAAATACCTGAAGTAATTAGTGCCTCTTGCAGTTCTAGAGAGTTTTATTTGACACATTAGACTTCTCATTATTAGAAACTGATTATTCATCCTTATCATTGAATTTACATCTGTATCATTTAAACCTATATTTAGGCAAGAGACCGCGGTTTTATTAGTTCTTTTCTGCATAAACTGCAGAAAATCAATAAGAGAAATACTTCAAAAAATTGTAACAATATAAAAAACAAGCATGCTGTTGACACCACAAAATTCTCTTCTGTATTTTCTATACAAACTCACGGAGTGTAAATTATTTACTAAATCTGTTTTTCATGATGCATGCAGACGAATTTAATTTCTCAGAAAGTATAACATTAAACATCGAAAGAAAGTGAATTTTGTGACCGACAGGCAACATCTGAAAAAATGCAATCTTTCAGTTTTTTTTTTTTTTTTTTTTTTTTTTTTTTTAAATTGATAACTTTGTTTCAAATTATGACAGATATATGATTAAACTATTTGTATTAAAGGTGTTGACGAGTTCTGTTGAACAATACTCATATTGAAAATTCTCACCCCCGAAATACTGGGTGTGTATGGGGGGGGAGGGGGGGAGGGAGGAACAACCTGCTTATACAAATATTTTTTTATGATTGAGATTTACTATTTTAAATATGTACTTTTTAATATCACAATGCTTCGTTAAAAAATAATTTTCACTGTATTCTACAGTCGATACCATAGGTAATGGTTTTTCTTTCTTCTTCTTCTTCTTCTTTTTTTTTTCTGAAAAAAAAAAAAAAAAAAAAAAAAAACTCAATAACTTTATTTTAAAGTATTCCAGATCTATGATTCAGCCATTTATTTTAAAGGTACTGTCGAGTTGTTCTGGAAAATACCCGTATTGAAAATTTGCACCTACGGGGGTTATTTCCCCCATTGGAAAGTGATGCATACATATATAAAAGGAAAAAAAAATCCTAGTTAACTATTAATATTATAAATAATTCTTTTTTAAGTTCATAATGATTCAATAAAAATAAATGTCATGCATACTCTTACGAAATTTTGTCTTATATTGCCATATTAAAAATTATGAAAATACAGAAGAACAACAGTGAAGAAATTAAAAAAATCAATTTGTATTGTAAAATTTTTTTTCTTTATAATTAAATCCAGATACACGTGATTCTGAAGATGGAGAAATTAGACTGTCAGATGTTTATCAACATGCACATATACACAGAATGTATATTAGCTGAATTCATTCAATGATTCTGCGACAAAACGAAGCATCACAAGTGCAATGCCGCTGCAATTCATTCAATGTCATTTAAACTCTTTCAATGAAAATAATTTGTTTGTTTACAGGCAAATTGCCGGTACTTTCGTAGTGATATCTGACCGCATGTCTTACAATAGGTGCCTTACGCACTCGTGTTAGGGCGTGACTAAGGTTTACCCAAGTAATTTTATTACCCAATTCTAAACGCCATATTGAAAATATTTTAATTGTGTTATCGTATTTTAGTTGTTACTTAAGTTTATCTTAATAATGCAATATTTCAAAGAATGCGTTAGCTCGTTAGTAATAAGATGTTAAATAATTATTAAAATGTTATTTATTTAACATTTAAGCACTATTATAAAACGATTGCTGACAAATTAATTTTGAATATGAGGAATTTTTAAAGAAAAGTTTGGAGGAGTAATTTGGATGGAAAACATACAAGTAGATTATTTTAAGCGGGGTTAAATTAATATTATTGTTGTCGTTATCATCGTCGTTATTATTATTGTGAAAACCGGTGATCCTGTTTTTTTTTTTTTTTTTTAGGACTGAGGACTATTAGTCTCAATCTATGGATTTTTACGATACCAGTTTTACGATAGTTGAACATTTATCGAAATCGAAAATTTATCGAAAATATAATTGAATAATTTGAAAGCGATGTTATAATTTAAAAAAAAAACTAATAGTCCGCCGCTCTAAACTTAATTCTACTTTTACCAGAATTTCATAAAAATCTTTCTTTCTTTCTTTTTCTTTTTTTTTTTTTTTTTTTTTTTTTTTTTTTTAAGAAAAAGAAAAGAAAATTAATAATAATCAGTTTCGAAACGGACAGTATCGAAAAAGTTTTTTTTTAATAACTTTGAATTCGGAAATAAAAAGCGCGTGTGCAAAATGAAATAAAACATAAGACAAGATAATTAAGTTTGAGTTTGAGTTGGTATTTTTTTAATATTATATTTAAGAAATAAAATAAAATAAAAATATTAGGTGTGCCGAAGAATGCTGTTGCTTTTTGAATTTAAAGAAACTGACCACGGAAGTTTCCTGGACAATATTTAAATAAGCTTTATTTATTTATTTATTTATTTTACTTTTTTTTTCAACCCAGAAACATGGGCTGTACTATATTAGTATTAAATTACTGTTCATGTGCGTCATAAAAGCATGTATAAACATATTCACTGATTTAATAGTGAACTGCTAATAGTATGGCTAATTAGTTAATATATTGCTAACCTAAATAAAAATAAGATTTTTATTTTGTATATATATGTGTGTGTGAATGTGTGTAAAAAATATATGTAGCATTAAAAAAAAAAAAAAAAAAAATGTATTTTATGTTATAATTTTTACCATTCAGTTGCATTTTAAAATCTAAAAGTAAAATTTTAAATTCACTATTAATTTAATGAAACCTAATTTTGTAAATTTAGCATTATACAATTACAGACGCTAAAAAATCGCTCCCAAAAAATGTTTAAATATATTTTTAAAAACTCAGTATTCACCAAAGTAAAAAGAACGGCAATTCTTAAGGCCACTGAATCTGCATATTTTGTCTTTTCTTATTCATTGCATTCTCAATGGTAGAATATTTAATGGGCAACTTTTCCTGCTACCGCAGTCTGACGTCACGCGTATAAAAAAAAAAAAAAAGAAAGAAAGAAAGAAAAACTGGAGTTAGTTGCCTGGAGGACGTAATACTATTTGCGCATTGTTTGACAGCAATAGTTTTCCCTGTTCTACACAATGTATTAGACTTAGGCGATTTAGCTGTTTGTTTTTCTTTAATTGAAAGCATTGTTAGAATTTTCTAATGAGAAGCAAGCATGCGATTGTGTAATTAGTTCATTCTAAGCAATAATAAATGGGTTTATTTTCGTTCCTTTCCTTTTAATATTATGCCATTTACTTCTAACTTTATATAATTCTAGTGATGTTGGAGAAAAATTCAAGTGAGCTTATGAAAATTAAAAAATTGTAAGAAATAAATGCATTTCTTATTCTTCTTTTTTTTTTTTTTAGTAAAATTTTATTGCTACATTGAGTGCAATAATTTCATAAAATAAATGAATAAATATAATAATAATAATTATATATATATATATATTTAAGTAGATATAAAATCCTGTACAAAACGGAATTTCACTTAGTAGGACGAGACTTTTTTCAAATTTATTCTTCCATATAAAGGCAGGCGGTTTCATTCCTTAGCAATAGTTACTATATTTCTTAACATATCTTCGGTACAGCTTCAGTATAGCAATACATTGGCAACTTTTACATTTTTGTTGTCATTTTGGTGATGAATTAAAAGGGCTATCGCAATTGCGTAAGTAAAGATCTTAGCCAGAAACGTCGGAGCTACTTTGGCTCCAAATTTCGCCGAGCACAAAAAGCGAAAAAAAAAAAAAAGAAAAAAGAAAAAGGAAAAGGAAAAATTGTGTCTTTGGCAGAATTTAATTTTGTACGACAGGACTAATTTATATATTGTAATCTTGTAACTAAAAAAAAAAAAAGTGTTATTAGCCACCTTGGCTAATAATAAGCTCGACATTTCTCACATAATAACCGTTGGCAAGATCACCGTAGCTGCAAACGCAGATGTAACGGTTATTATGTGAGAAATGTGAGCTGGTTATCATCCAGTGTGGCTTATTGGAAGAGCATCTGCACGTTAAGTGGAGGGCCTAAGTTCAATTCCCGACTCTGGTAATTTTCACATAGTTGGTAAGTTGGTATAAATAAAATCAATCTTATACTCCAAAGTACTTAAAATGAATATTCCAGGTTGATGAGTTTATCAATAAAATTTCTAAATATTTTAAGATAATTTAAGAAATTAAATGGTAAAATTGGATGCTGGCAGACATCCTGGCATATTGGAAGTGCGACAACGCAAAACCGCTGTCTGAAAGAAATAGTCCTGTCGTACTTAAAAAAAAAAAAAAAATCTTGTCTCTTGATTTAAATACAAGAAAAGTGATAAACTTATTTTTTTTTTTTTTTCCCTACATAAAATTTTATATATTTAATTTTATGTCGGAGAGGAAAAAAAAATTTTTTTTTTTTTTTTTTTAAATCATTTTAAAGTTAAAATGTAGTTTTTATTTAATATTGTTTGAAAAAGTTATCCGATTGAATAAAAAAAAAATACGTCGTTAGCTAGATTTTAGAAACCTGGCATATTACGTATATGTCCTTAATTCAGAGTGAGATACTGCAAATTTCTACAACGCTAAAATAGCTGTCTGAAAACGGCAGTCCTGTCGTACTACTACTACTACTACTACTACTAATAATAATAGGATTTCGCATCCACTCCACTCTCATACCCAAAAACCACGGGCGGTTTTTTGGGGTTTATCCACTAAAAAAAAACCCAACAAAGTCCACTCTCGTGTGGGTTTTATTGGGTTTTTAAATCTAACAAAATTTTCACTTTTTAAAAAATAATTTATTATTTTTTTACTTATATTTTTTTTACTTGACATTATTATGCATATAATAGATATATATGTAATATATATATAATTATTATATTATATATTTATAATTATTATGTGTATATCTACATAACATAGTGTATCCTATTAGTGATATATATATGCCAGTTTGAAATTATGTAATTATTTTTCAACTTCTTTAGAAAAATTCCTTTCATTTCAACCATCTATCTGCAATATCTCTTTTGAACGGAACAGTTTTGAAAAAAGAAAGATGAGAATAAATGGACAAAATTGTAGGCCATTTTTGTATTTGTAACTCATAATGTCATACAAAAAAAAAAAAAAAGAATACTTTGCCTAAAATTTTCAGGATTTAACAAAAAATATTAAACATTACTTATAAATATAATATATTGGCCTTTTAAGGTTCGATACAGGCAAAAAATGGGGTTTTTTTGTTGCCCCACATAAACTTTAAATTCATTAAGACAGCCTTTTTAAAAGATTTAGTTTTATAAAAATGATCCTTTTTATAAAATTTTTCCGTGTTTCCGGAATTATTTTAAATCATTAACTGTAACTTGGTTTAATGTATTTGGACACTTTCGAATTTAGACGTTTTCTCAAATATCTAGAAAAATTCTTAAAAAATTATCTTGAAATTTTGGGAGTATAAAAAACATAATATACCTCATCAGCAAAAGTTTAGTCCTGAAGAGGAATGGGGACGAGTAAAAAATTAAACAAAAATCAAAGTGTTTTGGAGTACCCTGTAAAACGTAATGCTTGAAATTCGTTTTAACTGTAGCTTGTGATTATGCAGACTCTTCTAATTATTTGTATAATTGCCCCCCCCCTCCCCCCCCCCAAAAAAAAAAAAAAAAAAAAAAAAAAACAATTTTTAACTATCATACATAAATAAAAATAATAATATTTTTCAGAAACACGCTATGATGTATTTAGTACAGGAAAGAAGGATGTCTATCAACATATCATAAGGCACTTGATTCACATGTGAAAATTTAGTTAAAAGGGAATATTAAATAAGTATTTGAATGTAAGCTTGGGAATTTGATATCACACCCTTTTTAGACACAACTTTAATCAATTCTCTTTCTTTGAACTTGGCTTTTTTGTACATTTTAAGTGTCTTTTTTGTAGATTGTAAATACAAACAATAATATATATGACACTCTTTTTGGATGCTGATACAAAATAATTTTGTTAAAAAAAAAAAAGTTACACTTCCCATTTTAATATTTATTAGAACAAGTTTGCATCTATGAAACAAAATAGAGTTCTTTTTGCCCCACTTTTTTTGTAATTATACTCTAACCACATTTAACATGCATATTGTTCTTACACATACATTATTTTCTTTCAGTTTATGCGATCAACATTGACATAGTTTAACAAATATTGCTCTTGTCATTTGTATCTTATCATCTTCTGTGATCTTGTCATATTTTGTCATGTATTGCTCCCGTCATCTTGTCATATGTAAACATCAATAATTATTTTCGTAAAGATTTTCTATCGTTTCTTATCATCATATAGCTATAATTATCATTTTTATTAAAAATTTTTTACTCATGCATAAATGTTGTTATTGAATATATTATGTATTTTTACATCATACTTATTATACTGTTAAAAATTTCTCAGTTCAAACTTGAATCACTATATGGAGTAAAGTTATAAGCAATACCATAATATAGTTCAACCTCACTTTTAAGTTTTATACTTTTTGCGATTGAATTTAAGTTGCACCAAAACACTTGGAACTATTATACATCCACTCTCAAGGGAAGTATGAACCAGTAAAGTTCCTATTGAAACCAAACCAAGCTTAAAATAAAGAGCGTGGTCGAAAACATAGGATAAGGTGAAAATTTTGTGCAACATCTCACCCATGGGCCTAGAAAAGTTTTTTTTAAATTACCTTTTATCAAAATCAATGAAACACACACACAGTTTGGTTAAACTAGCCCCAAATTTTTAACAGTGTATGCATAAATATTATGTAACAAAATTTCATATATATATATATATATGTACAAAGAGGCCAAATTTAAAGCCTATTAAGGTCAGATTAGCTGATATGTGACCTGTTTTTGTTGGGCCAAATTTTTAATAAATGCATATGCTAATAAAAAGAATTATACGTCATTAAATTTACCAAGTAGAGGTAAATATTTAAACGGTTTATTATATGTGTCCAAATATTCTATATGATATACTACAGTTGTTTATTTATGGAAATGTTGGTGCATAATTAGATGAGAAACCTCAAGAATTACTTTGTGCCATGACTTTTTTTATACATACAATACAAAATTCAAAATAATAGAATAGCAAACTTGGAAATGCGTCCTGTCCTGTAAAATGATCGCACGCAAATTAAAAGAGTGACATCTTTATTCAGGAATAGGCAAAACAATTTTCAACAACTGTACAGATATTATTTTAACAATTAAGGGTCGTTAACACATTTAAAAATTATGTTGATTTTTTTATATGGATGAAAATTTTAGATTAAAATAAAATCAATCCATTCAATATGAATTTGAAAAGCAAAGAAAATAGTATTTGCATACCTATTAACCAACAGGTTGCGATAAGTATAAAGTTTGGCATTAGGAAAGTCGTACGTTGGTCTTTTGCTGAAAAGGGGTCGTCGACGTGATATTTCTGAAACAACGAAATCGTATATTGTATCATTATTAAAAGCTTAAAATAATAATAATAATAATAATAATAATTTGTTTCGGATCAAATGAATGTTTCACAATCTACGATTTGAACTATTTTAAAGGAATATAGAAGAACCGACCGAGCCAACTAAAAAGTAACCGAAGTAAATGTGGTAGAAAGTTTGTAACAACTGCCAGAGATGAACGCAAATGAAAACAAATCGTCCAAAATAATCGCTTTAAAACTTTTTCTTAATCAATAAGTGCTGGAAAGAATCTGGAGTTATCGTGTCAAAGGCAACGACACTTAGGCGATTGCATAAATTGGAGTTCAATCGCGAATCCCTAAAGTAAAATCAAAGATGAACATGTACGCAGAGGCGTGCACGACTCTCTTGGTGTAAAGAGAAGCTTATCTGGGGGGCAACAATATTGGGAAAGTTTTTGTATTCTGTGATGAATCTTTATTTCAAATATTTGTTGACGAAGGAGGTGTTCGGGTTTGGCATTTAAAACATGCAGCCTTTGAGAAATTTAGTGTAAGACTCTCTGCCAAATTTGCGACATCCATTATGGTATGAGGATGTTATGAATGGATGCATGAGCTAACTTTACTGATAGCATTAAAATGAGACAATTATTTTATTTAAATAATAGTTTTGATTTGGCTTTGGCTTTGGCTTACGTTATATTTTGCGTTAGAATTGATTTCAGATTAAAATGAGGTTCAGGATGAGCTTCAGATAATTTATTATCTAGAATTCGAGTTTACACAAGTTATTTTGCAGGGCTTGTATCGAATGTGTTGAGTTCTAAATGCAATTATTTTCACTTCTAAAAGATGCTAATATACCAAATAACACTAAGAGCAAAAAAGAATTTCTTTTTCTTCGACATTTCACTGACAGATAAATCCGTTTTGTTTAAAATTTTGTTTATACAAATTCTGTAGTGATAAGTATAAAGGATTTAAGTCCATATTCTTGATTTTTCAGAAGATGAAAAAATAAAGTTAAACTAACTAAAAACTAATCAGCAGAATCGATTAGGAGAAATGGATTATGTTGGTTTATACGCTTTATACCATTCAGTGATTGTCAATCTTCATTTAATAAAGGGAAAAAATTGAATTAAATATTTTATACCAAAGATTAATGCTAAATTTCTGACTTGAATCTTTTTTTACCAATGTATTTTCTCAAAGACTAAATGACATGGATTTAAATCCTTAATACCAATCGAAAGAGAATTTTTTTCTGAGTCTGACTATGTACTTAACTCAAAATCGACATTTTTGGACTTAAATCCTTTATACTTATCAGTACAGATATAAGCATTATTTTATTATATCTATATAGGCTGAATGAAATGTGTTTAATGAGACTTTATAAATGGTAGTGGGAATTTTTTTATTTACTTTTTTATTACTTTATTTTCAAGAGCTTGGCTGAGTCCTTGTAAATTTTCTATCTGCTTTTGACAATTTATATTGCAGACAATACATAATTCGTCTGTAATTATAAGAGATTAAATAAAATCTACTTAAAATAAAATGAATAAAAACTAACAAAAATATATGCTGTTAAAGTTACCGGCACTTTATATTTTAAAATTACTTAAACGACAAATATTCTCATTTTAAAGTGCACTATGTGATTAAACGTATATTCGGATATAAGCACGGATTATAAGTTAATTAAAACGTAGTAAGGAGGCTGGATAAACTGTATGTTAGTCATTAAGTAGAGCCTTATCACTGGGCAAAAGAAATCCTATTAAATTTTCACGTTCATTTCCTCTAAATGATTCAAAAGCACTTACCACTTTTAAACAAAGCTGTTTTTAATGATAATCCCTTTTCAAATAATGTGCAGTACATTTTAAACACGTATGCTATCGTAATTTTATAATGGGAGAATTTTTGTATAATTTTGTGTTATTCAGTGAAGTCTTTAAAAGGTCTGAAGTTGAATAATATTTTCTATGAATATTTTCAATTTTAAAATTGATCAGTGTTGAATAACACTTTTACAATTACGATTTCTGATCATTGCTTGTTTCTTTATTCCTAGCCTTAACTTTTGAAGGTTTAAATAAAACAAATATACCTTTCATATTTATTGGAGATCTTATGTCAAAAAATGTTACTAATAACAGTTAAATGTGTAGTGCTATATTCTGTGTCTCTGTATTTAAGCTTAAATTATTATATTGTGTGAAGTGGCGGTAAGTGTAACCTCGTTTTTGCATAGGTGAACTTCCACCTCATTTTGCTTAGTTGCTATTAGTTTACAGTTTTGATATTTTTTAGGCAATAATAAAACTTTTGTGTCTCTCGATTCTATTTACCTCATGGTTTAGAACAAGTATAACCTCAGATTTTTATGTCCATATACAAAGCATTAAAAGATATTTTTAGATAGTAGAAATTTTCACTAGTTAGAGTTTCAAATATTTCCGTGCACCTTTGCGAGCGAGCACTTTACAGGATTTGCAAAAAATATATAATATGCATTCAAAAACTAAAAATTACAAGAAACTGAATTACACATTAATGCGTACATTTTGATATTGGCTGGTAGATCTCTGTGAATTCTTATACTTAATACATACATACATACATACATATACACTGCATAAAAAAAGTAGACGGACACTTACTTGTAATACTTTAAAGCCGTTTATTTCTTTAATTAGAGATATGAGATTCATTTCTCTAATATAATTATATTCTTGAGACATCATATATTATTATTTTTTGGATATAGATTCAAACCTTTTGAATTGTGTAGTGGAAAAATTCAGGAAACAAAAATGGTGCATATTTGCACTGCATTTTTTCTTAAAAAAAGTAGACGGACACATCTTGTATCTCTAAAATAAAACGTTTTTAGTAAGGGTTTCGTCTCCCATTTGCTTTAATAAGTTCGCATACTCTGTTAGGCATCGAATCAATGAGATTCGGAATCTTTTTTTGACAGAAAATTTCCCAAATTTTTGTAAGAGCTTTTTTGAGCTGGTGAATTGATTCATACTGGCGTCTACCCTCATAAATTTTATGAACAAGTATAGCCCAAATGTTTTCTTCAGGATTCATATCCGGACTCTTGGCTGGCTTGGGTAAAACAATGAAGTTGTTCTCATGAAACCATTTTTTAACGTTGTTAGTGGTGAGTATTGGCGCTCCATCTTGTTGGAAAATCCAGTTTTCTCCTCCAAGATCACACGCAAATGGCAAAAGCTCACTGCTTAGTGTTTCAATATAATCTTTGTGAGTCTGCTTCTTAATTAGGAGCACTAAATTTGTCCTTACACCAAAGCCAACAGCTAGCCACACCATCACGCCACCACCACCAACTTGCCGATTAGAGTACACTTCGTCTTCTTTCTCCAAACTGTGCCAATAATATTGATATCCATCTGGGCCGTCTAAATTAAATTTTTTCTCATCTGAAAAAAACTACAGATATCCATTCTGTAGTCCAAGACATATGGTTTCGAGCCCACTGTAGGCGTTCTGTCACGTGGTGATCCTTCAAGCATGGATGATGTTTTCTTTTCTTGTATTGAAAGAGCTCTGAGTGCTTAATGTAGTTATAAATTCTCTGAGAAGTTACGTTAGTAATTCTTGTTCTTATTCGAACTCTGGGAATTGATGCTCCAGTTTTTTTCAGCTCAGTAAAAATTTTTCTTTGGTCTCTAAGCGAAAGTTTCTTTGGCCGGCCACTCTTTTTCTTTACGTCATGGGCTTCAGGAGTACGTAGAAAACCGCTGATGCTACTTTTGCTTATTAGAAGTAACCTACTAATTTCTCTGACTCCTTTATTAACATTTTTCAGCGCTATAATCTGTCCTTTCTGGTAATCAGTTAGAGGAATTCCTCGTGGCATGGCGCATTCATCTCCAAGAAATTTAACTACGTAAAACAATCTTGTCAAGCACGTTAGCAATTGGCAAAATGCCAAATGTACATGTCCATGCAAAACTGGTATCCCACAAGAAACACACACTTAGATAATTGCAGTTTTTGACCAGTGTCCGTCTACTTTTTTTAAAAAAATATATTGTGCAAATGTATATCTTTTCTCTTTTCTGCATTTCCCTACATTAAAATTATAAATAATTGAATATTTTTATTTGTCTGTCAAAAATATGAAGATTGATAAGTATAAATATGTTAAAGAATTTTAATTGACATTCCCTATTAAACAAAGACGGGGTTTCAAAAAATTGTAAAGAAGTGTCCGTCTACTTTTTTTATGCAGTGTGTATATATATATATATATATATATATATATATGAATAATTGTAAGATAAAAAGAACTTTTTATATACCATGTTTTTTAATTTTCTGTTGAATCATATAAACTTGACAATTCTATATATTAATAAATAATTTTTTAAAAATTTTTTGTGGAATTATCCCATCAACTTGAAAGAAAATTATCAAATGCGTAATAAAGAAAGCAATTATAAGAAATTTTCAAGCATTTATTAATTGAATAAAAGTATTAAAAGAATGCATTGTCATCGTATTTTGAGCTATTCTAAAAGTTTCAAATGTCTAACTAGTCGGGAAGTTATAGCTATTGAATAATATTAGCATTTTATCAATGTGTATAACATTTTTAAAGTGATAATGACGTCAATTTTTGTGAGATGCTTAATTATTTTTTTACAACTTTTTATTTTTTACGTTTAGGTATGTATTTATTTTCCTGTCGAAAAAAAAAAAAAAAAAAAACCGAACTTGTAAATTTTTTTGGCAACATTTAAATTATATTATGTGTCATTATTAAATATTTTTTCAGTGTACAAACCACCACGATTTGTTTTCTTTACACTGTTTCGAACTAATTTTATTCAAAAAACTCTTTTACACTCCCAAAAAACCTAAAACAGATCAGAATATTAAGTTTGATTGAAAATTAAAAAACAAAACTGAAAAAGTGAGGTGAAAAAACGTAAGCGATGCAATTAAGATGCTTGATTCAAGTGAAACCACGTCGGTTACACTTACGCAGTTTACAACATTTCTGAAGTAAGGGTAACCACAGGTGAAAACCAAAAGCTTAAGAAGTAGAAAAAATCTGAAGTTATATTCAAAATTTGCGTTCAAAACTTCTTTTGCTTATCAAAGAAAGTGGAACTTATTTCTCAAGTACAGAAATGGTAAATTTTCGAAGTTTTCTCTCGGAAGCGCTAAGAATAAATGTAATTTAAGCAATTTTTCAACTATCTGTAATTGTCAGTGTTTCATGTTTTATTTCGTTTCTTAAAGCTAAATATAGACAGGTCCAAATATGCAGATATGACGATTATTAGGTCCAAATTCAACTTATCAATCCAGTGATAAAGTGAGATTACACTAACGTCGTAATTACACTTATCAAACTTACTTTAAAATCTTGAAAAAAAAAAAAAAAAAAATCATTTTCTCTTTTGTGTAGAAAATGTATTCATTTTTTAGTACTTTCACGATTAGTTATCTACCTATCTCCCGAGGTCTATCCCAGGTAAATCTCATTTTTGAAATAGCACTTAATTCTTTTCTAACGTCCCTTCTAATTTTACCAAATGCTCAGATTTTTGAGGAAATTCCTAAACTGCATCAATTTTTTTTTTTTTTTAATTATTATAATGGCTGTTTTACATATCAAGTTTGATCCATTAATCCGCTACAGAAGCTGATATATAGTCTTCCCGTAAACGAGGACCATTGCAGCATAACAGTGCTACCAATCAGCTGATATGTATTCAAATTGAATCACATAGTTTTTCATAAAGGCTCTTTCGCACATTAAGTGTCGAGCAATTAGACACAATAGAAACTGAAATACAGTCTTCTTGTAAACGGGAGGAAGTGCAGCATAGCAAAGCCACTACTCGCGCGATATGCACCAAAAATTTGATAGACACTAATTTATTTAAAGGTGCAACAAAATATATATTTTTATGAAATTTGGCGCATTAGTTCATGATCTACACCTGCCACAATTTTTAATCATGCATACATGGACAGACATGCTTTCGAAATTGGTCAAAACACGTCCAAGACTTCTTTAAAAGTATAAAACCCTCAAAATTCGGATATTGTAATTTTTTAGGAATGGAATACTTTTTTCTACTAAATATACAGTAGAAAAAAAAAAAAAAAAAGAAGGGAAAAGATTTTAATATTTTTGTTAAAAATAATTACATCCCATGAAATAATAAATTCTTATTCAGTTATTCAACTTCATAATCATAAGTTATTTTTAAACTTCTGAGTATTTTTTTATCTATTCAAAAACATTAATTTTTCAGAAAGAAATCTGCATTTGACAGAAGGAAAAAAAAAAAAAAAGCAAACGCTGAAAAGAATAATATGCACGACAAAAGATTATAAAATTTTGCAAGAAACTTTATAGAAGAAAATATATTTTCTGTGTTTCTTTATTTATAGTTATTCTTGGAATTTTGTGAATCTGTAGTTAAGTGATCGATGATATATTTCTTTTCATACCAGAAAAACTGCTCGGATCTTTTGTTGTTTATTATATAATCTCCTTTCTCACACTTAGTTTGAAATTCAGCCATATATTTTTATTACAGAATATATTGACTTCTTAAGATAATCTGCGGTAGTTGGATCCTTGAAAAACAAACGAGATAAAAAAGGCCATCCGATTGCCAACAAATTTCATTTGTGGATTATTTATGAGATTCACACTAAGAATGGAAAAAAAAAAAAAAAAAAAAAAAAAATTGGAGTGACTCCATTTGACTTTCCGAACATTGAGTATCTCCATTGAGTATCTCCATATAGTACACGATGTTTTATTTAACGCTATTGTACTTCGAGCCCATAGATCATAAAGAATTTTTCGTTGTGTCCCTGTAAAAACCTTTAAATGTTAGATATACCAAATGCTTATAGTTGTGAAACAGTGACTTATGATATTTATATAAAATTTTCAGCTTCATTGGATGAGGCATTTTAGATGCTGTCGCACTTTAAAATTTGAGCCCATATACCACAAAGATAAAGAAATTTACATTGTATCCCTGTAAAAAGAACCATAAGTGCTAGATTCTCTAAATTTCATAAAGTTCGTGTGACGGTCACTTATAACATGTATCAGTTCATTTGAATAAGGTGTTTAGTCGCTGTGGCACATTAAATAATTTGAGCCCATAGGCCCTAATGATAAACAATTTTTATTTGTGTCCCTGTAAAACTCTGTAAAGGCTAGAGTCACCAAAATCTATACAGTTTGTGTGATGGTAACCTAAAACATGTATACAAATTTTCAAATCAAACGGATAAGGAATTTTGATGCTATTGCATTTTAAATAATTTCACCCCATAGGCCCTAATGATACAGAATTATTTGCTGTGTCCCTGTAAAAAAAAAATAAAAGTGCTAGATTCACCAAAACCTATTCAGAGCGTGAAACTGTGACCTATAATATGTGAATAAATTTTTGCTCAATTGAATAAGGCGTTTAGACACTATTGCACTTTTAAACTAGTTGGCATAGGTGGACTCTGCTCAGTTCCCCATCATCTTTATGTTCTCATAAATTTCTAGTGCGAGACATATTATAATCATGTTAAAAGAAATGAATTTGACCAAAGCTTGATACAGTGACAGAATGAAATCCCCGCCTAATAGGCTATCCACCGTTCACTTCGATATATTTATCCTATTCTAACCTATTAATTTATTTTATCAGGGTCAATTCCCTTGTTTAGTTTTCATGCTTCTATTTCCAATGCAATAATCCTCAAAATTCATATTTATATGAAAAATTTTCAATTTCGCAATGTTGATAAAATCGTAAATTACGAATAATTTACGAAAATTTTCCATTAGAATATTTATATTCAATCATGTTCAAACAAATATCATAAATGGAATTTTGAAGTTGTCTAATTATTTATGATCCTCAAAATGGAAGTTTATGCTCAGTTTTGCCTTATTCTGATATGTTAGTACATCGTAAATTCCAAATAACTTACGAATATTTTAAATTGGAAAAGTGATATTCATGCCAGCATCCTAAATATTATTTCGAAAGTGGTTTGACATCTTTACGATGAAAATATCCCTCAAGATTGACGTTTATGTGAAATTTTGCTGTATTCTGCCATGTTAAGAAATTCGTAAATTTCCAATAGCTTGCGAAATTTTCAAAGTAGCATATTTATAGTTACTGATGTTCATTTCGGCATCAAAGCTGATATTTTAAAACTGGTCCGACATTTTTACAGTAAACAGTTTTCATTTAATGCACGTTTAAGTGAAATTTTGTCCTATTCTCCCATGTTAAGAAAATCGTAAATTTCGAATAACTGCTGAAGTTCTTAATTAGAATGTTGCAAATAAATAGGGTTTTTGACAGTGTCATAAATAATATTTTAAAACTGGTCTGACCTCTCTGCGATAATTTGTTCGTGAGATATTGTGTAAACAGACTAACAAACTAACGGACTAACACACTAACAAACTAACAGGCACCCTACAGACGGACACCATACAAATTTTGTCATTTTCGGATTCCTCACACCTGAAAACGTATAAAAAAGTCAAAAAACCGAGGTCGAAAATTTTCACGATTACCTAAGTTCCCCATAACTATAGTATGATGGGGAACTAAAATTTGGTTCCATAGGCTATAATGATAAAGAATTTTTCTTTGTGTCCCTGTGAAAAAAAGAAAAAAAAAACTATAAGTGATAGATTCACCAAAATCTATACAATTCGTGGAATTGGGACCTATAACATGTGTATAAATTTTTTGCTCATTTTAATAAGGCGTTTAGACGCTATTGCACTTTTAAAAATTTGATTCCATGGGCCGTAATGATGAAGAATATTTCTTTGTGTTCCTATAAAAAACTATAAGTGTTTGATTCACCAAAATCAATAGGTTTCGTGCTACGGTGACTTATAACATAGTATGTACCAACTTTCAGCTCATTCGAGCAAAGCGTTTACACGTTAGCGTGTTCACTCACACACATACACACACGCATACATACACACATACACACATACACACATACATTATCGTAAAAGTAGTGAAAAGGGACTCAGGGGACCTCAAAACGTATAGAAATATCAAAATCTCAAATTCGGATTTTTCGCATGATTACGATACTTTACTTACATATGTATGTTCGGAAAGTAAAAAATCATTTTAAAAATTAAATTAAATGTGTGTGCTTGGGAATACACAGTCGAAATTTAAGTTTCCTTGTGATATGTATAATATTCCTATCAGTTATATCAAATAGTGAGTAATGGATTTGATTAATTTTAAATAACTGTGTACTACGTCGTTTATACTCTGGGTGATTCAAAATAGATGTTACAAGGATTATCTCCTAAACTAAAAGTCATAGAAACACATTTCTAGTGACAAAAATGGTGCAAATGAAGAGTAGATTTCAGATATTGTATTTTTTGTACTAGGGGGCCATACGTTTGTACAAGGGGCCATTTGTATACATATTAAACTACGAAATTTAACTTTTATACGATCCCTCGATTCCTATGAGTTATATTCAGAATAATATTGTCCTCGGTCTAAGAAGTAAAACAAAAGAAACCCCATGTCTTTAAGTGAAAGATTCGCTGAGTTATCGCAATTTGAAAATTCTAGAGGTTGTTTCGAAAGCGAGAAATTGTAATTACTTTACACTTCAAATACACTCATGTCCATAAATTAAGGATAATTCAGATTCACACTGAAATCGAACTTTAATGCAAAAATTTCACCTGTAGAAATACCACACACATCTTTAAGAATAATATGCAAATTATAGGAAGCCATCAGATGCCGCCGATATGATGTTACAGTGACGAAAGTGTAAGAAGGGGGTAGATAAGGAATGGGAGCAAAGAAGGAAAATTGTTCACAAGCGTTCTGTGTGCCGCTCAGTGCCACAACCGAATGGTTATGACACAGAGGACGCATGCAGATAATTTTTTACGTGGTAGAATTATTATCGACCGACTAGAATGTGGGCGTACTCAGATAGAAGTATCGGGGGAACTTAGAATCGCCCAAAGTGTCATCTCTAGGCTTTGGCAACGATTCTAAAATGATGGAAATGCTAGTCGACGCTACAGTACTGGTCGGCCCCGAGTTATAATGCCGAATGACCACCGATATTTGGCAGTAACTGCCAAAATAAGCAGATAATGCATAGCATCAGGCCTGACTCGTCAGCTGTCTGCAGCCACGAGTGCTACATTTTCAAGACAAGCCGTGTATAGACGTTTGGGAGATATTGGTCTATATGCTCGCAGGCCTGTTAGATGTGTTCCACTCACGGCAATGCACTGTACCAGCGGTTAACTTGGAGTAGAGAACATGCAATGTGGACAGCGGCACAGTGAGCTTGTGTGATGGTTTCCGACGAGTCCAGGTTTAGCTTGCAGCGTGATTCATGCTAGACTTTCATATGTAGAACGTCAGGTACCCGTTACCACCAAAACAACACCATTGAACAACACCGTTACTGTGGGGCAGGAGTGCTCGTTTGGGGGGGGGATTATACTGGGCACCAGAAGAGATCTGCATGTTCAAATCAGAAGAATGATAGGCCAAATTTATCGGGACATCATTCAGGAACAACATGTACGTTTGTTTAGGGGTGCCATGAGCCCAGAATTTGTGTTTATGGATGACTATGCGCGTCCTCACTGTGCAAACGTTGTACACGGATGCCTACAATCTGAAGCTATCACCCGCATGGAATGGCCAGCATTCTCACCTGGCTAGAATCCGATAGAGCATGTTTAGGGCATGCTTTTCCGACGAGTTGTAGTCCATCAACCCCCTCCTACATGTGTACCGGAACTTCGGAGAGCATTGCTTACTGAGTAGAGTAATATTCCCAAAGATCAGATCAATAATTTAATACTCAGCATTCCTAGGCGTTGTAAGGACTGTATTTCATCATCTGAGAGACATACAATGTATTAACCATCATACCAACCATGTAATGTTAAGTTTTTGCAAGGGAGATATTTTTTGCAACTGCTTCAGGGAACAAAAATCGTAGTTTTTATAAATGGTATCCTACATAAACCAACTTTTTTTGTTCTTGATCTTTTGTTTAATAAATGGACTTTATGAGTAAGTCATGTTTGTTTTGCTTCTGAACCTTTATTTGCCTCAGCTAGCATTATCCTTAATTTATGGACATGAGTGTAATCTTCATTTATGTTTACTATATAACTATCATTTCCATTTCTATCATAATAGCTAGAATTTCTTTTAGCTAGAATTGTACTTAAAAAACATATTTAATTGTATACAAAAAAGTAATGAGAAAGCTCACTCTGAATTATAATAAACATTGTGGTTGGTTCTTGTGATTGTTTGTGTTGAGGCTTATTGACAAGATCCTAGCCGTGAGTGAAGTGCTTTCCATGGAGGTTTATTTAAAGGGTCTTATTAATATGCATTTTTCCCGATATGCAAGTTTCAGAGAAAAACGACAGAATATTCCAAACGGACAGGCCGACGAGATCGACCTGGGATCGAACCTGGCACTTTTCGCTTTCCAGATATGAGAGTAAGACCTCTCGGCCTTTGGTTGAGCCATATTGAAAGATGAATAAATGATATTTTTTAACACTTTCAAAAATAAATAAATAAATAATAAATAATAATAAATAATAAAAATAAAGTTTAAATGTTTTTAAAACGTGATTTTTTTTTTTTTAACGTTCCTTAGAAAATTCATTAAATCTAACCTATAAATATTAGTCTATTTTGTTCTCTCCTACATGTTGCTACAGTATTAATACTTTTGAAAAAAATATGTTACATGTTAATACTATTACTTATAATTATAAATACTATTTATATGTCCAACATATTTTGTTCGATATAAGATAACATAAAATATCTAGAGTGACTCCACGATTTTCCGAACATCAAGCAATTAACGGTTGTATAAATAAAGTAAGAGATGTCATTAAATAAACAAAAGAAAAAATTATAATAAGGTATATAAGTATTATTCTCTATGTAGTATGTTCTTTAAATTAACGCTATAGCCCTTCAAATATTTTGAGCATAGATCATGACGATAAAAAAATTTTCATTGTGTCCCTGTAAAAATCTATAAATGCTAGACTCACTAAAATCTATACCGTACGACTGTCACCTATAACAATTATATAAATTTACAGCTTAATCGAATGAGGCGTTCAGACGCTATCGCACTTTAAATAATTTGAGCCCATAAGCCACAACAATGAGGAATTTTTATTTGTGTCACTGTAAAAAGACTATAAGTGCTATAATAGCAGGAGACCTGGCGTTGGAATATTAAAACAGGAATAAACTACTACGTCAAAAACGCCAAAGAAAAATTATTGAGGTGCATACAACTGTTTCGGTACCCTAAAGCGTACCGTCTTCAGTGCAAAAGAATTCTGAATCTGGAGAAGTGCTCGTATATATAGGAGAGGGACCGGATTTAGTTCAACCAATAGGATTACGGAAGAGGTGGGGAGTGTGGCCAATAGGAATTAAGGAATGTGTAGCTGTGTAAACAGTAGAAAAATTAAGGAAATGTGGACTGAATGTAAAATTTCCAACAATCAGACAAATAGGGAACAGCGAAATCACAATTTACAAGGTTTTTAAAATTTTTATAAATATGAAAAGCTTCAAAGAAATCGAATTCATAAATGGATTTAGGTCTGCAAATTATTTTAGCTGAATTAAATTTAAAATTATGATTTTCCTCCCAGCAATGTTTAGAAATAACCGATTTTTTGGTTTCTTATTTGCGGACGTAATTCATATGTTCTTTTAGACGAAATTTAAGACTGCGTTTAGTTTGGCCAATATATGATAAACCACACTGACAGGAAATACTATAAATGCCCCAAGAATTATGCATATCAATAGGATCTTTTAACTGAGAAAAGGTGAGTTTATTGGAAGGCGAAAATATTATTTTAAAATCATATTGTTTGAGAATTTTAGCTATGGTTTGACTGGTTTTAGAAAAATAGGGTAAAACAATACTGATATTAGATGTGACTGATTTAGTAGACGAAATACGAGGGAGTTGTAATTTTTGGATAGCTTTGTCTATAATGGGAGGGTCATAACCTCTGTCAATTGCGATGGCTTTCAGGTATTTAATTTCAGATTTCAATAAAATAGGATTTGAACAAATATTAAGGGCACGGTTTACAAAAGTATAGAAAGCAGCCATTTTTTGGTTAGGTGGGTGACATGAACGCGCATGGGGAGGAAGGGAGACTGCAAAATTTTTACGATAGACAGTGGTTGAAAATCCATTTACAGCGCGAGAGACGAGGGTATCAAGAAATGGAAGGGAGCCATTATTTTCTATTTCATATGTAAACTGGATATTACTGTCAATTGAATTTAAGGTTTCTAAGACATGGTCAATATTGTGATGAGATATGTCGATAAGCGTGAAGGTGTCGTCAACGTAACGGGTCCAAAAAGGAAAAGATATTTTCTTAAAAAGCTTGCTTTCGAAATAGTGCATGTAAATGTCTGCGAGAATTGGGGAGAGAGGGGAACCCATGGCTAAACCTTCAGACTGACGATAGAATTTATTTTTGAAAGAAAAAGTGGTTTGTGATAAACAAATGCGGGTAAGAGAAATTAATTCTTGTATTTCAAAAGAGGTGAAATGAAACTCTTTTAATCTATTTTCGAGACAGCAGAGGGCGCCACTTATTGGAACATTAGTGAAAAGAGATTTTACATCAAAAGAAACCATAGTGAGATTAGTGTGAGGGCAGTTTTGAATATTTTTTGCAAAATTTATGGAATTCTTAACAGTATAACTATTAGCAGCAAGAAGTGGAGCAAAAATTGTGGTGAGAAATTTAGCTAAATTATAGGAAGCAGTACCGATATTAGAGACTATTGGACGAAATGGAATATTGGGTTTGTGAGCTTTTGGTAAAGCATAAAATCTGGCACAATTAGCAATAGAAGGGATAAGATGGGATTCAGCCGAGTTCAATAACAAGGGGCAAGATTTTATAGCAGATTTAATTTTATTTAATTCTTGAGGAGAGGGGTCACGGGGCAGAGGAAAGTATGGGCCATCATTAATTAGTTCGGTAACACTTTCGATGTATTGTTTTTTTATCCAAAATAACAATCTGACCACCTTTATCAGCTTTAGTAATGATGATATTTTCATTAGATTTTAATTCCTTCAAGGCGTTTTTTTCTGCAGGGCTGAGATTTGATTTAAAATTTTTAGAATTGAAATTGGCATTATTAAGGATTAAATGACGAAGGTTTTCTTTCTGTTGGTCAGTCAGTCGAGAATTTTTGAAAGCTTTTTCAACCGGTGCAATTAACTGAGGAAAAGAAGGAGGTTTAGAAATGGCAAAATTTGAATTGAGTTTGAGAACAGAATATTGACTATTGGAAATATCAGTACTGGAAAGATTAACGATTGCATTTTTATTGACAACAGGTAAGTCGTTCGAATGAATAGGACTCTGTGAATTACGAAGCCGGGTGAATTTATCATGTAATTTAATTGAGTGTTTACGAGAACGGTTGTCACAATGAATCCAGGAATTGTGATCAATCAACATAAAATTAGGACGTTCAAAAGCTAACTTTAAGTGGAGAAACAATAAATCTTTTTCAATTTTGGCGATGTTGGTACGAGTTTCCTTAAAAACTGCACGGAGAATATTAAAATGAGACCTGAGTACTGCTTTGTTTACAAAACTGGAACCAGAAATATGCAATCGTAATAAAAATTCAATCGTTAATCTTTCCAGTACTGATATTTCCAATAGTCAATATTCTGTTCTCAAACTCAATTCAAATTTTGCCATTTCTAAACCTCCTTCTTTTCCTCAGTTAATTGCACCGGTTGAAAAAGCTTTCAAAAATTCTCGACTGACTGACCAACAGAAAGAAAATCTTCGTCATTTAATCCTTAATAATGCCAATTTCAACTCTAAAAATTTTAAATCAAATCTCAGCCCTGCAGAAAAAAACGCCTTGAAGGAATTAAAATCTAATGAAAATATCATCATTACTAAAGCTGATAAAGGTGGTCAGATTGTTATTTTGGATAAAAAACAATACATCGAAAGTGTTACCGAACTAATTAATGATGGCCCATACATTCCTCTGCCCCGTGACCCCTCTCCTCAAGAATTAAATAAAATTAAATCTGCTATAAAATCTTGCCCCTTGTTATTGAACTCGACTGAATCCCATCTTATCCCTTCTATTGCTAATTGTGCCAGATTTTATGCTTTACCAAAAGTTCACAAACCCAATATTCCATTTCGTCCAATAGTCTCTAATATCGGTACTGCTTCCTATAATTTAGCTAAATTTCTCACCACAATTTTTGCTCCACTTCTTGCTGCTAATAGTTATACTGTTAAGAATTCCATAAATTTTGCAAAAAATATTCAAAACTGCCCTCACACTAATCTCACTATGGTTTCTTTTGATGTAAAATCTCTTTTCACTAATGTTCCAATAAGTGGCGCCCTCTGCTGTCTCGAAAATAGATTAAAAGAGTTTCATTTCACCTCTTTTGAAATACAAGAATTAATTTCTCTTACCCGCATTTGTTTATCACAAACCACTTTTTCTTTCCAAAATAAATTCTATCGTCAGTCTGAAGGTTTAGCCATGGGTTCCCCTCTCTCCCCAATTCTCGCAGACATTTACATGCACTATTTCGAAAGCAAGCTTTTTAAGAAAATATCTTTTCCTTTTTGGACCCGTTACGTTGACGACACCTTCACGCTTATCGACATATCTCATCACAATATTGACCATGTCTTAGAAACCTTAAATTCAATTGACAGTAATATCCAGTTTACATATGAAATAGAAAATAATGGCTCCCTTCCATTTCTTGATACCCTCGTCTCTCGCGCTGTAAATGGATTTTCAACCACTGTCTATCGTAAAAATTTTGCAGTCTCCCTTCCTCCCCATGCGCGTTCATGTCACCCACCTAACCAAAAAATGGCTGCTTTCTATACTTTTGTAAACCGTGCCCTTAATATTTGTTCAAATCCTATTTTATTGAAATCTGAAATTAAATACCTGAAAGCCATCGCAATTGACAGAGGTTATGACCCTCCCATTATAGACAAAGCTATCCAAAAATTACAACTCCCTCGTATTTCGTCTACTAAATCAGTCACATCTAATATCAGTATTGTTTTACCCTATTTTTCTAAAACCAGTCAAACCATAGCTAAAATTCTCAAACAATATGATTTTAAAATAATATTTTCGCCTTCCAATAAACTCACCTTTTCTCAGTTAAAAGATCCTATTGATATGCATAATTCTTGGGGCATTTATAGTATTTCCTGTCAGTGTGGTTTATCATATATTGGCCAAACTAAACGCAGTCTTAAACTTCGTCTAAAAGAACATATGAATTACGTCCGGAAACAAGAAACCAATAAATCGGCTATTTCTAAACATTGCTAGGAGGAAAATCATAATTTTAAATTTAATTCAGCTAAAATAATTTGCAGACCTAAATCCATTTATGAACTCGAATTCTTTGAAGCTTTTCATATTTATAAAAATTTTGAAAACCTTGTAAATTGTGATTTCACTGTTCCCTATTTGTCTGATTGTTGGAAATTTTACATTCAGTCCACATTTCCTTAATTTTTCTACTGTTTACACACCTACACATTCCTTAATTCCTATTGGCCACACTCCCCACCTCTTCCGTAATCCTATTGGTTGAACTAAATCCGGTCCCTCTACTATATATACGAGCACTTCTCCAGATTCAGAATTCTTTTTGCACTGAAGACGGTACGCTTTAGGCTACCGAAACAGCTGTATGCACCTCAATAATTTTTCTTTGGCGTTTCTGACGTAGTAGTTTATTCCTGTTTTAATATAAGTGCTATATTCTACAAAATTGATACAGCTCGTTTGAAGGTGATAGTTTAAGAGTTATGTGCTATCAAATTAATTATATCGAAAAATTTCCAAAAATTTCGACACATTTCTATCTTTTTAACCTCAGAAAATGAACAAATTTTAAGATATCTTTATAAAATATAGTTCAAAACCTGGATAACAACACTGCAAGCATTTATGCTAAATTTTATAACTTTTAAAGTAAGAGTGCAAGGCATATCATGTTTTGCGGTAAGTCATATACATAGAAAATGAAAAATAAAGAAAATGAAAAAAACATAATTTGAAATCTAAGTATGTCAAAATTTTGCTTACCAGAATTTAAAATCCACCTACTTTGCTATGTATGCTTTATAAAGATTTGAATATTATTCTTAGATGAAAATAGAAAAACGTGTTTTTTGACGGCAATCGCGTATCAGTGGTGTACATATTAGACATGTACCGGAGCTCCGTACTCGTATCCGTGGATATCCGCGAGAAAAAAAAAAAAAAAAATCGTATCCGTATCAGCGAGAAAAAAATCTGTATCCGGATCCGTTTTTTCTTTCAACGAGTCTAATACGGATATTTAAAAAAAGTTACATAGTTTAATTTTAATGTATTTTATCTCCATGATAACACCTTACAAAAATAAATAAATAATAAATTAATTAATTAATTTAAGAAGAAAGAAACATTAGTTTTCTACCGTTTCTTTACTTAATTAAAAAAAATAGAATGGATTGCTTTTATATGTCTGACAAATGATTACTTTTACAGTAGTACATTATCTAAAACAGCAGGCTAGAAAAGCGTATTTTCTTTATAACTATGCAGTAAATGTCTCGAAAAAGCATCTTTCTGATTTTATTCATGATATGAGAAAGCATTAAAAAGGTTGCATTTTTGTACCTCTGTATTTCTTCTAAACTTTGCATACACATTATATAATATAAGTGTGTATGTGGTTGACTTTTGACGTATAAAAATATTTGATCTTAAAATTTCGGAAAATAAAACATTGGATGACTTTCAAAGTCATTTACTGCTTAGAATGATTATAATTAGCCGGAAAAAGAGCCTTAAGTAAAGCAGAAATGAAAACAATTCACAATATGGTAACTTCAACTTTTATGTAAAGCGGCTGTATATACTTTGCGCTGAACATGTGTTTTTTGACGCTTGTTAAAAAACTTTATTTTTATTTTAATATTTATTGCTATTGTTCATAAAAATATTACAAAAATTTATTTAAGTAAATGAATTGCTATTTGAACTTGAACATAATATATAATTAAAATGGTTTGAAAAGTGAGTATTGCAAAGGTTTATCGAATGAGAGTAAGTAAATATTTCTATATCGTCAACGATTCTTCGTGTAGAATTTATATACAATATTCATTTGATCAGTATTTACAGTAAATGGATCATTTCCATATAATTGTGCAGGTCTAGAGAAGCATTATAGTCTAAGAGCCAGTGAAAAACTACCTGTATGTATTTGACCAGACCTGGGTTTTTGTACATTGAGGCCCCTATACCTACCATACATGAGATGGGGAGTCACTAAGCCCAGAGTGGTGGACGCGGTGGGCGCTCAGGTAAGACAGATATCGTTTTTTGGCGAATTTTAAATTCATTTGACCACGTCTGCCGTTTGGAAATTTGAAAATATGTTATTATTATTATCGGAAAATAACAATGGCAGACCATTATCGCGCGTTTAACATTGTGGCAGACAGTTTTGAAAGTGCTGAAAAATGTAAAATTTTGAAAGTAATTGACCAGATCTGCCATTGATATATTTTATTTATTAAGGTTCTAAAAACTTATATTCGTCACGGCAGACGTTTCCATTAAGTACATACTTCAGCAGGCAATAAAATCTTAGCAACTACGTATATGTATTACTTTCTCTGTTTTGCATCAATAATTTACTTTATCAATGTTTTTATAGTAATTAGTATTTAATTTTGTAAACTATGGACTAAAATGTATAAGTTTGATGATAAAAAAGTAAATATATTTCGAAAGAATATCAAATATTAAGGTGTATTGCAGATAACAAATAATCATTCAAATATTTATTTTATTTTGTTCTTTTTATTTATTTAAGACACAATTAACAAAAATTAATTAAAAAAATAAATCATGCATTCATTACAAAATATATATTTCTTTCCATTGGTTTGAATCTTCATTCATCATCATCGGAGTAAAGTATGACGTTGTGTGACTCGTCTTCATCATCCATTGAATCGGATTCTGTAAAAATAAAACGTAAATTATAGAACAAAAGGAATGTGTAAATTGATTCAACTGCTGACGAAAAGTTGGTACCTTCCATCATCAACGTCAATAGATTTTTTTGCATTGTAGAGCTGGCAGGTAAACTTCTGAATACTGTTAAATACCTCTTTTAACTGATCCTCGGTCAAATTTTCTTCACCAAGAGTAGCCAATGCTTGTTGAAATTCTATATTTTTTTCAGAAAAGTAAAAGGTCTTTTCTTCCCTTTATTAAAGAAAGCCGGATTGAAATCACATCCTGTGAACGCATGGAAGCCGATTAAGCTTTTGGCTAACAATTCACCAAGCTCGTTATACATTTTTGTGACGTCAATATACCTTTCGTTATTTCCTGTTCCATTGAGCATCCAAATATTAAAATTAGGATTTTGTAATTGTGTCATATTCCCAATCATTATAATCAAAATATCGGTATCATAGGCTCTAATAACAATATTCGACTGCTCAGGGACATTGCAAGCATGATAGATAATCTTGGTATCAGCTTCTTCATGTGAAGGACAACATAAGTTTTCAAGAACACTTGATTGGATCTCTTCATCAACAACTTGATAAGATTGACAATTTCGGAAATTAAAAAAAAATCTGTCGGTTGCCCAAAAATGATTTCAATTCCTCTCTATACCAATGATTTGTAAAAAATCTGCCAGAGCTTCCTTAAATTTAGTATTCTTCAATTCTTTTGCAAAATCCGATAGTCGCGCCTGTTCAGGCCCCGAAATTGTGTAACCAATCAACGTTGCTTCATGACATAGACATCTTTCACTATCTTTTATTGATGGAAACAAATATTGGTCAAAGATTACATGAATTCTCCGGGTGGAATATTTTGATACCATTTGCAGAAATTTCTTTGAAATACTCCCGAATGTTTTGGGAACTTCTTTCATAGAATGTAGAACGAAAAATCAATCAATTAAGAATACATCTGTATTACGTGATGGTTCCTGATCAATATTTGGTTCAAGGCATTTTACTAGCACAAATTTGTCAGTTTTACAGAAACCACTATCTAGATGACATAAAGCCAGAGGTACCGGAGACATTGAATACGCTAAAATTTTGAGAACATCAATTTGATGGTCCATCGAAATTCCCAACAAACGTCCGAATAAATCTCGCTGTAACTTGATCTCTTGCTGCTTATCTCCAATTTTTACAGACTTTGTCTAGACTTGAAAAGTTGTGTATCTGTGTCTTTTTGATGGCTTTCTCAAATCTTTTCGGATCAGATGCACATTCAGATATAAAACTTGTTCGTAGCTCTTCACCAATTTTTTGGATATTTAAGAGAAACACTTCCACTTGAGATGATGCAGCTTTCCCGGAACTTATGTTAAACAACTGATCAGGCGGTAAATCTAAGCTGAAGGGATTCAAACGAGTTGATAAACTTTTCAAGTTGTTGACAACTTTTCCTAATATTATGTGGCTGCAACTCAGCTGAAATATCTTGTTTCTTGGTAATTCCTAACTCATTCAACACGTGCGTAATTATACTTGAGCGGATGTCGTGACTTCTCGCACACCGTTGGCGAGCTGAAATCAAGTGAGTCAGATGTGTAATACCAGTAAGTGTTCTCGTAGCATCCGCATTAATGGTCTGCTCTAATGTAAGATTCCAAGTTTTGCTTTCTATGGCTGTAACCAGTGACGCGACTGGAGGGCTTGGCCTTCTGACGTAGATCACTTCCCATTGGACAAGCTCCCCCTGGTAATAAAAAAAAAAAAAAAAAAAAAAAGACGTAGAGGGTTCGCTTGGGTGGTATGGGGAGAGAGGCGAGGGAGAATGAATTTCGGAGTTGTTGTAACAAGTCTGAAATTTATATAGAAAAATGGCTTTCTGGATATTCCATCGCTGGCCACCACCTTGGAAGGATGCTGAGGAGAATTTTTTTTTTAGCTAGCCGTCGGCAGACGCCCGTATATGTTGTCAGACCAGATGTTCGCAGCGGTTGAGTATGAACTTGTGGGAACTTAACAGGGCCCTCTCTGGTATAAACGCTGAATTATTTGAATGCTAGTAACTATAAAAGAAAATACTATAGGCTAGAATGAGTACAATAGTGATACATAGGAAAATAATCTGGTGTATCCCTCACACGACTTTCTCTTACCATGAAATTTAATACTATAAATACAGGTTTCAGATTAAAGAGTAAGATAACGAGTATATTATGTAAACCTGTGTTAAACAATTCATATTAGGCTTCTGTAGAGTTTTATATGATAATTAGTTCTGTGTGAGGGGGGCTACCGCCCCCTCAACCCCCTGTTTCATTAATGCACCTACATTTATATAGAATTTAATTCGGTTATTAAAAAATAATTCTGTTTTTAAAAAATAATTTATTAAAATTATTATTTAACAAAATTATTCTTTTATGATAATGCAGACGATTTCCATATTAGAGAGGCAGTATAACACCAAATATCAAAAAAACTAGTATGTTGTGGCCACCACAAGACTTTCTTCTATATTTACCTATACATATTCAATCAGTAACAATATCAAAAAAAAAAAAAAAAAAAAAAAAAGTACGATTTTTTTTTCCAAGTTTTTTTTTTTTTTTTTTTTGTTAAAAGTGAAAAAAATCGATAACTTTGTTTTAAATTATCACAGATTTATAGTTCAACCATTCGTTTTAAAGGTATTGACGAGACCTTTCGAAAGATACCCATCTTGAAAATTTATCCCCCCCGGGGGGGTACTTCCCCCCCAGGGGAGGAAGCGATGCCCCCCCATGCAGAAAATTTTTTTCCTAGTTACATACTACTATTATCAATAATTCATATTAATTTTACAATCACAAGTTTAAAACAACTCTAATTATGCACATTTATACGAATTTTTGTCCTATGCTGCCATGTTAAAAATTTAGATAAAATGCTATCACAGCGCCACCTGTTGAGCTATTGATCCCCAAACATAATCAGCACCAGTTTATGTCGGGGACCAACTAAATACTAAGTTTGGTTAAATTTCGTTAAAAAAAAAAAAAAAAAAAAAAAAAAAAATTGCGATATTTTTCTAAGTTTTTTTTTTGTTAAAAAATAAAAAAATCGATAACTTTGGTTTAAATTATCACAGATTTATCGTTCAACCATTCGTTTTAAAGGTATTGACGAGATCTTTCGAAAGATACCCATCTTGAAACTTTGCCCCCCCCCCGGGTGGGAACTTCCCCCCCCGGTGGGGGGGCAACCGATGCCCCCACATGCACAAAAATTTTTTCCAAGTTAACTATTACTATTATCAACGAGACCTTTCGAAAGATACCCATCTTGAAAATTTACTTCCCCGGGGGGGGATTTTCCCCCCCGGGGGGGGAACCGATGCCCCCCCATGCACAAAATTTTTTTCCTACCTAACTACTACTATTATCAATAATTCATATTAATTTTACAATCACAAGTGTAAAATAACTCTCTTTATGCCCATTTATACGGAATTTTGTCCTATGCTGCCATGTTAAAAATTTGCATAAAATGCGATCACAACGCCACCTATTGAGCGATTGATCCCAAAATCTAATCAGCACCAGTTTATGTCAGGGTGCAACTAAATACCAAGTTTGGTTAAATTTCATTCATTGGTTCGTGAGATACAGCGTCCACAAAAAAATGATACAGACAGACAGACAGACAGACAGACATTTTTTAAAAACTATTAATTCGTGTTCTCCATATCCCAAAACATGTAAATCCATCAAAAAGTGGACTTCGAAAATTTTCGCGAATCCAATACTTTCTCTATATTACATATAGAAGAAAGTAAAAAAAGTCCATTTTATTCTCAATATATATATATATATATATAAAAAAAAAAAAAAAAAAAAAAAACGATTTTTTTTTCTAAGTTTTTTTTTCGTATAAAGTAAAAAAAAAAAAAAATCGATGACTTTGTTTTAAATTATCGCAGATCGATGGTTCAACCATTCGTTTTAAAGGTATTGACGAGCTCTTTTGAAAGATACCCATCATGAAAATTTACCCCCCCCCAGAGGGGGAGGCGAGGTTCCTGCATACACAAAAATTTTTTCCCAGTTAACTATCTCTATTACAAAAAATATATATTCGTTTCATTTGGTTTAGTGCAGTCTATAGACGTTAAACTCTATTTACCTGCAATTTCCCCCATAGACGTAATATATTAGAATTCTCTTGATTGACCCTGTACACGAACCATTTGCTTGATCTTAACAAAAAGCTTACTGTAGCATCCCTATATGATACACATTTAGAATACCAAGTTTGAACTTTCTGCCATAATTTGTTTTTGAGATATTCTGATAACAGACAGACACACACACAGACATACACACAGACCATTTGCTAAAAATATGTTTTCCGTATTCAGGGGACCTCAAAACGTATAAATATAACAAAATCTCGCGTTCGAAAATTTGACCCCAAAACAATACTTTCTCTACCTTATGGGTAAGAGAAAGTAAAAAAGAAAGGTAGCTACAGACAGTCTATGCATAGATCTGACCAGGTAGTAGCTAAGTCTTGTTATCTGCTGAAGTATGTACTCAATGAAAACGTCTGCCGTGATGAATATAAGTTTTTAAGACCTTAATAAATAAAATATATCAATGGCAGATCTGGTCAATTACTTTCAAAATTTTATTTTTTTCAGCACTTTCAAAACTGTCTGCCACAATGTTAAACGCGCGATAATGGTCTGCCATTATTATTTTCCGATAATAATAGTAATATATTTTCAAATTTCCAAACGGCAGACGTGGTCAAATGAATTTAAAATTCGCCAAAAAACGATACCTATTTTACCTGAGCGCCCGCCGCGTCCACCACTCTGGGCTTAGTGACTCCCCATCTCATGTATCGTAAGTATAGGGGCCTCAATGTACAAAAACCCAGGTCTGGTCAAATACATACAGGTAGCTTTTCACTGGCTCTTAGACTATTATATTCTTGATATTTTTTTAATCATCGGAAATTACCAGCTCTTTTTTTCTAGAAAATTAATACATATGTTTTCACCTTTTATTTCATTACTTTCTTCTATATATGTAAGAAGAAAGTATTGGATTCGTGAAAACTTTCGAACTAAAGTTTTCGATGAATTTACACGTTTTGAGATGTCCTTAACCCGATTTGACTGTTTTTAGAAAATGTCTGTCTGTGTATCACAAATTTTGTTGACGCTGTTTCTCACGAACCAATGAAGGAAATTTAACCAAACTTAAATGTATACATAATGAGAGTTATTTTTAACGTGTGACTGTAAAATTAATATGAATTATTAATAATGGTATTAGTAAATTAGGAAAACAAGTTTGTGCATGTAGGAGCATCGCTTCCTCCCCTGGGGGTATGTATAAATTTTAACTGCGGGTATCTTTCGAAAGAACTCGTCAGTACCTTTAAGGGCCTGCTTCACTCACCGTCGCCAGATCCGAAGCTAATGTTATTCTATGGAAAATTTTCTTTACTTATTACTTATTAACTAATCCAATTTTTTAAATTCTGTTTTCACATTCAGAAAATTCCCAACTGTTAAATTGACGCACTTTTTTTGAAAATGTATTTTTTTTTTTTTTTTTTTAATTTTTAATATTTTATTTTGAAGCTGTAAAATATGAATTTTCAACATGTGAAATTTCTCATTTTGCAATTTCAAAATAAAATATTAAAAATTAAAAAATTCCGTTTTTGAAAAGAGTCCGTCAACTTAACAGCTGGGAATTTTCTGAATGTGAAAACAGAATTTAAAAATATGTATTAGTTAATTAGTTATACGTAAAGAAAATTTCCCATAGCATAACACTGGCTGGGGATTACGGCGACCGTGAATGAAGAGGGCCGTTAAAATAAATCCTTAAACCATAGATATGTGATAATTTTAAAAATGTTTTATTTTTTTCCATAGAAACCATAGGGGAAAAAATCCCATTTCTTCCGACGTTGGCCGAAAATTGGCATTATTTCGGTATTTAGTGTTATAATTCTGGGAGATTAGAATTGTCTGCATTCATAATATAAAATAATTCTGAACATATACGTTACATGTTACATCGCTTAATTTTAATGTATTTTGTCTCCATGATAACACCTTGAAAAAATAAACAAATATTAAATAAATAAATAATAAATAAATAAATAAAAATTATTTTAGGAAGAAAGAAATATTAGCTTTCTACCGTTTCTTTACTTAATTAAAAAATTAGAATGAATTGCTATATATGCAATCAATGAATGAATTGCTTGTATATCTCTCACAAATGATTACTTTTACAGTAATACATTATCTAAAAACAGTAGGCTAGAAAAGTGTATTTTCTTTATAACTATGCAGTGAGTGTCTCGAAAAAGTACCTTTCTGATTTTATTCACGATGGGACAGCATTAAAAAGGTTGCATTTTAGTACATCTGTATTTCGTCTAAAAACTATATATAATATACTTAAAAAATCATCATAACAATGAAATTTTGCAATGGACAATTTTCTTTTATGTTGTATAATGTATTAAAAAAAACTTTGTGTAGTCCAGCAAACCAATCAATTACACCAACCCTGCCTTTTGTTTCTTTCGAAAAAAAAAAAAAAAAATGTTTTTCTGTATTTTAATGATGTATATCAATTTCGTTATGTTGTGTGTAATATAAAGATAATAAGATATGCTTTAAAAATATCTCTCATAGACTGTAATTATGACTCTTTGTACACAAGCCAGTTGCGTAATTAATATAAATTTCAATAGAAAATATATCATAGTAAACACGAATAACATATATTAATTTCAAGACATTCTATAAATATTAACGGAAATTAAGGCGCGAACTTTCTTAAAAGTGTTAAAAACACTAAACACATCTAACAATGCAATTCCAGCAACTCTGAATTACAGCCTTTAATGTATCTTAATATTTTATATAACTGTAAATTATAATGCTAATCACTCCATACTCTCTCTCTATATATAATATATATATATATATATATATATATATATATATATATATATATATATATATAGTTTTGTGTACATAAATAATACATGTCAAAGTCATTATATATTATATTTTGTGGAGTACAATGGTATTAAAATATGCTTTATGAATAGGATACTTTGGAATTTTTCGGAGGTCTCCCTGTATTTAAAATACTATTTTAAATAGTCTTCTTGCATTAGGTAACTTTAATAACATACATTAACTTATAGATATTCTATAAATATTAATGGAAATTAGATACGATCAGGCAAATAGATAAGCTAACCGAAATCATAATCGCTTTTAAACAGCATTAAAAATACAGTTCCAAGAATTTTAAATTATAATCCCTAATGTATCAGAATATTTTTGGGTTACCCTGTAACCTTAATACTAATCATACCATGTTCTATAAAATACATGTTTCTGTTAATATAAATAATAAATGCTTTTTTTTTTAATGTTTTTTGCAGTACAAAAGTATTAAAATATACCTTACCTCTCATAGAACGTAATTTATTGAAATTATTTCGGGTGCCCCCGTATATAAATCATTTGTGCTATTTACAACGTTTTCAATAGAAGACATGCCATAGTGAACATGAACAACATACATCAGTTAAAGAAATTTTAAAGAATATTTTTAGAAGTTAAGGCGTGGATAGATGGACATAGAAACCGAAGTCGCAAACATTTTATAACTATG